>NC_069405.1:98569118-98628568 GCF_026875155.1 Cherax quadricarinatus | reverse complement strand
GGTTTTTCGAATTTAACTGTTCCGAAGGTGGTTCTAAAGCCAAAATGTGCAAAAAAAAAACTAAATCAATTTTTCCCATAGAAAAAATTAAATAAAAATTAATCAATTCCCAGGCCCCCAATAAATTCACAAACATTCATTTTTTAACCCTTTCGGGGTCCAGAGGCCAAAATTTCAAAGGGTGCACCGGTGTCCAAAGAATTTCAAAAAAATAATTTTTTTTTTTTTATGAAAGGTAGAGAATCTTTCTCTGGGGGTAATAAAACAAAAAGTCGAAATTTGAGGGAAAACTGCGAAATTTTGCTCTTGCGAATTTTAAAAGTGTTAGCAATTATACTATCGACTTTTTTGCCGACTTTGACAAACATTTTAGGCCCAAAATTAATTATTCCAGGCCCAATTTCTTAGCTATTTCACTAGTATTACTTTATTTATCGATTGAGCACAAAAATTAAAAAGTCAACGTTTCAACTACAAAAAAAAGTGATCAAAAATTTGGTAATTGGCCAATTTAATGCAAAGTTAAAAATTTTTCCAATTTCAAAATAGGGTCCAGAATAACAATGCAGGCCCGGGGCTTTAAAAACAACTTTTCCCTTTTTCATTTTTATTTTTTTCAGGCTTTACAAAAAAAATTCCTTTTGATTTTTCTTCACATAATAAAATTTTTTAAAAACCCAAAAAAAGAAATTTACTGTTATGCAATTTTGAAATAATTCTATAAAAATTCCCACCTTGGAACGTAATTAGACCCACCAGCTGGGTTTAGACGTGTGAGGTCGTTTGTTACTCTTGAACACTGGAAAAATTTATCATTTTGTTTCTTTGAGCTCAGTTTCAAGCCATTTTTTTATATAAAACTAATCAAAATCACCTTGTTTTCTGTAAAATATTTTCCCATTCTATCAAATAGACAAGAAATCGCAAAATAAAACTATAAAAAAAACGAAAAAAAACGCAATCTTGTTTTAATAAAAAAATTACACTCAGTTTTTTTTCTCTCATTATCACTGTGGCTGCGGATTTATGTGGTGCACACATACCACATAGATGTATTCTCTTGTATCTAGGCCCAAATTTACCACTCACAGTTTACAGAGGAGCTGGGCTCATGGCGTAGATCTAGGGTTTGGGACCCTCAAGTAAAGCGTAGATCTGGGGCACAGCCCTGAAAGGGTTAAAGAAAAGTTTTACATACACAAAACAAAAAAATATAAATATAAACATTACATTCTTATTAAAGACTCTTGTTGGCTTAAAAAGGAAGAGGAGGGGAGGGGGAGTTGGGGGTTTTTTTGTTGAAGGGGGAATCCCCCTCCATAAGGTTCAGGTAACAAGTCCCTTTTGGGGGTTATTTCCCTTCTTTTTTTTAATTGCCACTGGGGCCCAGCTTACGTACCCTTTAAATTCGTGCACAAATTTTTCACCCAAAGTCTGTCTGAATTCCACCCTCCCCACCCTTACAATACTGTGTATCCCCAACACTCTTGAATCTTTTGAACCCCTCCAGGGCCCTTAACCCTTGAGTGTTCGTTATATATATATTATATTTTTTTTTTTTTTAAAACACACTGGCCGTTTTCCCCCATGGCGGGGTGGCCCGAAAAGAAAAATTTCACCATCATTCACCCATCACGTCTTGCCAAAGGGTCTTTTAATTTTTAAAACTGAACATTAAACCCCTCCCAGAGTGGGGGCACTGTATTTCCCCATCCCCAGGACTAAATTGGCCTGCCGGGTTTTCCCCTAAAACCCCTTCATAAATTTTACTTTCTCACACTCCAACAGCACGTCAAGTTTTAAAAAACCTTTGCCCCATTAACTCCTATAAAAACAGTACCACGCCTGCGGGGAAAGTCCAACCCCCTCGCACACAAACCTCCCCCCCCCTCCCCCCAACTTTCCTAGGGCACCCACCCCGCCTTCCCTCCATACAGACGATACACTCTTGAAGTATTCTGTTTCCCCATTTCTCTCATGTCCGAACCACCTCAAAACCCTTCCTCACCCCTCTGGACAACAGTTTTGGAATCCCACCTCCTCCTAACTTCCAAATACGAATTCTCTGCTTTATTTCACACCACACATTCCCCTCAGACATGACATCCCCACTGCCCCAGCCTTCTCCTCGCTGCAACTTTCACCCCCATGCTTCAACCCATATAAGAGTTTGTAAAACTATACTCTCATACACCCCCCTTTTGCCTCCAAGGAAAAAGTTTTGTCTCCACAGATTCAAAGGCACCACTCACCCTTTTCCCCCTCAAAATTCTATGATTCACCTCATCCTTCTAGCCCCATGCTGCCCCCGTCCACTCCCAAATATTGATACATTCACCTCTCAATTGATAAAAATCTTTCATCCCCTAATTTTTTTGTTTCCTCAAAACCCTTACCTTTCCTGTTTTCACTTTTAATTTTTTTTTTTGCAACCCTACCAAATTACCCCACCAATCTCTGAAACTTCTCTCAAATCCCCCAAGAGCACAGTGTCATCGCAAGAGCAAATGTGACAACTCCCCTTTATGTGTGATTCCTTTTCTTTTAAAATCCAGCCCTTTTCAAGACCCCCGCATTTACTTCTTTACAACCCCATCTTAATATATTAAAAACCACGTGACACCACACCTGTCTGGCCCCACTTTTACTGGGAAATATTTTCCCTCTTTTCCCGTACCTAACTTTAGCCTCACTATTCCCCTAAAAATCTTCACTGCTTCATAACCCACCTCCTACACCATACACCGCCACATTTCCTCCCTATCCCCCTGTCATAGCCTTTTCCAAATCCAAAAAGCCACAAAGACCTCTTTTGCCTTATCTAAATATGTTTTTATATGTTTCACTGTAAACACCCGGGGCCCCAACCCCTACCTTTCCCAAAGCCTCCTTTTCATCGCTTTCCTTTCTCAGTCTTTCTTTTAATTCTTCATAATAACTCTACCCTCACTTTTCCCGGTATACTCAACGACTTATCCCCCCCTTTAATTTTTGCACCTCTTTTGCCCCCTTTTCCTTATACAAAAAAGATGCTCTCTGCAATCCCTAGGGACCTTTCCTCTTCCATACTTTATTAAAAAAATTGCACCAACCACCCAAAATATATCCCCACCCGTTTTTAAAATTTCTATCTTTACCCATCAATCCCGGCTGCCTTACCCCCTTTCATTTTACCTACTGCCCACGAACTTCCCCCACACTCAAAAACTGGCTCTTCCTACTCCTACAAGTGTTATTCCCCCCTTGCCCTAACACGAAATCACAGCTTCCCTATCTTATCAACATTAAAAATTCCTCAAAATATTCCCCCCCCCTTCCCCCTACCCCTAACTCTCCTTTAAAAACTCCCTCTCCATTTTTTAAATGACAAATCCCCTTGTTTCTAGGCCCTTTCCCTTTAAATTGTTAATCTCACTCCAAAACTTTTTCTTATTTTTCAAAAAAATTTGTTGATAAAAAATTCCCCCATCCTTTATTTGCTTTCTTTCTACATGCTTCACCATCTCTTAAAATTCTCTTTTTCTCCCCTATATCTTTCCCCCCTTTTCATCATTCTACTTTTTAAAAAAATTCTTTTTTGCTAACTTTTTTTTCCCTTTCTACTCTCTTTTCATCATCTTCCCCAATCGCTCCTCTTCCCTCCGCACCCACTTTCCCGAACCCCCAAAATTCTTGAACACCTAAATACATTTTTAAACCTACCCCCCTACCCTTTGACCCCATTTCCATGCTTCATTACCCATTATCCTCCATTTTCTTTTATATCTTTTCCCAATGCCCCCTTTTTAGTTTATAAACCCTTTACCTCTCTCTTCCCCCAAGCTTTTTCTCTTTTATTCATCTACCTTTTACTCTCAGTGTAGCACAACTAGAAAGTGATCTGATATATTGTGGCCCCTCTAAAAAAATGTCATCCTGAAGTTATCAACAGTCTTTTATCTACCAATAAAATCCAACAAATACTGTCATTTCGCCCAAAATCATATTTTTTCTTATTTATCCTCTTTTTTTTTAAAAAAAGTATTACCTTAAATAAACCCCTTTCTATACAAATTCAATCAAAGGGCTCCCCTTATCATTTACACCTGGCACCCCAAACTTACCCACCACACCCCCTTTTAAAAAGTTTCTTACTTTAGCATTCAGGTCCCCACCACAAATTTCTCTTCATTGGTTCAAAGGCTCCTATAATTCACTTAAAACCCCCCCAAATCCTCTCCTTTCCCCTTTCATTCCTCTCTTCTCCCCGGGGCATACACGCTTATTTGACCCCCTTTCGTCCAACCCTTTTCTTTAAACCCCACAAACTTTCTTTACACATTCATATTCTCTTTTCTCCTTCCTAACTGCATTAAAAATTATGTACCCCTTTTTTGCTCTAACTCTCTCAATCCCAAATTTAATCCCATTTATTCCCCCCACCTTAATCCCCTACCCCCTTTAGCTTTTTTTCGCTTAGGGCCAGGACATCCTGAAAAAAAAATATATATATATATAAAAAATTAAAATATATTATATTTTATATATATTACAGGAGGGCCCCCCCTTATACGGCAGGAGGTTCCGGCTACGCCCTAAAAGGGGGGAAACGCGTAAAATGGAAAAAACCCCCGTAAAGTGGAAAACCCTTTTTTTTTCCCCTTATAAAAAGCATACAAACACTTGATAACAAATTTACACTAAATATATTAAGTTGCAAAAGAACCAGGGCATCAAAAAAAAAATAAAAAAGACAATAACACATGTGCATCATTTTTACCCTTAAAAAATTTTTTGTCTTAATCTAGGGGGAGAAAAAGAGTATTTTTGTAAGAATCAAGTGTGGTATGTATGGTAATAGCCCGGCACCTTCCCGGCCACCCCCCCCACACATACTTTCTATATTTTAAAACATCCCAGAGCGATTTAAAATGTATTTCGTTTTCCTCATTACTTACCTTAAATATTTGAGTCTTTAAATTTTGGGTCAGGAGTAAATAAAGGATAAAACGAAAATAGAGAGAGAAAGAATGGTACATGAGAGGGGACAGGCGAGATTTTTGTAAACAAACCCGGAACGTTAGTTTTTAAAAAAAAAGAAATGTACCGTTGGTTTGTGTACAAATTTTCTTGTGTACAGGTTTTCTCTTACATTGATACGGGAGAAATTTAAAAAAGAAGAACACTCCCATTCTCTGTAACATCATTTTTAGGAGAAATGAAGCTTGAGGGGGAAGGCAATGGAAATAATCACACTGACTTTTTTGGGTTTCCCAGGGCCTCACGTATGTTTTATATAATGTATTAATGTATTTGTGTATACCGAAAAATCTTTCACCACCGCAATTGGCATTTGTGTACGACACAAGTAGCTTTGTTCATCGTCCTGCGGCAAGAAGCTCTCACTCCCCAACTCCCCACTCTCCGGGTCCGGCGAATCAGACGCTCCTCATCAAAACTTACAGCTCTAAACCTGGTGGAAGTGGAGCTGAAGACGAATTCTATGGTTTTGACCATATGGTACCATTGTGCCATAGGTACAATGTGCCATGTCAATACAATGGTAAATTGGTACAATGGGTACCATATGTACAATGGTACCATATGGGTAAGGGGGGGAGGGTGGGGGGGGGGGGCAGGTCAGACCCTAATGGAAATAAGTGTCTGACTTTTTTGGTGATCCTAGTTCTTTCCAAACATATGCTGCTAAGTATGATATTCTAATGTAACTATAAGTGTATCCCGAGCCTTTCCATCCTATGGCGAGGAGCCTGGAACGGGGACGTCCCACAGTTCTAAAAACAACAGACATAGCCCACTCCACAAAGGGGCAGTAAAAGCAACAGCAAAGAACTACATACCGAATAGCACTAACATCCCATACATAAAAACTTGAAAGAGACCTAAGAAGCAAATCATCACCCATCTAGAAACCATCATTACACAACCCAGGGCAAACAGGTTTAGAACAGTCGCTTCCGCTGTCTCAACTATTGATCACTAACGACAAGGTCATAGAGGGCACTAGAAGACAAAAAAATGCAGATGTAATATATACAACTTTGCAAAAGCCTTCGACAAGTGTGACCATGCGTAATAGCGCACAAAATGCGTGCTAAGAATGTAACAGGAAACGTCGGTCGAGGGATTTATAAATTCCTCACTAACAGAACACAAGAGAGTAGTCGTCAACAGAGTAAAGTCCGAGGCAGGCACGTGAAAAGCACTGTTCCACAAGGCACAGTACTCCGCTCCCATCTTTTGCTCATCCACATATCTTGACATAACAAGGATGTCAGCCACAGCACCGGTGTCCTTTCCTATGCAGAGAACGTAATATACGAACATTTAAATGAACTCGTGAGTATTGTTATTATTATAATATTCTAAAATGCTCACTGTGCAAGTCGCTGCTACGCACAACTCACTTTATTTATTTATTCTACTTGGGTGTATTGTATCTATTATAAGTATGCATCTGTTTATTAATAATTTTTGAAATAAATATCATGGATGGATTAATAAAATGTGTAAATTTACCGTAATATACTACATGTAGAGACTCGTGATAATTGTTTCTTATTATTATTATTATTTCTAAAATGGCGTCGCGTTGTGCAAGTCGTCTGCTGCCCTACACATCTCACATTTATGTTTATTTATTCCTACTGTGGGGTGTATTTATCTTATTTATATGTAATGCATCGTGTTTATTATATAATTTTGGAAAAATATCATGATGATTAATGAAAAAGCGTATATAACGTAATATACACATTAAATGACTCGATGATTATTATTATCATTACTAATATGACTCTGAGACCATAAGACACTTACCAATTTTTAATGTGTACCTGATGGCCAGCAACAGTATTAAGTTTAATTTAGGTACAGTATACATAATATAATATCAGATATATATACAATATGAAATAACTATTTAAAAAACATTTGCAAGTTTGGAGTGCCAGACAAAATGAGAACTTAGTGCTTACGACTCATAGAAATGTAAACAAACAGTGGGCACGGTGACCGTATTAGAAAGTCATGTGGGGGGACAGTATAAGCGATTTTGGTCTAATTTGAAAGGTCCTATTAGCGGAAACGCCTAAAGTAGAAACCCGTAAATCGGGGCCTTCCTGAATATCTAATTTCTAAATCCATACAGTGGACCCCCTCATAACGTCATCCTCCGAAAATGCGACCAATAATTTAAGTTTATTTATGTAAGTGCGTTTGTACGTGAAAGTTTGGGGTCTGAAATGACTCAACACTTCACCATGTTCCTTTATGGGAACAAATTCGGTCGGTCAGTACTGCACCTGAACATACTACTGGATTGAAAAATATCGTTACACCAGGGTCCCCTGAATATATATATATATATATAATTATATATCTATATATATCATATATAAATATATATACTCTATTTATATATATATAATAATATATCATACAGGTAAGGCTCCCGCTTTACGGCGTTTCACTTTACGGCGTTCCGCTAATACGGACAATTTCAAATTATGACGCAAAACTCGCTATATAACGGCTCCCCCCACCTGACTTCTAATATGGGTCACCGTGCCCCACCCTTGTTTTTTACATTCTCCATGACTCAGTAAGCACTAGTCCACGCCATTTTGTCTGGAACACCACTATTTAAAAACAAAGTTTTTAAAAGTAATATCATCTTTTATATATACTCTGATATTATACTTATGTATACCTGTACCTAAATACACTTACATACTGGTGCTCTGGCAATGCATACACATTAAAATAGGTAGTGTCTTCTGTCGTCCAGATGTCAAATTAGTAATGATAAAATAATCTGAGTTCATTTCAATGTCGTATATTACGTTAATATACACATTTCATAAACCATCCATGAAATTTTTTCAAAATTATTAATCAACACGATGCATAACATACAAATAAGATAAATACACCCCACATAGAATAAATAAACATAAATGTAGATGTTGTAGCAGACGACTTGCACAAGTGACCCATAATTAGAATTATAATAATAATAATAACAAAACTCACCGAGTCTCATTTTCCCTTTGAGGTTTTGGCCGTGACTAGTACGACTTACGCGATGGGGGGTTTTTGACGAACTAGTACCATAAATTCTAGCGGCCTCAATCTCGCAGGAAAAGGCTGTAATCTAGATGTGAGAGAATGGGATCTGTGTGGTGTGTGCACAGTAGGAAAAACATCTGGAGACCCAATGGTGCTAGTGGGAAATGCCTTCATAAGTACACAATTTTCCACTGTGCCCTGCCGGTAAGAAGTTCCCTCACGTCCTCGCGAATTGGGACACTTTTGTTCCCCAGTGCAGATTCTAATACAATGGAAGTGACAGTGAAGATGAGTTGTCAAGTTCGGTAGGTTTTGACCGAAACAAATGACCATAATAAGGGTAAATATGAGGAAAACCCAGACAACCCACAGCCTTCCACTCTGTCTGGGGGCCTCATTCAGTTGTACCAAAACAAGGAGGAACCTCCTATTTTTTCTCCAAAATCCCAGACTCGAATGTGAGCATTGGTGATGATAATGATAGTGATTATGAACTACAAGCCTTCAAACTTGTTCCAAGAATGGATGAGGAGGAGGAGGCAGAGGAGGAGAGGCAAGAGGAGGCGGAGGCCAAGAGGAGAGGAGGAGAGAAGAAGAAGAGGAGAGAGGAAGAAGAGGAGGAGGAGGAAGAGGAGGGAAGAGGAGGAGGATGAGGAGGAGGGAGGAGGAGGAGGAGGAAGAAGAAGAATACTATGATAACAATCATACATAATAATAAACATAATACTAATAATAATCCATAATAATAATAACATAATAATAATAATACATAATATTTATAATAGGTCATAATAATAATATGTAATAATAAATTGTTTCACGCCATACAGTAACAAGATAAGGGAGATAACATCTGATAAGTGCTGACGTTTGATGCTGGATAGAAGCTGAATGCCAAAAGATGAGATGAACATCCGCCCTCACCTTGTTTTTGCTGTATACTAACATTCTGTCTGTCTATTTGCCGGTCTGTCAACTCCCTGTCAATCCATCTAGCTCTCTGCTCAGAGAGCCACAAGACTGCGTCATCACTTTTACTCACAAAATCTTCACGCAAGTATAGCTCTTATGTTCTGGTTTCTTGGTTATCCTAGGTAATTTATACTAGTAAACTTGTTTTAAGTGTACCTGTGAGACAGGATAGACAACAGAGAGAATGAGGAGAAAGATAATTAGATAGAATGGGAGGAGGGAAGCAGCATCCGCCCTCCATTGTTTACCGGGCCGAGGGGAAAGAGTATTGATCCCATATGAGTCACTTGACAGCTGCCGACTCCTTGTAATTTACACTAAAAGGAACAAGGAGGAGAGAAGAGCAAGGGGGAAAGGAAATAAGAGGAGGAGAGGAAGAAGGAGGAGGAGGATGAGAAGAGTAGGAGGAAAGAGGAATAAGAGGAAGAGGAATATAAGGGAGGAAGATTAGGGGAAGAGAGAAGAGGAGGAGGAGAAGAGTAGAGGAAGAGGAAGAAGAAGGAGAGAGAAGAGGAGGAGGAGGAAGAGAAGAGTAGGAGGAAGAGAAGAAGAAAGGAAGAGTATGATGAAGATAGGGGGAAGAGGAGAAGAGAAGAAAGGAGGAGGAGGGTGGAACACTAGTACACTGGTACTGTACACTAACATTCCTGTCTGTCTATTGTCTGTCTGTCCAAGCTCCCGGTCAACTGTCTATCCTCTAGCTCTCTGTCTCAAGAGCCACAAGACTGTGTCATCACTTTTTATACTCACATCTTCCAAGCAGAGTATAGCACATTGTCTGGATTTCTGGTATCCTAGGTAATTTATACTAAGTATACTTGTATTAGTGTACCTTGAGGCAGAGATAGACAGACAGATAGAAAGAGAAGAGAGGCAGATTGAAAGAGATAAATGAGGGATAAAGATAAACCACCATTGTGTATGACACCATGTTTTCAGAGTTCCACAGGCTGCAGAACTAATAGGAAATGTTCTGTGACTGTATATTTGTATTATATTAGAGAACAATAAAATAAACAATGGTTTTGTATTGGTTGTTTTTGTAAACATGTTTTGTATACAATAAATTGATAATCTGTTTGTGTGCTTATTGGGTTGTATACAACGAGTGTATATTGGACATTGCACCTTACTTTGGTGTTATAGCCACATAAGTTATGTGAAAAAATAAAATAGTGAAAAAAACAAGAAAACAACTTCAAATACAAGTAAATCAAAGTTTACCGGTGACGGCAGTCGCAGCTGTTGCCATAACGCGGCTCATATTTCCATGCAAACCTTCCTGCATCATGTCTCCGTATGTAATTGATGGGTAAATTTTTTATGTTTATCCTATACTGTTTAGGAAAAACTCTATTTTCATAAGAAAAATAATTTTTTTTTTATGAAATTTGGCCGACCCTGAGAATGAGTTCGGAGAGGGCCTGACGCCCTCAAAGGGTAAAATGTCGTATATTACGTAATAACACCAATTCTGTAATCCATCCTGATATTTTTTCCAAATTATATAATAAACACGTATGCATAATCATATAATTACGATAAAAAACACCCGCACAGTAGAAGAAAATGAACTAAATATGAGATGTGGAACAGACGACTTGCACAAGTGACGCCATATTAGAAATAATAATAATAACTAACTCACAGAGTCCGCATTAAATGTCGTATATACGTAATATACAACATATTCATTAATCCATCATGATATTTTTTTTCAAAATTATATACTAAACACGATACAAACATAAAAGGATATAAATACACCCCACAAAGAATAAATAAATCCCATAAATATAAGATGTGGGAGCCACAAACTTGTACAAGTGCCGCAAGAGATAACATTCTCTAATCTAACATAAAGAGACATGTGTTACTGGGTAACTGAAGAAAATTATTCTTTCTATGTATGTAAGTTTAATCAGGTATACACAAATACATTACATAGATTACATACATAACAACATACGTGTAGAGAACCTAGGATAACCCAAAAAAGTCATGTGACTAATTTCCATTGCCTTCACTCAGAGCTTTATTCTTCTCAAAATGAAGTTACAACATGAGAATGGGAGTGTTCCTTCTTTATTAATTCTACCAGTAATCATATAGAGACAACCAGTACACAATGTATCTTGTACACAAACAGACGTGTAACTCGTTTGTATACAAAACTTAACGTTCGCACAGGTTTGTTTACAGAACTCGAACGCACCGCCTGTTCCCCCTCATTTGTACACTTCTTTCTCTCTCGTTCATTTATTCGTTTTATCTCATTTAATTACTCCTACCCTACATTAAGACTACAAATCTTTTAAGGTAAGTAATGATGAACTGTATAAACATTTTAATCGCTCTGGGATGCTTAAATATCATAGAATAGTATTGTGGGTGGGGTGGCTGGTAAGGTAGCCGGCTATTACCATACATACCACATTTGATTTCTTACAATAAATACTAACTTGTCATCACCCTAATAAGACTATAAATATTTTAAGGTAAGTAATGAGTGGCCTATTGGTATTGTACTTTTTTATTTGTTTTTTGATCCCTGGTTTCTATTGCTAAACTTAATATATGTTAGTGAAACTAGTTATCTATCTAGTGTTTGTATGCATTTATAAGTGGAAAAAAAAGGTTCCACCACTTACGGCGGTTTCCGCTTTAACGCGGTAGCCTGGAACCAACCTGCCTATAAGTGGGGCCCTCCTGTAAAACATGTTATATATATATATATATATATATTATATATATATATATATATAATATATAATATATATAATATATTATATACTATATATAATATATAATATAAATATATAATATAGATATTATATAGTTTATAAATAAGTGGTTGTGTATGTTCATATGAACAACGCCAAAATTCTAGCGTTTTCAAATCAAGCAGGAGAAAGCTGTAGGCCCACCAGGTGAGAAATGGGGCTCATGGTCAGTGTGCACCATATAAAAAAAAATTTGGGAGCCAGTGGTGTGCATTGGTGGGAATCCATTTTCAATAGTCCCTTTTTCAGCATGCCAAGCAGTAAGACGTAATGTGACCTCCCTGGCAAATCTGATTCTTCTCTCCCAAGTGATGCTCTAAGACAGATGGAAGTGTCAGTGAAGGATCAATTTCATGTTTTGAGAGTTTGTGACCGAAAGCAATCCCAGATACCAGAAGAAAGATGGAGAGAAGGAAGAAGGAAGAAGGAAGGAAGAAAGAAAAAGGAAGAGGAAGAAGAAGAAGTAGAAAGAAAGAATTACTAGGAGGATGGAGGGGAAGCGAGCATCTGACCCCATTGTTTTAACAGCTGTAGGGGAGTGATAATGAGACAATATGTAATTTTGACAGCTTCTTCTAAAATGCTGACTCAGCACATTTAAAGTCCACACACACTCACAACCACAATAAAGTGTCCAGTGACTATATGTGTAAAATATTATAGAAACCAAAAAAAGGGAAACAAAGAAAGGAAAAATGAAGAAAGAAAAGTAAAGTAGATGAAGACAGAAACATTACCTAAAGATAATCCACCTAACACAACTGCCTGCTTCTACTATGAAGAAAACTGCTCAGACAAGGTGTTTTGTCTGTGCACATAAAAAAAAATGCCCACCAAAAACGCAGACACACTCGTTTATGTGTGCGAAGGTAAAACAACCCATGGTGTATGAAGACCATGTTTCAAAGAGTTCCAAAAGCTGCAGAAATTTCTAGGAACATATTCACTGCTTACATTTGACAAATATTATAAACAATAGTAAATAAATTTTTTTTTGCATTATATGTTTGTGTAAACAATTTTGTAAAACAATATACATATTGATATTATGGTTTGTGCGCTTATTGTGTATATATGTACATTGCACATTACTTTGTCTCACACCACATAAGTTATGTGAACAAATAAAATAGTAAAAAAAAAAAAAAAAAAAAAAAAAACCTTCCAATGCACGTAAACCAAAGTTTTACCGGGTGATGCATATACAGATATAGAGGAGTAAAGTTGGGAGAAAATGAGCCGCGTAAGGCAACAGTAGCGATGCCTCTCACCCAGTAAACTTTGTTTTTTGGTTTTGTCTACCTTACTTGCCTTGCCTTTCTTATTTCTTCTTTCTCCTCCCTCTTCTTCCTCCTCTTCCTCCACCTCTTCCTTTTCCTCAACCTCCCCTCCTCCTTCTGCTGGGACCGATAAATACTTTTGTATATTTTTTTCATGCCACCTGACCAGTGTGTGTGTGGTGTGTGTGTGGACCATTCATACTAATACTATGTCAGAACAAAGATTGGTTATGAAATACAAGAGCGACGTAAATTGTAATATCAGAACATAAAAAAAAAATTATATAAAAAAAAATATGAACATAGAAAAAAAGGTATATCAGCAACACCTCTGCAAGCTGCAGGACTCAACGTTGCTGTCAAGTGAACATCCAGTGCCAACTCTCACCTCATATCTCTGCAGAGTACTGACCCTAATTTTTTTTTTCATCTGTAACACTTAGAAAAATGTGCTCTTTATTTTCATTAAAAATGTTTTTGGTTATTTTTCAAACATTAGGGGCACTGGGTAGTGTACGTATATACAGTGGACCCTCACCAACGATGCTCATCTAACGTTAAATCCGACTAGCGATACATTTCAACTCAAAAATTTGCCTCGACCCAACACGATACGTTCCGTAGAGAAGCGGCCACTTGTGGACAGTGTTACAAAGCCACCAGGCCACCGCGGTCCCCATCCAAACATACGATCGGAACATTTTCATCATCATCACTGCGTTTTTAGTGATTGCACCTGCAAAAAAAAAAAAGCCACCTTGGGCCCCAAGAAAGCTTCTAGTGCCAACCCTACAGCAAAAAGGTGAGAATACTATGGATATGAAAAAGAGATCATGCTAATTATGAAAGTGGAGTGCGTGTCTCCGAGCTGGCCAGGTTGTACACAAAACCCCAATCAACCATCGCTACTATTGTGGCCAAGAAATGGCAATCAAGGAAGCTGTTTCTGCCAAAGTCACCTATGTGTTTCGAAACTGAGACCGCAATGATAGAAGATGTTACGAGACTGTTACTGGTGTGGGATAACTGAAAAACAGATAGCAGAAGATAGCATCTCTCAACGATCATATGTGAAAAGGGCTAGGAAGTTGCAATGACGATTTAATTAGAAAGAATAACATGCAACTAGTGGTGATGTGAGTGAATTTAGGCCAGCAAAAGTTGGTTTGAGAGATTTAAGAATCGTAGTGCATACATAGTGAGATAGGCATGGTGACTGCCAGTTTCAGACCAAACAGAAAGCAGCTGAAAAAAAAATTAAGTGCTGGAATTCAAGAGTACATAGCCACTAAGAATGAACCTGAACAAGAGTGTCTAATTGTGACACTGACAATGTGTTAAACACTTTAGGAATGTCCATAAAGGAATGGGGAGGTACTAGGCCTCTATGACAGATTGGTTGTGCAACAGAGTTCCAGTACCCTCTCGAGCTGGTCCTAGTGCATTAAAAGAAAAGGGAAGTAACCCCGGAAAAGGACTGACACCATCAAGTCCTAAGGGAAGGGATTCCCCTTCTAAACACTAACACCATCCACACCTTCCCTCCTCCCCTCCCATCAATCATCACCATAATCTTCAATAAAGGTAATGTCTGTAATGGGACATGTCTTTCTCAGTTTTGTAGGTATTATAATTTAATTTTCATGTGTAAAATTGTTTTTTTTTTCAATACTTTGGGGGCAAACGGATTAAATTTGATTTCCATTATTCTTATGGGAAAATTTACTCGACTAACAGCACTCTTCAGGGAGGGCTCCCTTGGCGTGGTGAAGAGGCTTCTTGGTCTGAGGAATTAGCCCTGTCGGTCTGCTTTCCTCAACCGAACCTAATTACCCCCATCTCCCTCCCCGATCCAGCCTCCCCATCCTCCCCTTTTTTTCCCTTCTCCTCCTCCTCCTCACCCCTCCCTTTGCCCTCCTCTTTTTTAGCCTTCGGGATTTCTCCCAAGGCGTGCTAGTTTCTAGTAGGGGAAAGGACAAACCGGGGTCGATCCATTCCGTTGAGGTTTCTTGGCGGTGGCGTAGTTTGCCGTGGAATCTGATTGCCTAGGGATGTCCCCGATCCTCTCCGGTTTCCCGAGTAGCTTTGGTGTCTTTTGGGCGACGGGTGTATCTCTGGAAGCCACCTTTCGATCCGGGGGTGTGGCTTGAATGAGGTAGCTTTGGTGGCGGAATCCGGCCAGCTCTCCTATTGGCCACCGAGGTAGCTCGGCAATGTGAGGTGCTATCCCGGATTGCTGGTTTACTGCAGAAGGGTAGGGTATGGCACGGTTCCATGCTGCATCTGCGCTACTAGCGTGTCGAGTCCTCTTGGCCGCGAGGGGGATTTCCGCCCTTTCATTTTCTCCTGGAACTATTCCTCCCCCGCTCCCCCCTTTTTTTAGTCTTTTTTTTGTTTTTCATTTTCTTTTCTTCTTTCTTTTTTTTCTTAAAACAAAAAGCAAAGGATTCCTAACCTGCAGCCCTACATCCATGAAACCACTACCCCCGCCCCGACTTGATACCGCACCCATTCTGACCCAGCCTTGTGTTTAACCCCTCTTCGACACTGGTCCTGATGCCCTGACCTCTTGCTGTGCATGTTTTCCGTCACCCGCTTCAGGTACCGGGGCTTCGAACTGACTCCTTCGATTTGTCTGAACTCCGATCGCCTTTTGACTAAGCTTCGGCTTCTTCTTCCCTCTAACTGTACGCATTTTTCGAATCGCCCACCCATGTCATGCCGGACCAACTCCGGTCCTACTCCTAAACCCAACGTCAATCTCCTGATGATGACTCCGTCCGTACCTTCCCATGCTATCGCGAAACGACCGTCACTCAACCACTCCCTCGTCCAACGGGCTCAGTTTCACGGACCACACAATGACTAAATTCTTACTTTAAGACCAATTCTTCTTCTGCCTACCTTTCTGACCAAGTATTGCCAAAGCGCTCCTGCGTCATGTTGCAGAGTTAGTTCATTCACGCTCTCAAGGCGGTACGCGCTCGTCCACTGTCCAGATCTACCCAAGCTCATGATCTTTCCTCTCCTTTCCGAAGATCCGATACTACTCCTTCACTATGAAACATCTTCTCTCAATCTTGTAGTGACTGTCATTCTGCCCCATACCATATCCACATAATTTCCAGTCATGTGGCATTGTCATTTTTGAATCAGCCTGGGAACTCCAGATCTCCCAATCCTCAAAGTAGAACACTTATGTCCTCCTGCCCGGCGGAGACGTTACCACTTGCATTGTGGCTCGTTTAACTTTTTGCAGCCGAGAACTCCCTCTCTGTATATGTCGCGGGACATCGTTACGAAGTTCGAAAGGTGATACCTACACCGCAACAATGTAGAAAGTGCTGCGTTTTGGTCACCCACGAAATATTGCAGATCTATGCCGAATGCCCAGTCTGGGTGCCGAAACCATCTATACATCTTGCGGTCCAACCTCCATCTTGCTTAAATGTAATGAAGCTCACCCTTCGTACTCCCCCGTTGCCAGGTCTACTTAAATGAACGTGAAACCGTTGCCTCAAAAGGCAGAAGGTCTCCCTTATGCTATGGCAGTTACTCATCTCCGCCTCCACGGAGACTACCCCGTGTTTCTTATTCTCGTGTTTTCCAAACATCCCCCCACTTCGGGATCCCCATCTTTCTGCACCTCCTCTGTTGTTACCCCTCCCATAGCCATTAACGGCCATCTAATCCTTTTCCTTCCTTGCCTGACGTCGACTACAACGCATCTGTTCTCACATCTTCGCGTCCTTCCTCACAACCCCATTGCGACAAGACCTCGTACGACATAACTGACCTCATACCACTCGCCCCTCTACTCAGAATCCAAAAAATCCACATTGCTCAAATCTTCTTTGTCCCCTTCCTTCCCTTCTTCCACCTCCACACGTTACCTTTCCAGGCTCGTAACCTAGTTCTTCTTCCCCTCTCTCTGGATCTATTACAAGTGTGGAGATCACACCCTCCCTCGACTAAGCCCTTCCACCCCCGACCCCTCCCAAGTTTCTCCTCTTCTGTCACCTTCCAGTTTCACTCTTCTGTCCCCCCCCACACTTCATCTCCAGTCCCTTACACTTTTCCCTCCCCCTCTACTTTGGTACAGGTCCCATTTACTTCCCAATCTTTACATCACCCTCCTCCTCCTAGTCTTCCAAATGTTCCCAACATCCTTGATTCAGAACACTTGAAGCCATTTCAGAATTATATTGCAGAGACTAAACCTCAATGGACACTGATCACTTCCTGTTCCTGTCTCTTCCCTCTCCTCCATCTCACAACCCCATTCTCGCAACGCTCCGTTCCTTCGTTACTGAACGTCATCCAATGCCACCACAACTTGACTTTTCTAAGCCCCTCTAGTCCGTAGGTGCCTATACCTACAATTCCTGATATTTTCTTTCTTCAACCGCCAATCAAGCCTATTTACAGTGAATTATCCCGCGCCTCAGGGTAATCCGGTGACTTCATACGTTGCATTCCAGGTTTACCCAGTTGTGATTGCTTACAGATCCAAAATTAACACTCGGCTGTTTCCATCCTATCCAGCATAATTAGTTGTATCTCGATCCTTTCTCAGATGGGAACCTTGAATAAATGCCTTCTTCTTCTACGCAATGATATTCCTACTTCACTATATGTCCATACCACGCGATTACAACATGCAGCCCGTATCCACATAATTAAGTGGTTTACAATATTCTTTATAACTCTCTCTTTCTCGAGAATTTCTATCCCCAACCTTGCCTTTCCTTGTTTCATCCTTACCACCCACCACTTCGTTACTTGGTGATTTAATGCCCACCATTTCCTCTGGGGGGGGGTCTCTTGTGACTCACTGCATTCAGTTGGAGCTTTTCTTGCCTCTCACCCCCTCCATGTTTTAAATACGGTACTCCACCCATTTTGATCCTCGGACTCATACTCTTCTGCATCGATCTATCAGTCTGCTCCTTCCTCCACAGCACTAGACTTCACCTGTCCTGTTCTACCAACTTACATGACAGCGATCATTTCCGATATTCTTACTTCTCCTCTTATTCACCACCGTACCCGTACCCACGCTGGCAAGTTGATCGGGCAAATTGGGATATTACTCACTACCTCACTGCTTTTAGGATGTTCCTCTTCAATCCTCCATTGATGAGCTCCTACACATCTTCTCGACATCATTTATACCGCAGCATCTCATCTATACCCCCCACTCAGAAGGCATTCTCAGAAGTGCGTGCCTTGGTGGTCATCCTGCTTGTGCTCGTGCAGTACGTTTGAAAACGTGCGGCATGGCAGGTACCGGTACAATAGAACCGCTGAGAGACTTGTTTGAATTTTAAGCAGAAGCGTGCGATCGCTCGCCGTGTCCATCCGTGAAGCTAAACGCACTGTTGGCGAGACTATGTTTCCACCATCACCTCAGCTTCTCATAGCAGTCTGGAAAAAGTGAGGAATTGAGCTGTAAATACTCTCCGGACCCGGCACCTGTTCTAACTGGTCACTTGGTTGATTAGCAAACCCTCTCGAGACGTTGCCATTGAACTTGCACCCATCTGGTCCGTATTTCCCAGGCTCCATCTATGCCCCCGTTTCTTTCCTCAAAGTCGCCAGAGAGTTAGTACCCTGGACTTTCTTCTCTCGGATACGAAACAGTATAATGTGCCTTTTACACTTCAAAAACTTGAGGCAACGCTCTCACTGCCGATCATCGGCAGCTGGGCCTGTGTCATTCCTATACGTATTTACAAACATTTACACGGTCAGCCCTTGTATCTCTTACACCTCTTCATCTTATTTGGGCACAAGGAGTTCGTCCCCAGCTTGAAATCTGCCGTGTTCTGCCTCCGCTAACCGGGTACTACAGGACATGATGCCTCCCGCTATCGCCCCCATCACTCTTACAATGCAGTTTGCAAAGTGATGGAACGCCTCGTAAATCGACTTTTTAACTGAGTATTTAGAGACTCACAAAACATCTCTCCGCTAGTCAATATGCTTTCCGTAAGTGGTCGTTCTACTACATAGACCCCTTACTACGCTTGATACGTATTTCGTAATGCCTTTGCGAATAATCACTCAGTATTGCCATATGTTTTGACCTTGAGAAGAAGCTATGACACAACTTGGAGGTATAAATATTTTTGCCAGGCCCATTCCTTAGGCTCCGAGGCAATCTACCATCCTTTCCCTTAAGAAACTTTTTAACTGACAGACATTTCCGGTCGAGTCAACTAATTTCTTTCCCCCGGACTTACGTCCAAGCGAAGGTGTCCCTCAGGATGTTTCTAAGCACAACACTTATCTCCTCCTTGCTATAAATGAGTTGGCCATCTTTCTTCCACCAGCAATATTGGTCACACTCTATGTTTGATGACTCGCTATTGCTTGTTGCAGCGCTGACTGGCACCTTATTGCAGTTTCTCTCCAGCATGCGGTCCGACCGTGTTTTCCACTTGGCACACCACACATGGGTTATAATTTTCAAGTACCAAAACTGACCAAATTAATTTCACTAGACGCTCTGTTATCTCCGATCAGCCTTTGTAATCTCTATGGCTCCCGTATCCCCCGAAACGTGATACAGTCAGTTTCTAGGCCTTCTCTTGACCGTCGGTTAACCTGTAAACCTCACATACCTCTCTGAAGGCAACTTGTCATCAGCAGGGCCTAAACCTTCTTAAAAAACCCTTGCTCATCTTTCCTGGGAAGCTATCGTCGAACTCTGCTTCGCCTACATTCTGCCCTCGTTTTATCGAAACACGTTATGGGACCAGATTTATTCCGCGGCCTCTCCTGCTACTCTCTCTAGCCTTAACTCTATCCATCACCAAGTCTACGTTGTGCCTTGGTGCTTTCTTTTCGCACTTCCCCTGTTGAAGCCCTCTATACAGAAGCAAATGTTCAGCCTTGTCTGATCGCCGTGATGCCCATTGCCTTCGTTACTATGTAACGCTTCTCACGATCTACACATCCTTCCATTTATAGAAATGGTCCCCGATATTATAGACCTTCTTTATTCGTTCGCCGCCCCCTGTTTGCTTCCGTCCCTTTTTACTCTTCGCCTACTTTCAACTCTTGTCTTCCCTCATTTACCACCATTATATGTTCATGTAGCATCTCACTTTTCCCTACCCCCCTGGAAGTTCCAGCAGTTCGGGCTGTCTTTCTCACTCCCCCCCTTTGACTAAAGCTCAACTGCTACTGGCTTCCCGCTCTCTTTTTCTTGATCACTTTCCCACTCCTCATTCTCATTGCCACCGCTGTGTACACAATGGCCTCTAAGTCTTCAACGGCGTCGGATTCGCACAGTTTTCCGGACAACGTCCGTACGAGGGCATTTACTAGCTTCAGCAGCATTTTTTTTTAACTGCCTGAATCTGTATGCAATTCTTGCAGCACTTATTCTATCGCATCTATGCCTGTGTCACATTGTAGTAGTCCTCAGACTCCTTAGTGCTCTACAGTCTATAGAAAAATTTTGATACATCGCATCCCCTATTCTCCCTATCCAACTTTGGCTACGCCGTATCTCTACCAAACATAAAGATATTGTTTTTTGTTGGGTCCCTGGTCAGTCGACTAACAGGGCAATAACAGGCAGACACGGCTACGCGCGGCAGCAGTATATACCCACACCAATTCCTATCGAGGTTTCCATTTCTAGACTTTTTGCTGCAATTGCTACCCACCTTCGCACGCCGTTGCAAACAACGATGTCAACTCACTCGGTAACAAACTTCATTCTAATTAAACCGAGCATAGTTACTGGCCGTCTATTTGCATCAGTGCCGATTGGGAAACCACCTCTCCCGCTGCGCATAGGCCACACTCTCGTACTCATGGGTATCTGCATGAGAGGCACCTGTTCCTCTCTTGAGCATTCAAGTTCCAGTATTCGATAAGCCACATTTTCTGTTAGCACGGGCCCTCTCTATCAACGACACGCAGAATTTAACCACCAACGTCGTCTTCGTTCTCCTACTCTCTCTTTATACCTTCCCTTCTTGCTGATGGACCCTCCTTTAATCCCAGACTCTCTCATTTGACTTCTTGACAAGACAGATTTACTCCACAAACTCCCTGATGATTCTTCACACTCTCCCCAGCCTTTCTGGTCAGTCGCTTGCTGCCACTTTAACCCAATTCCACCAATCCACTGCACCGATGTTATCCGTAACCTGTTGCCTCAGCATCTCCCTTTTTGCACCTGATGCCCTCGCTTCCTTCTGCCTGCAGCGCTGTAATCCCTTGTGGCTAGCGCTTCTTTTTTGATTATAATACTAATAATAACTCCGACTAACGATAATTTGATTACAATGAGCTCTCAGACACGGGATTAATATATCATTGGTCAGGGTCCACTGATGTGTTTGGACCATTATGGGTTAAGACAAAAGAGGGTCCACTGTAACAAATATTTTTTGTTGAAAATGCAAGGAAATGATTATTGTATTTCTTTATGTAATATATTAACCCTATCAGTCCGTCCCGTAGATCTACGCCAAAATTCTAGCGGCGTTCAATTTAATGCGAGAAGGCTGGTAGTCTACATCTGAGAGAAATGGGTCTGGGTGTCAGTGTGCACACTTATAGAAAAATCTTTCACCACCGCAATTGGCATTTGTGTACGACACAAGTAGCTTTGTTCATCGTCCTGCGGCAAGAAGCTCTCACTCCCCAACTCCCCACTCTCCGGGTCCGGCGAATCAGACGCTCCTCATCAAAACTTACAGCTCTAAACCTGGTGGAAGTGGAGCTGAAGACGAATTCTATGGTTTTGACCATATGGTACCATTGTGCCATAGGTACAATGTGCCATGTCAATACAATGGTAAATTGGTACAATGGGTACCATATGTACAATGGTACCATATGGGTAAGGGGGGGAGGGTGGGGGGGGGGGGCAGGTCAGACCCTAATGGAAATAAGTGTCTGACTTTTTTGGTGATCCTAGTTCTTTCCAAACATATGCTGCTAAGTATGATATTCTAATGTAACTATAAGTGTATCCCGAGCCTTTCCATCCTATGGCGAGGAGCCTGGAACGGGGACGTCCCACAGTTCTAAAAACAACAGACATAGCCCACTCCACAAAGGGGCAGTAAAAGCAACAGCAAAGAACTACATACCGAATAGCACTAACATCCCATACATAAAAACTTGAAAGAGACCTAAGAAGCAAATCACCACCCATCTAGAAACCATCATTACACAACCCAGGGCAAAAGGTTTTTTGAACAGTGCTTCCGCTGTCTCAACTTTTGGGATCACTACGACAAGGCTTGAGAAATAGAAGCAAAAAAGGATGTAATAAACAACTTTGCAAAAGCCTTCGACAAGTGTGCCCAGGGGCGAATAGCGCACAAAAGCTGCTAAGGGAATAACGGGAAAAAGTCGGTCAGGATTAAATTTCCCACTAAAGAACACAGAGAGTAGTCGTAAAACAGAGTAAAGCCCGAGGCAGGCAGGGTGAAAAGCCTTTTTCCAAAAGGGACAGTCCCCGCTCCCATCTTTTCCTCATCCCATATCTGACATAACAAGGATGTCAGCCACAGCACCGTGGGCTTCCTTGCAGAGACCCCGAATCTGCATGACAGTGTCTTCCATTCAGACACTGCAAGGCTCCCGGCGGGCATCAAACCCAAAACTTTCAGTGGGGTGCGAAAAACAATATAAATTCAACAGAAAATTTCAATTACTCAGATATGGTAAACACGAGGAAATAAAACCCCCCATCGAGTACAAAAAAAAAATTCCCCCCCCCCCCAAAAAGAGCGAAACACCAACGTCAAAGACCGGGAGTGATCAGTCGGGGGATCCGCCCTTTAAGGACCATAACATTTTTATCGATCGCATCTGCAGAAAAAAAGAAGGATGGATAAGAGAACCTTCAAAACGAGGGGTCCCCCATATCACTCTTGGTCACTTGTTCTATCTAGGCTGGAATATTTCGCCACAACACACCTTTTAAGGCGGTGAAATTGTCCCCCGAAAATGACAGAGAACCTTCACGGGTGCATAACGAAAAAAACACCTCAAAAATGGGAGGCTTGGGGTTCCTGAACCGATTCCCCGGGAAAGCGGGGGGAAATACATGATTATATACACCTGGAAAATCCTAGAGGGACTAGTACCCAACTTGCACACGAAAATCACTCACCCACGAAAGCAAAGACGGCAGACGATGCAACATCCCCCAAAGAAAACAGGGGGGGTCATAGCACGTTAAGAGACCATACAATAAGTGTCAGGGCCCAAGAGTTTAACTGCCTCCCCCATACATAAGGGGGGTTTCCCAGACCCCTGGGAGTCTTCAAAACGGCACTGGGAAAAGCACCAAAGTCGGGTTTTTCCTGTCAGCCGGGGTCTGGCCGTACATTGGTTTGCGGCAGCCAGCGTAACACCTGGTTTACAGGCCCCTGATCCACCAGGGGGCCTGGTCACAGACCGGGCCGCGGGGGGATTGACCCCCAAAAATCTCTCCAGGGAAACTCCAGGTATCCTAAATAAAATTACTTATGATGCCACATCACTTGAGAAGTTTATTCGGTGTACAGAAATACAATTAATAGATTATCTACATAGCACCTATTAAAAATCCTAGGATAAACCCAAAAAAATCAGGGTGAAATTATTTTCCCTAGGGATCCCGTATCTGTACCTATGGTGTCCTGTACTGTATGGTACCCCCTTTCCAATGGGACCCTTACCATATGGACCGACCATATGGTAACCCCGTCCGTATGTTATTTGACTGCAGGTAAAACCCAAACATATAGTACAATGTACCATTTGGGCCCTGTAAACATATGATACCTTGTACCATATGGTCAATAGGTGTTGGTGGCAGGAGAGACCAGCCAAGACTGAGTGGCGACGCAAGCTAGCTACTGACTCTGCAGTTTCCGAGACAAAGTGCTTTGTCATCCGCCTCAAGGAACATGTCGAGTTCCTGTACATTTGTAAATATATAATAGAACATTACTAATATACAACATTTTGCATATTTTTATTGTAAACAATTTTTGTAAACAAAATGATGAAAATATTAGTGTTTTTATTGTGTTGGATACAACAGTACCAATAATACAATGAACCTTTAAGGGAATCATTGTACTGTATGGAAACAATGTACCATATGGTACCATTGTACCAAATGGTGCCATTGTACCAAATGGGGGCCATTGTATCTGTGCCATTGAAACCTATGGAAACCATTGCACCCTGTGGCACCATGTAAAATATGGTACTATATGGTACCATTGAAATTCAACACAATAACCGCACAATATTTTCATCATTTTGTTTACAATAAACTTGTAAACAAGTTTTTTAAGCAATATAATGATAAACAAATCAGTGCAGTTATTGTGTTGAATACAATGAGTGTACACTTATACAATATATATTATATTGGTCCACAGGTCAAAATGTTACTAGAAAAAAAAAAAAAATTAGAAAAGAAAAAAAAATATAAAAAACGTAAAATAAAAAAATGAGATTTTGCGGAAGTCACTGAGTTGCCGCCACCCTGTTGTTTTGGGTCAAAATTCCCCCCCGTGTATCTCGGGAAGTACTACTCAGAATTTTTTTTGTTTTGTTTTGTTTTATTACCTTCACAAAAATATTATCTTTAATTCTGTAAGAAAAATTTTTTTTTTCTTTTTCAAAATTTCCCTGGACACTGGGCACCCCTTCCGATTTTTGGCCCCTTTGGGCCCTGAAAGGTTTAATATTTAATAAATAGTTTATATTTGCAAAAGCATTCTGGTAGTTAATTTCACAGCAGTGAAAAAATACACGGTCTGGGACCATCACAACACTCAACACAACAACATGTGCTGATAGCCTAGAAAAGCTTTTCTTGTGATTCTATTTTTTTTTTTTTGTCATGTTTTCTGATCACTTACATTTTTTTTATGGTGGGTATTACTCTGGACACATTTATTTTGTAAAAAAATTTTTTTAGCTGGTAAAAATGCAGTATTTTTTACTGAATACTGGTCCACATTCCTTTATCCGAACTTCTGAAATTCGAAAAGTTATGAAAACTTAAGTTTATTCGTGGAATGTGGAGCGTCAGTCACTGACAGCCAGAGTGGCAGGCATCAGTTGTGTCTCAGCGCTTGTAGTGTTGACACATACATCTGCTGTTTGCTAATATTTTTTGCTTTTTATTTTGTGACTGTTTAATTTCACTGTGAAAATGTCAAAATGAGCTGCAGATACCTCTATGGGTAACAATGAAAAAAGAAAAGGAAGCATCTGATGTTATCAATAATGGAGAAAGTAGAGTTACTGCAGAAGCTTCATCGTGGTGTGTCAGTGCAGCGTCTTACTGAAGAATATGGTGTTGGAACTACCACTTTTTAAATGATTTAAAAAAAATGGTGTTAAATAAAAAATAAGCATGAGAATAGTGATGATGAAGTGATGACATTGTGAACACAAGTGAAAAAGTCCCATAGATGATATGGTGAAAATGTGTGATCAGTTAAGTCTTAAAAATGCCATCTGTCATAGTGCTGCTTCATCACTTGAGAATCATGTTCCTGGTCTATAATTATCCCATTATTTCATTTATCAATATATTACTCTGAAAATAAATTGTAGCAGTATTTGTAGTCTTTATTTATCCCATTTAGTGTAGCATTCATAGGTTTTGCTGCAGTGTTAATGTTTGATTATGAGGTGCTGGCCTTATATCTCACCTTTATTCTGAATTTAAAACACTACTGGGCCCCCAAAGGGGTTTTAGATAAAGGAATGTGTACCTGTATATGCAAGTGTTAACTGATAACAGATAATTAAGTTTATTAAGTACAAAAATAAAAAACCCTACAGAAGAGGCATCCTCTCCCATTGCAAGTTATTTGTGAATTGTTCCAGTCATGGTATTGTGCCTTTTTTTATTTATTTAGGTATACAAAAATACATTATTATTATTATTATAATCAAGGGGGAACACTAAAACCCATAGGGTTATGCATTATTATTATAATCAAGGGGGAAGCGCTAAACCCGTAGGATTAACAGCGCCCAGGGGGGGGTGTGGAAGGCATTCAGCTTAATTCGGGAAACTGGAGCACAGATTCAATTCCCTAAATCAAGAGCCCCTCACCAACATCAAGGAACCTTCCATGAGGGGATAGGATTATGCAGCACCTGTGGAGGGGGGGGGGATGTGGAAGGTATTCAGGCTTAATTCAGGGAACTGGAGCACAGATCTAATTCCCTAGATCAAGAGCCCCTCACCAGCATCAAGGAACCTTCTTGAGGGGTACACAAATACGGTTACATATATTCATACATAGACATATATGTAGAGAAACCCAGGATAACCCATAAAAAGTCTGACCTATTTCCATTGGGTCACTTGTTTGTATTGTACTCGCCTCAAAAACTCCCCACACATTTCAATATCAACAATATCAGCAATGACAACTACGGTGAATATGTTCTTCTGGGACCTAGAGCAGGTGATGCCTTACCATTAGCCAATTAAAGTATTGCAGGGTAAAGAGATCAAAGACACATTACAGAATTTCTCACTACTACAAGTACAACCATCAACTTTAGTGCCAAAGTCTTAACCATCCACCTCAGCAAACAATCCACAACCATCCACCTCAGTAATCCACAACCCTCCACCTCAGCAAACAATCCACAACCATCCACCTCAGCAAACAATTCACAACCATCCACCTCAGCAATCCACAACTATCCACCTCGCAACATCCACAACCATCACCCAGCTGAGTAGGGCCACAGCATCCCTTTCATTCTGTTCAGAATAATTGACATATACAGTGGTCCCTCGTTTTTCGCAGTTTAATCCGTTCCTGGAGTTGCTACTATTATCGAAATCTACGATTTGCGAATCAATTTTCCCCATAAGAAATAATGTAAATAAAATTAATCCGTTCCTGACACCCAGAAGTATTAAAACAAAACTTTTTTACATGAAATATAGATGTAGTACATAAATAATACAATGGGAAATGATGAATGAAACATTAACAGCATAACACTTACCTTTATTGGAGATTCTTCTTAGTGTATGGGAGACTGGAGGAGAAGAGAGATTGGATTGTTTACAGTTTGGAAGGGGAATCCCCTTCCATCAACACCTCAGATACCAATTGCTTTTCTATGGTTGCTTCTCTTCTCTGTTTCTTAATGCCACTAGGACCACCTTGAGAGTCACTGGAGCCCTGTCTCGCAAAATAACTGTGGAGAGAGCTCTGTTTCTGGCGTCTCTTTAACACTTCCCTAAAATGGCCCAAGACTTTGTCACTGTACATGTTGCCAACATGGCTTGCAACAACCTTGTCAGGGTGATGTTTCTCCATAAAGCTTTCCATCTTACCCCACATAGCAAAAATCTCTTTAATTTCTGAAGAAGGCACCTTCTTCCATCTCTCTTCCTCCTCCTCTGCAGCAAGATTCTGAGCTGCGATCTGTTGCTGTTCCTGCTGAAGCTCTTGCAGCTCCTCAGTGGTGAGCTCTTCGTTGTGGTCTTCCATCAACTCTTCCACATCCTCCAAACTCACATCCAACCCCATGGAACTCCCCAGTGCCACAATTGATTTAACAACAGATATAGGCTCATCAGGGTCAGTCCCAAACCCTTCAAAATCCCTCTTGTCGACACAATCTGGCCACAATTTTCTCCAAGCAGAGTTCAAAGTCCTGGTAGTCACTCCCTCCCAAGCCATACCTATAAGGGTTATGCAATGGAGGATGCTGAAGTGTTCTCTCCAAAATTCCCTTAGGGTTAAGTGAGTGTCTGTGGTCACAGTCAAGCACCTGTGAAACATTGCTTTGGTGCAGAGTTTTTTAAAGTTTGCAATGACCTGCTGGTCCATGGGCTGGAGGAGAGGAGTGGCATTCGAGGGCAAGAACTTTACTGTGATAAACCCAAACTCCTTGAAAATTAGGTCATCCAAGTTTGGAGGATGAGCAGGTGCATTGTCCATTACTAGCAGGCACTTGAGATCCAATTTCTTTTCCAGGAGGTAATTCTTCACACTAGGGCCAAACACTTCATTGAACCACTCGACGAAAATATCCCTCATGACCCATGCCTTACTATTAGATTTCCAAAACACACACAATTTACTCTTCATAACATTGTTTTTCCTGAACACTCTGGGATTTTCAGAATGGTACACTAGTAATGGCTTCACTTTGAAATCCCCACTAGCATTAGCACAGAACATGAGCGTCAGCCTGTCTTTCATAGGCTTGTGTCCTGGCATTGCCTTTTCCTCCTGTGTAATGAAGGTCCTCTATGGCATTTCCTTCCAAAAGAGGCCTGTTTCGTCACAATTGAACACTTGTTCAGGTTTCAGTCCTTCAGCCTCTATGTACTCCTTGAATTCATGCACATATTTTTCAGCTGCCTTGTGGTCCGAGCTGGCAGCCTCACCATGCCTTACCACACTGTGTATGCCAGTACGGTTCTTAAATCTCTCAAACCAACCTTTGCTGGCCTTAAATTCACTCACATCACCACTATTTGCAGGCAATTTCTTTACCAGATCGTTGTGCAACTGCCTAGCCTTTTCACAAATAATCGAAGTCATAAGAGTATCTCCTGCTAATTGTTTCTCGTTTATCCACACCAATAATAACTTCTCAACATCTTCGAGTACTGCTGATCTCATTTTTGTCAGCATAGTTACCCCCTTTGCAACAACAGCATCCTTGATTTCCTTTTTCTTGGCCACTATGGAACATATGGTTGTGTAGGGTTTCTTATACATCCTGGCCAGTTTGGCCGCACTTGTGCCACTTTCATATTGTTCAATGATGTTTTTTCTTAAATTCAATCGTATTTCTCACCTTCTTTACCACAGGCTTGGCACTAGGAGCTTTCTTTGGAGCCATGGTAGCTTATTTAGTACTTGCAAGCACTAAAATGAGTGGAGTATTATGAAATATTTTGTAGGAGCACGTGAGGGGACCTTCGCTCACTGGTAAACAATGCCAGACTGGCTGGGTAGGGAGGCCGCCCTGGCTCACACTGTGTGTACGCGTCCCAGACGAACTACTATTCGCGAGTCAACCTATGATTAGCGAGCCTATGTTTATACAAAAATATCCCAATGATTTCCGAAAAATGTGATTCCCGAGAACTACGAAAAACGAGGGACCACTGTACCACCAATCACAATACAGTGGACCCCCGGTTAACAATATTTTTTCACTCCAGAAGTATGTTCAGGTGCCAGTACTGACCGAATTTGTTCCCATAAGGAATATTGTGAAGTAGATTAGTCCATTTCAGACCCCCAAACATACACGTACAAACGCACTTACATAAATACACTTACATAATTGGTCGCATTCGGAGGTGATCGTTATGCGGGGGTCCACTGTATAAGGTAAGATATATTATTTTTGTATAACCCTTGTGGGTTTGATTACAGTAGACCGTCGATTACAGTGGTAGTTACGTTCCTGAAAATGCAGTGTAAGATGAATCTGTGTTAAAGGAACTGAAGAGCTTAAGGGAAAAATAGGGTTACGTTCCTACAACCCTCTCCCCCCAAAAAAAGCCAAACTTTTTTTTAGGTTTCTAAATCTTACAAAAATAAAAATTATAATGATTTTTGTTATTCATTGTCATGATGTATTATGTTTTTTCTATTGCTTAACCTTTAAGCTGTCCACACATAGATATACAGTGGACCCTCGCCCAACGATGGCATCGTATAACGTTAAATCCGACTAGCGATACATCTTAACACAAAAATTTTGCCTCAACTAGCGCTAAAGAACTCGACCAATGTGATTCGTTCCATTCGAGACGCGTCCACTGTGGCCTGAGTGTGCCTCACTTGTCCCGTGGGTGCCAGTGTTTACAAGCCAGCCAGCCAGCGCAGTCCCATCCAAACATACAATCAGAACATTTCATAATATCAGAGCGTTTTTAGTGATTGCACCTGCAAAATAAGTCACCATGGGCCCCAAGAAAGCTTCTAGTGCCAACCCTACAGCAAAAAGGGTGAGAATTACTATGGATATGAAGAAAGAGATCATTGCTAAGTATGAAAGTGGAGTGCATGTCTCCGAGCTGGCCAGGTTGTTCACAAAACCCCAATCAACCATCGCTACTATTGTGGCCAAGAAAATGGCAATTAAGGAAGCTGTTCTTGCCAAAGGTGCAATCTATATTTTTGAAACTGTGATCGCAAGTGATAGATGTTGAGAGACTGTTATTGGTGTGGATAAACGAAAAACAGATAGCAGGAGATAGCATCTCTCAAGCGATCATATGTGAAAAGGCTAGGAAGTTGCATGACGATTAAATTAGAAAAATGTCTGCAACTAGTGATCTGAGTGAATTTAAGGCCAGCAAAGGTTGGTTTGAGAGATTAAGAATCGTAGTGGCATACATAGTGTGATAAGGCATGGTGAGGCTGCCAGTTCGGACCAAAAAGCAGCTGAAAAATATGTGCAAGAATTCAAGGAGTACATAGACAGTGAAGAACTGAAACCTGAACAAGTGTTTAATTATGACGAAACAGGCCTGTTTTGGAAGAAAATATCAAGCAGGACCTACATTACTCAGGAGGAAAAGGCACTCCCAGGACATAAGCCTATGAAAGACAGGCTTTCTCTTTTGATGTATGCTAATGCTAGTGTTGATTGTAAAGTGAAGCCTTTATTGGTGTATCACTCAAACTCCCAGTGTTCAGGAAAAACAATGTCCTCAAGGCTAATTTGTGTTGTGCTGTGGAGGGCAAACAGTAAGGCATGGGTCACTAGGGACTTTTTCTATGACTGATTACACCATGAATTTTCCCTCACTGTGAAAAATTACCTCCTGGAAAATAAATTGGACCTTAAGTGCCTCCTGGTATTAGACATGCTCCGGGTCATCCTTCAGACATGGCAGAGCGACTTTCGGGGGACATGAGCTTCATTAAGGTCAAGTTTTTGCCTCCTAATACCACTCCTCTCCTGCAGCCCATGGACCAGCAGGTCATTGCAAACTTCAAAAAACTCTACACAAAAGCTATGTTTGAAAAGGGGCTTTGTAGTGACCACAGAAACTCAATTGAAATCTAAGAGAGTTTTTTGGGGAGATCACTTTTGCATCCTCAATTGTGTAAATATTATAGGTAAGGCTTGGGAGGAGTGACTAAGAGGACCTTGAACTCTGCTTGGAAGAAACTGTGGCCAGAATGTGTAGAAAAAGGGATTTTGAAGGATTTGAGGCTAACCCTGAGAAGCCTATCAGTTGTGGAATCAATTGTGGCATTGGGAAGTCCTTGGGGTTGGAGGTTATGGGGAGGATGTGAAGAGTTGGTGGAGGAGGACAATGATGAACTAACCACTGTGAGCTGCAAGATCACCTTCAACAGCAAAAGGCCAGACCTGAGGAAAGTGCTCCGGAGGGGGGGATAGAGAAATTGAGGAAGTTGCCTACTTCAAAGATTAAGGGGAAATTTTGTGCAATGTAGCTTAAAGTGCAAACCTTTTTTTATGAAAATCACCCTGACACAGCTACGCAAGCCATGTTGGCAACCTGTAACACTGACAATGTTGCGAAACACTTTAGGAATGTCAAAAAAGGAAACGGGAGGTACAGGCCTCTATGGACAGATATGTTGTGCAACAGAGGGCCAGTACTTTCAAACTGGTCCCAGTGGCATTAGAAGAAAAGGGAAGTAACCCCGAAAAAGGACTTGACACCTCAAGTCCTAAATAAAGGGGGATTCCCCTTCTAAACCCAACCCACCATCTTCTCCCCTCCCCCCATCCCATCAACTCACCAATCTTCAAAAAAGGGAAAGTCCCATTAATTGACAGTTTTCTTCATTTGTGTGTTTTAAAATAATATTTCAGGGGAAAAAATTTTTTTTTTTCAATACTTTGGGGTGTCGGAAGGGATTAATTTTGATTTCCATTATTTTTTATGGGGAAAAAAAAAATCGACTAATGAAATTTCGACAAGGAGAGTCTCAGGAACGGATTAATATCGCTGGTCGAGGGTCCCCCCGTAGTTCATGCGCGGGGGGGTCTGAACGTAGACAAGTTTTTTTTTTCATTCTTTCAAATTTGGTGCGATAGGCCCGAGTTTCCACATAAAAATGAGTTTGTGCACTCAGTGTGCCACTTGAAAAAAAAAACGGGACCACTAAGTACCTTGTGGGAGTACCAGTTCAAACTGGCCCCAGCTAGAGCAGATAAGATGGCAAACCACCAAGGATTCACTGATTTCATTCCATATTTAACACTCACATTTTTTAAGAGGAAAGTAAAATAGGTTAGATAAATGCATGATGGGTGTGGGTTGGGTGTGAGTTCCAACCTGACTACTTGTGCTAACTGGGTCAGATGTTTGTACTCCTTCTTTCGAGATGTGACCTGATAGGTGGGTCCATTGGTCTAAACCGGGGAGGTGACATTGGGCCCTGCTTTGCATGGGCCAGTAGGTCCCCTGCTGGCAGTGTTCCATTTTTATTTTCTTTCTTATTTCTAGGTTACTCATAAATACAATTATACATAATGTAAATTATAGGATAACCCAAAAATTCCAGGCCAAGTGCTATAGTGTTTGTAGATATAAGACATCAATAATCATGACGCAAATATAACAGGTCACTTGCTCACAAATCAGGACGCGCCCATACCATAAAGCAACAATTTAACGAGCCGCTCCCTGAGACAGAGGACAAAAGTCGATGGAAAGACACACACACAGCAGACAGAAAGACAGATAACGCAGAACTAACACGACAGAAAACAGATAGTATTACCGACAGATGTCCAAATATACAGATAGATATACAGATAGACTGTCAGACATACAGACACATGTGTGTGCAAGAGTAACAACGAATAAAAACAAGTTCCCCCTCCGAGCAGCGCACATCATCAAATGTCACTTGTTATCTGACGTGTATCATAACACCAATAATCAAGGAGTTCCTATTATACACCAGGCACATACAGACGCAGAGAGAGAGATAAGCTGAACTGGACAGACAGATAAGCAGAGCTAGGCAACAGACAGAGAACAGATAGACAGACAGGCAGACAGACTGACAGACAACCAAAGCAACATGTTTGTGTGCAGAGTAAAATGTATAAAGGCAAGGTTCTCTCCTCCCGGCAGGTATGCACATTCATCAAATATCACTTATCTGACCCATGTCAATAACACCAGATGTACAGTAGACCAGGCAACAGCCTGACAGCATACAAAGACATGTTGTGTGCAAGAGTAAAACGTATAAAGGGCAAGTTCCCCCATGCGGCAGGGCACATTCATCAAATGTCGACTTATCTGACCATTGTCATAACAACCATTCTTCAAGGAGGTTCATACTCCCAGCTGTCTAAAACATTGCTGGGACCTATAAATACTTTGTATATATTTCTAGACAATAGTAAATGACCAGGGCAAGTGAAAATGTTCGCCTGTCAGTGTGATTGTTTACAATTTGAGTACATATTCAGTACATAATATTAGTGTCAGAACAAAGATTGGCTATGAAATCACAAGAACTATTATAAATTGTAATTGTCAGAACATAAAAATTATATAAATTAAAATAAAAACGAGAAAAAGGTAAATTGGAAACATTCCCGCAAGCGGCAGGACTGGATGTTGCCATCAGGTGAGCATCCAGAGCCAACTTCATGGTTTTATATCTCGGTAAGTACTGGTCCTCAATTTTTTTTTTTTTTGGTCTTATACCACACAGAAAATAGCCCTCTTTAATTTAAAAACAAAAAATTATTGTTTTACTTTTCAAAATATTTGGAGCGCCACACAGGTGAACGTGGATCTACGTTTGGACAGTTTAAACCCTTAAACGGTCCAAACGTATATATACGTTCACGCGTGTAGCACCCCAAACATATATATACATTTTCTTTGTCATTCATTCAACATTGCCACAATAAGCCTGAGTCACCTAGACATGAGAGAATGGGTTGGTGCGCACTCACTGTGTGCCATATTAAAATAATTGGGGATGCCTGGGTACCATATGCTCTTTTTTCCTTTTAAAAGAAAAGATTTTTTTTTTCCTCAAAAAATTTGGGGCGCTACGTGAGTGAACGTATATATAACGTTTGGACCGTTTAAGGGTTAAGGTTAAGGCTACAAATGCAACAAATATTTCTTACCTTAAATTGGGGTTGCTGGTGTTTGTTGATGATTGTAAAGAGAGTAGAGAGGGATGTTGTGGGCCTACTGGGTTGAGGTAGATGGTTTTTGATTGTCGGCTGAGGTGGATGGTTGAGGTTCTGGTACTAAAGTCAACGGTTGTACTGGAGTGTGGAAAAATTCTTTAATAGATCTGGTTTTCTTATATTCGAAAGTACTTTTTTCAACTTTTGGTAAAAGGAAAATTCCAGTGCTCTAAAAACCCCTTTTAAAAAAGCACTGCTTCTAAAATTTGTCAGGGTTTTCCCTTCAAAAAAAAAGTTTACTAGTTTGGGCGCAACAGGGAAACCCTCTCCCCCAAAAACCGTTCAAAAAGTTATCTTTTTCTTGAGGTTCTTTTTCATTTTTTTATCTCTTCCCTTGTATCTGGGGCATGAGCTCTGCCAGCTTTTTCCTGGGGGTTTCCCTTTGTCTTCATCATCATTTTTCAAAGAGCTAATTCAAATCTTCTTCCTTCATATCTTCAAATTACCCCTGATAATTTCCAGCTGAACTTTTTCCCCCCCTACTCAGGAAAAAGGAAAAACCCAAAGAAAGAATTAACTAAGAATCCAAATAAATTTTCCCCCCCCAGCCTTTTTTTACTTTTTAAATTTTGGGGCAGTTCTTTCCATGCATGCTAGAAATAGTTTATAAAAAAAACAGCGGCCCCGGGGGGAAAAGGGGCGTATCGGCTTGCTTTTATGAAAAAATTGCCCGGCTAAAAACCAAATAACCAGCTAAGGCTTTCTTTTTTTCCCGAATGAAATCCGTGCGGCCTGAGGGGGCCCCCGGGCCACTCCATACCCCTTTAAAACCGGGTCAGTAAAGGGCCGATTCCATGCGTTACATTGATATATTTTGTATTTTTTCCCTTTTGTTTTTAGTGTTGTAACTGTAAAAAGCCCCCCCCCCATGACCCCCAAAGAAAGCTTCTAGGCCAGTTCTGTGATAAAAAAGGGGACAAAAACACAAAAAAATTAAAGGGAAAAAAAACTCTTTCCCCAAAAGTCCCAAAAAGGGAGGGGGAAGGGGAGAATATGCCTTTTTGGCAGTGATTCGTGATTAAAACGATATTTTAATGATACAAAAACCCAGCGGGGTATCGATAAAGGCAAAGTGCCAGTCAGCGAAAAAGTGTAGAAAATTAACAGTGTTTTAAGTTAAGCGATTAAGTGATAAAAAAAACGACACAAAAGTAGTTTCCCCCAATGTTTTTAAAAATGTGCACGGGCGTTTAAACAAATGCCACCCTGCAAAATGTACCCTTCCCAAATACCCTAAACCTCCCAGAAACCCTGAATCAAACAACTAATTAAACAAACCATCTCCCCCAAAGGGAAACGTGCAAATATAAAAGTGCATGTATAAAAGTAAATAAAAAGTGAAAAATAAAAAAAGGCCCCAAAAATGGAAAATTTTAAATAAACCGGGCCCTGTTTGGGTTATCCTAGGACAGGTCCCCACCCAAAAAAACGGGCAATCTTTTTATTCGGGCCCTTCATTTATTCACAAAAATTTTTTGGCTAGCATAATTTAAAATTTTTTCCGGGTCCCACCCCCAAACCTGCTGGTACCGTTTGGTGGGCTACTTGCTGCATAAGCCCATTCCAATTTTTTTTTTTTCCCCAAATTTATTTTTTTAAACCCTGCTTACTTTTAGCCCAAGCCATGGTTCCAATGAATAAAAGAAATGCTTCTCATTATGAAAAGGGCCCCCTAAAAACGGAAACAAAAATCCATTAAAGTTTAAGGGCCTTTTGAACCCACTGTCAATTTTGCCATGGGGTCAGTCCAAGAACGGGGAAAGAAAAATGCTTTATTTTTTCGCTAATTTAAACCCACAAATAGCTTATTTGCCTATCACAATGATCTAATATGACATAAAAAAACAATAAAAATTTTAACCCCCCCATAAAAACATGTTAAATACTCCAGAAAAATTTAATTTTTGGGGGAAAACACCGAGCTTTTCCCGCCAGAGTTCTGAAAAAGGAAAAGGGGAAACAAAATACCATTTTTCCTTTTTCCCATTTTTTTTTTGGGGTTTTTTATTAAGAAAACGGTATGGGCCAGGGCTAACTATGAAAATACACTCGTACCCCAAACCAAAAACATGAAACAAAAAAGTTTTTTTCTTTTCTATAGTTTTCCCCAAAACATAGGGGCATATGTGTAGAGAACCTGGGAAAAAACCCCCAAAAAAGCCCCAACTTTGGCTTATTTTTATTACCGGGCGTGGATTAGCCATATATGATTTTTTGTAAATATTCGTTTCCCAGCCGGGGGGTAAAAACATTAGGGTTTTTCCTTTACACCTGTTGTCAATTTTTTAAAAACCCCACCCAAGTAAATGGGAAACCCGGGGTGTTTAGTTGATAGTGTGGGTTTTTATCCGGGGACACTGCCCCCTTTTTTTTCGAAATACTCACATAACAATTTCCCTTTCTAAACTTATTTTATTTAAAAAGGGTATTGTTAGAATTAGTGAAAAAATTTATTGGGGGGTAGTTTTAAGTTTTAAAAAAAGGGGGGGGGACACCCCTTGTGTAGTAGATATTTTTTTTTGTAGATAATTTTTGGGGGGAAAGGGAATCTTCTTTTATGAAAAAAATTTATTTTTAAACATATAAAAAAAAGGGTTTTAAAAGGCCCCCAGGGGAAAATAAGTCACTCTGTCTAAATTTTTGGGTTATCCTGGGTTGTCTACAAAATTTGCTGCTATGATAAAATTTCAAATGTAATGTATTTGTGTATCCCTGAAATAAACTAATTTAAACTTGCTTACTTACTGATGCCCAGCAGGCCGGGTATACCTTATACATGTAGGTGGTAGAAATAAAGAAAATTATTTTAATTATTTTTTTTTAAGTTGATTGGGTTGGGGTTATCTTATTCAAATTTTTGGGCAATTTATGATGGAAAGATATTTCCCCTTAACGAAAACCAAAAAATGAAAGAAATCAGACCATAAAAAGGGGGAGTTCACTTTCACCCTTATAGGGGTCGCTTAGCGGTAAAATTTTTTTTAGGGTTGTTAGGGTTTTTTCTCATTTTTTCAGTTCTTCCTTTGAAAAATAAAAGATTTTATTAACAGAAATAGAATGTTTTTTAAATTGTTTCAGATGAAAAGTCCCCTTAAAAATTGCGCTAAACCTTTAGCGAAAATGTTCTATTTTTTTGCAAAACCCAATAGTAAAAAAAAATGACGTAAACCGTTCAATACCTGCCGCCCCAGTCTAAATTAAATTTCCGGAGTCAAAAAATTTGGAAAATTAAACCTTATTTATACAATTACAAAAATGCGGGCAGTCTGCATAACAGTAAATTTTTTATTTTTTTTTGTAAATTTAAAAACCCAAATGGTAAGCAAAGTAAAACAAGGGGGGCCTGTACCCGGTGACTAATAAACGGGAAAAAATGTTTTTTTTAGTCCCGGGAATGTCAAACTTTGGGTTTATTCTGGCCCTTTATTTTAAAATTTGGGCATCTGTAAAAATTTTTGTGTGAAATTGGCCAAAATCCCAAATTTTTTCTGCCCCATTTTTAAGGGGGGTAGTTAAAATAAGGTAAATTGGGCATTTTTCTTGACCCCTTTTGAAAAGACTAAAATTTTAAAAAAAGGGTTTATTCAGGTATACAAAAATACAGTTACATAGATTATCATAAAAACCCGCATAGTATGGGAGAATCTAGGATAACCCCAGAAAAGTCAGACAAATTTAAATTTATTTCCATTTAACCCCTTGGTTTGGGGTTTGCCATTTTTTTTTTGGTAAATATTTTTTTTTTTTCCTCAGTTGTTTTTTTGGGGCCTATCTCATTGAAACTTGGGCAATTTTTGATGGAAAATGTTTCAAAACAACAACAAAAAAAAAAAAAGATGGTTTGATAAATAAGGGATTTTCCCAACAGCCATTAGCCGCCTCTTTCCCAGTATATTTTTCATAGGGGTTTTTTATGGTTGTTTTTTTCTCATTTTTTTGGCTCATTTGATAAATGGAAGAATATTACAGAAATAACATATTTTGTTTGTTTTTCATGAAAAAAAGGGCCCTTTTGAAATTGAGTTAAAAAGTCCCGGAAATTTTTCGTTTTTTTGGCCCCCAGCCCAAAGTTGGTTTTTTTATTAAGTGTATTCAAACCTAAACAAATTTCCTTTTTAATCCGGCAAAACTACAGGCCCCCAAGGGATCCCGGATTTGTGATGGGGACCTGTAATAATATTTACCCTTTCCCGGGAATATGGTTCCCATCATTTTTTCTAACCACATCACCAGAGAAAACCCAGCAACTTTTTGGAATTCGCAAAAAAATTAAATTTCCCAGTGAAACACAATTATTCCAATAAAAGGGCCACTTTAGAAATTTAAACCAAAACCAAAAACAACTTTAAAACCAAAGCTTTTTTCCCTTCCCTTGGTATGTACTGCTTAAAAGGGAGTTTTCCCTTTTTGAACAAAATTTAAAAGATAAACAATAAAAAATTTCCCGAAGGGGTTTAAAAACCACTTTAAAATTTTCTTTTCAGTACACAAACACTTCCTAATCAAAAAATAACCTGTCTTTTTCTGTAAAAGCCTGGTTTTGTCTGGAAGCAAAACTTTAATAGTACCCCCAAAAAATCGTTTTCACTTCCATTATATCACTGAAACCGGGGGTTTTGCAATCGGGCGGCAGTCGACCAATAGGGTTTTTAAACACTGTGCTTTTTACACAGTGGCAAAAGCTTTAAATTGGGGCAAACAAAAGAAAATTTTTCCCCGCCACATTTGTCTTTTTCCCAAATGGGTAGGTGTGGTTTGGTGAAAGAAATTGTGTTTGCCTTTGGTTTTACTCATGTAGGGCGTTGCTTTCCATCCCCTACTTTCCTTCGGGGGATTGTCAGGAATCCCCCCAAAAAACATTCCAGTTCAGTGGCATTTTTCCAAAGTGTACAAAATGGCCTTTAATTCCCACTTTGACTTTCATCAAACGAGGGGGGGATTTGTAAAAAAAAATTGGCAGCTTCCTGCCAATCCCCAGGTGCGATTGATGGTGGGTATTTGGATACTAAACCGGTTGGTTGGGGGAAGGTTTTGGTTGTGGAGGTTTGGTTTGTGGTAGTGGGGGGGGGATGGGGCCTTTGTTGAATGTCGCTAAAGCCCGCGCGTGGGGGGGCACCATGGCCCACTGCTGGTCCTAACGGCCGGCACCACCACAAACCCCCAAAACGAGCATCACTTTTTTCCACCCCAAATTGCACACAATCATCTTCATTTTCACTTTTGGGTTCCTTTTGTCCCAGCCAGGGGATGTCCCCCCGAGATGTACCCCCTTTCCCCGGGGGGAAAGCAAAATGGCACCTACCAGAGCACCCCATACTGTCATATAAAACTGACATTTCCACTGGGGGAAAATTCACTTCACATTTCGCTATTTTAAAATGTTTTTCAAGTTTTTTGGAGCCCCAAAAATTTTCACTATCACAATCATCCCCAATTTTCTCACATCTGAGCCCCTGGATATGGGAAAAAAAAGATTTTTTCCCACTTTATTCTTGGTAAAACCCTAAAACCGGGAAACAAGAGGCCCCCAGCCCCAGAAGGGGAAAGGGTTTGAGGGTCGTCGGGTTTTTTCCCCTCACTATTACCAGTATTATTTTTCCGGTCAAAACCCTAAAAAAAACCTTTTAAAAACTCATTTTCCACTGGCACTTTCATCTGTATTAGAACTGTCACGGGGAAAAAAAAGTGCCCCAAAATTCGCCGGGGAAAAGGTGAGGAGTTTCTTACCTCAGTGGGATGGTGAGCAAGGTGGGACTAAAATGGCCAAATTTCCCCCAATTTCACCACTGGGTCCCCCGAAATTTTTTTCCAAAAGCGCACACTGACCCAAAGCAGAACCATTCTCCAATTCCAGGCCTACCCGCTGTTTTTCCCCCTTTTAATTTTTAAGCCCCTGAATTTACCCCACATAGTATGGCACCAACCCGGCGCACAAGCTGTACAAATACAGCAAACCCAAACCAGTGGCCATACCAGGTGGCCGGTGGGTAAAGCTCCCGCTTCAAAACAAAGGAGGGGGCCCCGGGGTTTTTTCCCGGCGGGTGGGAAAAAAATTTTGACACGTTTCCTTAACCTGTTTTTCCCCGTTCACCTACCCGAAAATAGGTTCCCCGGGGGTTAGTCCCCCCTGGTGTGGGTCGCATCCTGGGGGGGCAAATTGAGGACCCCCCAAAGGAAAAAAGTTTTGACAGTCCTCGATGACGCACTGACTTTCTTGGGAAACCCGGGGGGGCTAACCCTCCGGGGGTTAAAAAACCGAACGAAATCTTTTCTTATCTTTTTTTTTCTTAATCCCGAAAGAGTTAAATTGTGGGGTTTCCCCGGTTTTTTTGTGGTGATTGAAAAGAGTGGGGTTATGCTGTGGGCCTGAGCGAGGTGGATGGTTGAGGTTCTGGTTTCTGAAAAACGAAAGGTTTTTCTGGAGTTTTCTAACTTTAAGTCTCCCCTCCCCGCCAAAATCCCCTTTGTAAGTCAGTCAAATCATTTTAGTTAAACAGCAAGTCATCATTTAAAACAGTCACAAACATTCGTAAAACATGAAGTCACCAGTAATTTAGTCAAAATACTCGCAAGTCACACGAAATCCATCCCAAATCATGCAGATATCAATCACTCAATAAGTCAATCCCGTCATTAGTAAATCAGGGGCCCAAATCACTCAGTAAGTCCACAAATCAAGCAAATTATCAAGTCAAATCAATAATCAGTTTAAGTCCCCCAAATAAATTTAGTTTTTTCATTTTATTTAGTTTAGTTTTTTTAAATCAGACAAGTCACTCCCGTAAGTGAAATCATTTTTGTAAATAGTCAAGCATTCAGTCAGTCAAGTCATTCAGGGCGTCAATCACTCAGTAAGTCAGGGCCCAAAGGGACTCAGTAAATCATCCCAAAAACCCTCAAAATCAGCCAAAAAACTCCCGTTAAAAAAATCAAAAACACTCAGAAAATCATCAAGTTTCCTCCCGTATGTCAGTCAAGTTCCCCTCATTTAAATCAGTCAAGTAACCCTAGTCAAAATCATTCATTCAGTCCAAAGTCGCCAGTAAAGGGCGGTTTAAGTCACTCCGGTAAATCAGTCTCATTAAGTCAGTAAGTCCCGACAAATCCCTCGTTTAAATCAGTCAAAAAACACTCAGGAAGTCAGTCAAAACACTCCCGGAAGTCAGTTAAGGGGCAATTTTAGCCAATCAGAAAATCAGCAATTATCAGTAAGTGAAGTAAATTTTTTTAATCAGTCAAGTCACCCCAGTGAGTCGGGCAAAGTCATTTTAGTCAAATCAATTTCAAGTCGTCAGTAAGTGAAGCACCCCGGGGAAAGGCCCGGGCAAGTTTACTTTAATTTAAATCAGTCCCAAATTAATTTAGCAGTCAAGTCCCCTCATTTAAAACAGTTTAAGGGGCATTCAGTAAGTCAGTAAATCATTCAATAAGTCCAAACAGGTCACTCCTTAAAATAGTCAAAACACTCGTAAATTTAGTCAAATCATTCAGTAATCCCTTTAAGTCAACGGTAATCAAAACAAGTCCCCTAAGTCAGTCCCAAATTTACTCAGTAAGTCCCGTTTAAAAGTCAGGGAATCAGTCAGTCAGTCACACCAAAATCATTTTACCTCTTTTTTTGGTACAAAGGCCCCCTCTTTGGCAAAAGGTTAAACTTTTGTCTAAAACAGTGGACCCCCTTGGGCCAAGAAATTAAAACCGTTCCTGAGAGCTCATTTATTTGTTTAAAAAAAATCGTTAGTCAAGTTAAATTTTTCCCCCTTAAAAAAAAAAAGGAAATCCCAAAATTTAACGTTTCAAGAAACCCCCAAAATAAGAAAAAAAAAAATTTTACCAAAGAAAATTTAAATTTTTTTACACACAAAAAGAAGAAGAACCTGTAAATTACATGACACCTTTTCCCCTTTTTTGGAAAATCTGGGGGATGACTGATTTGGGTGGGAGGAGGGGGGATGGGGATGGGGTTAGTGGGTTTTTAAGGGGAATCCCCCCTTTAATTAGTGCTTTTAGGGTCCCAAATCCCAATGGCTTTTTGTCCTGGGAGTACCTCTTCCCTTTTGAGGAATGTAGGGCCTGTTTTGGGATTGCCCCTTTAGAAAAGGCCTGTTTCGTCACAATTGAAACTTGTTTTTGGGGTTTTGGGAAATTTTTTTAGCCTTCACCATGCCTTGTCACACTTTTTGTATGGCCACTACAATTCTTAAATCTCTTTAAACCCAACCCTTTTCTGGCCTTAAATTTCATAATATGAGCACTAGTTCCCCAATTTTTTTTTCCCGTTCAAACCCGGGTGTTAGTCAACTGTTGTGGGGGGGCCCTCCTGGGGGGCAAAATTAAAACCCCTTTTCTTTTTTATTTCATAAATTCTAGCAAACTTCAAAAACAAACGGGGAAAATTTGGTTTGGCCCCCTTTTGAGGGGGAAAAGGGTCTCCAGGTCAGTGTGCACCATATAAAAAAAATCGGGGAAACCAAATGGTGCAATTTTTGGGGGAAAGCCATTTCAGTTGTCCTTTTTTTAGCATGGCCCTTTGTGGTAAAAAATATGTGGGCCCCCCGCAAATCTGGGACTCTTCTTTCCCAAGTGATTTCTCTAACACAGGGTGGGAATGTCAGTGAAGATCAATTTTTGATGTTTGAGGGAAATTTGAGACCAAAAGCAAAAAAGGAGGAGGAGGAGGAAGAGGAGAAAAGAAAAAGGGGGGGAAAAAAAGGAGGGAAAAAAAGAAAGGGGGAGGGAAAGAGGAGGAGGAAGAGGAAGAGAAAAAGGAGGGGAAAGAGGGGAAAAGAAAAGAGGGGGAAGGGAAAGGGGGAGGAGGGGGAAGAAGAGGAAGGGAAAAAGAGGAAAAGGGAGAAGAAGAAGAAAAAGGGGAAAAAAGGAAGAAAGGGGGAGGGTAGAAAAGATGTAATTTTTATTGCTTTCCCCTTTAAGCAAGAAAAAAAAAAATCCCCCCATGAAGTGGAAGATAAGGGGGGGGTAACATCTGATAAGAGCTACCTTGATTTAGCGTTTAAAAGAGGGGGGGGGAGGGGGGGTTGCAGCGATAAGAAAAGATTTTGATGACCCATCGCCCTCCCTTTGTTTTGCCCGGTACAAAAAAAAATTTCTGTCTATTTGCTGTCCCCCAAGCTCCCCCGGGCCCCACCCCTCTAGCTCTCTGTCTCAGAGAGAGACCCCAAGACTGGGGTCATCATCACGTTTACCACATCTTTAAGCAGATAAAGCACTTTGTCTGGACTTTTGGGGGGTTTTTACAGGTAATTTATTTCTATGTTTCTTGTATTTAGTGTACCTGTGGGGACAGAGATAACAGAAAAAAAAGGAGAGGGTGAAAAGATAGAAAGAGGGAGAAAGATAAATTTGATAGATAGAAGATTAGATAGATTTTGGGCATTTCAGGCCCGAGCCTTCAACATAGGAGCCCTTTTGGGGGGCCTTACTGTTATTTTACAAGGCCAATATTGTCAAAATACACACTTGGATCCCCTTCGAGGGCAAACGTTTAAAAAAGCTTTTATGCCACAAGGGCGGGGAGAAAGCAGCAAAAAAATTCACTCTGGGTGTTCCCTTCTCCAAACATCACTTTTCCCTCTGAGATCATACATACCCCGGATGACTCGAGTATGGGAAAACATTCATACAGGCCTTTAAGATTTTCCCCCAACCCAGATAAAGTCGGTTTATCAAAAAGAAAATTGGGTGGCCCCCCAGATGGGTCCAACTTTATCCTGTTTCCCCACTTGTATTTTTCATAACAATAAAAAAGTTTCAAAAAGAAACTGATGTAGGTAACACTCCCTTTGCTTTCCAAAAAAGTTAGGAAAACCTTAAAACCCGAAATAGCTGTAAAAAAAGCTAGGGATCCAAAACCCTTTTCAAAAACCCCGTGTTTAAAAAAAAAAAAAAAAAATTTGGGGGGGAAACAGCATCCCCCCCCATTGGGTTTTTACGGGGGGTAGGGGGGGAGTGAGTAATGAATTTAAATGTCTTTGGGCAGCTGCTGACCCCCCTGACTCCAAAAAAAAAATTTTAACCACAAAAACCCCACCACACAAAACCCAAACTTGCTGAATGAAGTAATAGCAGTTTTTTATAAAGTATCAAGTTTTACTATAAAAATGTGCCCCTTTTATTAAAATTTGAAAACCCTGGTTTTTTAACAACAGCGACTGGCCAGCAACAGCCTTGGGGCCATGGTGCAGCAAAAAAGTGACTGGTCCCCAACACTTTACCATGGTGCAGCAAAAAGCTGACCCGGTTTTAGGAAAAAGCTGACCATGGTGGGAGCAAAAGATTCTGATCCCGAAAAAAGCTGCCAGGTGCAAACAACAGCTTTAACCCTGGGGCAGCAACAGGGTGATTGGTCCAGCAACAGCGACTGGTTTGGGGCAGAACAGTGGGCCGTGGTGCAGCAAAAAAGCTGCCCATGGGGCCCGCAAAAGCTACCATGGTGCACAACAGTGACCATTTTGGGCCCGAACAGCTGACCAAGGTTTTCAGCAACAGAGACCAAGATCAGCAACAGCTGACTGGTCCAGCAACAGCTGACCATGGTGCAGCAGCAACTGACTGTGGTACGATAGTATTTCTCACCCTTTTTACCACAGGGGTGGCACTAGAAGCTTTCTTGGGGCCCATGGTGACTTATTTTGCAGGTACAATCACTTAAAACGCTGTGATAATATGAAATTGTTCCAATTGTATGTTTGGATGCGCCCATGGGGGCTGGCTGCTTGTAAACACTGGCACCCACGGGACAAGTGAGGCGCGCTCCGGCCGCAAGTGGACACGTCTTAAACGAACGAATGATGCATTGGTCAGTTTTTTAGCGCTAGTCGAGGCAAAATTTTTGCTTTTAAAATGCATCGCTAGTCGGATTTAACGTTATCGATGCCATCGTTGGTCGATGGTCCACTGTATCTTTTGTTTCTTTGTTAATTCTAAGACTTAAGTGCTTATACCTCTTCCTACCACTTTCAGCAAACACTGGTATGGGGTACTTGGTGTCATGATTGCTTGGCAGATACTAGGTATAGTAATTAAAATATAAAACACAATTCACAAACACAATTGCCTTGTAGCAGAGAAAGACTGGACTGGACACCATGATTATGAAAAACCCGGGGGGTGGGGTGGTGTTGGGGAGTGGCGGGGATGGGGGGAGAACTCCCGGTGCTCCCCAATAGGTGCTGCTTGAGAAAAGGAGAATTTTTTCCTTACCACAAACGAACTTGTTTAAACCCCTTTTACTATCGCAGGCCCCTTTTTGAAAAGTCTTCTATTCGATAAAAATTTTTAAAAAAAAAAAAAAAAAAAAAAAAAAAAAATTTTTATGAAATGTTTTGAGAATCTTTTCCCAAAGGTAATGAACCAAAAGTTCGAAAATTTGGGCGAAAACTCACGGAAATTTAAACCCCCCGAAGTTACGGTCTCGGCGACATATGCTTCGGCGATTTTGCCATTTTGAGCGATTTTCAGCCAATTCCGTTGTTCCAGTTGACCAAAATCATAACTATTTCTTTAGAACTCCCCTTTTTCTATCAGTGGTCAAGAACCACTCTTTTTCCAATTTGAATACCCAATTTAAATGGTCAAAATTTGGAAAATTTGGGCCCAATTTTACCAAAAAAAAAAAGATGCCAATTTCAAAAAAGGGTCCAAGTAAACAAGGTAGACTTTTTTGGCACTAAAATAACAAATTTCCCCTGTTCATTTGTAAAATCTCTAGGCCCCCCTTATATTATTATTCTTTTTATTTTGATTTTTTTATACAAAAAAAAAACAAAATTTCTGATGCGACTACGCATTATTGTAAAAATGGTATAATAATATCAGTGCATAGTGAAAGAATATTAGACTCCCCAGGGTTTAAGTGTACGGACTTGTGTTGTGATTTGTTTATCCTGAACATGGTAAAAATCGAACATTTCCGTTACTTTGAGCTCATTTTAAGGGCGTTTTTATTGTCAAAGTAATAAAATCATCTCATTTTTGTTATGTTTTTTCCATTTTATCACCCAAACCATTAAAAACACAATACAAAAATAAGTACTATACGAAAATACACCTCAAAATCGGCGCTTTTAATCCAAAAAAACGATCAGTTTTTTTTTTCTCTTTATCCCTTTTGTGCTGCAGGATTTTTTTTATGTGGTGTACAGTGACCCCCAAAGCCCCATTCTCTCACAGTGGGCCTACCAGCTTTCTCCGCTTGATTTGAAGCCGCTAGAAATTATTGAGTAATATACGTCAGAAAAGGGGTGCGTAAGACGTATTTAATGGCGTAAACAGTCAAAGGGTTAAATTTAAATTATCGAAGTGTTACATAAAATTGTGCCGCAATTTGTGTACCCCAAAATCCTGCCAAATAAACTCGTGCAAATGAGGGCTACGTATATAAAAAAATACAGTACAGTATTAAAATTTTAAAACAATGAAGTTGAACAATTTTTAAGTTTAAAGTAATGTTTAAAGTAGTTGAGTAATCATCAAGGACAATTTCAGTAATAAAGTACAGGGGAGCCTTGACTGAAGAGTGTCTAAAACATCATTTTTGAGAGATAGACCCGTTTTCGGTCAATTTTTTTGTCTGAGTTTACGGCTACACCCGAGTTCGAGGGAGTTTCCCCGGCTTCCCCTCAACCCAAACCTACGCACCTATTGTTTTATCTATGATTTCATGTTTTAATTTCCCTGGACACTCCCTTTTTCTTCTGAGCACTGCCCCTTTGCACTTACTTTCTTAGGCCCATGTTTTTGAAAAATAAAATTTGGCCCCAAAAAACTGCAGAAAATGCAAGCAAGCAGAGAGAAATGCTTCCCGAGAGGTAAAAGTGTGCTGGGCAACTAGTCTAGGGCGTGTTCTGAAGCCCCTTTTTACTTTTAAAAATTATAATTATTTTTTTATTAATTTGGGCTGGGAAAGTTCCACTCTTAATAAGAGCCCCCACCCTAAAAGTTCCTTGAAGCTGGTGAGGGGCTCTTGATTAGGAATTGGGACGGCTCCATTTACCAAAAATTTAATAATAATAAAAAAATAGAGCGAGCTTCAGTTCCCTAAATTAATAAACGGAAAACCTTTACTTGCGAGCGCTCCACGTGGGGTTTTTCCAAATACGACAGTGTGGGTTGTTTTTTTTTTTCATACGCGAGCAAAATTTCCATAACGAGCAGATCTAAAGGCAGTTCTTTGACATGGTGGGGGCTCTTGCTTTTGATCTAGGGAATTGTTTCTCATTTGTTTGTTGGACATCTTATGAATTTGGGCAAGTAGAGGGAAAAATTTTCTTAACATACAAAAAAAAATGAGAGAAATTTTACGCATAATAATGGGTTCAGTTCTCGCAATTAGCACCCCTTAGTGGCATTTTTGTATGGTTTTTATGGTTGTATTCTCGGTTTTTTTTGGGATCATTTTTAGAATGGAAGATTATTACAGAAACAGATATGATTTTGATTGCTTTTACAATGAAAATTACCTTGAAAATTGAGCTAACGTGGAGAAATGTTTTTATTGTTTTGGCTATGTTCAAGAATGTGTAGTCATGAATGGGTTGACATTATTTATACAATTATTTAAAAAGGCAAAACATAAATTTATATTTTTTGTGTAAAGAAATTACAAATTATTTTACAGTGGACCCCTGCATAACGAATTAATCCGTTCCTGGAGCTCATTGTTATGCGAAATTATCGTTATGAGAATGAATTTTTTCCCATAGAAAAATGGAAATCAAATTAATCATGCAAGACACCCAAAAGTATGAAAAAAAAAAATTTTCCCCATGTTACTTTTCCACACAAAGGAAGGTACTGCACAAAAGTGGTGTACATGCACAGATAATTTTGCATGTACACCTACTAAAGAAAAATAAATGAACTTACCCGACTGATGAACACTGTGTCCGGGGGGGTGCCCTTTTCCTCCTGAGATGTAGGTCCTGTTTGGCATTTTTTTTTTTAGAACAGGCCTATCACACTGTGTATGCCATACGATTTTTAAATCTCTCAAAAAAACCCTTTTCTGGTTAAATTCACCAATAGAGCACTAGTTCCGGCATTTTCCCTGTTCACCCGGGGGGTTTTCGCTGGTGTGGGTTGCACCTGGAGACAAGATTAAAGGACCCCAAGGGGGAAAAAGTTAGACGTCTTTGGAATGACTTTTTGGGGTTTTCCTGGGTGACTAAACCCTCTGGGGTTTAATTGTTTCTTGGATTCCAAAAAAGCCACCCAATAACGGTGCTCCCGCACGAGCAGCAGCGCAGCAGTGACAAGTGCACGCAGCAGCGCAGCAGCTGACGTGCTACAGCAGCAGCTGACGGTGGTACGCAGCAGCACGCTGAGGTGCTCCAGAGCGCACAGCGGGGACAGTGCTACAGCAGCAGCAGAGGTAAACAGCAGCGCAGACGGTACTCACAGCAGCAGTGACGGGTGTACGCAGCAGCGCAGCAGTGACCAGTGTACAGCAGCAGCACAGTTTTTACCATGGTACCCAGTATTTCGATAATATTTCTCACCCTTTTTACCACAGGGTTGGCCTAGAGCTTTTTTGGGGCCCATGGTCACTTATTTTTGCAGATAAAATCCCCAAAAAACGCTGTAAAAAAACAAAATTTTCCCGTTTGTAAACAATGCCACCGGGGAACATGTGAGGTGGCTCAGGCCTAGTAGAGCGTCTCGGACGAATAGCATTGAGCGAGTGTTTTACCTATGCGAGGAAAAATTTTTAGTGATAAATGTATCCTTGGGGATTTAACATTATGTATGCAACGTAGGGGGGGTCCATGTATTGAAATTTATAATACGTAAAAATAAAGATATAATAATAATAAAAAAATAAAATAGATATAATACAAAAAATAATAATGTAACATAAAATAATTATAATAATAGAGGCTAAAAAGGGCCCATCACTAGTGGCATTTTTCCCAAAAAAAGAAGGGGGAGCGTTATGGCCACCTCCACCTGTTACTAAATGAATATTTTTTCTTCTAGAGCACAGGGGACCCTTGCCCAAAGATTTTAAATCCGTTCCTGGAGTCATGTTAATCGAAATTTCGTTAGCGATTTAAATTTTTTCCCCATAAGAAATACATGTAATGGAAATCAAATTAAACCCCCTTAGGGTAAGGCCCAAAACTGGAGTCACGCACCAGTGTCCAAAAAATTTTCAAAAAAAAAATTTTTTTATTTTTTCTTATGAAAGGAGAAATTTTTTGGGAAGGTTAAAAAAAAATTGAAATTTGGTGGGGAAAATGCCCCCGCGAATTTTAGGTTCAGGAATTTAGAATCGGAATTTTGGAATTTTTTTTTTTGGGGGCCCAATTAAATTCCAAACAACCAAATTCTTTCTTTTTCCTAGATATTTTATTTATGTTGAGCACAGAAATTGCCCAGTCAAATGTTTCCCTAAAATGTGTCGGGGAAATTGTTTTTTTAATTTGGCCAATTTAACACAAAGTTCAAAATATTCCAATTTCAAAATGGGTTTCCCAAAATAAACAATGTAGGGGATTCCTGGGACTAAAACTAACATTTTTCCTCTGTTTTTCATTTGTATTTTTTGAGGCTTTCAAATAAATTCCATTTTGATTTTTTTTTCACATAAGAAATTTTTTTTCACACCCAAAAAAAAAGAAGATTTTTGTTATGCAATACGTAATAATTTTTCAAATTATCACCATATTTTTGAAAGTAATTAACCCACCAGCTGACGTGTTTAAAATGTGTGAGGTCGTTTTTTACTCTTGAATATCGGCAAAAATTTAAATTTCCGTACTTTGAGCTCATTTCAAGCCATTTTCCCGTGCTAAAACCAAACAAAAACTCTCATTTTGTAATATTCTTCCATTTTATCAAATGAGACCAAGAAACGCAAATAAATTTTAAAAAACATACGAAAAAAAAAACTGCAAAGTTGCTGTTTTAACGAAAAAACATGATTTAGTTTTTTTCTCTATTATACACATTTTGCTGAGGATCTGTTTTTGGGTGCACACATACCCCAAGATGTTTCTCTCTAAAAACTAGGCCCCAAAAACCCTCACAGTTTATCAGAGTGAGCTGAGCTCATGGCGTAGACTCGTTTTTGGGAATCACCCAAAAAGGAGATCTACGGGACGGACCCTGAAAGGGTTAATCCGTGCAAGACACCCAAAAGTATTGAAAAAAATTTTTTTACACATGAAATATTAATTTTAATACATACAAACTGAAGAAGACATGTGTTACAAAAAACGCGATTCTAAAAGCTTAGAGATCTCCAGTGAATACTAGAAAGGACTGCCCTTCTAGCATCCAGCTGTTTTACTGGGTTTTTGTAACAAGTAGTCAGTATCCTTTTCCAATTATCCATTAAAATTCAGTATGGTTCAATAGTGCTTTAGGATTACAACTGGTAGGCTACTAACTAGAGAAATTAAAATTTAATAAATTTATTAAGTCTATAAGTTGTCTAGAGGTATATTATCAAAGTAAATTAAATCACAGCAATCAAAATAAAACCCAGTCTCTCGAGTTCAATATTATTGTGCTGAAAGCACATATCACATTTAAATTCTTAAGTACCGTCAGGTACATTAACATTTAATAAAATATTACAAATATGTACAAATAAGTGTGTATGCTTTGTAAGTGCTCTTAAGTATTTAGCTATGTCTCAAGACTCGAAAAGACTTAAAAAAAGTGACTGACAAAGTCTCAAATAAACTAACTTCTTGCCCGACTGGCAACCCGAACAGTCCGCTTGAACAACAAAAAATGCTAAGCCCAATAGCAATGCAATATCAAGCGACTGCGACACAGAATCAGGAACTGGGAAATAATATAACGCACTAAGTAGGGACCATAAAACAGATCCCCCACAAAAGTTACAAAACCCCCATAATACTGAATCTATGTTCAGCATAGGAAAAACGCGACTGTGACAATACCAGAAACCAGTACAAAATTAGGTCAGAAGCTATAGCTAAGGACCTGAGATGTTCAGAGTGTCTGTGGGGACACACAACCTCAGTACAACGTCGAAAAATCACAAGTCTATACAATGTTCTGTGAACAAAGTTCTACAGAACAAAACAAGAATAATGAGACGGGACAATCTGTCCAAACCCAGCAAGCGAGTCTAGAGCAGACTGAAAACTTCACGAGAGGTGAGGACACCCCCCCTCGATCACGTGATAGCTACGTGGACAGCGAAAGCTCAGAAGCCGGCAGTATAATGAGCGACAAGCGATAATTACAGTAGTTTGACAATCAAGACTAACTGAACACTATTATGTACATCCTAACAACATAAGTCAAATAAGAATATAACAGTCAAATAATAATATAAAGTCTACATTTACGATTTAGTTTATTATCGCAAATATAAGCAATAAAAAATTTTATATGAAAGATTATATACATTATATATACATAATAATCATTGTAACCCCAAATTCAGGGTTGCAACACCCCCCCCAACACGACAGAGGGTCGCACAGGAGTTGCATGAATGTCTTTCACATTATTTCTGGTTACTCATATCAATATTATCAAAAAAATATTAACGAGTCTCTCTTGTGCCAAGCAACCTCTACAATTTCACAGCTTTCCGTCACTAGATATGCCCCTAGTACTGGGGCCCAAGTACACAGTATCGTATCTCTTCATACTCGTGGTTATATACATCAGTGTAGAGACAGGATAGCGTAGACGAGCAGGGCACTGAGGCTCGATCATAGTAGAGGAGATTTGCATTCCACTCTTAAGTAGTGGTTGTGGAATGCGAGGCAGTAAGAACATCTGAGTATGAAACAGCTTAAGGTGTGTAGTGAAGGGGGGGTCTGCGACAGAACAGTGTTGCGTCACGCAGTACATCACCCGCACCACACTACTCACTCAACACTCAGCTTGTCTCCTCCTCACACAACAATACTGTAAATACATAAATATAATAATTAGACATGACATGAGTAAATATAGTTAATATGGGCTGGAGGGATTACGTTACTTTACTGAATTTGACATAGCAAGTAACAAAAGGTATTTGGGCATAAAATTACGTTAATTTAATGGACGAGACAGAGCGTCAGCAATTACATTATAATGACCACTTATGTGTTTTATACTAATAGAATAAGGTTGGATTCTGAGAGCCCACCTCATGATCCTAGCATTTTTACTCTTCTTTAGTATTTATATAAGTGAGTGGATTGTGGTCAGAAAAAACGTTAATTTTAAATGGTGAAGTGCCCAAATACACGTCAAAATGTTCCAAGGACACCACAAGAGCTAGAGCCTCTTTCTCAATAGTGGCATAATTTTTCTGGTGTCGTTTAAGCTTAGATGAATAGTAACATATAGGATGGAGAATGTCAGTGGATATTGACTGTTGGAGCAGCACAGCACCCACTGCTAAACAACTAAACATCTATATGTAAAAAGATGGAAAGGATTGAAATTAGGACTCAACACTGGAGCAGAGGAAAGCAGATGCTTCAACCTTTTGAACAAATCTGAACAATGTCTAGTCCAGATGAAATGAACTTTGGTACTAATGAACATAGTGAGAGGTGTAGGTGGAGGCGTGTGCGCTGGCTTGCCTGTCACTTGACACACGGGGGCAACGTCGCACATGATCAGCTGCTGTTTCCTTCATCTTTGGCCAAGTAAAATGTTTTGCCAGTTTACCGAGTGTCTTCTTGACACCCAAATGTCCTCCTATGGGACTATTGTGAGCAAAATCAATGGCTTGTTCACGAAATGTAACTGGTAACACTACGAATGCTTGACTGTGGTGGAAACACTATCAGCTACAACTTACATGTATTTTTCTCCATCAGTACACCTTTTACTTAATAGTAACAATTATCGAGTCCTTTGCTTCACTCTCAGTAACTGCTATATCTCTCAGTCTTTCCAGTGACTGATAACAAACTGATCCTTTATTAAATCATCATGAGTTAGAAATTTAACATCAGTTGTGTCCTGACTAGGTTGATGACCGGGGGGAGTCAGTGTTAATGAGCCGGGGTGCAGAGCATCCTAAAACAACATATTAAAAGCCCAAATCATTGTCATCCACTAACTCAACAGGAGACAAGGGATGGTTGTTGTATCTTTGACATAGCTCTAGTAATTGCGCTGAGAGGAAATAAAATAGGTTTTCTCTACAAGCTTCAATGGCATAATTATCATCAGTGTTATTATCAATCACAATTTGGTTCTTTACATATCCCAGCATGAAGGATATCGTTCCAATTAACAAGTCCACTGACCTGATGGGAAATACACCACTGGATATACCCACTGAAATATAACCAGTATAATAGCTTGTTTTCAATATAAAACTTTGTGCAGAGGCACTTTTATAACAGCCCCTCCATGGGCTTCTAACAACATCTATCTTGCAATAGGTATCGTCAGTTATGGGCAGTACATCTTCTCTTAATAACGTGAGATAACTGCAGTGTCTCTGAAAGAAAATTATCTCAGTTAGAAGTGATTCGTCAAATCCTATTTTATCTCTCGAAAAGTAAGGACTCATTGCTGAACGAATCTTTTCGTCAGATACACTTTCTGACGCTAGTAAATCTATCCTGAGTAACATTATCTAAAACAGTAGGATAAGAGGAATTGCTAGGATTTTGGTGCCTTTGTTTGCTCGGAAGAGGATACGACTTGAGGGGGGGCGCCAGCCGCACGACTGTTTCTCGTATCTCTTTCTAACTTATAGCAATACTCTCTAGTATGTCCTTTTCTGTTACAATAGGTACATTTAACTTTTTTCCCTTCTCGATATCAGATTTCTGTCTAGCCAAGAGACAGATTCAGTATTGTAAAGTTTTCCTGGTAAAGGTACGAGAAGTTACAGTAGCAGGTACATCGGGCCCGGCAATGAGCAGCTGATTTAAGGTTGCCAACTTCTGGGAAATTTTTTAGTTACCTTGTTTCTGTGTGTTTTAGTACGTACAAGTTTGTGAGAAATCTCTTTAATTGTCTGTAATGCTGCAGTTTCCAGAATATCTGGAGGTAGTATGATCGTTTCAGATTTCTTGTATGTCAGCAGACATACAGTTGTTAAACTCTTCGTTTTAGTAACAACTGAACAAGGCTGTCATAGTTGTTACACTTGGCAGCCCTACACCATCTCTCAAATGCAACTTTTTTCTCACGAGCAAACTCTACACAAGTTTGATCTTGTCGTCGTTGTAACGTACGAAATGCTTTTTGATAACTTACAGGTAACAAGTTATACGTCTCTAGAATTGTTTTGTTTGACAGCGTCATAACTAATGTTTTGCAAATGGCAAAGCAGCCGTACAAGTTTTGAGCTCTTCCTGTCAATTTCTGTATGCAGCAATGTTGCTCAGTGCTTACGTGGCCAGTTTTTTAGCACGTGCCCGGTTTTTCAAACACATCAAAATATGTGTCTAAGTCACTTTCAAAAAACTTAGGAAAACCATGGATGCAGCTTTTGCACATTAAATGTGTCCTGTGATATATCAGTCTGTTGTCTTAACGACGAACATTTTCTCTTTGGAAATCTTCTTCGTTCAATTTCCTCTGTGCCTCTATTTGTGCAGTCTGCAACATAAGGAGGCGTTCAAACCTCTCAAACTGTTCCCGAGAGATAGGACCCGTGGGTAAAGGAGGAGTAGGGAAATTAACATGGTCTGGACGGTCCTTAGGTCGGACACTTCGTCCAGCCGTCTCTAGAGAGTCAGATCTGGTCTAGGATAAGTAGATACAGGTGTAGCATAAAACAGTACTAGCGTGAGGCTTAGTCATACCAGCTATACTCTGTACTAATGTGTCAGTGAGGGGGAAGGCTGTGGGGCGAGAAAACTGAGCTTTCACTAGGCTCACTTCGGCCTTAGTGCTCTTTCATCAACTTCAAAACAGAGCCATACTTCCCAATTGTGACACTAGGGTTTCTGAATCTGAATCATAATCAGACATCTCTGTATGAGCAGGAAAAAAATATTATCTTTAATTAATGCTCTGACAGTTTCTGCGGTGTAATTCCTGTTATAGTCACACCGAGATATTTGGCTACTTGCCAACACGTCCCGAAGTTTTAATGTACTTAACTCAGACAAAGTTCAGAGTATCAATTAACTGTTTCACTTTGGCATACATCACGAAAATAATTGTACTACGAGAGAGGATTATGGGAAACTAAATCCTAATAGGAATTTTAGTGTTGGATGTCTTAGAGCTAGAGCTCATTAAAAAGTATTTCCATCTCCTTGGATCAAGAGACTCAGTCAAGTACATACATCACCTGGTATGTTGTACAAGACTAAACTCAAGTCTTCAGATTAGGAAAGTATTCAAAGTGTTTGATCATAGAAGTACTAGTATGTCAAACTGGACAATTTCTCCAACACCTTGGATCAAGAGCCTCCCGGACAGGTCCCATTTTTTACAAAAAACGCGATTCTAAAAGCTTAGAGATCTCCAGTGAATACTAGAAAGGACTTTCCCTTCTAGCATCCAGCCCGTTACTGGGTTTTCGTAACAAGTAGTCAGTATCCTTTTCAATTATCCATTAAAATTCAGTATGGTTCAATAGTGCTTTAGGATTACAAAATGGTAGGCTACTAACTAGAGAAAATTAAAATTTAATAAATTTATTAAGTCTATAAGTTGTCTAGAGGTATATTAATCAAAGTAAATTAAATCACAGCAATCAAAATAAAATCAGTCTCTCGAGTTCAATATTATTGTGCTGAAAGCACATATGACATTTATAATTCTTAAGTACCGTCGGTACATAAACATTTAATAAGATATTACAAATATGTACTAAGTAAGTGTGTATGGGGTGTAAGTGCTCTTTAAGTAGTTAGCTATGTCTCAAGACTCGAAAAGACTTAAGCAAGTGACTGACAAAGTCCTCAAAAAAAATAACTTCTTGACCGGCTGGCAACCCGAACAGTCCGCTTGAACAACAAAGAATGCTAAACCCAATAGCAATGCAATATCAAGCGACTGCGGGCACAGAATTTAGGAACTGGGAATAATTTTAAAAGACACTAAGTAGGGACCATCAGCAGATCCTCACAAAAGTTACAAAACTCCCATAATACTGAATCTATGTTCAGCATAGGAAAAACCCCGACTGTGACAATACAACAGAAACCAGTACAAAATTAGGTCAGAGCTATAGCTAAGGACCTGAGATGTTCAGAGTGTCTGTGTGACACACAACCTCAGTACAACGTCGGGAAAATTTACAAAGTCTATACAATGTTCTGTGAACAAAGTTCTACAGAACTAACAAAGAAAAATGAGACAGGACAATCTGTCCAACCAGCAAGCGAGTCTAGAGCAGACTGAAAACTTCACGAGAGGTGAGGAACCCCCCTCCCCCTCGATCACGTGATAGCTACGTGGACCCGCGCAGCTCAGAAGCCGGCAGTATAACGAGCGACAAGCGATAATTACAGTAGTTTGACAATCAAGACTAACTGAACACATATTATGTACATCCTAACAACATAAGTCAAATAAGAATATAACAGTCAAATAATAATATAAAGTCATACATTTACGATTTAGCTATTATCGCAAATATAAGCAATATAAAATTATATGAAAAGATTATATACATTATATATACATAATAATCATTGTAACCCATTCAGGGGTTGCAACAACATGTACAATTACATGACACTTACCTTTATTGAAGATCTGGTGATGATTGATGGGATGGGAGGAGGGGAGAGTGACCAAAGTATTTAGGATTTTTTTTGAGTACCTGGTAAGTGTTAAGTATAGTGTTTGTCTGGTTAATTTTGGGTGATGAGGTGATTTCTAAGTAGGGCATTAAATTGATTTGTAGGCAGGAGCCCTTTAGTTGTTCTGGCGTGAATTCCAGATCTTCCAGCCCTTTATGTGCACAAACTTTTTTCATAGAGAGAGATGGACATGAGGGATATTAAAGAGTGATTTGTGCCTTGTGGTTGTGCTTGTGTTTGTTGTGTTAAACAAGGAGGAGTTTGAGAGGGTTAATATTTGAGTTTTAATGTTGTGCGTGTTTTAGTAGGCACAATAATAAGTGTGGATGTTTTGTATATTAAACAAGTCTCTTGAAAAGCGGTGGAGTGTGCTGTCTAGTGCAGGAGTTGGTAATCAATTGCACAGCAGCTTCTTGTTGAGGTATTAAAGGTTTAAGGTGATTTGCTGTGAAATTTAGCCCCATGCACAAATACTATAAATGAAGTAAGGGTAAATGAGAGAGTGGTGAAGAGTGTTTGGGGTACATAGTACCATATCTTTGAAAGGAAAGCTTACTGTTTTGGAGACTTTCTTGAATATTTGCTGTATGTGGGTCTGGAATTTGAGACTACAGTCAAAGCTAAGACCTAGAAAAATTTTCCCCGTGTGTGTTTGAAATGGGTTTAACCACTTACCAATATGTTAAGCTGCACATTTGAAGCTTGCTTTCCCAAAAAGCAAGAAGTAGGTTTTGTCATATTGAGAGTGAGTTTATTGGTAGTTATCCAAGTAGATATTTTAGTAGTTTGTCATTTACAGTGTCTGTTAGTATAGTTGGTTTGGGTGAGAGAAGACGTAAGTAGTTCATCTACAAATAAAAATGGGTTTAACCTTTTGACTGTCGGTGTTGTTATGTACATTTTATGAGCCATTTTATTCTAGCGGCTTCAAATCGAGCGGAGAACGCTGTAGGCCAACTGTGAGAGAATGGGTCTGAGGCGTCAGTGTGTGCAGTATAAAAAAAAATCTGTCCAATACATGTCCAATGGTCAGTCTAATACTCAGTCATGAATGGGTTGACATTATTTATACAATTACAATAATGCAGTAGTCTGCATAACAGTAAATCTTCTATTTTTTGTGTGAATAAAAATTCAAATAGAAAGCAAGAGAATATAAGATGGGCTTGGAGACATAACTAATGAACAGAGAAAATGTTATTTTTTGTGCCAGGAAATGTCCCGCATTATTTATACTGGACCCTATTTTGAAATTGGCATCTTTTTTAGTTTTGTTGAAATTTGGGCCAAAATGTCAATTTTGACCACTTTATTGGGTAGTTTGCAAATGGATGGTTTCTTGTACTCAGTCGATAGAACAAATGGAGTTCTAAAGAAATAGCTACGAGTTTGATCGATTGGAACAATGGAATTGGCCAAAAATAGGGCTCAAAGTGGGCGAAATCTCTGTTGCGTATATATCATGAGGGTCGCTAACTTCGCAAGAGCGTAATTCTGTAAATTTTCATCAAATTTCGTACTTTTGGTGTCATTACCACTGATAAAGATTCTTCTATTATTTCATAAGAATTTTTTTTTTAATTATTTTGCGACCCCAGAGGGCTCTTCAGGATTTGGCATCTCGACAGCAAAGGGTTAAGGAGATGCATTTGGGACTCCAATAAGAACAGGTTGTGTAGTGGAGTTAATGCCATTTGTGTATATATACTGGTTTCTATTGCTAAGAAAAGATTTTTTAGTAATTGAGAGTATGTCCTCTGACCTCATAATGTTCAAGCTTTAGGTGCAATAGGTCATGGTCAACTGTACCAAAAAGCTTTTCCCTAGGTCTATGAAAATTATTATATAATAAAAAAGAAGGCAAAACCCCAAGGGTTATACAAACGCTGAGGGGCTATGAAAAGTCCCAGGGGATTTCATTTTTCGAGTGCCAAATATATTAGTTCAGGCATATCATAATTGCATCGTTAATACTTTTTTCCGGTCCCAAATCCAAAAATGACAGGTGTTAAATATGTTGTGAGTACTAAGTATGAGTAGATTTGCTTGTGAATTTAATTTGTCAGATTTTAGACAGTAGGGGGGGAAGTTTGATATTGACCTATAGTTGTTCAGTCCAATTGGATCACCTCCTTTGAGGATTGAGGTGCCATTGCTGACTTGAGTATGGATGGGGATATAGTCAGCAGTTTTTAATAATTTTTATGTCAGGTAATGGGAAACAAGCCCATTTACAGGAAACCACAGATTTTTGGCCGTAAAACCGTTCCGAAGGTTGGCCTAATAAGCGGGAAAAGGCCGAAAACTGATGTAATTTAAATTTTTATAAGAAAATTTAAAGTAAATACAATTTAAACCGTTCCCAACACTCAAAATATTAACAAAAAAAAAACATTTTTTAAATTTTT
>NC_069405.1:98530401-98568618 GCF_026875155.1 Cherax quadricarinatus | reverse complement strand
TGTTCTCGGTAAAAGTCAGTAGTGACATGTCCTGGTAGAAGTCAGTAGTTTTAACATTTTCTCTGGTAGAAGTCAGTAGTGTACATGTTCTCTGGTAGAAGTCAGTAGTGTACATGTTCTCTGGTAGAACAGGCAGTAGTGTATATGTTCTCTGATAGAACAGTCAGTAGTATAGTGTAACATGTTCTCTGATAGAGTCAGTAGAGTTGTGTACATGTTGTCTGATAGAGAGAACAGTCAGAAGTGAACAGTCATTGTTCTCTCTCTGAGAGAACAATGTCTCTCTCACTGTTCTCTCCTGAAAGAAGAACAATGGTTAAGAGGTGGTGAAGTTGTCAGCACAAAAGCTGAGGCCCCACATCATCCATGGGTATCAACGGACTGATGGAACAACAAGATCTTGGGGCACTGGGGTTCTGAGGTATTACAATTACTGGGGTTCCAAAGATATTTAACCAAAAAGGGTACTATAAATAATGTATCAAGTTAAATAAATCCAGACTTAGAAAGGACAAAAAAAAAAAAAACATGGTTTAGCAAGAGTTAACACTGAGTGAAACATTCTGCCAGGTAGGGGTTAATGATGCTATAACCTTTGGTATTTTTAAAGAGGTTGGACTAATATGAGTGAAAATGGTAGGATGTGAGAAGGGCCTGAGTAGCATGGTTCAGTAGGCAAGCTGCAGTGCTCTTCCAATCTTAACTTCTTAAGTTACTTGATAAAGCATTACCTTGACCTGATAACAGTCTACCCTGAATAAACCCTACAACTAAAAACCTGTATATACACAAATAACTCTCACACAGGAAAAAGATGATGTTTTGGACCGACTTGTACCATTGACAAGTTACACTAACACTTGAAGGTGTTAGTGTAACTTGCCAGTGGTACAAGCCAGACTGAAACATCATAAGTTTTTTCTATATTATTTGTGTATTGTTCCAGTCATAGTATGTGCATTTTGTTCTTCTGTATATTATGTCATCATAGCCATACATGATGGCATTATGCCTGTACATCCTAACAGAGGTACCAGGAGAATGTCCAGGTGTATTGTGCAACTCTGTCCAATATATAGTTGTGAGATTATGATTACGTAGCCAACACTGATAAAGAAAGATTACAGCTTGATAGAAAACAGTTTGTTAGTTGGTATTTAGATCAACACTATTGTCAGCAGTCTTGAGGGCAATGAGACAGTGCTAGAAAGTGTCTGAAAATTAGACTTCCCCCCATAAAACTGGTAGGTCTTGAACTAAGTAATAAGGAGTCAAGTCAGTGAGTTCACTGTCCCATACAAGAGAACGCTCGCCAATGCACTGAAGACAATCTATGTCTGCAGGAGATGCAACACAAGCATTGCTGAACATGAAATATAATGGGAAGGGAGGAGTCAAAGCTTTTGATCACTTGTAATGCACTCGAACTCACTAAAACTACAACAGAGGGGAACAACATGTAAAACATTACCTGGATGTTAAGTGAGTGTAACCTGGGTGCCTGTAAGTTAAGAACCTGCTGTAATTCACTGCCTTGGTGTCTAGTCTTGTCAGTGAGGCCCGACTCAACCTATACTGCCACTTCATAACCAGGCCGCCTTGCCTTGTCTCTCTCCTCTACTATATACACACATGGTGGCAACACATTTTCCGCATCAGTAACTACTGGCGAACAGAGATCGGTATTTGCATATTTTTGGGGATAAGGCAAGAAATTTTCTGTGCCATAAAGATTTTCTTAACGCTCATAAAGTGGAATGGGATCCTGGTCCCAAGCCTTGTTAAAGAGGCAATTTATAACGGTTGCTGATCATTGAGATTTGTCCTCGTTAAATGGATGTTACTTAAAGCCACTTAAAAGTAAACAAACCTTAATTTGTCAATAACATTACATTAACTAGATCAGTCTCATGCTATACATTAGGTTTTTTCAAGTCTGTCTACGATCCTTCTTCTTAGATTTAGGGGATTTTCCCCAGGGGAGGAAACGGCCATGGCTAAAGCCACCGAGGTAGACGAATACGGTGATCGGCCGGGTTTGTCGGGAGGTGCAGGATAGGTTTGGTAGGGGCTGGGAGGTGTGTGTAGGGCCCCATACTGCCCATAGTGGGGGGGCTGTGGTGTAGTTGCAGAATGTGGGCTTAACCAGGGGGTACTGGGCAGCATATGGAGGGTATTGACCTGCGTATGCTGCGATGGGCTGGCCGAGACTGATGTCCCTGTCCGGTAGGAGGGGGCATACTGAGGGTAAGTGGGAGGCGATATGCTGGGAAGGGTGACGGTGATGTTTACTGTGGGGTTTGACGATGCATGTGCTGGACGGGGGTAGTGAAGAGGTAAAGAGATTGCTGGGAAGTTGCAGAGTTGTTTATGTTTGAAAGTCAGGGCTAAGTGTGCCTGGTAGTCAGGTCGGGGGAAAGCACTGGTGCCCGTTGAGGGGTTGTAGTTGAGGTAGCCCAGAGCAGAAGCATGACTGTGTGGAGAGCTCAGATCTTCTGGGACAGCATCAAATACTTGAGAATTAAGTAAATGTGACAAATTGATGGGGCTGTCGGCACCACCAAGTCCGCCACTCCTTGAACTGGTCACCAGTCCACTTCCAGCATGTGCCAAGTTGAGCTCAGTGAACTCTGCTGTGACTGTTGTAATTTGTTGTTGTTGCTGGGAGAGCTGTGGGCTCTCTGACATTGCAGGGAAATGATGTATGCTCTGCTGTGTTGTGGCTGCATCGAACTTGCCATGCTTGACCATTGTTCCATAACTCCCCCCGTTGCCGCTAAATTGTGCGTGTGTAGTTAAAGGGTAGGAATGGAGACTGAGACGAAGTGTATGAATTGGAAGATGACAACCCAGACTGGTGGACATGAGGAGCAACCTGGGCCACATTGCTGCCTAAACTGGTGGGGGGTACAGCAGTGTCCATGTTGCTCTTAGCCAAGTATGCTGCTGGTAGTGCTGCTACTGCCTCCTGACTGTTGTTGTTGTTTGCGCTGCTGTTGCTGTTGCTGCTGCTGCTGTTTTGCGCTGCTGCTGCTGCTGTGTGGCTGCTGTAAGAATGGCTGGAAAAGTGGCTGAGAGGAGTGGAAGGGCCTGCTGAGAAGAAATGGTGGCAAGTGAGCCAGGGCAGCAGAAGAGAGACTAGTGTGTGCAGCTGCAGGGGTCCAGGACCCCCAGGTGGCAGAAGGTTGCTCATTGATTGTAGTGGGGTCAGGCTGGCTGTGGGTTTGCTGTTTTCTGTTGCACTTGTGGCTTCACTATGCCAGTCCCGGTTTTCACTGCTGCTCATTGAACCTGACAATGGTTTTGCTAGGTCTCTCATTCCAAAGCCAACTGCTGATTTAGATGGGGCACCCAGAACCACCTCATTGGAATGGAGAGAGGGTGAAGAACTACTGCCACTCAAATTTGTGGCTCCCCCTTCTGACTGTCCTAAACCTGTGAGTTAATAGAGTTTGGCAGACCCAGACTTGTCGTTCTTTTTTCTCAGGTAACGGAGAGTTCTCTGTTGTTTTCTTTAATTCTGACTCAGACATGTCTAGGAGACTATTAGAAGCAGCCAATCCTTCAAGTTTACTGGTGTCCATACCAGACTCAGCACCAGAAACTCTCTCCTTACCAGCAGCTTAAACCAGCATCCTTCTCCTCTTTGTAGGGCTGCTGCTTTCCCCTTCTTATTAACGAGATTGACAGGGCCTCAGAGTCATCGCCACCCATCTTTCCTTCCTGCTTAAGATCCTTCTCCAAGACTTTGCTTTCGTCATTCTCCAATTTTGGAGCATCTGCAGAGTCCTTGCTTTCCCCTGACTCAGATTTGGTAGTGCTAACACCTGTTGTTGTTTCTTTCTCTTGTTCTTTCTTTGCTTGATTCAATTTTCTTAGTTTTTCATTTCGGTGCAAGTTTGCCAACTGTGATAGTGTGGTCTTCTTAGTTTCTTGGGTATGATGGTGGTGCTGGGCAATTTGGCACCTCCAGCCACCCCACTTGTACTAGGCATGGCCCTTCCTGGTTTGGCAGTAGTGGTGACCGTCAATTTGGATTAAGTTTGATGTTCCGTACAGCTTTGGAAGTGGCCAGAGCAGTACTAGTCTTAGTAGCGGGGGTTTATGACAACACTCTTGTTCAAGGAGCTTGTGGTGCCACCCCCCTGACACAGGCATGGCAATAGTCTGGTAGCCTTGCCACCACGTATGTTTCCCATGGGTTTTCTTGGTAATCCTAATTGGCATTTGGCCTTTGGTGATAATGTTACCTGTAGCATACTGCATGGCCATGGGTGGGCGGCCCCTCCTGGCACCACCGCCCCTCCCACCCATGTGTGGCATCCGTGGGCGCGGAGAGTTCACGATTGTTGGGACGATCGTTACGCTTCCTTTGTTCAACGGCAACCCAAACACTTCTTCTGTAAGGAAAGACACATTAATATCGTACATCACACATTCTATCTTATTTACACAAACAGGCTAACTTAGTCAAGAAAGTAGCTGCTCAAGTTCAATCCAGATACCAGAAGTGTAGTGGAAACAGGAGAGGAAGAGGCAATCATACCCTGAAAACAACCTGGAAGGAGAGGTACTACAGACATCAAGTAAAGAGAAACATCTGGGAATAAGCATCATAACAAAAACATCACCGTATGTGCATTTAACCCTTTCAGGGTTTCGGACGCACCAGGGATTTTGACATACTAGTACACCTAAATTCTAGCGCCCTCAAATCTAGTGAAAGCTGGTAGGCCTACATATAAAAGAATGGGTCTGTGTGGCAGTGTGCGCAATATAAAAACAATCCTGCAGCACACAGTGTGTAATGAGAAAAAAAAAAAACTTTGACCGTGTTCTTGGCTTAAAACAGCGACTTTGCACTGTATTTTCGTATGGTATTTATTGTTGTATTCTAGTTTACCTGGTCTCATTTATAGAATGGAAGACATATTACAGAAATTGAGATGATTTTGACTGGTTTCACAATGAAAAGTACCTTGAAATTGAGCTCAAGTAGCAAAAAATGCTCGATTTTACCAAAGTAAAAAGTAAACAAATTCATGCTAAGCGTCCAATACACGTCAACTGGTGAGTCTAACATTCTTTCACAATGCGCTGATATTATTTATACCATTTCTACACTAATACAGTAGTCTGCATAACAGTAAATCTTCTATTTTTTTGTGAGAATAAAAATTCAAAGTGGAAAGCAAAAGAATGTAAGAGGGGCATGGGGACGTGACTAATGAACAGAGGAAATGTTATTTTAGTGCCAGGAATGTCTTTCTTGTTTATTCTGGACCCTATTTGGAAATTGGCATCTTTTGAAATTGGCAAAATTGCTAAATTCTGAGCACTGTATTGGATAGTTGAAATCACTAAATGGGTGGTTTCTTGTACTCATTTCTTGTACTCAACAAAGACAACCAGACGCCGCACATGGTTGTCTTTGTTGTGGACGTTTCGCCATCCAGAAACGTCTACGATGGGGATGCCCGGGTGTAGCATGTCTTAATTTCATCTTGTCGGTATTATATACCATTCTTGTACTACTACTACACCACCACCTCTTCCTGCCTATATATAGCCGTCCTGCTCCACTTCTGGTTAGTGTGACTTTGTCAATGGTCCAAGTCGGACCAAAACGTCATCGTAAGCTTCTCTCTTTTATGTGCGGGTTATTTGTGTATGAATATGGAGAACATACATGTGCCAAATTAAAATCCAAAAACCTATAACAGTTGGAGCAATCTACATAGTACCTCACATAATTACTTACTCATTTAGTGAAAACCTAAGAAATATGAAACCTGACACAGAGATGAAGAAATACCACTTGATACTTACAGGTGACTTCAACATAAACCTCATCCATGAACACAACCCCCAAGTAGCTGAATTCACAAACATTGAGCAACTGCTTACTTCTACCATCTATAACTAAATCAACAAGATTCTCCGAGACAAGTGCCTCGTTACTTAAGAACATAAGAAGAAGGAAGACCGAAGCAGGCCTACTGGAACATGCGAGGCAGGTCCATGTCAACCCTTGGCTTAGACCAATGACCCACCCAGTCAGGTTACCTCCACTTAAGGAAGGAGGATGGCATCTGACCCAGTAGCACCAGCTAGTCAGATCCAACTCAAACCCACCCACACCCACTCATGTATTTATCTAACCTATTTAATTAATTTATTTATTTTTTATTTGGACACAATACATAGAAATATAGTGATTGGGTGTACATGCCAAAAGCCCCCTGTATGCAGAGCATTATGGGCAGGCTTAAAATTAACTTAAGATTAACCCTTTCAGGGTTTCGACTGTACTAGTATGGCTTACGCACCAGGGTTTTTGACGTACTAGTACGCCTAAATTCTAGAGGAAGTATAACATTTATCAGTGCATCAAAGACAAAGCAAAAGCATGGGAGTTGATCACAGCTAAGTGTATGAACGGCATCTGGAAGCACTGTAATGAGCACTTTATTCAAGATTTTCATGGCTTCGACAGCGAAGAGGAGTTAAGCGTGGTGAGAGGTAAGATTTTAAAATTGTCTAACCAACTTAAACTTGAATGTGATGCAGATGATATTAAAGAACTTTTGACAGAAGTAGTTCAAGAGTTAATGAATGAAGAACTCCTGATAATAGAAGAAGAAAGAAAAGCAGAAGAACAAAGACAGAGAGAAGAAAAAGAGGAGGAGCAGCCAGAAAGCTCTCCTTTGATATACCTTAGAAGAATTTCGAGAGTACAGTGACCCCCGGTATTGGATGGCATTGGTATTCGATAAATCCGGTATTCGATGCATTTTATCTCAAAAATTTTGCCTCAGCATCCGATCGAAAACCCGGTATTCGATACGATTCATATGAGACATGTCCACATGTGGCCTGAACTGCCTCATGTGTGCCAGTGTGCGCGCATCTAAGGATACATTCGGTACATTCCACATGGTGCTTGTTTCTGCAAAATAAGTCACCATGGGCCCCAAGAAAGCTTCTAGTGCCAACTCTTAGAGAAAAAAGGTGCTAATGACTATTGAAATGAAGAGAGAGATAATTGCAAAGTACGAAAGTGGAGTGCGTGTGTCGGAGCTGGTCAGGTTGTATAGTAAACCCCAATCAACCATCTCTATTATAGTGACCAGGAAAACGGCAATCAAGGAAGCTGTTCTTGCAAAAGGTGCAACTGTGATTACGAAACAGCGACCGCAAGTGTTAGAAAATGTTGAGAGACTGTTATTGGTGTGGATAAATGAAAAACAGATAGCAGGAGATAGCATCTCTCAAGCGATCATTTGTGAAAAGGCTAGGCAGTTGCATGACGATTTGGTAAAGAAATTGCCTGCAACTAGTGCTGATGCGAGTGAATTTAAGGCCAGCAAAGCTTGGTTTGAAAGATTTAAGAATCGTAGTGGCATACATAGTGTGATTAGGCATGGTGAGGCTGCCAGTTCGGACCAAAAAGCAGCTGAAAAATATGTGAGGGAATTCAAGGATTACACAGACAGTGAAGAATTTAAACCCGAACAAGTGTTTAATTGCGACGAAACAGGCCTGTTTTGGAAGAAAATACCAAGCAGGACCTATATTACTCAGGAGGAAAAGGCACTCCCAGGACATAAGCTTATGAAAGACAAGCTTACTCTGTTAATGTGTGCCAAGCTAGTGGTGATTGCAAAGTGAAGCCTTTATTGGTGTATCACTCTGAAACTCCCAGTGTGTTCAGGAAAAACAATGTCCTCAAGGCTAATTTGTGTGTGCTGTGGAGGGCAAACAGTAAGGCATGGGTCACTAGGGACCTTTTCTATGACTGGTTACACCATGCATTTGCCCCCACTGTGAAAAATTACCTAACTGAAAAGAAATTAGACCTTAAGTGCCTCCTGGTATTAGACAATGCCCCTGGTCAACCTACAGACTTGGCAGAGCGACTTTCTGGGAACATGAGCTTAATTAAGGTCAAGTTTTTGCCTCCTAATACCACTCCTCTCCTGCAGCCCATTTCCAACTTCAAGAAACTGTACACAAAAGCTATGTTTCAAAAGTGCTTTGTAGTGACCTCAGAGACTCAACCGACTCGAAAAGAGTTTTGGAAGGATCACTTTAATATCCTCAATTGTATAAACCTTATAGGTAAGGCTTGGGAGGGAGTGACTAAGAGGACCTTGAACTCTGCTTGGAAAAAACTGTGGCCAGAATGTGTAGACAAAAGGGATTTTGAAGGATTTGAGGCTAACCCTGAGAAGCCTATGCCAGTTGAGGAATCCATTGTGGCATTGGGGAAGTCCTTGGGGTTGGAGGTTAGTGGGGAGGATGTGGAAGAGTTGGTGGAGGAGGACAATGAAGAACTAACCACTGATGAGCTGCTAGATCATCTTCAACAGCAAGAGGCTAGACCTGAGGAAACTGCTTTGGAGGAGGGGAAAGAGAAATTGAAGAAGTTGCCTACTTCATAGATTAAGGAAATGTGTGCAATATGGCTTCAAGTGCAAACCTTTTTTGATGACAATCACCCTAACACAGCTATTGCAAGCCATGCTGGTGACTATTACACTGACAATGTTGTGAAACACTTTAGGAATGTCATAAAGGAACGGGAGGTACAGGCCTCTATGGACAGATATGTTGTGCAACAGAAGTCCAGTGACTCTCAAGCTGGTCCTAGTGGCATTAAAAGAAGAAGGGAAGTAACCCCGGAAAAGGACTTGCTACCTCAAGACCTAATGGAAGGGGATTCCCCTTCTAAACACTAACACCTCTCCCCTCCTCCCATCCCATCAATCATCACCAGATCTTCATTAAAGGTAAATAGTTATTCTATTGTTATTGTTGTTATTGTAATTATTCTATTGCATTAAACTTAATATTTCATGTGGTAAATTTTTTTTTTCATACTTTTGGGTGTCTTGCACGGATTAATTTGATTTCCATTATTTCTTATGAGGAAAACTGATTCGCTTTTCGATATTTTCGGTATTCGATGAGCTCTCACGAACGGATTAATATCGAATACCGGGGGTCCACTGTATATCTACTCTCTGAGCCCGGCCATGGGTCAGGCTCGTCTGCTCACCTGGTCAACCAGGCTGTTGCTGCTGGAGGCCCGCTGCCCCACATATCCATCACAGCCTGGTTGATCTGACACCTGGTGAAGATACTTGTCTAGTTTCCTCTTGAAGGCTTCAACACTTGTTCCAGCAGTGTTTCTGATATCTTCTGGTAAGATGTTGAAAAGTCTGGGACCCCGGATGCTGATACAGTGTTCCCTTATTGTCCCCACTGCACCCCTGCTCCTCACTTGGTTTATTTTACACTTCCTCCTATATCCCTCACTCCAGTATGTTCTTATGGCAGTGTGCAGATTTGCAACCAAGCCCTCAAGTACCTTCCAGGTATATATTATCATGTACCTCTCTCTCCTCCGCTCCAATGAGTACATGTTCAAGACTTGCAGGCGTTCCTAGTAGTTTAGGTGCTTTACTGGCTCAATGTGAGTTGTAAATGATCTATCTATTTGTTCCAGCTCCGATATTTCTCCTGCCCTCAATGGGGACGTCAGCACTGAGCAATACAGTGGACCCCCGCATACCGTTGGCATCACATAACGATAAATCCGCATACCTCTACATTTTATCGCCAAGATTTTGCCTCGCATACCGCTAAAAAACCCGCTCAACGCTGTTCGTCCAAGACGCGTCTAATGTGCGCCCTTAGCCAGCCTCACATGTTCCGCCGGTGGCATTGTTTACCAGCCAGCCTCCGCGGTAACATCCAAGCATACAATTGGAACATTTCGTATTATTACAGTGTTTCTGGTGATTTTATCTGCAAAATAAGTGACCATGGGCCCCAAGAAAGCTTCTAGTGCCAACCCTACAGCAATAAGGGTGAGAATTACTATAGAGATGAAGAAAGAGATCATTGATAAGTATGAAAGTGGAGTGCGTGTCTCCGAGCTGGCCAGGTTGTATAGTAAACCCCAATCAACCATCGCTACTATTGTGGGCAACAAAAAGGCAATCAAGGAAGCTGTTCTTGCCAAAGGTTTAACTGTGTTTTCGAAACAGAGATCGCAAGTGATGGAAGATGTTGAGAGACTCTTATTGGTGTGGATAAATGAGAAACAGATAGCATCTCTCAAGTGATCATAAGTGAAAAGGCTAGGAAGTTGCATCAGGATTTAATTAAAAAAATGCCTGCAACTAGTGATGATGTGAGTGAATTTAAGGCCAGCAAAGGTTGGTTTGAGAGATTTAAGATGCGTAGTGTCATACATAGTGTGATAAGGCATGGTGAGGCTGCCAGTTCGGACCACAAAGCAGCTGAAAAATATGTGCAGGAATTCAAGGACTACATAGAAACTGAAGGACTGAAACCTGAACAAGTGTTTAATTGTGATGAAACAGACCTGTTTTGGAAGAAAATGCCAAGCAGGACCTACATTACTCAGGAGGAAAAGGCACTCCCAGGACATAAGCCTATGAAAGACAGGCTTACTCTGTTGATGTGTTACAATGCTACTGGTGATTGCAAAGTGAAGCCTTTATTAGTGTATCACTCTGAAACTCCCAGACCGTTCAGGCAAAAGAATGTCCTCAAGGAAAATTTGTGTGTGCTGTGGAGGGCAAACAGTAAGGCATGGGTCACTAGGGACTTTTTCTATAACTGGTTACACCATGCATTTGCCCCCAATATGAAAGATTACCTAACTGAAAAGATATTAGAACTTAAGTGCCTCCTGGTGTTAGACAATGCCCCTGGTCATCCTACAGACGTGGCAGAGCGACTTTATGGGGACATGAAATTCATTAAGGTGAAGTTTTTGCCTCCTAATACCACTCCTCTCCTGCAGCCCATGGACCAGCAGGTTATTGCAAACTTCAAAAAAACTGTACACAAAAGCTCTGTTTGAAAGGTGCTTTGTAGTGACCTCAGAAACTCAACTGACTCTAAGAGAGTTTTGGAGAGATCACTTTAATATCTTCAATTGTGTAAACCTTATAGGTAAGGCTTGGGAGGGAGTGACTAAGAGGACCTTGAACTCTGCTTGGAAGAAACTGTGGCATTTCTTTTTTGTTTTTCAAGTGATTTTTTCTCTTAGTGACATTCAGTGACTCTCGATCAGACTCAGTGTTTATTATATACTGTTTGCAATAATTTTTTTTTATCTTCTCAATTCAGTGTTAATTTTAGTGCATTATCTTATGTCTGTTGTGTTGTGTTTCTTTTTATACACTTGAAGTAAGTACCTAGTGTTTTTCCTTTGTTGTGTGTGCAACATATAAGCAGTATAGAATTTGTATACCTGGTAAAGTGTATGGTAGAGTTATTATTGAAAGAATTAAGAGTAAGACGGAGAATAGGATACCAGATGAACAAGGAGGCTTTAGGAAAGGTAGGGGGTGTGTGGACCAGGTGTTTACAGTGAAACATATAAGTGAACAGTATTTAGATAAGGCTAAAGAGGTCTTTGTGGCATTTATGGATTTGGAAAAGGCGTATGACAGGGTGGATATGGGGGTAATGTGGCAGATGTTGCAAGTGTATGGTGTAGGAGGTGGGTTACTGAAAGCAGTGAAGAGTTTTTACGAGGATAGTGAGGCTCAAGTTAGAGTATGTAGGAAAGAGGGAAATTATTTCCCAGTAAAAGTAGGCCTTAGACAAGGATGTGTGATGTCACCGTGGTTGTTTAATATATTTATAGATGGGGTTGTAAGAGAAGTAAATGCGAGGGTCTTGGCAAGAGGCGTGAAGTTAAAAGATAAAGAATCACACAAAGTGGGAGTTGTCACAGTTGCTCTTTGCTGATGACACTGTGCTCTTAGGAGATTCTGAAGACAAGTTGCAGAGATTAGTGGATGAATTTGGTAGGGTGTGCAAAAGAAGAAAAAAGCGAATACAGGAAAGAGTAAGGTTATGAGGATAACAAAAAGATTAGGTGATGAAAGATTGGATATCAGATTGGAGGGAGAGAGTATGGAGGTGGTGAATGTATTCAGATATTTGGGAGTGGACGTGTCAGCGGATGGGTCTATGAAAGATGAGGTGAATCATAGAATTGATGAGGGGAAAAGGGTGAGCGGTGCACTTAGGAGTCTGTGGAGACAAAGAACTTTGTCCTTGGAGGCAAAGAGGGGAATGTATGAGAGTATAGTTTTACCAACGCTCTTTTATTGGTGTGAAGCATGGGTGATGAATGTTGCAGCGAGGAGAAGGCTGGAGGCAGTGGAGATGTCATGTCTGAGGGCAATGTGTGGTGTGAATATAATGCAGAGAATTCGTAGTTTGGAAGTTAGGAGGAGGTGCGGGATTACCAAAACTGTTGTCCAGAGGGCTGAAGAAGGGTTGTAGAGGTGGTTCGGACATGCAGAGAGAATGGAGCGAAACAGAGTGACTTCAAGAGTGTATCAGTCTGTAGTGGAAGGAAGGCGGGGTAGGGGTCGGCCTAGGAAAGGTTGGAGGGAGGGGGTAAAGGAGGTTTTGTGTGCGAGGGGCTTGGACTTCCAACAGGCATGCGTGAGCGTGTTTGATAGGAGTGAATGGAGACAAATGGTTTTTAATACTTGACGTGCTGTTGGAGTGTGAGCAAAGTAACATTTATGAAGGGGTTCAGGGAAACCGGCAGGCCGGACTTGAGTCCTGGAGATGGGAAGTACAGTGCCTGCACTCTGAAGGAGGGGTGTTAATGTTGCAGTTTAAAAACTGTAGTGTAAAGCACCCTTCTGGCAAGACAGTGATGGAGTGAATGATGGTGAAAGTTTTTCTTTTTCGGGCCACCCTGCCTTGGTGGGAATCGGCCAGTGTGATAATAAAAATAATAAGAAGAAGAAGAATTTGTTTCCACTTCACAATCACCTTGTGTTCTCAGTATTCCAGTGAAGTATTTCAGTAATTTTTCACCTTATATTCTGCATCACAACTCAAGTGTTGTCTCAGTTATATATATTTTTTTCATCCCAGCATTTGTGTATTCTTTTTTTTTGTTCTCTGTGTGTTGAACACTCTTGTGTTCATATTCTTTTCATTTAGCCAGTGTCTAATTTGTCTTATTTCCACAGACAATAGTGCCATTGTTTTGTGCAAGCAAGATAATTATCTTATCAAAGTTTTCACACATCAAGTTTCATTGCAAGAAAATTCTAGTATTGTGTTTATGTTGATGTGTTGTGTTCTGCATCACTGTAAGTGTTGTGTTCTGCATCACTGTAAGTGTTGTGTTCTGCATCACTGTAAGTGTTGTGTTCTGCATCACTGTAAGTGTTGTGTTCTGCATCACTGTAATGTTTGTGTTCTGCCTCACTGTAAGTGTTGTTTTTCTGCATCACTGTAAGTGTTGTGTTCTGCATCACTGTAAGTTTTGTGTTCTGAAATCACTGTAGTGTTTGTGTTCTGCATCACTGTAAGTGTTGTGTTCTGCATCACTGTAAGTTTGTGTTCTGCATCACTGTAAGTGTTGTGTTTCTGCTCACTGTAATGTGTGTTCTGCATCACTGTAAGTGTTGTGTTCTGCATCACTGTAAGTGTTGTGTTCTGCATCACTGTAAGTGTTGTGTTCTGCATCACTGTAAGTGTTGTGTTCTGCATCACTGTAAGTGTTGTGTTCTGCATCACTGTAAGTGTTCAAACTTTTTTGTTCTGTGTTTTAGCACCTATTATTTTTCATGTTTCATTGAACAAATTCACTCTTAGTGCAATTTTTAAGTTCTTCTTTTAAAGTAAATTGTTCTTTTGCTTGTTAAGTGTTGCTTGAGTGCAGTTAAGAGTTAAAGTGTTCCCTCAGTTCATTCCTTGATATGTTTCTTTTCTTGTGTGTGTAATACTTTTTTATTATTGTACATTGACTCATTTTGCAATAATTCTTGTGCAAACATTGTGTTGCCATTAAAATTTTTCTTTCAGAAATTTTAAGTAGTGTTGTGCAGCACTCTTAATTAGCAATTGTTATTTACAATATTGCTACAGTTTATTTCAGTGCAGTTTCATATGCTCTGTTCTGTGCATAATATTTTATTCCTTGTGTGCCATTTTATTTTATTTCAGTGAATTGTTTCCCAGTTTGTTTTATTTTGCACAAGCTTTATTGAGTCCATTCTATCATTTTATTGTGTATTTCTCTATTGCATTGAGAGTAAAGACAACTCACTGTGCCATTCATTCAATTTAAAGTAAAAGTTGAGCAAATTAGATTTGAGTAAAGTACAAGTTCTCATGATTTTCAAAGTGTTGTTTATTCAGTTAAGCATTTTCTCTGTGAATGTGAGTTTCTTTGCTTACTGTTTAACCTGTCAATTTTTAATTACTTATGCAGAATAGTTAAGCATTTTCTTCCCATTTAAGTTCACTGTGTTGTGTGTTCCTCAGTTACGTTTTCTTTTGTTTCTCAAAATTCTTGTTTTACATTTTGCAAACATGTCTCAAGTTTTCCTCAAGCGATGCCTCAGCACATGCTGCTAGTAAAAACCTTAATGCGTCAGCCCAAAATTCGAGTAACTCCTTATCAACAATAGATATACTCAGACTTCTAGCCTGCGTAATTTCAGTCGTGATCCATATGATGCTATGCCATTGTTCAATGGAGACCCAGACAACTTGAGGTTGGTTTCCGCTGTTCGGCCAGAGTAAGCCTCAGTTGATGGTCTTCCATCTGAGAGTATCATCGTATATATATGCGAAAAGGTGAGTCTAGCCCGTCTCCAGCCGCCTCAGTGTTTAACTTAATTCGTATGGAAGGATTTCAAGATCTAAACCTGGTGGCAAGACTATGAACAGTTAATTCGTAACAAATCTCAAACCTGCGCGAGACCGTATCCGTTTGTCGTTCTCAAAGAATTAGTTTGCACAGCTCCGAGGCCAGAAGAAGAGTCATTAGAATGAGTTGCCCTTCGTTTGATAAACCTAATGTCCTCATTCGTTTTTAAAGCAGGCCACAAAATTCCAAGTGTAATTAAAGATTGTGATAAAACAGCCCATGAAGGGTTAGCCATAATCGCCTCCATTTGGAGTTATCAACAACTAATGCCACCGACATCAATGTATGTTTACAATTCTCGTCTCTAAAATGCTACTATGGGAACCGCTCGCCGCTCTATCCATGTTACGAAATTTGTTGGTCCGAGGGGAAACCATCCCTTATCGTAAGTCTACGCCAACCATTTTGTCCAACCATGTACTTTCCTTCTAGTTGTGCTACTACTAAACCTCCCAACCATAATCCACTTGCGGTCCATCATCCAAAGCTATAAGTGTTAAGAGCATCATTCCCGTAGCACCCGTAGCATGTGCAGTACCCACAGTCAAAGCACTTTGCTTACAATTGTGGTATGTACCGTGGCCATATTGCTTTAATTGTCCTGATACCACCCTAGAAAGTGTCGTCACTGATGATGAGTACCAGTCCGATCTCCCCCTACTGTACTTATCATAGAATTCATGACATGACACATCTGAGTGCAATGCTCTCTACAACTGCAGTACTCTAGATTTTCCGTGGCCATTCCAACCGCCCGAGCCTGGGAGAGGAAACAGCACGTCGTGGTTCTCAAACTAACCAGAACCAGGCACATTCTTCCAATTTGGGGAATCCGAGCGCCCCAGTCTACTCGACCAGTAGTGACAGTAGGTGATAATGAGTACACCATCCCAGTTCAACAATTCCTATGAAGCCTTAGAACCAGCCTTTAGGAATGACAAACCTGCTGTTTGATGCTGCTTCACAAGTCTCTGTCGAAGAGGATTTGGGGAGATGAAGTAGAAAATGCCTTCTCGGATGACAACCCCACCTTTCTTTTTGCACATAACACCCTAACGAAAACGATTTGGGTCCATTAGTACAAGCTTCTGTCCAATCTGCGCCAGTTCAAGTGTTCATGGACTCTGGTGCGCAAGTTAATATCATCAGGCTAGCCTTGTTTAAAAAAGAAGCAGTTCGATGTTGTCCTCCTCGTTGAAACAACTACTGTAACTCCCTTAGTGAGTAGCAGTGATCCCTTCTGCCGAGTCCGAGTTCAGACTTCCTCACTTTACTATCCAGGCAGAGACCTTCAATGCTGCTTTTCTTGTTGTCGACCAGAATACCTTCCCTGCGTGACCTTTCTACTGGATTTGGTTCCATGCGAGACTTACGCATTGTGCTCGACCCATACCGATGGCATGCCCAAAATTGACGACTTGATCGTTCCAATTTTGGGGTTACCTGCTTGGATCAGAAAATCTGCCATCTTGCGCAGAGTCTATGTACGAATTAAGACCTTACAGCCCAGTGCATTCTCCAGTAGCGTACCCAAGCGCGTCAGGCACTGGTAACTTCTGTTTCACTTCCCATCTGTGTTACACCTACACCTTCAGACATGCAAGATTAGTGTTCCGTTTGCCTCAAGTGTCGGGGACACTCAGACTGTCTAGAGTGCCACAGCCTATCCCTTGCAATGACTGCTAGTTCAAGTAGTAGTTTCTCCACAGGGGATGTCTTGTCAGAAAACGATACATGAAATAGTAATGCCCATCTATTGTGATGTCACATCCGCATTGCAGAAAGACGTCTCTGTTCGCGGCTAGTGCTCTCGCTCTAGTGTGTCTGTTGTTGTTTCCTACTGTTCAGATGGGTGATAAACGTTAGTTGACAGTGATTCCTGCAAGGTTACGGGTTTAATTGTTGAACCTTCCTTACACGTTGTAAGAAGACCAGTTAAGATCATTTACTCCTTGCTAACCACTTCGGTCCACAGTGTTGACTCAGAGCAAAATACAATCACGTTGACCTAGTTCATATCCTTCCCCTGTTCAAGTACAGGTGACGTGCACCTGACCAAGTGGAGTCGGTGCTATTTTCACAGTGAGACCTCATCAACTCACTGGATCAATCCATTCACCAGTTGAGGAGGAAAGAGAAAGACTTAGCTCCCACTGACATCCCAGCTGAATCAGGCGTTTGATGACTTGTTGAACAAACAACGTAAAGTCATTGCCTTACCAGGTGAGAAGATGGGGTATACGAGCTTATTGTCCCCGCGTATTCCACTTGAACCTGGGTACTAGAACCTATCTATCTACTTGCGATACAGAATGGCTCATTCCAAGTCGCTGTTGCAGAGGAATTGATCAATCAGATGCTCAAACGATGGAGTTATTTCACATATCAATTCCCCTGGAAATGAGCCCTTGATCCTAGTGCCTAAGAAGGACGGCACTTGGCGCCTTGGTGAATGGACTTTAGGAAGTTAAATGCGGGAAAAAACTATTCCATATCGCTTCCCACTTCCTGTACTAGGTGATCGTTTACGCAACATTGGTGAGATAAGTCTTTCTCGACCTGGACTTTTACAAGGGTTTTGGCAAGTCCCTCTTCACGAGGACAGCCAAGAGTTAACTGCATTTTCTACTCCCTCAGGTCATTATCACTTCTTCGAAATTGGCTTTTGGATTACGTCTTCTCCAATCACGTTCTCAAGACTCATGACCAATATCTTTAGAGGTCTAATAGGTAAAGCACTATGGTTCGTACTTAGACGACGTATCGTTCCATGTCCGAGATGTGGGATACACACCTGAAAAGATTGATATAGTACTTGGCAAGCTTGAAGAAAGCCAATTTAAAGATCAAACTGTCGAATTGTCAATTTTATCAGATCAGAACTAAGTTTCTGGGGGCACGTAGTCACTCCTAGAGGGGTTACGACTGATCAAAAGTAACAGCCAGTTCTAAATTTTCCAACTCCCAAATACTGCTGATGCTGTAGATCCTTTTAGGGCCTAGCAGGTTTCTACAGATCTTTCATTGCAAATTTTTTTCAATAGCAGCTCCGCTAACTGAATGCCTTAAGAAAGAGTCCTTTGTTTTGACCTTCTGTCATGAAAGAGCATTCCAATCTAAAAGAAAAGTAAAATCTGCTCCAATTTTTAAAATTCCCGATTTTTCTTGCCTTTCTAACTAACAACTGATGCTAGTTCAATTGGCAAAGTGCCATACTAGCTCAGAAGACTGATGGCAAGTACAACGCAGTTGCATTTGCTAGCCGAGTCCTTACGAAGGCTGAACGTATACAGTAACGGAGCAAGAAGCTTTAGCAATAGTATGGTCTTTAAAGCACTTCCGAGACATTATTTACCAGTACCCTGTTCATGTCTTGACAGACCATGCACCACTGATACCTTTATTCCAGAACAAACAACCTACTGGAAGGTTAGCCAGATGGACCTTGACTATCCAAGAGTTCAATCCCACTTTTGAACATTTACCTGGCAAGTCAAATGTAGTCGCAGATGCTTTATCGCGACACGTTAGTGTAGTTACTGCAGATCCTCCATTTACTGTTGAGGATGTCAAAAATGCCCAAAGAACAGATCCCATGTGGTCTGGTGTGATTAGATTCCTGCTCCAGGAAGATCTTATTCTGACTGTGAAGCCACCAGCACCCATTAGTGACTTTGTAATGAGCCAGGAATTACTGTATCAAACAGCCGAGTTAAGTACTCCAAGTAGAAGAGTGTACCAGTTAGTAATTCCACAGTCACTAGTGAACGTAGCTCTACTGCTAGTTCATGATGCACCAGGTGTTGCACACCCTGGTATGGATCGTTCTGTGAAACAAGCCAGAATGAAATACTTTTGGCCATGTATGGCAACTGACATTTCAGAGTATGTTAAGAAATGTAGTGTTTGTATGCAACATAAAGGAAATGTCAATGGTCCTAATCCAATCCAAGTGTACCCAACCACTAGCGAACCGTGGGAAAGAATTGCCCTTGACTTGTTAACCAATTTTAAATGTTCCCTCCAAGGCAACAAACATCTGTGTGTTATGGTAGACCATTTCACCAGATATTGTGAGTTAGTTCCTATTGCAGATAAGACTGCAGAGACAGAAGCTAAAGCGTTTAAAGAACGCATTATCTGCAGGCATACCACTCCAAAGTCCTTAGTAACAGATAATGGAGGTGAATTCTGTAATGAGATTCTTGAAAATTTGTGTACTTTATACAAGATCTCTAAATCCACCATTGTTCCTCATCATCCTGCCAGCAATGGGTTAGCCGAACGAACCAATAAGAAAGTACGTGATGTCCTGAGAGTCACTATCAACCCCAATAGTGAAACTTGGGATGAAGTTATACCAGATGTCCAATGTGCCATAAATTCTGCTTACAATGCTTCCATAGGTGATACTCCACATTATGCATTGTATGGTGTAGACAAGTGTTTACCCTATGAGTTGTTATATTCCACTCCGAAACCCAATTACAACCCTGATGATTTCGTAGCAACTCGTACCAGCATGGCTCAAAGTGTTTTTAGAAGAATCCGTGAAACACTTCATAAATCAACAGCAGAATTTACTAGAGTAACTAATAGCCGTGCTAAGCCATCAAAAGTTAAAGTAGGTTCGAGAGTAATGCTGACAAATTTCAACAAAACATCCACAATGCCTAAGCTTGATCAAAAGTTTGTTGGCCCTTATCGAGTTGTAGAACATATCTCTGGTAGTAAGTATAAGGTTAGAGAAATTAGTACTGGCAAGTACAAAGAATCGCATTTAAATCATATGAAATTAGTATGCGATGTTGTTGATATTGCTACCCAGACTAATGTGACAGATGCTGAAAATCCTCTTGACCTGTACCCTCTACCTCAAATACTCAGTCAGATAATCAACCTGAATGTCATTGCTCCTTGCGTACTCGACAAGTAATGAGAAACCCACAAGTATCTTTTGTAGATGCTCGTTCAGATCTCCCTTAGTCAAGGCAGTGTTAGCCATTGCAGAGGAATTCGATCCTCCCAGAGATGAAAAACCATTCTGCATATGAAAACCTCACCCTCGCAAAATTTGGGGTTTTAAAAATGTACATAGTCTGTATAACTAGATGTCCGAGATGAAGTAATTGTAACTGTTTGTTATTAACTATTAGTTTTTTCTGAATTTTTTTTTTTTCGTATCATTCAAGTTCCCTCCATATTCTGAAATGACAGTAATGATCTGAGTGGCGCACCAGTGCCTTTGCTGTTAATTTCACCTTGTATAATAGTATTTATTCTTCCTCAGAATTCCGGAGATGCATGAATGCAGATCAGATCGATCAATTCCAGCCATATTGTACAATGATTTTCCTATAGTTTGTAATGCATTACGTTAAAACCTTTACGTTTAAAAGTGATTACAATAACACCCTCCCATTAACGTAAAACTTCATTTTGATAACATCCTTATGAATACCATCCATTAGTTCTAGTTATATATGAAATTTGTTATTGTAATAGAATCAGCCCAGAACCACTGCCTTGTTCACCTTAGGATAGTAGTGGTTTGTCGAACGGACAATTACGTAACATGACCGGGCTGTCAGCATAGTTTGCTGATCCCCTATATTGTTGTATACATATCATAGTACCATCCAAGTGTTTAATATAGAAGACCCCTTTAGCCTGTGACTGTTTGGGTGAATCACGGGATGCGCATGTGTATAGTTCAGTACCTCCGGCCTACTCCTCATGGCGTGTAGACTAGGCTACAAACACGGCAAGGCTGGGCTCCATCTCCATTACACAGTGTCTGACATTAATATTCGTTTACCATCCAACTAGTGTGTCTACCTGCTACCCTCGATATCTCCTTTTAAGAACCCCTACGACAGTGCATACACAGCGTTGTAAGGTATTGGAGGCTGCAAGTCTGACAAATTGTGCAGCATGAAAAAGTATGTTTTATGAATTCCAGGACTATGTAAAGGCTGAGATTTGAAACCCCAACAAGTGTTGCAACTGTGAAGAAACAGCCTGTTTTGGAAGAAAAATGCCAAGCAAGACTGAGCATTACCCAGGAGGAAAAGGCAGGGCCAGACTCAAGCCTATGTAAGAAAGGCTTACTTTTTTGTTGCGTGGTAATGCTAGGGGATTTCAAAGTGAAGCCTTTACTCGTGTATCACGCAGAAAATCCCAGTGTGTTTAAGAAAAAACAATGTCATGAAAATAAGATTGGATGTGATGTTGAAAGCTGAGAGCTCGACCACATGTGCGTGTGGACTGTCTCCGAATGCGCCTCAGTTTGTTTCGTTGGTGGTGTAGGCCTGTTTCGCTCTGGCTTCACTGTCTTTCCTTGTTCTGGTGTGCTGTGTTTTTTCATTGTTTTCTCTATCAGGCGTGCTGGGGCGCCATGTATGGGGGTTCGACTGTGAGTCTTCGCACCCCAAAAGGGGGGACCCCCTCCATCCATACTCAGTTGGGACCAACCGTTTCATTACCGCCGACCAAGATCATATGGCTAGTGTGCCCCTACTGGATAAACAAACAGGCTCCGGAGGTTGAGGACAGTGCCAGGGCCCTTGTGCTAGACCCTAAACGCAACCTACCACTTGTCCAATTGTGCTCCTTCTCCCCTCGAATTTATCTCCAATGTGATGGTGGGTTCTTAGTTCATCCTAAGGATGGTGGGACGCCCTTCACCAATCGTACGGGATGTCACCAACTCCATCAGTGGATCTCCTTTCGGCAAGGCTGTATAAATGGGGTGTCCGCAACTCGTAGGGTCAGCCCTGAGGTTCCGGCTCCAACGTAAGACTTTTTTTTCCCACCCCCTGGCTAAAACTTCCACTAAAGGCCGTCATGTCCTGGGAGGTGGGAATGTTGTCTGCTGGAGGTCCGCATCCGCACTCCTCTAGCTGCAGCTGTTGTTACGGCAGAACTGATCGGATTTCTGCATCCCTCTCAAGCTGAGATCCCACTTTGCAATTGGTTTTACAGCGGGTGTGACGAATGAGGTTTGCGGTAGGTTTGGGGCCTCTCCGAATCGTCCTGCCCCATCTTGTATGGTTTCATGTATATTTCTCGGTGCCTCGCCCTCAATTTGTGACTTTGGAAACCTAAGGTTTCCTGTTTTCTTCCTTATACCTTTCTTTACACACACTCGCGATGTCGAAAATGTTTCCTTTTTGCATGGAGAGTTGTCTTGCCGGGGAGAGGTAAGTGTGCCGAACTGCAAGGGGTTTCACCCAGACGTTTAAAGATGGCGTTACCCTGTACGCGCTAGCAGTGGTTGTTCCCTGGTGATCATTTCAACCAGCTGCTAGCAGTGGTTGTTCCTGGTGATCTTTCCAACAGCTGCTAGCATGTTGTTCCTGGTGATCATCCAACCAGCTGCCAGATGTTGTTCCTGGTGATCATCCGACCATCTGCCAGCAGGTTGTTCCTGTTCATTCAACAGCGGCCAGCAGTTTGTCCCTGGTAATCAGTCAACCAGCTGCCAGAGTGTTTGTTTTCTGGTGATCAATCAAACCACGCAGCAGTGGTTGTTCCTGGTGATCATCCAACCACTGATGGCAGTGTTGTTCTGGTGATCATCCAACCAGCTGCCCAGCAGTGTTGTTCCTGGTGATCATTCAACCAGTTGCCAGCAGCGTTTGTTCCTGGGACCATCTGAATCCAGCGCCAGCATGCTGTTCCTGGTGAGCATTCAACCAGCTGCCCAGCAGCAAATTGTTCCTGGTGTCATTCATACCACTGCCAGCAGTGTTATTACGATCATGCCAACCATTCTGCCAGCAGTGTTGTTACTGGTGATCATCCAACCAGCTGCCAGCAGAGTTTTTGTTCCTGGTGATCATCCCAACCAGCTGCCAGCATTGTTTGTTCCTGGTCACCAGTCCAACAGCTGCTAGAGTGTTGTGCCTGGTAGCATCAACCAGCTGCCAGGAGTGTTGTTTCCTGGTGACGACATTCAACCAGCTGCCAGAATGTTGTTTCCAGTTGACATCCAACCAGTTGGCCAGCTGTGTTGTTCCTGGTGATCATCCAACCAGCTGCCAGCAGTGTTGTTCCTGGTGATAAATCCAACCAGTTGCCCGCAGTGTTGTTTCCTGGTGAGCATCCAACCAGCTGCCACAGTGTTTTCCTGGTGATCATCCAAACCAGCCTGTCAGCAGTGTGGTCCTGTGATCATCCAACCAGCCGTGGTTGTTCCTGGTGAACATCCAACTAGCTGCCAGCAGTGTCATGATCATCAACCAGCTGCCAGCATGGTGGTCCGGTGATCATCCAACCAGGCTGCCACCAGTGTTTGTCCTGTGATCATCCAAACCAGCTGCCACCAGTGTCATTCCTAGCATTCACCACTCCAGCAGTGGTGCTCCTGTGATCATCCAACCAGTCTGCCACCAATGTCGTTCCTGGTGATAATTCAACCAGCGCCTAGCATTGCTGTTCTGCAATCAGTTAAACCAGCCTGCTAGCAAGTTGTTCCTGTTTATGGTGACATCAACCAGCTGCCACAGCATTGTTCCTGTGACCATCCAACAGCGGCCAGCAGTGCGGTTCCTGGTGATCATCCAACCAGCGCCAGCAGTGGTTGGTCCTGGTGATCAATTCAACCAGCTGCCAGCAGTGGTTGTTCCTGATACCATCCACCAGCTTGCCAGCAGTGCTGTTTCGGATCATCCAACCAGCTGCCAGCAGTGTTGTTCCGGGATCATTTCAACCAGGCTGCCAGCACATTGGTTCCTGGTGGTCATCACCAGCTGCCAGCAGTGTTGTTCCCTGGTGATTAAGCCAACCAGCGCCAGCAGCGTTGTTCCGGTGATCATCCAACCAGCTGCCAGCAGTGTTGTTCCTGGTGTTCATCCAACCAGTTGCCAGCAGTTTTGTTCCTGGTGATCATCCAACCAGCTGCCAGCAGTGTTGTTCCTAGCAATCATTCAACCAGCTGCCAGCAGTGTTGTTCTTAGCGATCATTCAACCAGCTACCACCAATGTCGTTCCTGGTGATAATTCAACCAGCTGCCAGCATTGCTGTTCTTGGCAATCATTTAACCAGCTGCTAGCAATGTTGTTCCTGGTGATCATTCAACCAGCTGCCAGCAGCATTGTTCCTGGTGATCATCCAACCAGCTCGGCCAGCAGGTGTTTGAGTTCCTGGTGAAGCATATTCAACCAGCTGCCAGCAGCATTTGTTCTGGTGGTCAGTCAACCAGCTGCCAGCAGTGTTGTCTGATGTGTTCCTTCCAACCATTGCCAAGCATGTTTGTTCGGTGATGCATCAACCTGCTGCCAGCAGGGTTGTTCCTAACGATCATTCAACCAGCTTGCCAGCAGTGTTTTGTTCTACGATCATTCACTAGCGCCAGCGTGTTGTCCTCGTTGATCTTCCAACCAATCTGCCAGCAGTGTAAGCTCCTGATGATCTTGCCCAACCAGCTGCCAGCAGTGTAGCTCCTGATGATCATCCAACCAGCTGCCAGCAGTGTTGTTCCTGATCTTCCAACCAGCTGCCAGCAGTGTTGTTCCTGGCAATCATTTAACCAGCTGCTAGCAGTGTTGTTCCTGGTGATCATTCAACCAGCTGCCAACAGTGTTGTTCCTGGTGGTCATTCAACCAGCTGTCAGCAGCATTGTTCCTGATCATCCAACCAGCCGCCAGCAATGCCGTTCCTGGTGATCATCCAGCCAGCTGCCAGCAGTGTTGTTCCTGGTTATCATCTAACCAGCTGCCAGCAGTGTTGTTCCTGGTGGTGATCATCCAACCAACTGCCAGCAGTGTTGTTCCTGGTGATCATTCAACCAGCTGCCAGCAGTATTGTTTCTGGTGATCATTCAAACAGCTGCTAGCTGTGTTGCTCCCAGTGATCATTCAACCAGCTGCCAGCAGTATTGTTTCTGGTGATCATTCAAACAGCTGCTAGCTGTGTTGTTCCCAGTGATCATTCAACCCAGGGTGGCCAACAGTGGTCCATTCTGGTGATCATCCAACCAGCTGCCATAATGCTAATTCAGGTGATGAGTCAACCACTACCAGCATGTATGTTCCTGATCACTCAATCAGCTGCCAGTAGTGTTATTTCAGGTGATCATTCAACGAGTGGCCAGCAGTGTAGTTCCTGGTGAGCATTCAACCAGCTGCCAGCAGTGTTGTTTCAGGAGGTGATCACTCAACAGTATGAAGATAGTTTTACTCAGCATATATAGTTACTCTGCATATGAAGTTAGATACGCAGTAGTATGAAGATACTCAGCAGTATGAAGATACTCACTCAGCAGTATGAATAGTTACTCAGCAGTATGAAGATAGTTACTCAGCAGTATGAATAGTTACTCAGCAGTATGAAGTTAGTTACTCAGTAGTATGAAGATACTCAGCAGTATGAAGATACTCACTCAGCAGTATGAATAGTTACTCAGCAGTATGAATAGTTACTCAGCAGTATGAAGATAGTTACTATCAGTATGAAGGTAGGTACTCAGTAGTAATGAAAGATAGTTACTCAGCAGTATGAAGATAGTTACTCAGCAGTATGAAGATAGTTACTCAGTAGTATGAAGATAGTTACTCAGTAGTATGAAGATAGTTACTCAGCAGTATGAAGATAGTTACTCAGTAGTAGAAGAAGAGTTACTCAGTAGTAAAGATAGTTTTACTCAGTAGTAATAAGAAGTCACTCATCATATGAAGATAGTTACTCAGAGTATGAAGATAGTTACGCAGCAAGGAAGGTAGTTACGCAGTGTATGAAGATAGTTCTCAGTAGTAAAGATAGTTACTCACATTTATAAGATAGTTACTCAGTAGTATGAAGTAGTTACTCACAGTATGAAGTTACTCGTAGTATGAAGGATAGTTTTACTCACAGTATGAAGATAGTTACTCAGCAGTATGAAGATAGTTACTCAGCAGTATGAAGGTAGTTACTCAGTAGTATGAAGATAGTTACTCAGTAGTATGAAGATAGTTACTCAGTAGTAGGCAAGAAGTTTACTTCAGCAGTATGAGATAGTTACTCGAGATGAAGATAGTTACTCCAGCAGTAATGAAGATTAGCGAGTTACTCCGCAGTATGAAGATAGTTACTCAGTAGTATGAAGATAGTTACTCAGCAGTATGAAGATAGTTACTCAGCAGTATGAAGATAGTTACTCAGCAGTATGAAGGTAGTTACTCAGTAGTATGAAGATAGTTACTCAGTAGTATGAAGATAGTTTACCAACAAGTATGAAGAATAGTTTACTCCAGCAGTATGAAGATATTACTCATAGTAGAAGATAGTTACTCAGCAGTATGAAGATAGTTACTCAGTAGTATGAAGATAGTTACTCAGCAGTATGAAGGTAGTTACTCAGTAGTATGAAGATAGTTACTCACATATGAAGATAAGTTACTCCAGCAGTATGAAGATAGGTTTACTCCAGTATGTATGAAGATAGTACTCAGCAGTAGGAAATAGTTACTAGCATAATGAAGTATTACCTCATAAGTATGAAGATAGTTACTCAGTAGTATGAAGATAGTTACTCAGCAGTATGAAGGTAGTTACTCAGTAGTATGAAGATAGTTACTCAGCAGTATGAAGATAGATTACCCAGCATAGTGAAGGTAGTTTACTCAGAGTATGAATAGTACTCAGTACTAAGAAATAGGGTTACTCAGCAGTATGATATAGTTACACAGCAGTATGAATAGTTACTCAGTATTAAGAAGATAGTTACTCAGCAGTATGAAGATAGTTACTCAGTAGTATGAAGATAGTTACTCAGCAGTATGAAGATAGTTACTCAGCAGTATGAATAGTTACTCAGTATTAAGAAGATAGTTACTCAGCAGTATGAAGATAGTTACTCAGCACAGGTGACTCACCATTACCCGGGGGTACTCGTATCGCAACAATCTTGCCATCGTTGAGACGCAGGTAGATACCCTTCTGTGTCTTGATCACCATCACTGACTGGCCGGCCTTTAACAAAATTGGCTTCCCATCTCCAGAGTTGGTGGGGATGCTCACCTCTGTGCAAAAAAAAAAAAAAGAACATTTTGTTATTGTTCTTGAACACCTAAGAAAACAATGCCATGAGGTCAGGATGAGAGAACACAAACTTTCAAGACAACATATATATACCTCAGAACAAACAAGATCTACAAAAACATAAGTCACAATACCATGGTAATGTTTGTGGTCACCATGACTACCACAGTCTGGTCTAATACCAATCTACCTGTTATATCTGTTGAGTTCTCTCTCAGTGTATCAGTACACCTCTACTTTTCATTGTGTGTATTTTGCACTGTCTGCCAAGCCCCAGTGCTTAGAGTTTAGGTGTACTCAGTAATTTAGGTGCTTGACTGAATTATTATTTTTTTCAATACACTGGCCATATCCCACCAAGACAGGGTTACCCAAAAGAAAAACGAAAGTTTCTCTTTTTAACTTCAGTAATGTATATAGGAAAAGGTGTTACTAGCCCCTTGCTACCAGCATTTGAGTCGCCTCTTATGACACACATGGCTTATGGAAGAATAATTCTGTTCCACTTCCCCATGGAGATAGGAGGAAATAAACAACAACAACTAAGAAAATAAAAGAAAACCCAGAGTGGTGTGTATATACATGCTTGTACATGCATGTTATGTGACCTAAGTGTAAGTAGAAGTAGCAAGATGTACCTGAAACGTTGCATGGTTATGAGAGAGACGAAAAAAAAGACACCTGCAATATTAGCATCATGGAAAAACAAATACAGGGAAACCCTCGCTAACGATATTAATATCCCGTTCCTGAGAGCTCAACGTTAGCGAAATTAGCGTTACCAAGTAATTTCTTTTCCCCAAAAGAAAATATTGGGAAATCAATTCAATTCCGTTCCTGAACACCCCAAAGAAGAAAAAAAAAATTTTACCACATGAAAATATGAATTTTAATACACACAAACTGAAAAAGACATTTACAAATTACATGACACTTAACTTTATTGAAGATCTGGTGATTGATTGAGGGAGGGAGGAGGGAGTGTGTGGATGGTGTTAATGTTTAAAGGGGAATCCCTTCCATTAGGAACGTTGAGGTAGCAAGTCCTTTTCCGGGGTACTTCCCTTCTTGTAAAAGTAAAAGGACACAAGTGCAACTCAGTGACATTTTATTGTGGCAACTTTCGCTCTCCCAGGAGCTTTATCAAGCATTACCGTACTGGATTGATAAAGCTCTGGAGAGCGAAACGTTACACAACAAAATGTCACCTTATGTTGCACTTGTGTCCTTTTACTTTGACATAGTCCAGTAATTTCTACCAACTTATTACACTTCCCCTTCTTCTTTAATGCCACTAGGACCAGCTTGAGAGTCACGGACCTCTGTCGCACAACATATCTGTCCATAGAGGCCTGTACCTCCCTTCCTTCAGGACATTCCTAAAGTGTTTTCAAACATTGTCATGTAATAGTCACCAGCACGGCTTGCAGTAGCTGTTGTCAGGGTGATTTTTCATCAAAAAAGTTTGCACTTCAAGCACTTTCACACATTCCTTAATCTTTGAAGTAGCAACTTCCCTCAATTTCTCTATCCCTCCTCCGAAGCAGTTTCCTCAGGTCTGGCCGCTGGCGGTGAAGATGATCTTCAGCTCATCAGTGGTTAGTTCTGCATGTCCTCCTCCCTCCAACACCCCACCCCACCCCCCTACTTCACATCCTCTCCACTAACCTCCAACCCAAGGAGTTCCCCAATCCACATTGATTCCACAACTGGCATAACGCTTCTCAGGGTTATTCTCAAAGCCCGCAAAATACCTTTTGTCTACAACCATTCTGCCCAGTTTCTTCCTGCAAGAGTTCAAGGTCCTCTTAGTCACTTCCTCCCAAGCCTTACCTATAATGTTTACACAATTGAGGATACTAAAGTGATCTCTCCAAAACTCTCTTAGAGTCAACTGAGTTTCTGAGGTCACTACAAAGCACCTTTCAAACATAGCTTTTGTGTAGAGTTTTTTGAAGTTTGCAATGACCTGCTGGTCCATGGGCTGCAGGAGAGGAGTGGTATCAGGAGGCAAAAACTTGACCTTAATGAAGCTCATGTCCCCAGAAAGTCGCTCTGCCACGTCTGAAGGATGACCAGGAGCATTGTCTAATACCAGGAGGCACTTAAGGTCCAATTTATTTTCCAGGAGGTAATTTTTCACAGTGGGGGCAAATGCATGGTGTAACCAGTCATAGAAAAGGTCTCTAGTGACCCATGCCTTACTGTTTGTCCTCCACATCACACACAAATTAGCCTTGAGGACATTTTTTTTCCTGAACACTCTGGGAGTTTCAGAGTGATACACCAATAAAGGCTTCACTTTGCAATCACCACTAGCATTAGCACACATCAACAGAGTAAGCCTGTCTTTCATAGGCTTATGTCCTGGGAGTGCCTTTTCCTCCTGAGTAATGTAGGTCCTGCTTGGCATTTTCTTCCAAAACAGGCCTGTTTCGTCACAAACACTTGTTCAGGTTTCAATTCTTCACTGTCGTTGTACTCCTTGAATTCCTTCACATATTTTCAGCTGCTTTTTGGTCCGAACTGGCAGCCTCACCATGCCTTATCACACTATGAATGCCACTATGATTCTTAAATCTCTCAAACCAACCTCTGCTGGCCTTAAATTCACTCACATCACCACTAGTTGCAGACATTTTTCTAATTAAATCGTCATGCAACTTCCTAGCCTTTTCACATATGATCGCTTGAGAGATGCTATCTCCTGCTATCTGTTTTTCATTTATCCACACCAATAACAGTCTCTCAACATCTTCTATCACTTGCGGTCTCAGTTTCGAAAACATAGTTGCACCTTTGGCAAGAACAGCTTCCTTGATTGCCGTTTTCTTGCCCACAACAGTAGCGATGGTTGATTGGGGTTTTGTGTACAACCTGGCCAGCTCGGAGACACGCACTCCACTTTCCTGCTTAGCAATGATCTCTTTCTTCATATCCATAGTAATTTTTACCCTTTTTGTTGTAGGGTTGGCACTAGAAGCTTTCTTGGGGCCCATGGCGACTTATTTTGCAGGTGCAATCACTAAAAACCCTGTACAGTGGTCCCTTGTTTTTCGTAATTAATCCGTTCTTGGAGGAGCTACTATAAACGAAATTTACGATTTGCTAATCAATTTTCCCCATAAGAAATAATATAAATACAATTAATCCGTTCCCGACACCCAGAAGTATTAAAACAAAAAATTTTTTTACATGAAATATACATGTAGTACATAAACAATACAATGGGAAATGATGAATGAAACATTAACAGCATAACACTTACCTTTATTGGAGATTCTTCTTAGTGTATGGGAGACTGGAGGAGGAGAGAGATTGGATTGTTTACAGTTTGGTAGGGGAATCCCCTTCCAGCAACACCTCAGGTACCAATTGCTTCTCTGGGCTTGCTTCTCTTCTCTGTTTTTTAATGCCACTAGTACCACCTTGAGAGTCACTCTAGTCCTGTCTCGCAAAGTAACTGTGGAGAGAGCTCTGTTTCTGGCGTCTCTTTAACACTTCCCTAAAATGGCCCAAGACTTTGTCGCTGTACATATTTCTCACCTTTACCACAGGCTTGGCACTATGAGCTTTCTTTGAAGCCATGGTAGCTTATTTAGTACAGTGGACCCCCGCATACCGTTGGCATCACATAACGTTAAATCCGCATACCGATACATTTTATCGCTAAGATTTTGCCTCGCATACCGCTAAAAAACCCGCTCAACACTGTTCGTCCGAGACGCGTCTAATGTGCGGCCTGAGCCACGCTCACATGTTCCGCCGGTGGCATTGTTTACCAGCCAGCCTCCGCGGTAACATCCAAGCATACAATCGGAACATTTCGTATTATTACAGTGTTTTTGGTGATTTTATCTGCAAAATAAGTGACCATGGGCCCCAAGAAAGCTTCTAGTGCCAACCCTACAGCAATAAGGGTGAGAATTACTATAGAGATGAAGAAAGAGATCATTGCTAAGTATGAAAGTCGAGTGCGTGTCTCCGAGCTGGCCAGGTTGTATAATAAACCCCAATCAACCATCGCTACTATTGTGGGCAACAAAACGGCAATCAAGGAAGCTGTTCTTGCCAAAGGCTCAACTGTGTTTTCGAAACAGAGATCGCAAGTGATGGAAGATGTTGAGAGACTCTTATTGGTATGGATAAATGAAAAACAGATAGCAGGAGATAGCATCTCTCAAGTGATCATAAGTGAAAAGGCTAGGAAGTTGCATGAGGATTTAATTAAAAAAATGCCTGCAACTATTGATGATGTGAGTGAATTTAAGGCCAGCAAAGGTTGGTTTGAGAGATTTAAGAAGCGTAGTGGCATACATAGTGTGATAAGGCATGGTGAGGCTGCCAGTTCGGACCACAAAGCAGCTGAAAAATATGTGCAGGAATTCAAGGAGTAAATAGACAGTGAAGGACGAAACCTGAAAAGTGTTTAATTGTGATGAAACAGGCCTGTTTTGGAAGAAAAGCCAAGCAGGACCTACATTACTCAGGAGGAAAAGGCACTCCCAGACATAAACTATGAAAGACGGGCTTACTCTGTTGATGTGTTCCAATGCTAGTGGTGATTGCAAAGTGAAGCCTTATTAGTGTATCACTCAGAAACTCCCAGAGCTTTTCAGGCAAAAGAATATCCTCAAGGTTTAATTTGTGTGTGCTGTGGAGGGCAAACAGTAAGCATGGGTCACTAGAGACTTTTTTTTATGACTGGTTACACCATGCATTTGCCCCCAATGTGAAAAGATTACCTAACTGAAAAGAAATTAGACCTTAAGTGCCTCCTGGTGTTAGACAATCCCCCTGGTCATCCTACAGACATGGCGAGCGACTTTATGGGGACATGAGCTTCATTAAGGTGAATTTTTGCCTCCTAATACCACTCCTCTCCTGCAGCCATGGACCAAACAGGTTATTGCGAACTTCAAACAAACTGTACACAAAAGCTTTTGTTTGAAAGGGCTTTGTAGTGACCTCAGAAACTTGATTGACTCTAAGAGAGTTTTGGAGAGAGCACTTTAATATCCTCAATTGTGTAAACCCTTTTAGGTAAGGCTTGGGAGGGAGTGACTAAGAAGACCTTGAACTCTGCTTGGAAGAAACGTGGCCAGAATGTGTAGACCAAAGGGATTTGAAGGGTTTCAGGCTAACCTGAGAGGAGTATGCCAGTTGAGGAATCCATTGTGGCATTGGGGAAAAGTCCTTGGGGTTGGGGTTAGTGGGAATGATGTGGAAGAGTTGGTGGAGGAGGACAATGAAGAATAACCACTGATGAGTTGCTAGATCAACTTCAACAGCAAGGGCCCAGACCTGAGGAAACGGGTTCGGAGGAGGGGGGGGGAGGAAATTGAAAAAGTTGCCTACTTCAAAGATTAAGGAAATTTTGTGGAATGTGGCTTAAAGTGAAAACCCTTTTTTGATGACAATCACCCTAACACAGCTATTGCAAGCCGTGCTGGGGGACTATTACACTGACATGTTGTGAAACACTTTATTGAAGTCAAAAAGGAACGAGAGGTACAGGCCGCTATGGACAGATATGTTGTGCAAAGAAGTCCAGTGACTCTGAAGCTGGTCCTAGTGGCATTAAAAAAAGAAGGGAAAGTAACCCAGAAAAGGACTTGACAAACCCCAAGTCTTAATGGAAGGGGATTCCCTTCTAAACACTAAGACTCTCTCCTCCTCCCCTCATCAATCATCACCAGATCTTCAATAAAGGTAAGTGTCATGTAATTGTGCATGCCTTTTTCAGTTTGTGGTATTAAAAATTAATTTTCAGTGGTAAATTTTTTTTTTTTCATACTTTGGGGTGTCTTGCACGGATTAATTTGATTTCCATTATTTCTTATGGGGAAAATTCATTCGCATAACGATAATTTCGCATAACAATGAGCTCTCAGGAACGGATTAATATCATTATGCGGGGCTCCACTGTACTTGCAAGCACTAAAATGAGTGGAATATTATGAAATATTCCGTAGGAGCACTTGAGGGGACCTTCACTCACTGGTAAACAATGCCAGACTGGCTGGGTAGGGAGGCCGCCCCGGCTCACACCGTGCGTACATGTCCCGGACGAACTACTATTCGCGAGTCAACCTATGAAAAGTGAGTCCATGTTTATACAAAAATACCCCTATGATTGGCGAAATTTACAATTGCCGAGAACTACGAAAAGTGAGGGACCACTATAATATGAAATGTTCCGATTTTATGTTTGGATGCGACTGCGGTGGCTGGCTTGTAAACACTGGCACCCACGGGACAAGTGAGGCGCGCTCAGGCCACACGTGGACGCGTCTCGAACGGAACGAATCGCGTTGGGCGAGTTTTTTAGCGCTAGCCGAGGCAAAATTTTTGCGTTAAAATGTATCGCTAGGCGGATTTAACGTTATGCGATGCGTTCATTAGGCGAGGGTCCACTGTACAGGCTTCTGTTTTACGCTCACTTGGCAGGACGGTAGTACCTCCATGGGCGGTTGCTGTTTACCAACCTACCACCTAGGACCTATCATATTTATTCCAGAATATTAGGTATAACATAAATAATGTAGAAGCATGATAAAGATGCCCAAATTAATAAAACCTGACATTATATAGAAAGGTATTAAAGAGTGGAGGGCAGAGAGGGATATAAAAAAAAAAAAGTGACCACTACCATTACAAAAAGCGTTAAGTGCCATTTTCTTGAAAAACAAAAATAATTCCCAAGTAATCAGCTATGCATGAGATTCCTGGAATATCTCAGAATTAAGTCATTGACATATTTCATGTTGTATTACAATTAATAATAAACAGACTGAAAGGTATTTCCCAACGAACGTGAAACTGAATGTTTTAATTTTGAGTGGAGACACTTTTGAAGTGTCAATAAGGGGTCATTCCTCGATTAGTGACGAAATCGTTTACCAACAGGGTCTTAGGCCCCTATTTCCATCGTTAAGCGAGGAGAGGCTGTGCATAAATCAACAAATTCATTGTGAAAGATATTCTTTACACAGGATTGAAGAATTATTGTCAGTAGTGGATAAAGGCAAAACATTTACAAAATTAGATTTAAAAGATGCTTATTTACAGATACCTGTAGATGAGAGGATCCAACAGCTTTTAGTAATTAATACCCATATGGGACTTTTTATATACAAGAGATTTTTTTTTTCTTTTTTTAACAAGCTGGTAGTCTCCCACCGAGGCAGGGTAACCCAAAAAAAAAAAAATCCCCAAAAAGAAAATACTTTCATCATCATTCAACACTTTCACCTCACTCATACAAAATCACTGTTTTTGCAGAGGGACACGGAACACAACAGTTTAGAAGCATATACGTATAAAGATACACAACACATCCCTCCAAACTGCCAATATCCTAAACCCCACCTTTAACCCTTTCAGGGTTTTGGACGTACTAGTGCGGCTTACGCACCAGAGTTTTTGACATACTAGCACGCCTAAATTCTAGCGCCCTCAAATCTAGTGAGAGAAAACTGGTAGGCCTACATATGAAAGAATGGGTCTATGTGGTCAGTGTGCGCAGTATAAAAAAAAATCCTGCAGCACACAGTGCGTAATGAGAAAAAAAAAAAATTTGACCGTGTTTCTGGATTAAAACAGCGAATTTGTACTGTATTTCCGTATGGTATTTATTGTTGTATTCTAGTTTTCCTGGTCTCATTTGATAGAATGGAAGACATATTACAGAAATTGAGATGATTTTGACTGGTTCCACAATGAAAAGTACCTTGAAATTGAGCTCAAAGTAGCAGAAATGTTTGATTTTTACCAAAGTTCAAAAGTAAACAAATCATGCTAAGCGTCCAATACACGTCAACTGGCGAGTCTAATATTCTTTCACAAGTGCAACAATATTATTTATACCATTTCTACACTAATGCAGTACTCTGCATAACAGTAAATCTTCTATTTTTTGTGAATAAATCTTTTCTTCAAAATCTCCCATAATCACAGTATCATCAGCAAACAGTAACTGTGTCAATTCCCATTTTGTATTTGATTCCCCATAATTTAATCCCACCCCTCTCCCCAACACCCTAGCATTTACTTCTTTTACAACTCCATCTATAAATATATTAAACAACCATGGTGACATTACACATCCCTGTCCTAGACACACCTTTACCAGGAAGTAGTCTCCCTCTCTTCTACATGCCCTAACCTGAGCCTATCCTCATAGAAACTCTTTACAGCATTTAGTAACTTACCACTTATTCCATATACTTGCAACATCTGCAACACTGCTCCCCTATCCACTCTATCATATGCTTTTCTAAATCCATAAATGCAATGAAAACTCCCCTACCTTTATCTAAATACTGTTCACATATATGCTGTAAGTTTGGGGTGCCAGGTGTAAATGTAAATGGGAGGCCTTTGATTGAACTTGGTATAGAAAGGGGTTTAGTTATAAGTAATAATTTATTTTAAGAAAATGAGGATATAAGTATATAGTACAAGATATGATGTAGGGCGTAATGACAGTAGTTTGTTGGACTATGAAATGGTAGATAAAAGACTGTTGAGTAGACTTCAGGATGTACATGTTTATAGAGGGGCCACAGATATATCACATCACTTTCTAGTCATAGCTACAGTGAGAATAAAAGGTAGATGGGATACAAGGAAAATAAAAGCAGCAAGTAAGAGAGAGGTGAAGGTGTATAAACTAAAAGAGGAGGCAGTTAGGGTAAGATATAAACAACTAATGGAGGATAGATGGGTTAGTGAGAGTATAGGCAATGGGGTCAAAGATGTATGGGGTAGGTTTAAGAATGTAGTGATAGTGTTTTCAGCAGAAGTTTGTGGTTACAGGAAAGTGGGTGCGGGAGGGAAGAAGAGCGATGGTGGAATGATGATGTAGAGAGAGTAGTAAGGGAGAAATAGTTAGCATATGAGAGGTTTTTACATAGTAGAAGTGATACAAGGAGGGAAGAGTATATGGATAGAAAAAGAGAAGTTAAGAGAGTGGTGAAGCAATGTAAAAAAGAGAGGGAAATGAGAGAGTGGGGGAGATGTTATCAACAAATTTTGATGAAAATAAGAAAAAGTTTTGGAGCGAGATTAATATGTTGAGGAAGCCTAGGGAACAAACGGATTTGACAGATAAAAATAGGAAAAGAAAGTTATTAAATGAAGAGTTAGAGGTATTGGGAAGATGGAGGGAATATTTTGAGTAATTGTTAAATGTTGATGAAGATAGGGAAGCTGTGATTTCGTGTATAGGGCAAGGAGGAATAACATCTTGTAGGAGTGAGGAAGAGCCAGTTGTGAGTGTGGGGGAAGTTCATGATGCAGTGGGTAGAATGAAAGGGGGTAAGGCAGCTGGGATTAATGGGATAAAGAAAGAAATGTTAAAAGGGGAAAGGGGATATAGTTTTGGAGTGACTGGTGCTATTATTTAATAAATGTATGGAAGAGGGTAAGGTACCTAGGGATTTGGCAGAGAGCATTCATAGTTCCTTTGTATAAAGGCAAAGGGGATAAAAGAGAGTGCAAAAATTATAGGGGAATAAGTCTGTTGAGTATACCTGGTTAAGTGTATGGTTGAGTTATTATTGAAAGAATTAAGAGTAAGACAGAGAGTAGGATAGCAGATGAACAAGGAGGCTTTAGGAAAGGTAAAGGATGTGTAGACAAAGTGTTTGCAGTGAAACATACAGGTGAACAGTATTTAGATAAGGGTAAAGAGGTTTTTGTGGCATTTATGGATTTAGAAAAGGCATATGGCAGGGTGGACAGGGGAGAAATGTGACAGATGTTGCAGGTGTACGGTATAAGAGTTTTTACGAGGATAGTGAGGCTCAGGTTAGAGTATGTAGGAGAGGGAGATTTTTTTCACAGTAAAAGTAGGCCTTAGATAAGGATGTGTGATGTCACCATGGTTGTTCAATATATTTATAGATGTGGTTGTAAGAGAAGTGAATCGTCTTGGCAAGAGGTATAGAGTTAAAAGATAAAGAATCAAACACAATGTGGGAGTTGTCACAGTTGCTCTTTGCTGATGACACAGTGCCTTTGGGAGATTCTGAAGAGAAGTTGCAGAGGTTGGTGGATGAATTTGGTAGGGTATGTAAAAGAAGAAAATTAAAAGTGAATATAGGAAAGAATAAGGTTATGAGGATAACAAAAAGATTAGGTGACGAAAGACTGGATATCAGATTGGAGGGAGAGAGTATGGAGATGAATGTATTCAGATATTTAGGAGAGGACGTGTCAGCAGATGGGTCTATGAAGGATGAGGTGAATCACAGAAATGATGAGGGGAAAAGGGTGAGTGGTGCACTTAGGAGTCTGTGGAGACAAAGAACTTTGTCCGTAGAAGCAAAGAGGGGAATGTATGAGAGTATAGTTGTACCAACACTCTTGTATGGGTGTGACGCATGGGTGATGAATGTTGCAACGAGGAGAAGGCTGGAGATGTCATGTCTGAGGGCAACGTGTGGTGCAAGCATAATGCAGAGAATTCGTATTTCGAAAATTTGGAGATGTGGGATTACCAAAACTATTATCCAGAGGGCTGAGGAGGGGTTGTTGAGGTGGTTCGTACATGTAGAGAGAATGGAACAAAATAGAATGACTTCGAGTGTGTATAATCTGTAGTGGGGGAAGGCAGGGTAGGGGTAGGCCTAGGAAGGGTTGGAGGTAGGGGGTTATAAAAGAGGTTTTGTGTGTGAGAGGCTTGGACTTCCAGCAAGCGTGCATGAGATATTTGATAGGAGTGAATGGAGACAAACGGTTTTTAGTACTTGAATGCTGTTGGAGTGTATATGGAAAAGGCATATAGATTAACTCATGCCAAGGTTTAGGAGTGATGGAGAGCAAACACTGATTCCAACAATACCAGAAGCTGTAAGGAGTGGGTTGGTAATTCCTGGTCAGCACAGGGAGCAGGGCATCTTTATGGTCAGAGGAACTGTCCACAATGGATACTAGTGGTAATAAATGGTCAGAGGAACTGTCCACAATGGATACTAGTGGTAATAAATGGTCAGAGGAACTGTCCACAATGGATACTAGTGGTAATAAACTTAAGGATTAGGTTAGTATGCAGGAAGACTCCTGGAAGGTTTCATGATGAAAACAGCAGTGTGAGATGAGAGGTTGTATCTCAAGACAATACCAACCCTCCATATCTCAGGTGTTCCAGAAGAGTGGTCAAACCTCCAGATAGATTGGATTTATAAGTAGGTTTGGACGATGAGCTAATCATTATAATGTAACGATAATACCTGTTGTGACGATATAATTTAGAAAATGAGGAATGTAAGGTGTTATGTTCATATTGGCAGTTTGGAGGAATATGTTGTGTATCTTTATATATGTATGCTTCTAGACTGTTGTATTCTGAGCACCTCTGCAAAAACAGTGATAATGTGCGAGTGTGGTGAAAGTGTTGAATGATGATGAAAGTATTTTCTTTTGGGGATTTCTTTTTTTTTGGTCCTG
>NC_069405.1:98493643-98529901 GCF_026875155.1 Cherax quadricarinatus | reverse complement strand
CTAAAAGTTTCTCCTATTTGAGCTTTCAGGTCCCCTACCAAAATTACTCTCTCACTTGGTTAAAAGGCTCCTATACATTCACTTAACATCTCCCAAAATCTCTCTCTCTCCTCTGCATTCGTCTCTTCTCCAGGTGCATACAACGCTTATTATGACCCCTTCTCCGCATCCAACCTTTACTTTAATCCACATAATTCTTGAATTTACACATTCATATTCTCTTTTCTCCTTCCATAACTGATCATTCAACATTACTGCTACCCTTCCTTTGCTCTAACTCTCTCAGATACCCCAGTTTTTAATTTCCATTTATTTCCCCCCAACCGAAACTCCCCTCCCCCCTTCAGCTTTTTTTCGCTTTAGGGCCAAAACATCCAATTCTTTTCATTCATAACATCAGCAATCATCTGTTTTCTTGTCATCTACACTACATTTTTATTATTATTATTAAAACAATATTAAAGATGGCTGAAAACAAACCCCCTCCCATTATATGTAGTATGTTCCTCACTGATGACTGACTTACCAAATTGACTGACTGACTTACTGACTTGACTTACTGACTTGATTGACTGACTTACTGACTGGACTGATTTACTGACCTGCCCTGACTGACTGAATTAAACTCCAACTGACTGATTGACTGACTGACTTGACTAACTGACTGACTTGACTGACTTGACTTGACTGACTTGACTGACTGACTGAATTACTGACTCAACTGACTGATTTATTAACTTGATTGACTTGATAATTTACGACTTCCCCAACTGACTTACAGACTTGAGGACTTGACTGATTTACTGACTGACTTAAAGTTAGACTTTTTCAGTGAAGAGGATGCTGAAACAGTGTCAAGAGCAGCTGTGCCTTACTGTCAGTTGTTAATGCACTTAGGGGTAAAATAAAACAGAAAATCCATTACAGAATTTTATGCACACTCCAGTACAACCAACAACATCAGTACCAAAACCTCTACCATCACCTCAGCCCAGTAGGCAATGGCATAACTCTCCACTCTCCACAATCATCCACAAAAACCAGCACCCACAATTTAAGGTAAATAATACAGGTCCGCCATCACAAGTCCCGGGAATCAGTTATTCGGTTCCTTTCATTTATTCGGCACTAATTTTGGCTAGCATAATTTCAAATTTCCAGGTCGGCACACCCACCTGCTGGTACTGTTTGGTGGTGCTACTTGCTGCATAAGACATTCCAAATTACAGTACTTTTTCTCCATTTGTTTTATAAACTACTTACTTTTAGCCCTAGCCATGTTTCCAGGGAATTAAAGAAATGTTTCTCGTTGTGCCAACACCTACGAGTACATTGCCATTAACCTTGATTGTCGCAACCCAAATCCTGAAGTGTCTCCTGGTGTCGAAAAATTTCCATAAAAAAAAATTCTTATTTCTAATGACATGAAAACCTTTTTTCCCCGATTGTAATAACACCAAAAGAACGAAATTTGATGGAAAACTGATGGAATTACGCTCTCACAAAGTTAGTGACCCCTCGGCGATATTTATGAATCAAGGCGCATTTCGCTCACTTTGACCCTATTTTTGCTAATTCCATTTTCCAGTCGACCAAATATAGCTATTTTCTTTAGAACTCCATTTTTCTATCGCTTGAGTACAAAAAACTGCCCATTTACTGATTTCAAATACCAAATAAATGTTCAGAAATTACAATTTGGCCAATTTCACGAAAATTTTAAATAAAAATGACAATTTCAAAATAGGGTCCAGAAAGAACAATGCAGACATTCCTGGCTCTAAAAAAACATTTTCTCTGCTTATCAGTCACTTCTTCAGGCCCCTCTTGCTTTCTATTTTGAATTTTTTTTCAAACAAAAAATAGATTTTCTGTTATGCAGACTACTGTAACATTGTAATAATTGCATTTAAAAAATGTCAACCCTTCATGACTGCATATTAGAATGGCTAATTGGACATTTATTGGACAATGACATCATTTTTTTTACTCTTGAACTCGGCAAAAAATCAAACATTTCCCTTACTTTGAGCTCCATTTCAAATTTTTTTCATAGTAAACCAATCAAATCACCTCTATAAAAAAATAACCCCCAAAAAATCAAAACAAAGTTGCTTATTTCTAGTACCTGGCTTGGGGTAGCCCTATATGGTTTTTGGTAAATATTCAATTCCCAGCCAGGGTAGAAGCATTGGGTGTGTTTTTTTTTACAAACCCGTTGTTTACGTTCACCCCATCAGTAAATGGGTACCTGGGTGTTAGTTGGGCTGGTGTGGGTGTTTTCCTGGGGACACTGACCTAATTTGCCTGAAATGCTTAGCATAACAAAGGGGCTATCTATATAGCAGTATGTCATTGATGTCAGCAAGGCCTTTTACACTATGTAAAAAGTACAATGCAGTAAATAAAGATAATATTATTATTTTATTATTTCTCAGTTGTTTTGTTGGCTTTTCGTATCAAAACTTGGGCAATGTATGATGGAAAGAAAGCTTCTTAACATACACCAAAAATGAGAGAAATCAGACGATAATAACGGAGTTCACTTCTTAGTCATTAGCCTCCCCTTAGTTAAATTTTTGTATGATTTTTAAAGGTAGTATTCTTGTTTTTTTGGTCTCATTTGATAGAATGGAAATTATATTACAGAAATGGATATGATTTTGATTGCTTTCACGATGAAAATACCTCGTTTTTGGCAAACGCACGGAAATTTTTCCATTCTTTAGCAATGTCTAATTTTGGCCCGCCAGTCCAAATTCCAGTACCAATAAAGAAGGGGATGATTTTTTTTAACAATTTTACAATAATGTAAAAGTCTGCATAACAAAAATCGTTTGTTTTTTTGTTTTTAAAAAAAATTCCAATGTAAGGGGGGCTTGGGCTATGACAATAACAAAAATGCTATTTTACACCGGGAAGTCTCATTGTTTATTCTGGACCCTATTTTGAAATTGGAATCTGTTGAAATTTGTGTAAAATTTGGCCAAACTGCCAATTTCTAACAAATTTAAGGGGTTACCTGTATTTTTACCTGGAGAGGGCTTGAGGGCCCAAAAAACCCCAAGGGCCCGGGGCCTAGAGCGGGCCTCATGGTGATCGGGGTTATAAACCAAGCTGTTTTGCTGGTTCACGCAAACTGATTATAACCACAGCCCAGTGGTCAGGACGACTTTAGGGGCCGGCCCATGCCTTCTTGAAACAGCCAGGGCCCCTAGGTAACCCCCCTTATTATGCTGGGGAGGCTTTGGACAGTTTTGGGCCCCGGACATTTATTTTGTTGTCTATCATGTACTCGTTGCGCCCCTGCTTTCATCGGGGAATGTTGCATCCTACCGATCTTTGCTTTTATAGGGGTGTTTTTTCGTGGGGGTTTTTGGTACCAATCCCCCAGGCCCTTCAAGTGTATTAATTATTATTATTTTATAACAAAAGAACGCTAAGCCAAAAGGGCTATCCCTTTTCCCAAGTGTAATTATCATGTACTCCTGGGTAGTTGAAAAGGTGAATGGGTGGTTTAATGTACTCGTCCAAAAATAGAAGTAAGAAATAAGTAATTTATTCGGATAACAAATACTGTTACATAGATTATCTACTTTCAGTGTATGTGTAGAAAACCCTGGGAAAAACCAAAAAAGTCAAAGGATTTTTTCCAGACCTGGCTTGGGCTTGCCAACATGATTTTGTTGGGCTTCTTATTGAAACTTGGGCAATGTTAGGAAAAGATGCTTAACGACCCCAAAAAAAATAAAAAAAAAAAAGACAAATAGGAGAATTCACTTCCAGCCTTTTTTATATGTTTTTATAGTTGGTTCTCATTTTTTTGGCCCATTTAAAAAAATAAAAAGATGTAGACATTTACTAAAAAAGAGAAGAAAAAAAACTTCAAAAAACTGGGGGCTTGAATGTTTGGATGTAGTGGGGATGACAAGAAACAATGATTGCTGATGTTATGAATGAAAGAAGTTGGATGCCTGGCCCTAAGCAAAAAAAAGGGAGGGGGTAGGGGGTTTCGGGGGGGGGAAAAAAATGGGATTAAATCTGGATATCAGAGATTTAAGCAAAGGAAGGGGTAAAAAATGTTGAGGATCAGTTAGGAAGGAGAAAAGAGAAAGAATGGAAAATTAAAGAATTATGTGGTTTTAAAGAAAGGTTGGGGGAAAAAGGGGGTCAAATAAGCGTGTATCCCCCGGAAAGAAGGAATGTAGGGGAGAAGAGATATTTTGGGAGATGTTAAGTGAATTTATAGGGCCTTTAAACCAAGTAGGAGTAATTGGGGTAGGGACTAATTTTAAAGTAGGAAAAACTTTTAGAGAGGGTGGGGTGGGTAATTTTGGGGGGGTCCGGGGTTTGGAAATGTAATGGGAGCCCTTGATTGAACTTTTAAAGAAAGGGGTTTGTTATAGGTAATACATATTTTAAGAAAAAGAGGATAAATAAGTATAAAAGATTGAAAAAAGGGCGAAATGACGTATTTTGTTGGATTATGTATGGTAAAAAAAGATGTGAGTAACTTCGGATTAATGTTTAAAGAGGGGCCACAGATAATCATCACTTTCTATTGTAGCTACCTGAGAGTAAAAGGTAGATGGGAAAAAAAAGAGAAAAGAAGATCAGGAAAAAAAGAGAGGTAAAGGTTTATAAACTAAAAGAGGGGCATTTAGGGTAAGAATAAACAGCTTTTGAAGGATAGATGGGCTAATGAGGCTGGGAAAGGGGGTCAAAAGGGGTAGGGGGTGGGTTTTAAAAATGAGTGTTAGAGTTTTTCAGCAAAAAGTTTGGGGTTTACAGGAAAGTGGGGGGGGAGGGAGAGGACGACTGTGAAAATTTGATGCAAAAGAGTAGTGGGGAGAAAAAGCCAATGAGAAGTTTTTAAAAAGTAGAAGTAGCAAGGAGGGAAGAGTATATAGAAAAAGAGAGGGTTAAGAGAGTGGGAAGCAATGTAAAAAGAAGCAAAAAAGTGGGTGAGATGTTATCAACAATTTTTTTTGAAAATAAAAAAATTTTTGAGTAAATTAACAATTTAAGGGAAGCCAGGAACAAAGGGATTTGTCATAAAAATAGGAGAGGAGAGTTTTTAAAATGGAAGTTAGGGGTAGGGGAAATGGAGGGAATATTTTAAGAATTTTTAAATGTTGTGAAGATAGGGAAGCTTGATTTCGTGTATAGGGAAAGGAGGAAAAACATCTTGTGGGAGTGAGGAAGAGCCAGTTGGGTGTGGGAATTCGTGGGGCAGTAGGTAAAAGAAAGGGGTATTAAAACCCCAGGTTTCCAAATGGCCTGTTACCCCGGGGTGAAAGGGGAGCAAAAAAAACAAGCAGAAAAAGTTTAGACTTATATTATCCTTCACCAATTTAAACGCAATAGTCATTTTACAGTGATAATATAGTGCACCCCCCGGTAAGCAAGGCAGAAATAAAGCCAAAGATACAACCGTGCTTAAAACCCAGCTCTGAATGGGAATGACAAGGGCAGACGGGAGAGCGGAAACCCACATAACCTCTGCGATTGCAAAACCATTTCTTAGGGCTAAAAACCTGGTCCTTTTTTGAACAACGGGGCCCCATCATCAACTCTTAGCAACCTGGTTCGCGGTTTGGGGGGAGATAGCCGAAAAAGAGGGTGTGTACATGCCCGAAAAAAGGGTTATACTTTTTTGCTCCCACACCCCCCCCCCGAGAAGGCCGGTTTAGGCTCCACCCCCCAGGGGAAACCGGCCGCCATGGCACAAAATAAGGGACCCCCCCTTTTCCTCTCCACCATCCAACTTTAGATAGAGCTCAGCTTTTCCGTGACCAAAAGCCAAACCCAAAACTTAAGAGTGAGACGCATCAGACGGCTAGCATAGGCCCAAGATACAGGCGGACGGTACCCCACCCCCTCACTAAAAAAAAAACCCACACCAGGGGATAAAAAAAAAGTGTAAAAGGGGGGTTACCACAAATAACATCCTAACCAAAATAAATAAAAAATTAGCTCTAGATAAAGATCTCCCAAACCCAATTTTTTTTTGCCGGAAAATATATTTAATGGAAATATTATAGGGCTCACCCCTTAGCGTCCAGCGCATAAGCCTTGTTTGTGGTTCTTCATGGCTTGAGTTTAACTAGAGGTTGTGATCACTGTAGACTGGCCCCCCCTGCGATGTCTGGCCCCATAACATCGAAATGCTCCAAGCCATACCAGCGCGAGGTTCTTTTTCAAGGGTAGGAAAGCCTTTCTGATGGGCGGGAAACTTGGCGGGAACAGGCTGCAACTCCTTTTCCCCCGATTTGTAATAGACGCCCCAACCCCAGCCTCCAAGCATAAACCCTGTAATGAAAAAGGTTTTTGGAGAAGTCGGGAACAAGAGAAGGGGTGCAGTACCAATAACTTTTTGTTTTATTAAAAGCAATTTTACATCTAAAGGTCCAATTGAAGGGAACTTTGTGACTGAAGAGAGGTAAGAGGGGCTACAATATTAAAAAATTCTTACAGAATCTTCTGTAAAACCCTTCCATGCCTAGGAAACGTTGAAGGAAATTTTCCTACATGAGGAATGGTTAATCTTAAAATAGCAACAACTTTAGAAATTTTAGGTGCAATTTTCCCACCCCCCTACTTCATGGCCTAGAAAAGTGATAGTGGCCCCCAAAAGGGAAGATTTAGAAAAATTAACTGTTAAATGGGAACTCTTTAAGGTCTCAAAAAGACCTTAAGTTAAGTGGGGTTTTACCCCAAGATCAGACACCACCAATATATCTAGTTGCTGCCCGCCTTCAGTCCTTTAATAGCCTGATGGATAATTTCTGGAAAGAAGAGGGGGAATTTTCATTCCAAGGGGGGAATGTGTATTGAAATGACCTCCGGAATTTTGAAGGCAAGATTTCCTTCGCTTATCTGTCAAAGGGACCTGATATACCTTAAAGGGGATCTAACTTTGGGCACAAAAATACCTTACCCACAAATCAATTCGTCATCCAGACGAGAAAGGTAAGCATCTGAATTGTGCCTCATTCACCTTTTATTTACACATACAAAACCCCCACAGCCCTTCACAAGGATGCACGGGAAGCCCATGGACTAGATGATCCCCCACAAACCATGCTTTTAAAAAAAATTTTACTTCCTGCTGAAGTAGCCTTTGCTTTTTAGGGTTTGCTCGTAGGGGGGGAGTTTAATTGGTTTTTAAATTTCCCACATCTAATCAGATAACTTAACGTCCCTTTTTTTTTGGCACATCCAAAAAAAAATTAGGATAGCTGTAAACTCCGTTAAATTTGTTGCTTCGTTTCAATAATCCTCCATTAAAGGGCAGGATCCTTTAGGAGGAAGAATTTGAAAAATTTAATATTAATTTCAGAAAGAGTCAAAGGGCGATCGTCCTCAGAGGTAGAGGACAGAGTCATTAGTGGGATTTTTTCGGTGATGGAAAAACTTTAAAATTTATTAATGTGGGAATTTTGTTTTGAGGTTTATCAAAGGGGGCTACCACATAATTTTTCATCAGATAATCTACTTTCAAAACTGCATAGTCCTAAATCTAGCTTTCAAAGGGGTGGGCCCGGTATAGGTTCCTGCACCAACACCTTTTTCTCCTGGGGTGAAGGAGCGGAATTGGCACTTCTGTCATACCTCTTTTCATCTTACTTTGACTGTCTTTTGGTTTCCTTGGGTAAGGTGCCCCCTGCAACCTTGAAGACGGGTTGTAGAGTGTTTAGCTAACTCTTCTCCCTCCATCCTTCTTTTAGCACCCAAGAGGACCTCGTACATTTGCCCAAAAATCAGCTAAATGGGCTATACCCTGAGACTCTTTTCAAAACCCTCTCCGTACTGGAACGCAACAAAGGGTATGATTCATCCCTCTGTAGAAGTGCATGCAAAAAAATTCTCATCATGGTTTTTAACGTCTATGGAATCTTTCCAAGGCCCTTGGGACTGGGATGATAGGCATGGAAAAGTTTTGGATTATCCAAACCTAGTTAATACTTCCCCCTTGCTTGGCAGTGAAATTAGTACCTGTCATTTGAAAAGTTTTTTTGGAATGCCCAAAACAAGAAATGAAATTTTGTTAACGCTTGAGAAAAGCTTTTTATTAAAACACGCATGGGAATTGCTAGGGTTCTGGGTTTCTTTATCCATAATCGTAAAAAAATATTGTTTTTCCAGACTTTTTACAAGTAGTGGACCTCACAATCTATAATTAAATCTGCAAAAGGTTCTCCATCAGCAGTATAGTTGAGAGGGCAGGGTTTAATGGAATGTCCCGGTTTTCCACTTGCTGCATTCTCGGCAACACCTAATATGTTCTTTTACATCTTTCTTTAATTTTGGCCAATAAAATTTTTTTTGTGATTCTATACAAAGGTTTTTTAATTCCTAAAGGACTCCTAATGAAATATTATGGCTTTAAATTTTAAAATTTAGGTTAAACTTGGTTGGAACCCCTAACCGTCATACAATTGCCCGGGCCCCCCATCTCCTTACGAGTCTCAGTGCAAATCAATAATTGTTTTAACTTCTACTTGACCAATGACCCCAAAAGGATTTTTCCCATGCGCCTGAAAAACAATTTTAAAGAAAGGGGCCTTTCGTTGTTCCCCCGGAAGGCATCCCCCCGGCATGGAAAAAGCGACACGGCAACCTGCAACCGGGGTAGGAAGGCTTGTGGGTCGTTTTACTTGATTTACAAGGCTCCGACGGTGTGCCTCATAAAAAAACGGGATTCCCAGATCGGGGTCTCCAAAGGGTAGGTCAACTTCCCTCCAACAACCTTTGGGGTTTTGCCCGAGTTATGGCCAACACCGGGGAAGGATTAGTCATTTTAGGGTTTAGGACCCTGAAAAAACAGTAGTAATTATTACCCAGAATAACATGGGATCTTTCATGGGAAATCCTTTTTAACACTACATCAAGTACCGTTAAATTTTCCCCTGTACATAAATTTTATGCAAAGGAAAAAAATATATAGCTCCCCCAAATGCTTCCAATAAAAAAAGGAATTCAAAGGGAAATATTTTCTGAAAGGGGTAATATTCCCTCTCTTACGGTGAGCAATATCCCATATCTTAAAGGGCTTTATTTAGTTGTTTCTGAGTTTTTTTGAAGGGAAATAAACTCTTGCAAAAAAAGGGGCCATACCTTTTTCTACTTCTCTGGGACATGTTATAGGGTATTTGAATTTTCCCCCCGGGTTGGGGTTTATGGGGATTGGGGGATGGACCTACTTTGTTCAGAGGAAGCAGAAGACAGGCTTGCCCTTTACCCCTGGAGTTGCAAATGGGTCGTTCTGGCTGGGGTCCTTGGATCTGTTGTCGAGATGCACCATGATAGTTTTCCTCTCTGCAGGTGGGACCATATTTTAGAAGCGGGCTCACCAGGGGGACTTGGGTTTTGGTGACGTAGACGTTCTCCCCCCCGCTGGCCTTCTTCCCAAGGGGTTTAGATCTCTGCTCATGCCAGGGTGTTGAAAAGAGAGCGGGACCGCTCGGGGCAAGGAGCGGTTATTTCGAAGGTAAGCCCAAACCCGGCTGCCTCCAATCAGTGGTTAAGTCACGATCCTGCAGAAAAACTCGAACCCTGGGCCCACAATCCAGCAGGTTATCAAACAAACGCTGCACCGCCCCAAGGTAGAGACACCACTTGCTTTAAAACAAGCGGTAAAACTTTGGTTTCTGTCCCAAAGTCCACTGGGATTGACCAAGCTGCGCCGCCCAGATTAAATTTTTTTTTTATTTGGCTGGGATCAGATATGCTCCAACACGTGGTCTTCACTACTTTTAATCAAAAATTCAGCCATTTAATATGTGTAAATTTCCCGTGCCCTTTCCCAAAAATGCTGTATGAACCAACGATGCCCCAAAGCTTTTTTCCCGGGCCACCTCAAGGCTCGAGCCTGATTTTTGAAGCTTTCGAAAAAATTTCTCTGGTTCGGCCCCACTGAAGCAGGAACAAGCTGAAATGCTTTTTTTTAAACAAAATCATTTACAAAAATGCAAAAACTTCCTTTCTCTTTCCCTATCATATTCTTTTTCCCTTTCGAATGCTCTCTGTTCCCCAGTTTGCTCAAAATGATTTTTGCCAGCTCAAGTGCAACGACGCGATTACCTTGGACAACCCGCTCACTTAAATCCATTTTGCTCTGTAGGTTTTTATCTTCCTCCTGCGAGAATATTGTTTTTGCCCTAGCTCCCCTAGAGGGAGGGTCTGATGTGCCATCTCTTTAATAAGTTTTTCAGCAATCAGTGAACGAGTTGCGCAGCGTGAGAGTGCGTTGATTTTTAAAAACCAATGGAAAGAGCAATTTTTCCAACAATGCTGTAGGGACAAATTTTGGTAGGTTTGCAAAGTATATGGGGCCACACCAACGTCTGACTGTCCCAGGTGGCATAAGTTATTCGTATGCACAGTACGATTGCAGAATACCCCAACTAACCGTTATTTTCGAACACCTTAGCTTGCACAGTCAATTTCAGAAATTACCATACAGCAAAACCACTGCAAAATTTTCCAACCGAACAGGGTAGTAAAACTGACACCCAAAATTTTTTAAAGCAATGCAACAGAACTGCACAATTTTTCCTGTACGACTTCACCCCAAGCCAAAACCCTTTTCTAAGTCCGCTCCGCTTCGGACAGGCTACCCAATTAAACCCAGGATTCCAAATGGCCTGTTTTCCCGGGTGTAATGGGAGCAAAATAAAAACAGCAGAAAAAGTTTAGACTTATATTATCCTTCACCAATTTAGAACAGCAATATGTACACTATGTACAGTGATAAGTATAGTGCACTCCACGGTAAGCAAGGCAGAAATAGAAGCCACAAGATAGCAGACCGTGCTTCAACCAGCTCTAGAATGGGAATGACAAGGGCAGACAGGAGAGCGGTACCCACATAACCTCTGCGATTGCCAAAACCATCTTCTTATTGGCTAGAACCTGGTCACTAGTTGAACGACGGGGCCCCATCATCAACTCTTAGCAACCTGGTTCGCTGGTTGGGGGAGATAGCCTGTAAATGAGGGTGTGTACACGCGCCGAATAAAGGTTACGTACTCTTTGCATGCCACAGGGGGTAAGGCAGCCGGGATTGATGGGATAAAGATAGAAATGTTAAAAGCAGGTGGGGATATAGTTTTGGAGTGGTTGGTGCAATTATTTAATAAATGTATAGAAGAGGGTAAGGTACCTAGGGATTGGCAGAGAGCATGCATAGTTCCTTTGTATAAAGGCAGAGGGGACAAAAAGAGAGTGCAAAAATTATAGGGGGATAAGTCTGTTGAGTATACCTGGTAAAGTGTATGGTAGAGTTATTATTGAAAGAATTAAGAGTAAGAGGGAGAATAGGATAGCAGATGAACAAGGAGGCTTTAGGAAAGGTAGGGGTTCTGTGGACCAGGTGTTTACAGTGAAACACTTTGTCCTTGGAGGCAAAGAGGGGAATGTATGAGAGTATAGTTTTACCAACGCTCTTATATGGGTGTGAAGCGTGGGTGATGAATGTTGCAGCGAGGAGAAGGCTGGAGGCAGTGGAGATGTCATGTCTGAGGGCAATGTGTGGTGTGAATATAATGCAGAGAATTCGTAGTTTGGAAGTTAGGAGGAGGTGCGGGATTACCAAAACTGTTGTCCAGAGGGCTGAGGAAGGGTTGTTGAGGTGGTTCGGACATGTAGAGAGAATGGAGCGAAACAGAATGACTTCAAGAGTGTATCAGTCTGTAGTGGAAGGAAGGCGGGGTAGGGGTCGGCCTAGGAAGGGTTGGAGGGAGGGGGTAAAGGAGGTTTTGTGTGCGAGGGCTTGGACTTCCAGCAGGCATGCGTGAGCGTGTTTGATAGGAGTGAATGGAGACAAATGGTTTTTAATACTTGACGTGCTGTTGGAGTGTGAGCAAAGTAACATTTATGAAGGGATTCAGGGAAACCGGCAGGCCGGACTTGAGTCCTGGAGATGGGAAGTACAGTGCCTGCACTCTGAAGGAGGGGTGTTAATGTTGCAGTTTAAAAACTGTAGTGTAAAGCACCCTTCTGGCAAGACAGTGATGGAGTGAATGATGGTGAAAGTTTTTCTTTTTCGGGCCACCCTGCCTTGGTGGGAATCGGCCGGTGTGATAATAAAAAAAAAAAAAAAATATTTAGATAAGGCTAAAGAGGTCTTTGTGGCATTTATGGATTTGGAAAAGGCGTATGATTAGGTGGATAGGGGGGCAATGTGGCAGATGTTGCAGGTGTATGGTGTAGGAGGTAGGTTACTGAACTTAAGAAATCGTAATGACACGATTGCAAACAAACCATACCCCCTGCCGGGATTGAACCCGCGGTCATAGAGTCTCAAAACTCCAGCCCGTCGCGTTAGCCACTAGACCAGCTAGCCACAATAAGATTCATCCAACTAGCTGGAGATTCGTCTGTAAAAACTTGCATTTGTGGTCACAGAGGTACCTGTGCTAACCTTCCTATGGTGTAGAAATATACCTAGTTGGATGAATCTTATTGTGGCTAGCTGATCTAGTGGCTAACGCGACGGGCTGGAGTTTTGAGACTCTATGACCGCGGGTTCAATCCCGGCCGGGGGTATGGTTTGTTTGCAATCGTGTCATTATGATTTCTTAAGTCATGTTGACGGCAGTGAAGGGACTTGAGCTAGAGTTCGTCACGGCCACGCTAGCTGGAGATTCGTCTGTAAAAACTTGCATTTGTGGTCACAGAGGTGCCTGTGCTAACCTTCCTATGGTGTAGAAATATACCTAGTTGGATGAATCTTATTGTGGCTAGCTGGTCTAGTGGCTAACGCAACAGGCTGGAGTTTTGAGACTCTATGACCGCGGGTTCAATCCCGGCCGGGGGTATGGTTTGGTAGGTTACTGAAAGCAGTGAAGAGTTTTTACGAGGATAGTGAGGCTCAAGTTAGAGTATGTAGGAAAGAGGGAAATTATTTCCCAGTAGAAGTAGGCCTTAGACAAGGATGTGTGATGTCACCGTGGTTGTTTAATGTATTTATAGATGGGGTTGTAAGAGAAGTAAATGCGAGGGTCTTGGCAAGAGGCGTGGAGTTAAAAGATAAAGAATCACACAAAGTGGGAGTTGTCACAGTTGCTCTTTGCTGATGACACTGTGCTCTTGGGAGATTCTGAAGAGAAGTTGCAGATTGGTGGATGAATTTGGTAGGGTGTGCAAAAGAAGAAAATTAAAAGTGAATACAGGAAAGAGTAAGGTTATGAGGATAACAAAAAGATTAGGTGATGAAAGATTGGATATCAGATTGGAGGGAGAGAGTATGGAGGAGGTGAATGCATTCAAATATTTGGGAGTGGACGTGTCAGCGGATGGGTCTATGAAAGATGAGTGAATCATAGAATTGATGAGGGGAAAAGGGTGAGTGGTGCACTTAGGAGTCTGTGGAGACAAAGAACTTGTCCTTGGAGGCAAAGAGGGAATGTATGAGAGTATAGTTTTACCAACGCTCTTATATGGGTGTGAAGCATGGGTGATGAATGTTGCAGCGAGGAGAAGGCTGGAGGCAGTGGAGATGTCATGTCTGAGGGCAATGTGTGGTGTGAATATAATGCAGAGAATTCGTAGTTTGGAAGTTAGGAGGAGGTGCGGGATTACCAAAACTGTTGTCCAGAGGGCTGAGGAAGGGTTGTTGAGGTGGTTCGGACATGTAGAGAGAATGGAGCGAAACGAGTGACTTCAAGAGTGTATCATCTGTAGTGGAAGGAAGGCAGGGTAGGGGTCGGCCTAGGAAAGGTTGGAGAGAGGGGTAAAGGAGGTTTTGTGTGCGAGGGGCTTGGACTTCCAGCAGGCATGCGTGAGCGTGTTTGATAGGAGTGAATGGAGACAAATGGTTTTTAATACTTGACGTGCTGTTGGAGTGTGAGCAAAGTAACATTTATGAAGGGTTTCAGGGAAACCGGCAGGCCGGACTTGAGTCCTGGAGATGGGAAGTACAGTGCCTGCACTCTGAAGGAGGGGTGTTAATGTTGCAGTTTAAAAACTGTAGTGTAAAGCACCCTTCTGGCAAGACAGTGATGGAGTGAATGATGGTGAAAGTTTTTCTTTTTCGGGCCACCCTGCCTTGGTGGGAATCAGCCATTGTGATAATAAAAATAAAAAAAATTACAGAAACAGATATGATTTTGATTGGTTTCACGGCAAAAAGTACCTTGAAATTGAGCTCAAAGTAGCAGAAATGTTCGATTTTTGCTGATGTTTAATGAACTTCATGCAAGTCACGTTGGTTAATTTTATTAAATGTATTCTAACCTAATCACTCTGTAATCCAGCAAGCTCAGTAATCCAGCAGACTACAGGTCCCAATGGTGCCAGATTTGTGGAGGACCTGTAATATTATTTCTGTTGCATTTGTAATCTTAAGCAGTGGAAACAACATAACACATCATGACAATGAACTACAATTACATATTCACTTTTATTTTTGCAAGATCTCTTGGTCGAAAAAAAAGGCGTTTGGCATTTTGGGGGCTCCCAGGAACATAACTCTATTTTTCCCATAAAATCTTCAGTTCTTCTAACACAATTTTATCTAACAGCATTTTCAGGAAAGTAACTTCAATGTTAAATGATGGTATACTGTATATACAGGCTCTCCTCCCTTAGTGACGTACTCGTATACCAACAACTCGGACTTACGATGGGCTCTCTACCCACTATGAATACCTAAATAATATATATTAGATATGATTTTCTTTACTGTGTTGACTACAATATAGAGTAGGGCCCCACTTATATGGCAGGTTAGATTCCAGGCTAACACCTTAAAGCAGACATCGGCAAAAAGCAGAATGCCATTTTTTCCACTAATAAATGCATATAAATGCCAGATAACAAGTTTACATTAACTTATACAGTGGTCACTCGTTTTTCGTAGTTAATCCGTTCCTGGAGCTGCTATTATTAACGAAATCTACGATTTGCAAATCAATTTTCCCATAAGAAATAATGTAAATACAATTAATCCGTTCCTGACACCCAGAAGTATTAAAACAAAAAACTTTTTTACATGAAATACAGTGGACCCCCGCATACCGTCGGCATCACATAACGTTCAATCTGCATACCGCTCGCTTTTATCGCAAAAATTTTGCCTCGCATACCGCTCAAAAACCCGCTCACCGCTGTTCGTCCGAGACGCGTCCAATGTGCGCCCTTAGCCAGCCTCACATGTACCGCCGGTGGCATTGTTTACCAGCCAGCCTCCGCGGTAACATCCAAGCATACAATCGGAACATTTTGTATTATTACAGTGTTTTTGGTGATTTTATCTGGAAAATAAGTGACCATGGGCCCCAAGAAAGCTTCTAGTGCCAACCCTACAGCAATAAGGGTGAGAATTACTATAGAGATGAAGAAAGAGATCATTGATAAGTATGAAAGTGGAGTGCGTGTCGCCGACCTGGCCAGGTTGTACAAGAAACCCAAATCAACCATCGCTACTATTGTGGGCAACAGAAAGGCAATCAAGGAAGCTGTTCTTGCCAAAGGTTTAACTGTGTTTTCGAAACAGAGATCGCAAGTGATGGAAGATGTTGAGAGACTCTTATTGGTGTGGATAAATGAAAAACAGCTAGCAGGAGATAGCGTCTCTCAAGCGATCATAAGCGAAAAGGCTAGGAAGTTGCATGAGGATTTAATTAAAAAAATGCCTGCAACTATTGATGATGTGAGTGAATTTAAGGCCAGCAAAGGTTGGTTTGAGAGATTTAAGAAGCATAGTGGCATACATAGTGTGATAAGGCATGGTGAGGCTGCCAGTTCAGACCACAAAGCAGCTGAAAAATATGTGCAGGAATTCAAGGAGTACATAGACAGTGAAGGACTGAAACCTGAACAAGTGTTTGTGATAAAACAGGCCTGTTTTGGAAGAAAATGCATAGCAGGACCTACATTACTCAGGAGGAAAAGGCACTCCCAGGACATAAGCCTATGAAAGACAGGCTTAATTTGTTGATGTGTTCCAATGCTAGTGGTGATTGCAAAGTGAAGCCTTTATTGGTGTATCACTCTGAAACTCCCAGACCGTTCAGGCAAAAGAATGTCCTCAAGGAGAATTTGTGTGTGCTGTGGAGGGCAAACAGTAAGGCATGGGTCACTAGGGACTTTTTCTATGACTGGTTACACCATGCATTTGCCCCCAATGTGAAAGATTACCTAACTGAAAAGAAATTAGAACTTAAGTGCCTCCTGGTGTTAGACAATGCCCCTGGTCATCCTACAGACGTGGCAGAGCGACTTTATGGGGACATGAAATTCATTAAGGTGAAGTTTTTGCCTCCTAATACCACTCCTCTCCTGCAGCCCATGGACCAGCAGGTTATTGCAAACTTCAAAAAAACTGTACACAAAAGCTCTGTTTGAAAGGTGCTTTGTAGTGACCTCAGAAACTCAACTGACTAAGAGAGTTTTGGAGAGAGCACTTTAATATCCTCAATTGTGTAAACCTTATAGGTAAGGCTTGGGAGGGAGTGACTAAGAAGACCTTGAACTCTGCTTGGAAGAAACTGTGGCCAGAATGTGTAGACAAAAGGGATTTTGAAGGGTTTGAGGCTAACCCTGAGAGGATTATGCCAGTTGAGGAATCCATTGTGGCATTGGGAAAGTCCTTGGGGTTGGATTTTAGTGGGGATGATGTGGAAGAGTTGGTGGAGGAGGACAATGAAGAACTAACCACTGATGAGCTGATAGATCAACTTCAACAGCAAGAGGCCAGACCTGAGGAAACTGGTTCGAAGGAGGGGAGAGAGAAATTGAAGAAATTGCTTACTACAAAGATTAAGGAAATCTGTGCAAAGTGGCTTGAAGTGCAAACCTTCATGGATGAAAATCACCCTCACACAGCTATTGCAAGCCGTGCTGGTGATTATTACACTGACAATGTTGTGAAACACTTTAGGAAAGTCATAAAAGAACGAGAGGTACAGGCCACTATGGACAGATATGTTGTGCGAAAGAAGTCCAGTGACTCTGAAGCTGGTCCTAGTGGCATTAAAAGAAGAAGGGAAGTAACCCCAGAAAAGGACTCGACCCCTCAAGTCTTAATGGAAGGGGATTCCCCTTCTAAACACTAACACTCTCTCTCCCCTCCTCCCATCCCATCAATCATCACCAGATCTTCAATAAAAGTGTCATGTAATTGTGCATGCCTTTTTCAGTTTGTGTGTATTAAAATTAACATTTCATGTGGTAAAAATTTTTTTTTTCATACTTTTGGGTGTCTTGCACGGATTAATTTGATTTCCATTATTTCTTATGGGGAAAATTCATTCGCATACCGATCATTTCGCATAACAATGAGCCCTCTTGCACGGATTAAAGTCGCTATGCGGGGGTCCACTGTATACATGTAGTACATAAACAATACAATGGGAAATGATGAATGAAACATTAACAGCATAACACTTACCTTTATTGGAGATTCTTCTTAGTGTATGGGAGACTGGAGGAGAGAGATTGGATTGTTTATAGTTTGGAAGGGGAATCCCCTTCCAGCAACACCTCAGGTACCAATTGCTTTTCTGGGGTTGCTTCTCTTCTCTGTTTCTTAATGCCACTAGGACCACCTTGAGAGTCACTGGAGTCCTGTCTCGCAAAATAACTGTCCAGAGAGCTCTGTTTCTGGCGTCTCTTTAACACTTCCCTAAAATGGCCCAAGACTTTGTCACTGTACATGTTGCCAACATGGCTTGCAACAACCTTGTCAGGGTGATGTTTCTCCATAAAGCTTTCCATCTTACCCTACATAGCAAAAATCTCTTTAATTTCTGAAAAAGGCACCACCTTCCATCTCTCTTCCTCCTCCTCTGCAGCAAGATTCTGAGCTGTGATCTGTTGCTGTTCCTGCTGAAGCTCTTGCAGCTCCTCAGTGGTGAGCTCTTCGTTGTGGTCTTCCACCAGTTCTTCCACATCCTCCAAACTCACATCCAACCCCATGGAACTCCCCAGTGCCACAATTGATTTTACAACAGACATAGGCTCATCAGGGTCAGTCACAAACCCTTCAAAATCCCTCTTGTCGACACAATCTGGCCAAAATTTCTCCAGGCAGAGTTCAAAGTCCTGGTAGTCACTCCCTCCCAAGCCATACCTATAAGGGTTATGCAATGGAGGATGCTGAAGTGTTCTCTCCAAAATTCCCTTAGGATCAAGTGAGTGTCTGTGGTCACAGTCAAGCACCTGTGAAACATTGCTTTGGTGTAGATTTTTTTAAGGTTTGCAATGACCTGCTGGTCCATGGGCAGGAGGAGAGGAGTGGTATTTGGGGGCAAGAACTTTACTGTGATGAACCCAAACTCCTCAAAAATTAGGTCATCCAAGTTTTGAGGATGAGCAGGTGCATTGTCCATTACTAGCAGGCACTTGAGATCCAATTTCTTTTCCAGGAGGTAATTCTTCACACTAGGGCCAAACACTTCATTGAACCACTCTACAAAAATTTCCCTCGTGACCCATGCCTTACCATTAGATTTCCAAAACACACACAATTCACTCTTCATAACATTGTTTTTCTTGAACACACTGGGATTTTCAGAATGGTACACTAGTAATGGCTTCGCTTTGAAATCCCCACTAGCATTAGCACAGAACATTAGCATCAGCCTGTCTTTCATAGGCTTGTGTCCTGGCATTGCCTTTTCCTCCTGTGTAATGAAGGTCCTCTTTGGCATTTTCTTCCAAAAGAGGCCTGTTTCGTCACAATAAACACTTGTTCAGGTTTCAGTCCTTCAGCCTCTATGTACTCCTGGAATTCATGCACATATTTTTCAGCCGCCTTGTGGTCCGAACTGGCAACCTCACTATGCCTTACCACACTGTGTATGTCAGTACGATTCTTAAATCTCTCAACCAACCTTTGCTGGCCTTAAATTCACTCTTGGGCGGAAAACATTATATCCTGAGTCAAAAAAGGAGAATTAGTGTGCACTACCTAGCAGAGTTTACTGCCAGAGGGGAATCATAGCCTGTGTTCCAAGTGAAAAAATAATAATAATTGAACTTTGTGTCAGAGGAAAGAAAGTCTCCCTGAAAACATTGAGTATACATAGTGCATAGTGTATACTACAGTGGCTCCCTAGTATATTGATGATAAAGGCTAAAGTGTCATTTGAAAACAGGTGAATTTGTAAATGAAGTGATAAGCCTATAGAGGCAGGTGCCAGAAGTCGCCAGAATCTTACCACAGGTCAGCTGTTTTAATAATTTCCTGGCCTGCTAGTGTACTCGCATATAATCTAGTGATACCAGTGAATAGCAGAATACAGTGTTGTAGCAGCAACTAACCAGTATTATAACGGTACTTAGTGGAGTGGAGTGACTTTCATTAGTTTCTTTTTTCTTGAAATACCAGACGTATACTGTGAATTTCATATAACCTGTAGTTACCAGCGGTCGCAATATACACAAAGAGAAGCAAATATTACTACAGAAAAAGCGTCCTTCCTCCAAAATTTGCACTAGTCAACTATAGTGATAATATAGCATTTATTGTGGTGGAGACGGAAAAAAAAATAGAAAAGCTAGATACAGCGATTGATAAACAAGGGTTGAGGTCGACCGTTTGTCACTGTAGGAGTTGCCAGCAGTCACCGGCTCTTCAACACGTAAGTTTTGTATCAATCAAATCACATATTACTTGGGTAGATAATTTCCAGTAGATCCTTCATGAGTTAGCTCAAATCACCGACCAGTATGTTTTAAATAAGCGACCCACTGATCAGATCAGATCGACTGGTCCAAACCCTTGACTGGTCCGAACCCTTGACTGGTCCGAACTCGGGACTGGTTTCAAACGGTTTCGTTGGACAATAAAGCAGACTGTAAACGGATGGGGTTGTAGGCGCCCTTATAAACACAAACATTAAGTATATACCAGGAACGTGCACGGTAAGCTGTCCAATATACAAAAACAGTTAGAAACAGAAATACAAATAGCTAGAGCTTCATTTAAGGAGGTTATTAATAGAATATTCAAGAGGTTGCAAGTAGAATTGCAGTAAATCAACCATTCAAAATCATTATGAAGCTGTGTGTAGTCTGTGGTCAGTCAAACAAACGGGTTTCCACATGCATAAATTGTCATTTTTGTGGAAATTGGTGTCACGCCCCTTGTGCAGATATCCAAGAACTAGCTACAAGCAGTATTAAAACAGGGAAGTGTTTTTGGGTATGCCCCAAATGAGATAAATCTGTGGACTAAAATCACAAGGGTATTAAAAGAGGTCAACATCAAAGCTGCTTTCATAGAAAACCTGGAAGCTTTCTACAACAGATGGAACATAAAAAGTCTGGGCTGAATGGTACTGCCCTTGATACTGGCCATGTAGTCAGAAACTGTAAGCTGGAGATGATGTCCTGGTAGTCAGTAAATGGGGGGCTGATAGTGCTGTCCTGGGAGACAGTAATGGTGAAGCTGGAGGTGCTGTCCTGGAGACAGTAATGGTGAAGCTGGAGGTGCTGTCCTGGGAGACAGTAATGGTGAAGCTGGAGATGCTGTCCTGGGAGACAGTAATGGGGAAGCTGGAGATGCTGTCCTGGAGACAGTAATGGTGAAGCTGGAGATTTTGTCCAGTAGTCGGAATTATACGCAGGAAGGAATACATATAAATGACCTCATAGGGGACAGGAGCCATAGTAGGGAAACAAGTGTAGTCAAAGATAAGATAAAACCAATATTGCAAACTAGAAATACCGCAGGAAATAGCAAACAAGAGGACTCCACTAGCAATAGTGAGGATATATTACCAAAAACAACTGGTGGGAGCTGCATTGTTCGTGCTAGGGAGGATAGAAGTAAGACAGGGAAACATGCACCAACAGGGAATACAGCCACAGAAACCCAAGGCAAACGGAAACCAAGCCTATGCACATACTATGCACTCGGTATTTGCTGGCATGGGAAATCTGAAAAACAGATGGGACGTGCAACTATGACCACCCTAGAAAATGCCATGCCCATATGACAACAGGAAAATGCAAACTCCCTTCCTGTAAGCTTTTTCACCCTGAACTGTGTACCTCTTCAGTACAGGAAAGACTGTGCTATAACTTAAATTGCCAGGCATACCATCTAAAGGGGACAAAAAGATACAAAACATCCAGGCCATGGGAAAACCTGGGTAGCCACAGCCACTCAAGAGGGAGAGCTTTTTTAGTGCCAGGAAGGAAAAAAAACTGGCAGGAAATGGCAGAAATCGTACACCAAATCCAGTCATTCCTGGAGTGGAACCACAGTCGATGGCCTCCACTCCAAACCAACAGATAGAGATACTAATGCCGGAAAAAAAATCCCCCCCCCTGTACCAACAATACCACCAGTCCGATAACATTCTTCTTTGCAAATATACAGGGTCTAAAGCCAGCAACAAACAACAAAATACCTTTCATCCGTGGACTGCTTGCAGAGGCAAAGCAATGTTCGCGCTTTCACTGAGACCCACATAAAGGATCACTTGGACAACGAAATATGGATCCCAGGTTACAACCTATACAGATGTGACAGAGTGAACAGGCAAAAGGGGAAGGTTGGCCTGTACATTGCAGAGTCACTTGTTTGTACAGAACTGCTAAATGCCTCAAATGATGTAGTGGAAGTTTTAGCAGTAAAGGTCGAGAACCAAAACCTAGTCATTGTGGTAGTCTACAAGCCTCCGGATGCAACATCCCAGCAATTCCAGGAACAGCTGTTAAAAATTGACCACTGTCTGGAAAACCTTCCAGCTCCTGCACCCAACATCTTGCTCCTGGGGATTTCAACTTAAGGCACCTAAAATGGAGGAATATAGCAAATAATATTGTTGCAGTAATAACACCAGGAGGCAGCTCTGATGAAACTCACACTCACGCGAGCTTTTAATCTCTGCACAAAATTCAATTTAAACCAGCAAATAAAAGAGCCTACTAGACTGGAGAATACACTAGACCTCATCTTCACTAACAATGATGATCTGATAAGAAATATCACCATATCAAAACAATATACTCAGATCACAACATAATTGAGGTTCAGTCATGTATGCGCGGAGCCCCAGACCGACATAATGAGATTAGTCACGAGGGAGCATTCACCAAATTCAACTTCAATAACAAAAACATAAAGTGGACCAAGTAAACCAAGTCCTAACCGATATAAGTTGGGAAGATATACTAAGCAACACAGACCCCAACTTATGCCTAGAACAGATTAACTCGGTGGCACTCGATGTATGCACAAGGCTTATTCCTAAGAAAAAGGAGGAGTAGATGTAAAACAGAAAGAGACAGGCGCTCCTTTACAGGCGACGGAAAAGAATAACAGAGCGGCTAAAAGAGGTCAATATATCTGAAATGCGTAGGGAGACACTGGTCAGAGAAATAGCAAGCATCGAACTTAAGCTAAAAGATCCCTTAGGAGTCAGGAATCGCGGAAGAACTAAAAGCCATAAATGAAATCGAAAGAAACCCAAAGTATTTCTTCTCCTATGCCAAATCAAAATCAAGAACAACGTCCAGTATTGGGCCCCTACTTAAACAAGATGGGTCCTACACAGATGACAGCAAGGAAATGAGTGAGCTACTCAAGTCCCAATATGACTCAGTTTTTAGCAAGCTGCTAACTAGACTGAGAGTCGAAGATCAAAATGAATTTTTTATGAGCCACAAAATTTGATTAACACAAGCCTATCCGATGTTTATCCTGACGCCAAATGACTTCAAACAGGCGATAAATGACATGCCCATGCACTCTGCCAAGGTGACCAGACTCATGGAACTCTGTGTTCATCAAGAACTGCAAGAAGCCCCTATCACGAGCCTTTTCCATCCTATGGAGAGGGAGCATGGACACGGGGTCGTCCCACAGTTACTAAAAACAACAGACATAGCCCCACTCCACAAAGGGGGCAGTAAAGCAACAGCAAAGAACTAGAGACCAATAGCACTAACATCCCATATCATAAAAATCTTGAAAGGGTCCTAAGAAGCAAGATCACCACCCATCTAGAAACCCATCAGTTACACAACCCAGGGTAACATGGGTTTAGAACAGGTCGCTCCTGTCTGTCTCAACTATTGGATCACTACGACAAGGTCCTAAATGCACTAGAAGACAAAAAGAATGCAGATGTAATATATACAGACTTTACAAAAGCCTTCGACAAGTGTGACCATGGCGTAATAGCGCACAAAATGCGTGCTAAAGGAATAACAGGAAAAGTCGGTCGATGGATCTATAATTTCCTCACTAACAGAACACAGAGAGTAGTCGTCAACAGAGTAAAGTCCGAGGCAGCTACGGTGAAAAACTATGTTCCACAAGGCACAGTACTCGCTCCCATCTTGTTCCTCATCCTCATATCCGACATAGACAAGGATGTCAGCCACAGCACCGTGTCTTCCTTTGCAGATGACACCCGAATCTGCATGACATGTCTTCCATTGCAGACACTGCAAAGCTCCAGGCGACATCAACCAAATCTTTCAGTGGGCTGCAGAAAACAATATGAAGTTCAACGATGAGAAATTTCAATTATTCAGATATGGTAAACATGAGGAAATTAATCTTCATCAGAGTACAAAACAAATTCTGCCACAAAATAGAGCGAAACACCAATGTCAAAGACCTGGGAGTGATCATGTCGGAGGATCTCACCTTCAAGGACCATAACATTGTATCAATCGCATCTGCTAGAAAAATGACAGGATGGATAATGAAACCTTCAAAACTAGGGAGGCCAAGCCCATGATGACATTCTTCGGGTCACTTGTTCTATCTAGGCTGGAATATTGCTGCACACTAACAGCACCTTTCAAGGCAGGTGAAATTGCCGACCTAGAAAATGTACAGAGAACTTTCACGGCGCACATAATGGAGATAAAACACCTCAATTATTGGAGCGCTTGAGGTTCCTAAACCTGTATTCCCTGGAATGCAGGAGGAGAGATACATGATTATATACACCGGGAAAATCCTAGAGGGACTAGTACCGAACTTGCACACGAAAATCACTCACATACGAAAGCAAAAGACTTGGCAGACGATGCACCATCCCCCCAATGAAAAGCAGGGGTATCACTAGCACGTTAAGAGACCATACAATAAGTGTCAGGGGCCCAAGACTGTTCAACTGCCTCCCAGCACACATAAGGGGGATTACCAACAGACCCCTGGCAGTCTTCAAGCTGGCACTGGACAAGCACCTAAAGTCAGTTCCTGATCAGCCAGGCTGTGGCTCGTACGTTGGTTTGCGTGCAGCCAGCAGCAACAGCCTGGTTGATCAGGCTCTGATCCACCAGAAGGCCTGGTCACAGACCGGGCCGCGGGGGCGTTGACCCCCGGAACTCTCTCCAGGTAAACTCCAGGTAAACATCACCACTATTTGCAGGCAATTTCTTTACCAGATCGTTGTGCAACTGCCTAACCTTTTCACAAATAATCGAAGTCATAAGAGTATCTCCTGCTAATTGTTTCTCATTTATCCACACTAATAATAACTTCTCAACCTCTTCGAGTACTGGTGATCTCATTTTTGTCAGCATAGTTACCCCCTTTGCAACAACAGCATCCTTGATTTCGTTTTTCTTGGCCATTATGGAACATATGGTTGTGTAGGATTTCTTATACAGTGGCCGCCAGTATTCGATATTAATCCGTTCCTGAGAGCTCATCGAATACTGAAAATATCGAAAAGCAAATCAATTTTCCTCATAAGAAATAATGGAAATCAAATTAATCCATGCAAGACACCCAAAAGTATGAAAAAAAAAAAAATTTACCACATGGAAATATTAATTTTAATACACACAAACTGAAGAAGACATGCACAGTTACATGACACTTACCTTTATTGAAGATCTGGTGATGACTGATGGGATGGGAGGAGGGGAGAGTGTGGATGGTGTTAGTGTTTAGAAGGGGAATCCCCTTCCATTAGGACTTGAGGTAGCAAGTCCTTTTCCGGGGTTACTTCCCTTCTTCTTTTAATGCCACTAGGACCAGCTTGAGAGTCACTGGACCTCTGTCGCACAACAAATCTGTCCATAGAGCTCTGTACCTCCTGTTCCTTTACGATTTGTCTAAAATGGGCCACAACACTGTCATTGTAATAGTCACCAGCACGGCTTGCAATAGCTGTGTTAGGGTGATTTTCATCCATAAAGGTTTGTAGTTCAACCCACTGTGCATACATTTCCTTAATTTTTGAAGTAGGCACAATGGATTCCACAACTGGCATAGGCTTCTCAGGGTTAGCCCCAAACCCTTCAAAATCTTTCTTAATTTCCATACTAATTCTCACCCTTTTTACCACAGGGTTGGCACTAGAAGCTTTCTTGGGGCCCATGGTGACTTATTTTGCAGAAACAAGCACCAAAAACAGTGATAATATGGAATGTACTGAATGTATCCTTAGATGCACGCACACTGGCTGGCTTGTAAACGCTGGCACACACAGGGCAGTTCAGGCCACACGTGGACACGTCTCGTACGAATCGTATCGAATACCGGGTTTTCAATCGGATACCGAGGCAAAATTTTTGCGTTAAAATGCATCGAATACCGGATTTATCAAATAACGGATTTATCGAATACCAATACCATCGAATACCGGGGGTCCACTGTACATCCTGGCCAGTTCGGCCGCACTTGTACCACTTTCATATTGTTCAATGATGTTTTTCTTAAATTCAATCGTATTTCTCACCTTCTTTACCACAGGCTTGGCACCAGGAGCTTTCTTTGGAGCCATGGTAGCTTATTTAGTACTTGCAAGCACTAAAATAAATGGAATATTATGAAATATTTCGCTGGAGCACGTGTGGGGACCTTCTCTCACTGGTAAACAATGCCAGACTGGCTGCCGCCCCGGCTCACGCCATGGGTACGCGTCCCGGACGAACTACGACTCGCGTGTCAACCTATGAAAAGCGAGCCCATGTTTATACAAAAATACCCCCTATGATTTCTGAAATCTATGATTGACGAGAACTACGAAAAGCGAGGGACCACTGTATTAGGTTAGAAATAGAACTGGGTATTAAAAAACTCATAAAAAGTAAGATACACATCTTAAAATATTAATATGAATATGTGAGAGGTGATGGCAATGTATTGAATAAAATCAAGAGATGGCACAAACCATCATCCTCTGATTCTTTAACTAATTATATTTGCTTTGGAGACTTGTGTGAAGCTCTTGAAGGAATGTGTTGCTGTTAATGATGAAGGCTGTTGAAGCTAGCCGTTGATGTTGAAGGTTGTTCAAGGCTAGCTGTTGATGTTGAAGGCTGTTCAAGGCTAGCTGTTGATGTTGAAGGCTATTCAAGGCTAGCTGTTGATGTTGAAGGCTATTCAAGGCTAGCTGTTGATGTTGAAGGCTGTTCAAGGCTAGCTGTTGATATATATTGAAGGTTTTTTCAAGGCTACTGTTGATGTTGAAGGTTTGTTCAAGGCTAGCTGTTGATGCTGAAGGCTGTTTTAAGGCTAACTGTTGATGCTGAAGGTTGTTCAAGGCTAGCTGTTGATGTTGAAGGTTGTTCAAGGCTAGCTGTTGATGCTGAAGGTTGTTCAAGGCTAGCTGTTGATATTGAAGGTTGTTCAAGGCTAGCTGTTGATGTTGAAGGTTGTTCAAGGCTAGCTGTTGATGTTGAAGGTTGTTCAAGGCTAGCTGTTGATGTTGAAGGTTGTTCAAGGCTAGCTGTTGATGTTGAAGGTTGTTCAAGGCTAGCTGCTGATGTTGAAGGTTGTTCAAAGCTAGCTGTTGATGTTGAATGTTTTTCAAGGCTACTGTTGATGCTGAAGGCTGTTCAAGTCTGGCTCCTGATGTTGAAGGTTGTTCAAGGCTAGCTGTTGATGTGAAGGCTGTTCAGGCTGGCTATTGATACTGAAGGTTGTTCAAAATTAGCTGTTGATGTTGAAGGTTGTTCAAGGCTAGCTGTTGATGTTGAAGGTTGTTCAAGGCTAGCTGTTGATACTGAAAGTTGTTCAAGGCTAGCTGTTTGATGCTGAAGGTTGTTCAAGGCTAGCTGTTGATGTTGAAGGTTGTTCAAGGCTAGCTGTTGATGCTGAAGGTTGTTCAAGGCTAGCTGTTGATGCTGAAGGTTGTTCAAGGCTAGCTGTTGATGCTGAAGGTTGCTATGATTCTTTCTTAAAGTAGGAGAGCAGTGAACTTTGCCTAATGGAATTTTTTCCTTTCCCTTAAAAATTTCGTTGTAGTATGTAACAATGTAAAAACACAAAGTGAAAGGATAGTGGTGATCACATGGTCGGGCAAAATAAATGCGTGTTATACGTGTCCACTTTTTGTTCATTCATGTACGTTTTTAAGAGTTTAGAAACTTTTACCTCAAAATATATTTTTTTTTATTATAATAATAATTACCTCACAATACAAATACTCTTACAGTGTGTACAATTGTACAAGTTAGCACAGAAGAATAAATAACAGCAACACTCCCATCTCAGGGCAACACACCTTTTTTAGATTTGAACAATGAATAATTTTTAAATTATTATTATTTTTATTATTATTAACATAATTTTTTATTTATTTATTTATTTATAATTTGAGCACACTTACAGAGGTACAAAAAAAAAAAATACAGATAAGAGCGCATCCCAAAAGCCACTTATACTATGCAAGCATTAGGGGCTGGCTTAAAAATTAACTTAAGATTAACTAAGCAATGTGAAATCAGTGAAAAACATTAATGTAAACTGATTACTATAAAGCACAAGTGAGTATTAAAAAGACAGGTCATATGGTTGCATGCATTGTTGTAAATTCAGTAAAAAGAGTATTCTGTTAGGTAGTAAATTTTAAAAAATAATAAAGTTAGATTGGGTTTTAGTTTAACATTTATGTGATAAAATTTGGGTGAGAACATTTAAGATATACAATTTATAAGTTCATTATTCAGTATTTATTTGGTTTTGGTGAGTAAGTGACTTTGAGAAGAGACTTGAATTTATAAACAGGTAGTGTTTCTTTTATATTAACAGGTAATGAATTCCAATTTTGGGGCCCTTTTTATGTGCATTGAATTTTTGCATAGCGTGAGATGGACACGAGGAATATCAAAGAGTAAATCTGTGCCTTTGTTATGGTCATGTGTTCTTTAGGTTGGCAAGGAGATGTTTGAGGGAGGGTTAATATCAGAGTTGAGTGTTCTATGAAATGTAATAGGTGCAGTAATAAGTATGGATGTTTTGTATGGTGAGTAGGTTGAGTGTATTGAATATTGGTGGAGTGTGCTGCCTGTAGTGAGAATTTGTTATCATTCAAAACTGCAGCCTTTTGTTGGGTAATTAGTGGTCTGAGATGGTTACTTGTTGTTGACCCCCATGCACAAATTCCATAGGTGAGATAGGGTAAATAAGAGAGTAAATATAGGGCCAGGAGGGCTGACTGTGGAGCATAGTACCGTATCTTCGATAGTATGCCTACATCTTGGAAATTTTCTTAGAAATTTGTTGTATATGTGTATGAAATTTGAGTCTATTATCAAGGTGGTTTCCCTAAGAATTTTCCCTCTGTTAGCTTTGTGATAGGTGATCCGTTTATCATTTGTTAAGAGGACATCTGTAGCTCTGTTAACCAAACTAAATGAAGTAGGTTTGTCATGTTTAGTGTAAGTTTGTTAGTACTCATCCAGGTAGATATTTTCTGTAATTCGGTATTTACAGTATTGGCAGCTTTGACTGGGCTCGGGTGGGAGAAGACGTTTGTTGTGTCATCAGCAAATAGTGTGGGTTTGAGTAATTGAGAAGCATTTGTGGGTCATTTATGTATGGGAGAAAGAGAAGAGGCCAAGGACACTTCCCTGTGGGACACCAACTGTAAATTGGTTGTGCAGAAGAGTTTGCCCCATTTTGCGTACACATATTGGCTTCTGTTTGCTGAGGTATGACTTTAGGTAGTTGGGGGAGTGCCCTCTTAAAACCAAGTGTGAAAATTTTTAAACGTGGAGCAAGTCATGGTCAACTGTATCAAAAGCTTTACGTAAGTCAATGAAGATCCCCAGTGGGGCTTCTTTTTTCTCTATTGCAGTGTATATATGTTCTAAGCATGTGTATAATACATCATTAGTATTTTTATTAGGCCCGAAACCAAATTGGCAGGGTTGAGTATGTTTTTGGGAGATAAGGTAGGAGTAGATTCGTTTATGAATTAATTTTTCGAAGATTTTGAGAGAGGGTGTAAGTTGGATATTGGCCTATAGTTATTCAACTCTGTTTGGTCTCCTCCTTTGTGGATCGGGGTGACCCTTTCTATTTTGAGTACTGTAGGGAAGGTGGAGGATTCAATGGATTTGTTAAAGAGTGTTGCAAAGATTGGTGATAGCACTTGTGACACTTTTTTGTATATAAAGGGTGGTAAGGTATTTAAATCTCCTGCCTTGTTTTTTAGTGCGTTGATAATTAGGGGGACTTCGTATGCTAAACTCGCAAGGGTCCCTGAATAGCTTTTAAAAGAGTGAAGGCATACGAAAGGAATATTTTTCTACAGTTAGCCGTCAGTAACTGGTGTTTCACTAGAGAAAATGTAATTCTACAGACACTCCTACAAAGCCGCTTGGTAAACACATCTCATATTTATGTCAATTTTATACTGTGGGTGTATGTATAATGTTTATATCCTATGTAACGTGTTTCTTATATAATTTTGAAGAAAATATCATAGATGAATTAATGACAATGTCCATATTAACATAAAATAAGACATTTAATGTGCCCATGAGTGATTATTATTATATAGTATAATTATGGCATAAGACTAGAGGGGCACTCTTAGTGATTTTAATGTGTACCTGCACACAGCACAGTGTGTAAGTATATATAGGTACAGGTACACATAAGTAAAATTCTCAGAGTACATATAAAATAAGCAATAACTTTAAAACACTAGAAATTTTAGAGTTTCCAGACATAATAGAGATGTGTTCACAGAGAATGCAAACAAACCAGGCGGGCGCACAGTATTAGAAAGGCGAGGAGCCATATAGCGAGTTTTGGTCATAATTTGATATCACCATATCAACAGAACGCCGTAAAGCAGGGCCCTACTGTACAGTACACTAGTGTATAAACATTTAAAAATATACCAGAAATTTTATAAATAATGCAAAGGTGACCTTAAAACAATATTGAGGATAGTTGACACAAAACCACTACCATTATAGTACGCTCCTCACTTAGTGATGAATTCATTTACCAACGTGGTCTTAGGAATGGAACTTGATCGTTAAGTTAGGAGAGGCTATATTACCATAAACAGTGGACCCCCAGTTATCGGCTGGTTCGGTTATCGGCCAACTCGGTGATCAGCCGATTTTTTGGCACCCAGTTATCAGCTGTTTAATTCGGTGATCGGCCATTCGCTGGGGCCGCTTGTGTATCAGTTGGCTGTGTCTCTCTTGGTGGCTGAGGAAGCTCTGCTCATACATCCAAACATTTTGCTTATTTCCATTGTAGTTTGTGTTATTTTTGCAGTGCAACTGTGAAATAAGTAACCATGGCTCCAAAGAAAGTTCCTGTGATAAAGAAAGTTAGAAACACCATGGAATTTAACCCTTAACCCTTTCAGGGTCCGTCCCCGTAGATCTACGCTTTTACAGTGAGTGTCCAAACCGTAGATCTACGCCATGAGCTCAGCTCACTCTGATAAACTGTGAGTGGTACATTTGGGCCTAGATATGAGAGAATACATCTATGTGGTATGTGTGCACCACGTAAAACAGATCCTGCAGCACGCTGTGTATAATGAGAGAAAAAAACTGAAATCATGATTTTTCGATTAAAACAGCAACTTTGCAGTGTTTTTTCGTATGTTTTTATAGTTGTATTTGCGTTTTTCTGGTCTCATTTGATAGAATGGAAGACATATTACAGAAATAGAGATGATTTTCATTGGTTTTAGCACTGGAAATGGCTTGAAACTGAGCTCAAAGTAGCGGAAATGTTAAATTTTTGCCAATATTCAAGAGTAAACAAACGACCTCACACGTCTAATACACGTCAGCTGATGGGTCTAATATACATTCACAAATATGGTGATGATATTTATATAATTATTACAGTATTGCATAACAGTAAATCTTCTATTTTTTGGTGTGAATAAAAATTCATTATGTGAATAAAAAATCAAAATGGAATTTATTTGTAAAGCCTCAAAACATAACTAATGAACAGAGGAAATGTTAGTTTAGTGCCAGGAATGCCTACATTGTTTATTCTGGACCCTATTTTGAAATTGGAATATTTTGAACTTTGTGTTAAATTGGCCAAATTAACAATTTCCGATCATTTTAAATTTGTAGTTGAAACAGTTGACTTGGCGATTTCTTGTGCTCAATCGATAGAATAGAAGTAATACTAGTGAAATAGCTAAGAATTTGGTTGATTGGAATAATTAATTGGCCTAAAATGGGAGTCAAAGTCGGCAAAATCGCCGATTCGTGAACATCGCTGACACATCAAAATTCGCGAGAGCATAATTTCATCAATTTTCCACCAAAATTCGTACTTTTTGTTTTATTACCTTCACAAAAAGATTCTCTACAATTTCATAGAAAAAATAACAAATTTTTTTTTTGAAAATTCTTGGACACTGTGCGTGACTCCAGATTTGGGCCTTGGGCCCTGAAAGGGTTAAATGGTCCAAACGTATATATACGTTCACTCGCGCAGTAACCCCAAATTTTTTGAGAGAAAAAAAAATTGCTTTTTTTTAATAGGAAAAAAAGAGCATATGGTACCCAGGCATCCCCAATTATTTTAATATGGCACACAGTGAGTGTGCACACCCATTCTCTCATGTCTAGGTGACTCAGGCTTATCGTGGCAATGTTGAATGAATGACAAAGAAAACGTATATATACATTTGGGGCGCTACGCACGTGAACGTATATATACATTTGGACCGTTTAAGGGTTAAGCATGAAGTGATAAAAAAGTTTGAGAGTGGTATGAGGGTGGTGAAACTTGCCAGGATGAACAGCAAGAATAAATCAACAATTACATCCATCCTGGCAAAGAAAGAACAAATCAAGGATGCTAATCTTGCAAAAGGAGTAACTTTTCTAACTAAACAAAGGCTACCAATAATGGAAGAGATGGAAGTTATTATTATTGTGGATTAAGGAAAAAGAATTAGTGGGAGACAGTGTTGTGGAGTCGATTATTTGTGAGAAGGCAAAGCAGTTGCATAAGATCTTGCAAAGAAAATGCCTAGAACAAATGCTGCAGTTTGTGAATTTAGGGCCAGCAAAGGATGGTTTGATAGATTTAAGAAGCGTAGTGGCATACACAGCGTTGTAAGGCATGATGAGGCTGCAAGTTCTGACAAATGTGCAGCTAAAAAATTCAGGCAGGAATTACAGGGGTACATAGAGGCTGAAGGATTCAAAACCCAACAAGTGTTCAATTGTGACGAAAGAGGCCTGTTTTGGAAGAAAATGCCAAACAGGATCTACATTACCCAGGAGGAAAAGGCACTGCCAGGACACAAGCCTATGAAAGACAGGCTTACTCTTTTGTTGTGTGGTAATGCTAGTGGGGATTTCAAAGTGAAGCCTTTACTCGTGTATCACTCAGAAAATCCCGGAGTGTTCAAGAAAAACAATGTCATGAAGAATAGATTGTGTGTGATGTGGAAAGCTAATCATAAGGCATGGGTCACAAGGTAAATTTTCAAAGAGTGGGTTAATGATGTGTTTGGCCCAAGTGTGAAAAAATACCTCCTGGAAATGAAATTGCCACTCAAGTGCCTCCTGGTACTGGACAATGCTCCTGCACATCTTCCAGACTTGGAAGACCAAGTGTTTAGGGATTTCTTGCCCCTAATACCACTCCTCTCCTCCAGCCCATAGACCAGCAGGTCATTTCTAACTTCAAAAAACTCTACACAAAAGAAGTGTTTCAAAAGTGTGTTGAAGTGACCTTGGACACTCAGTTGACCCTAAGAGAGTTCTGAAGGAATCACTTCACTATCCTCCATTGCATAAGTCTTATAGGTAAGACTTGGGAGGGAGTGACTTCCAGGACTTTCAACTCTGCCTGGAGAAAACTGTGGTCAGATTGTGGACTCTATTGTGGCACTGGGGAAGTCCCTGGGGTTGGAGGTGAGTGGCGAGGATGTGGAAGATTTGGTGGAGGACCACAGGGAAGAGTTAACCACTGAAGAGATACCAGAGCTTCAATTGAACAGCAACAGACTGCAGCTGAGGAACTTGCTTCAGAGAAGGAGGAAGAGGGAATGAAGGTGCCTTCTTCATTGATTAAGAACATTTGTGCAAAGTGGAATGATGTGCAAAGTTTTGCCGAGAACCACCACCCTGACAAAGCTGAAACAAGCCATATCTGCAACATGTTTATTGACAAAACCCTGTAGCACTTCAGAGAAATCTTAAAGAGATGCCAGAAACAGAGCACTCTGGGCAGTTATTTTGTGAGACAGGGGTCCCAGTGACTCTGAAGCTGGTCCTAGAGAAGGCTTTGCTACTAACGTCTTTATGGAAGGGGATTCCCCTTCCAAACAGTAACTCCTACCTCTTTCCTTCTCCCTATCTTCCAGAAGCCAGCATTAGCCTTCAATAAAGGTATGTAATATTTATATAATTGTTAAAAAATTATTTATTTTTGTTAATATTTTTGTCTGGAACGTATTAATTGTTATATTTTTTTTTTTTTTTATTATCACACCGGCCAATTCCCACCAAGGCAGGGTGGCCCGAAAAAGAAAAACTTTCACCATCATTCACTCCATCACTGTCTTGCCAGAAGGGTGCTTTACACTACAGTTTTTAAACTGCAACATTAACACCCTCCTTCAGAGTGCAGGCACTGTATTTACATTAATTCTTATGTGAAATGTTAATTTCGGTTTTCGGCCATTTCGGTTTTCGGCCGACCTTCTGGAACAGATTAAGGCCAATAACCAAGGGTCCACTTTAGTGGTAAAGGTTGACCATCACTAATCCGGCATTACTGGGACTTGTAGGGTGCTGAATTAGTGATTTTCCTGAATTACAAAGTGGTTAGGTTAGAATACACTTAACGAAACAGTAATATCTACATATCAGCGATTTCAACCAATATATGCCCTATTTTTGAGCCATTCCATTGTTTCAGTCTACCAAACTCACTGCTATTTCACGAGTACTCCTTATATTCTGTCGATTGTGTACAAGAAACTGCCTATTTACCTATGTCAACTGCCCAATAAAGTGGTCAGAAATCGGTAATTTGGCCAATTCACACATTTCTTTTCTCTGTTCATTAGTCATGTCTCCAGGCCCTTCTTATGTTAAACTTGCTTTCCATTTTATTATTAACACATCGGCTGTTACCTACTAAGGCAGGGTGACCCAGAAAATCAAAACTTTCATCATTCACTCTATCACTGCCTTGCCAGAGGCATGCTTACACTACAGTTATAAAATTGCAACATTAACATACACTTTCAATAACCTATCTCCTATTCCATACGTTTTGCAACATCAGACATATTGCCCCCCATATCCACCTTATCATAAGCCTTTTCCAAATCCATAAATGCCACAAAAACCTATTTACTCTTATCTAAATACTATTCACCTATATGTTTCACTGTAAACACTTGGTCTACACACCCCCTACCCTTCCTAAAGCCTCTTTGTTCATCTGCTATCGTGATATTCATCATACTCTTTATTCTTTCAATAATAACTCTACCATACACTTTACCAGATATGTTCAACAGACTTATTCCCCAATAATTTTTACACTCTCTTTTGTCCCCATTGCCTTTATACAAAGGAACTATGCATGCTCTCTGCCAATCCCTAGGTACCTTACCCTCTTCCATACATTTATTAAATAAAAATGCTAACCACTCCAAAACTGTATCCCCACCTGCTTTAAACATTTCTATATTTTTCCCATCAATCCCGGCTGCTCTACCCCCCTTTCATTCTACTCACTGCCCTACACACCTCCCCCACACTCACAACTTGTTCTTCCTCACTCCTACAAGATATTCCTCCTCCTTGCCCTATAAACGAAATCACAGCTTCCCTATCTTCAACAAATTTAACAATTCCTCAAAATATTCCCTCCATCTTCTCGATACCTCTAACTCTCCATTTAATAACTCTCCTCTCCTACTTTTAACTAACAAATCCATTCTTCCCCTAGGCTTTCTCAACTTATTAATCATACTCCAAAACTTTCACTTATTTTCAACAAAATTTTGTTGATAACATCTCACCCACTCTCTCATTTGCTCTCTTTTTACATTGCTTCACCACCCTCTTAACCTCTCTTTTTTCTCCATATACTCTTCCCTCCTTGCATCACTTCTACTTTGTAAAAACCTCTCATACAGTATGTAAGAAAAGCAATCACTTTACTTGCATACTGTACCCACTTTCCTGTAACCAACAACCTTCTGCTGAACACTATAACACTATATTCTTAAACTTATCCCATACATCTTCTACCCCATTGCCTATACTCTCACTAGCCAACTGTCCTCCAACAGTTGTTTATATCTTACCCTAACTGCCTCCTCCTTTAGATGATAGACCTTCACTTTTCTCTTACTTGTTGCTTCCAAGTTCCATGTAATCCATCTACCTTTTACTCTCACTTTAGCTACAACTAAAAAGTGATATGATATATCTAAGGCCCCTCTATAAAACATGTACATCCCGAAGTCTACCCAACAGTCTTTTATCTACCAATACGTAGTCCAACAAACTACTGTCATTATGTCCTACATCACATCTTGTATACTTATTTATTCTCTTTTTCTTAAAATATGTGCTACCTATAACTAAACCCCATTCTATACAAAGTTCAATCAAATGCTCCCTATTATTACTTACACCTGACACCCCAAACTTACCTACCACACCCTCTTTAAGGTGTTTCTCCTACTTTAGCATTTCTATCCCCTATGACAATGACACACTCATTTGACTCAAAAGTTCCTACAAACTCTCTTAACATCTCCCAAAATCTCTCTCTCTCCTCTGCACTCCTCTTTTCTCCAAGTGCATATGCACTTATTATAACCCACTTTTCATATCCAACATTTATTTTTAATCTACATAATCCTTGAATTTAAAACATTTATATTCCCTCTTCTCTCTCCATAACTGATCCTTCAACATTATTGCTACCCCTTCCTTAGCTCTAACTCTCTCAGATACTCCTGACTAAATCCATTTATTTCTCCCCACTGAAACTCCCTACCCCCTTCAGCTTTTTTTCACTTAGGGCCAGGACATCCAACTTCTTTTCATTAATAATAG
>NC_069405.1:98464717-98493143 GCF_026875155.1 Cherax quadricarinatus | reverse complement strand
TTCCAGTCCCAAAACACTAAATACTTTCACTAGACGCTCTGTCATTCTGATCATCTTTGTCCTTATGGTCCCATATCCCTGAACGGATACAGCAGGTTTCGGGCACCCTTGCCCGTGGGTTTTATCCGGGAAACCCTCACATTACCTCTCTGAAGGCAATTTGTCACACCCGGCGCCCTTCTTAAAACCCTTTTTTCATTTTCAGGGGAGTGATCGCGAATTTCCCCTTCGCCTAATTCCCCCCTATTTTATAAACTTGTTTTGGGGGGGGTGACCAGATCTATTCGGGGCCTCCCCTGCTATCTCTCTAGCCTTAAACCCCCATTCATCACCGGGATTCTTATCCCTTTTTTTTTCTTTTTGCTCTTCCCTTTGAGACCCCTTTTGCAAAAGGAACGTTCCATTTACCCGATCCCCATGATGCCCATTTCTTACTACTTGTCGCTTTGATCCCCGAATCCTTCCATTTATAAAATGGTCACTGTTTAGTAACATTCTTTATTTTTTCACCACCCCTTTTTACTCAGTCCCTTCTCTCTTCCCCTACATTCGTTCTTGTTTCTCTTCAATTACCCCTTTCTATCTCATGTAGCTTCACTTTTCCCTACCCCCCGGGGAAATTTCCAGTTTTGACCCTGTTCATTCTATTCCCTTGCTCGAAACCCCCAACGGGCCTACAGCACTTCCCACTCATTTTTTTGCCCATTTCCCACTCTCTTATCCCATTGCAGCGTACACAGATGGTTTAAGTTTCTGACGCCCCGGATTGCAGCAGTGTTTCTGGACAGGTCGAGAGGGCATTTACTTTTTGGCTAGATTTTTACTGTAAAATTTATGCCTTCTGCAGCATTTCCGTATTGCACTATGCCTGGCGTTTTTTGGGGGTTTCCAAACTCCATTAGTGCTTTACGGGTTTAAAAAAATTTTGATTCCCTCACCTTTAGTCCCCATATCCAACTTTGGCTACGCTGCATTTTTTCCAAGCAGAAGATTTTTTTTTTTGTTGGGCCCCCTTTGGTCTGTTGACATATAGGCAATGAACAAGCAGACATGCTGCGCGGTAGCGTAATGACTCCGTTTCTATAGAGGTTTTCCATTACAGACTTTTTGCGGGCAAGTACCACCTTCACACCCTTGGGAAAACAATTTGGTCACTTGCTCGGTAACAAACTTCATCTATTAAAACCGAGATAGGTTACTGGCCATCTTCTTGTCACCATGTCCGTTAGGAGACTACTCTCTCCCTCTTCGCATTGGCCTACTTATCCTCAGGGTATCCTGGAGAGGCGCCCTCTCCTTCTGTGAGAATTGTCAGACTCCATTATCAGTCAGCCACTTCTGTTGGATGCCCATTTTAAATAAAACGAGCATGCAGAATTTACCCCATCGTCATTTTTCGCTCCGCTGCCTTCTTTACTTCCCTTCTCGCTGATAAACCCCCCCTTTCTCCGGCTCCTCTTGATTTTTTTGACAAAAACACTTATTTCAAAACTCTGATGCCTTCACCCCTTTTTCTCCCTAAATTTTTGCTCCCCTCTACCCCGCACTATCCCTCCCCCCCTGTTTTCGTAACCCACTGATCATCCCCCCCCTTCTGCCCCCCAAAACCCCGTTCCTTCCCCACCCTCGACTGTATAGCCCTTGTGGGTTAGCACTTCTTTTTTGATTATAAAATAACAATAATAACAAAGTTGTACATCACACTTTATTTAATTCCCTCAAATGTTGAGCACCCCCCACAAAATTGGTGGATGATTTAGATCCAATCTTTGGCGGCCTAGTGCAAATTTCCGGAATAGCTGTATGAAAAGTTCTGCAGCAAGTCCTAGCCACTTCAGATGAAAAACCCCAGTAGTGTTCAAGTAATGACTACATGACCTTCAAAAAACACCATCTGAATTTTCCCGTTAAAAAAATTGCCCCCCTTTCTCCACACCGGTCACTCAAAAAGGTTTTACCAACTCACACGTTTCCCTTTGGGGTTTTGGGGGAGGACCTGGGTACATGTGGTTCTGGCATCACCCCCGAATATTACCACGACTTTTAAAACCCCTTTTTTCACTTTGCGCCTTGTGGGAAACCAAAAAGGTTCCCGAATACATTTAAGGTATCCGTACCCCACCATGATCACGTTATTATGGGGATTAAAGACAACCAAAGTTTCAGGTGATGAGTTTTTGGGGAGCAAGATAGGGTGTTAGCATATTCCCCCCAATTTAGCATTTTTTTAACCTGCCATGCACCTAATTTCATATCCTCTAAATACAGCCCCAGCTTTTCATTATTGAGTTTCACAATTTTTTCCTTCCATCATTAATTTAATTCACCCCGTAGGTTTTTTTTTTGTACCCTCTGTAGCCAGTATTTCAGGGATGGGGAAAAATTTTTGAATATTCATCTTATAAATTTAAAAAACTAAACCCTTGTCACGTTAATCCCAAACTTTTTGGGGAAGGAAGAAAACCTATTTATATCAATTGCAAGGGGGACTACTGACTGGGGCGGTGCTCACCATAAATTTTTTCAGGGGCATTATGTCCCTTTGCCCGGCCCCGTTAATCTTGTCCACCAGCCAAATTGGCCCCCTTTAACACGATAAAACACTCACAAATTTTTTATAGTCAAGCCTGAGCAAGAGTGAGCGGTTGTGTCATTAGGGATTGATTAAGGGTTTAAAATATGCTGCCCAAACTGTTATATTTCTCCGCATTTGATTGATTTCCGACTCTGTTTTGTACATCACAAACTTATGTTACCTTTTACGAATCCTTTGTAAGGAACTCATTACAACCCAAAAATTACGGTATCGTGATTTTTTATCTCCGCAATTTATTTTTTACAAAATTGGTAATTTAACACCTACTAAATGGTTTTTAATTCCAACTGAGGAAGGTAGTGATTTGACTGGAGCCCCCTAAGACTTAGACAACAAGAGAAATAGCCTATTACATTAAAGGTAAGGACTGTCCCTGCCAATTTCGAAACACGAAAAAAAAATTTGGGTACATTTTTTCCATTTTGACGGGCCACATTATGGGGAACTCCAACATTGGTAATTTTCATTTCACTTTTATTTCTTCCACCTTTCAAAAATTTAGGGGGGGTTTCATCCCAAGCCCTTTAAAGTTTCCCATGCTTTTGTACAAAAATTTTCCCTTTTTGTAAGTGGTGACATAACCCTAGTGGATCGAAGCATTTAAAACTTCCGAAATAAGACTTTTTGGGTAATTTTTGGGGCAGCTTTGTTATTAATTTTGCGATAAAATCTTCCTTTTTCCCCGTCAGCCCCAAACCCAATTACTACTTTTGTACTTCAACTCCGGGGTTTGTTTTATTTATTTGAGTCTAAAACGGACGAATTACTGTTCCTTCCCCTCAGGAGCATATATGCACTTGCATTATTTCATTAGCCCCTTATTATGCTCTTTAGTTCTCTTCAGTAACGTCCCCCCGGAAAATGTCCACAAAAAAATTGTTCTCATTCTCCACTCAAACACCACCTGTTGTTTAAAGGGTGTACATTTATCGTTGTCTGGAGTATGAACGGACTGGAGGTAGCCCCAAAAAAACACTCCGAAGAAAAAAAGTCTTCGGGGGAAAGTGGTCACTAGGTTTCTTGGGCCATAAGAACCTTGTGCAACCCCGGTCCCCCTTTTGCAGACCCATCCAGGAAAGTTTTACTTATGTCTCCCAAAAAGGGCAAAATTTTTAAACCCCGAATTTTTAATAATTGTCTCCCAGTTTTTCCGTCAATGACGGACCTGTATCAACAGTCATTCAATAGGTACATTTTTGTTACCCTGGCACTACTTTTAAACCCAAATTCAGAGGAGTGGTTTTAGAACCCTTTTCACCCCGGGTGGCAAACAGTGCCCATAAATCTGGGTTGCTCGGGAGGTACCTCCCATGAATTTATTTTTAATGCTCATTTTTAATCATGGGAACAGTAAACAGTTCGGGTGTCTTGCTCATTTTCGGGGAGTGACCCTTTTAATTGTCCATACACTATCCTGTAATTTTTGGTGGGTTGGAGATTCAGCTTCCAGGGGAGCTCCCCAATATTGCCCGATTCAAATTTAACACCCTTCAGGCTCACATTTTTGTTACCCCTGGCATACAATTAAAACCCCAAAACCCTCAGAGGAGTGGTCTTAGAACCCTTTTTCCTCTGTGTGTGGCAATAGTGCCCATAAATTGGGCTTGCTTGGAGGTCCCTCCTCTATGAATTATTATTTAACTGCTCTTAAATTTATACACGAAGCAGTAAAAGTTTGGTGTTTGTTCAGTTCGCGGAGCTGAGCCTTTAATTGTCCTAAACCATCCTGTAATTTTTGGTGGGTTGGAGGTTAGCTTTCACGGGGCTCACCCTATTTCCAGATTAAAATTTTAGCATCCTTCGGCCCCCCTTTTAGCCCCGTACCCAAATTTTGGGTACCTGCATCTTTCCCAACAAAAAAAATATTTTTTTTTGTTGGGTCCTGGTCATTTTACAATAGGGCAATGAACAGGCAGACACTGCGCCGGTCAGCAACATGACCTCCCCTTTATATAGAGGTTTCCATTTACGGACTATTTTGCTGCAATAGTACCCCTTCCCCCACCCTTGGCAACAACTTTGGGTTACTATTCGGTAATAAATTCAATTATTAAACCGAGATGGGTTATGGCCATCTTCTTGCCACCATGTCGAGGGGGGAAAATTCTCTTCCCGTTTTCGCATTGGCCAAACCCCTCTTACTAGGATATCCATGGAGGGGCCCCCTGTCCTCTCTGTGAGAATTGTGGGGTTCCATTTCGTCGCCCATTCTGTTAACTCCCCATTCATCAACGAGCCGCAGAATTACCTCCGTCGTCGTCTTCACCCACTGCTTTTCCTTTTCCCTTTCCCTTTTCTCGTGATGGACCCCCCTTTTTCCCGGGACTCTCTCATTGACTTTTTGACAACAACTGATTTACTTCACAAACTCTGTACTTTTTACCCTTTCTCCCTCAACCTTTTGCTACCTCTCCCCCCGCACTACCCCCTGCCCCGCTGTTTTCTGTAACCCTACTGATCATCCCTTTCCCCCCCTTCTGCCCCCCAAATCCCTTTGCTTCCTTCCTCCCCTCAGCACGTATGGGCCTTTGGTTTAGCATTTTTTTTGATTATAATAATAATAATAAAAAACTCCTTCAGTATTGTTTTTGCATAAAGGAATCTCTGGATTTTTTCTTACATTGACCCATGTGTCCAATTCCCTAATTTAGGCACGGGTTAAAATTTCATCCTCTGTTGAAGAATATTTATACGGGGGTGATATTTCATGATAGACACCCCGTAACTGTATTTTGGTTTCCCTCCAGTCATTCTTTTCGTACGGGGAAAGCCTGCCATACATCCATGCCCTCCTGCGGTCCTTAGAAGGGTGACTCCGTTTTCTTTGTCATACCCTTTACAAGGGTGGCATAAAGTCACACCTTTAAAAATATCTATTGGCCCACAGATCAAAATTTTACCCAAAAAGGTGCAAAATTTACCTTACTTGAAACCTTTCAGTGCTTAAAAAGCCCTATTGATTTTTCTTGGGAGCCTACCCAAAAATTACGCTTTAATACGTTTTCTCTCATTGCCAGCCGACAGTTACATAAACTGTTCGATGATGGGCCTTCTTTTTGAGAGAAAGCCAATAACTTGAGTATAACAGGATCCCTTTGTACCTTTCACCCCTTTAAAGGAAAATTACGTTTTTTGAAGGTCTTGGACCCCTGATCCAGTAATGCTGTTAAAGTTTGGATTTATGTCTTTTATCATTATCACAATCCAACAAAAGGAAAAGCTACCTCGTGGCCATCTTTACCGACTTTGCTGCAATCTCTATTTGGGCACTGTGGTGTTGGGTTATTATCACTATCAGTATATTGTTCATCATTAAAATTAGATTGCCCTTAACATAGCTATGTGGTGCCTTCCCTTGTTACACGATAACAATGGTTAAATGCGCTATCCCCAAAAAAATCCCCCCATGTTTTGTGAGGGTTTGGAAAAAAAAGCAGTTAGGAAACACCCCTGGAAAGAGATCTTATTCCACAAAAACTTGCCCCTTAAAAATTCCAAAGTGACCGGACAACAAAATCAAGTAAAGGGCAGATAATACCCATAGCCCCACCGTTATGTTAAAATTGTCAAAATTGTCCCCCCCAAAAATTTTAATACTCCAATATTTTTAATTGTCATTGTTTTAAAACGACCATTTACCTCATAGTCTTAATTGTAAAAAATTCACAGAATCTATTCCTTTTTTAAAAATTACCACATCACGTTCCATCTTTTTTTATTATAAAAAACCCATAATTTGTCTTCAAAAATTCTCCCTCACTTTAAAAAAATCTCAAAGCCCATTTTTTTCTAAATCCATTTTGCCCAAATTTTTACTTTAAAAAATTGATCAAACTTATTGTAAACTTCTTTTATTGCCCATTTTATTCCATATTTTTTTAACCCTGTATTTTAAAATACAACTTTTATATCACCTGCACCCATCTTACTAGCATATTAAAACCCCAGTCATTCCCCTTTTTTTTTTTAAATCTTTTTTTTTATTTTATTGCTCCCTTTAAATTTGTGTTTTTTACCTGTCAATTAAATCAAATTATACTCAAATTTCTTGAAACGACTTATATAAGACCTTTGCAATTAAAATTTGAGGTCTTTTTCCCTTTTATATTATGAGTTTAATCACATTTTTACTCTAGCTCATTTAGCTAAATCAAGTCAAAAACCAAATTAATATAGCTAGTGCAATTCTAGGGAGAGACTGGTGTTTTTGTAATTTGTTTTTTTTAAAATTATTGACTAAAGTTGTTGTACATAGCTTTTTAGCTCAAACATAGTCAATCCCAAATTCCATATTGACCATAGGAAAATTACTGTGAGAGACGGTGACTTTTAATTTGTATTTTTTTTATTGTTTAAATTCAGTTGTCCCATAGTCTTTTCTCAAGACATAGTAAATCCCAAAATTTCCTTTTTAAAACCATAGTGCAATTAAGTGAGAGCTGTGTTTTTTAAAATTTTTTACTTTTAATTTTTAGATTAAACCTATTGTATTTAGCTCACTCTAGCTAAAAAACATAGATCCACAAAATCATTATTGACCTTAGTGCTTTTCAAGTGAGAGGAGTCTTTTTCATTTTTAAATTGTTTTTTTATATTACTATTTTACCTATTGTACTTTAGTTATTCCAGCCAACCACAAAAACACATACTTCATTATGTGTATATGACTATACCCTACAGCCCAAAAAATTCTCTAGCTTTATTTGTCCAAACTTCCCCCATACAGTATCATAGTAGAATAAAACACACAACTCAGGAATAAAAAACCTTTTTTTAAAACCCAAAAGGGATGATTGATCACGTTGCCCGATCTAAACCTCCATAATTGACCCCCAATCAAACCTTTTGGGAAAAGTAATTGCCTTTTTTACACAGCATACAAGCCACCACTATCCTAAACAATGCTAAAAGTCTATCACTACTTAACTAAAACTTTCAGGCCCTTTAGCAAACACTATGATGCCCTCCTAGCATCCTTGAATCACAAAAGACCCCTTCCCCTGCATTATTCTTACTGAGCCCGGGGCTTAAGCAGGACACAATAGATATCTCCCTCTCCCCGGGATCACGCAACCCAAAAACTGCAGAACAAACCAAAGTTGGGGGGGGTTTTGAAAATTTTTATTTAACCAATTATCTTGTTTTTCCCATTGCTTTAGTGTGAATTGGGGAATAATTTTTGCATTTTTCCGGGGTACCTCACACAAACACCCCAAATTTTCAGTGAGAAATTAAGTAAAATAAAAAAACAGAAAAATGAAAGCCCATTTTCTCCTAGCTGGGATTTAACTCACCGGGAGTTTACCTGGAGGAGTTTGGGGGTAAATGCCCCGCGGCCCGGTTGTGACCAGGCCTCCGGGGTGGATACGCCTGTCAACCAGGCTGTTGTGTGGCTGAGAAAACCAAGTAGACCACAGCCCGGTATCGGGAAGACTTTAGGGCTTGTCCAGTGCCAGCTTAAAAGACTGCCGGGGGTTTTTGGTAATCCCCCTTATGTGTGCGGGGGGCAGTTGAACAGTCTGGGGGCCCCTGACATTATTGTAGGTTCTTAACGTGCTATGACACCCCTGCTTTTTTTGGGGGATGGTGCATCGTCTGCCAAGTCTTTTGCTTTCGTAGTGAGTGATTTTCGTGTGCAATTGGTACAGTCCCCCAGGGGTTTTCCCGGTGATAAATCATGTATCTTTCCCCCCCTGCGTTCCGGGAATAAGGGTTTAAAAAAACCCAAGCGTCCCATAATTTAGGTTTTTATCTCCCTTTGCGCGCCGGAAAGTTCCTGTATTTTCTAGGGGGCAATTTCACCCGCCTTGAAAGGGCTGTTTTTAAGGCAGCAATATTTTCCAGCCTAGAAGAAAAGGACCCGAAGGTGTCATATGGGCCTTTTCCCCCTAGTTTTGAAGGTTTCATTATCCATCCCGTTTTTTTTTTTAGCAGATGCGATTTATACAATGTTATGGTCCCCTTTAAGGTGGAATCCCCCGACATAATCACTCCCCAGGTTTTTTTGACGTTGGTGTTTCGCTTATTTTGTGGCCAGAAATTTGTTTTGACTCGATGAAGGTTTAATTTCCCCATGTTTACCTATCTGAGTAATTGAAAAATTTTTATGTTTTAACTTATATTGTTTTTTGCAGCCCCCTGAAAGATTTGGTTGATGCCTCCCGGAGCCTTGCAGGTCTGCAATGGAAAACAGTCATGCAGTTCGGGGGTCACTGCAAAGGAAGACACGGTGCTGTGGTGACACCCTTTTCATGTCGGATTGAGGATAGGAAAAAAGATGGAGTAGTACTGTGCCTTTTGGGGGGCAAGCTTTTCACCTACTGCCTCGGACTTTACTCTGTTTACGACTACTCTCGGTTTTGTTAGTGGGAAAATTTGATCCATCGACCGACTTTTCCTGTTATTCCCTTTTGCGCGCATTTGTGCCTATTACCCATGGTCCACTTGTCGAGGCTTTTGCAAAGTCTGTATATATTTCATCTCATTCTTTTGTCTTTAGTGCATTTTGGGCCTTGTCGTATGATCCAGTAGTTGAGACAGACAGGGGCGCCCCGTTTAAACCCCGTTCCCTGGGGTTTTGTAACTAGGGTTTCTAGATGGGGGGATCTTGCTCTTTGGCCCCTTTTAAAGATTTTTAGATATGGGATGTTAGTGCTATTGGTTTTTTTCTTTGGTTGCTTTCTGCCCCCTTTTTGGAGTGGGGGGTAGTCTGTTTTTTTTAGTAATGGGGGACCCCCGTGTCCCTGCTCCCCCTTTCCCTAGGATGGGGAAAAGGGTCGTGATAGGGCTTCTTCAGTTTTGATGAAAAAGAGTTCCCTGGGTTTGGCCCCGGGGGGAGGTGCATGGGATGTCTTTTCGCCCGTTCGAATCATTTGGGCAGGATAAATCGGATAGGTTGTGTAATCAAATTTTGTGGTCTCTCATAAAAAATTCATTTGATCTTCGATCTCAGTCTGGGTTTGCGGGGCCAAAAACTGAGTCATATTGGGACTTGAGTAGCTCAATTTCCTTGCTGTCATCTGTGTAGGCCCCTTTGTTTTAAATAGGGGCCCAAAACTGGGCGTTTTTTCTCGTTTGATTTGGCATGGAGAAGAAATACTTTGGGTTTCTTTCGATTTCATTTATAGCTTTTAGTTCTTCCCGCATTCCGACTCCTAAAAGATTCTTTTTGCTTAAGTCGATGCTTGCTATTTCTTGACCAGGTTCCCCTGCGCATTTCAGATAATTTTACTCTTTTAGCCCCTTGTTATTCTTTTTCCTCGCCTGGCTTACTAGAGATCACCCGTAACTATTTCATCAAAATATGAACAAACACTTCTCATACCCAACAAAAACTAAAACCCCCAGGTCCGAGAAAATGAAAACCTAAAAGACCACATAGGCCCAAAATTCTAGCCCCCCCTTTAAAACGGGTAATAAGTAGCACTACAGACCACTACCCCCTTCCCCCGACAAAATTTGAAACCACCACTTGAAAACAACAAAGTTCATTTGACCAGAGAGGCCTCATTAAAGGAAATTTACAGTTCCTAGAGATGTTGATTGGCCCAAAATTCTCCCAAGCCAATGGGATTTTGACTAGACGACATCTTTTTTAACAAATTTCTTAGACTATACAACAAACATTTTCCTAAAAAACAAAAAAGTCACAAACAAACGGCTTGGTTTCCCCTGGCAACCAGCACCATTCTGAAATCCATAGACAAAAAACCAAATATAAAAGATATAGAAGGGCTTAATACACAAAGATACCTTAAACATATTTATCAGCTCTAACCAAAGTAAAAAAAAAGCCAAACAACTAACTATCCACAATTCACAGACACTAGAGGGGAAAATAAAAAAGACCGGAAAACACTCTCTCAGTTCTAGGACCCACAAACTGAGAAAAACCAAAAATATTGTCCTAATAAACCAAAGAAAAACCACTACATCCCCCTGCCAGTAAAAAGATAAACCTTTTCTCAAACAAGGATTAATTCGCCCAAAAATCCCACAACCATGCCCATGCCCGGGGGCTACCTAGATGGAAATTTCCCTAATTCCTTTATCTTGCCCAACTGGCCCCCCGGAAGTCATTGGGACATAAAGTCACTTAAAAATAACTCGGGGAAACTTCTATGTCCCACCATTACGACAAGCGAGCGGCCATGCCTTCGCAGTATTTCATTCTTTTTAACAAATCAATAGAGACTAGCACCCTTCCCGAAACTACTCAAAGTGGCAAGGGTTTCACCAAAACATAAAGGTGGTGACCCCACAGACTTTAAACAACTATAGGGCCAAAAACTAACTTACCATTGCTATCCAAAAACTTTGGGGAAAAATCGGTTACAAGAGACTTATTCATTTATAAGGCTCAAAAAAACTAAACCCCCCCAGTTTGGGTTCAGGAAAAATAAAAACAAAATGAGCAACAAAAAATGCTAGATTTGCTTTACACAGATTGGAAAATAGGAAACCCACTAGGATTTTTATTGGGTAAGAAAAAACTTTTGACACAGAAACCACCAAAAACCTACCCACAAAATTTACCATCGGTATAAAGGCCTCCGCTTGCTTTTTTCAAATCTTACATTACTAATAGGTATCAGTACTCACCATTAAAGACACACATCAGCAACACGGGCCACTTATACTGGAGTTCCGCGGAAGTTCCCTTTGGGCCCCCGCTCTTCCCCATATACACAATGACCCTTTAAAAAATATCCCAACCCCTGAAACCCCTTTCTTTCTGAACACGATTATGTCATCTCTCACCTAACTTTCCCCTCAACACCTGTGAATGAGGGGCTGATTTAAAAATCGCTTGGATGACAGCCAAAAAACTTACGCTTAACACTGAAAAACTCTTTAAAAATGTTTGGTAGCAAGCAGGAGAAGCACAAAATTACATTAAAATTGACAACATCTAATACCAAAATAATGGGGGGGGGCCCCTCCCAAAATACAACTACATGCCGCAAAATGCCTTCTCCACTATCCACCACTTATTTATCCTACTCACCTATGCTTTTTTGTTGGGGATCAAATGCAGCAAACACACCTAAAGCCAATAATAAACCCCAAAAAAAAAGCGCAGAAGAAAAATCCTAAAACCCTCCCTGGCAGCACCCCCCCACCTTTAAAGACAAAATTACTCCCCGTTCATACATCCCACTTACACTGTGCTCATATTACAGGGGCCTTTAAACTCTAATACAACCTGACCCAAACCTCTCTTTATGTTGGAAGAACCCACAGGGATAACACCGACACAAACATCTCTCGACATTCCCCCCTTCCCACTAAACCCTTTTCAAAAATTTAATGTATTCAAAGGCCCTAAAAAATGGAAACCCCACCCGAAACTCTAGAAATGCGAAAATTCTCACCTTTAAAAATACCATTAGAAAACATCTTACCTCCCGATAACCCCCCAATAACTACACGAATACCCCTGGGGGTTTTTACACACTCGCTCACTCATTTACCATAAAAACAGAAATATTAATTCAGTCTTAAAAAAAATGAACCTGTGATACTCCCAAAACTGAAAAATATACGGCCAAAAAAAAGCATTCACATTGCTAAAATCATAAAAAGTATTTAGTCACTTAGCCAAAACCCAATTACCTCTTTTGTAATATTTTACAATTAAGAATAAAACTAAGTATGCCCGAAATGCCTAGCCTGGTAAGCGTTCTAGGGACACTCTGTAATCAAATTTTACTACAGTAAAACCCAAAAAATAACCTTTTTTGTAAAATCGATTTTAAACCCTTTTGAGATTTAAAATTTGAAATTTAATTGAAATTTAGTTAGCACGGCAATCCCCCGATTTCCCAACACCTGATATTTAGCACTCTTCCAATCTTTCCACTTAACACCCATGAATTATAGGCATTTTCAGTTCAAGAGAAATGATTTCCATTGCAGAAATGCATCTCTCTTTTTTTGCCTGACCTCTTTTCAACTTGGGTTCCCTTATTGTGGTCTTTCCCCTTTTCTTTTATGTGGAGAACCACTATTATGGCCCTTTCACTTGTTGTGCCTATGTAACCCTTTAGTAGGTAATTTTGATTATTGTATTGGGGTAAATTTTTCCTTTTTTTAAAATTGACAGTGCTTTGGGGTCTGAAGACGGGTTTTCCTAGAGGTAGGGGGTGGCTGGTCTGCAGTTGGGCAATTTTTCTCCTGCAGGCCCCCCTCTTATTTTTTCCAAACCCAAGTAACCTTGTGAACGTTTGTAGCCCCTCACTGTCTGTAGTTCAAAATTTTTTTTTGAATCAAGGACTCAACAACCATCTGCTCCCTCCATCATTTTTTTACTCAAAGGGCTTGAGGGGGCTTTCTAGTTTTTATCCCAAATTTCTGTAAGCCGTTGCGGTTTTATCTAGCCTTCAAATGTCAAATGCTACTAGATCCAGCCCACTTTGCTCCAAGTACCAAAGTGACCTCCAAAATAAACTGCCTCACTATAGGATCATCTACTTTGGGAAAACTTTTATGAGAAAAATGCGCTTCCCCTTACTTGTCCCTTTAAATGTATAATTTGGAACACTTGCAGATATCTAAGTACGACTGCTTTTAAAAATAGACCAAACTCCCCCCAATTTTCTCGCGAAAACACAGGGATGATAATTTTGGGAGTTTTGGTGACACCCTGATTTTTCTTCAGGTTGACCAACAACATTGTTTGAAAACCCTTTTACCTTCCCCAAACCCCTTATTTTTTGCGGGAACGATGTTGTCCCCACTTCATAATTTTGATCCAGTCGCCGCTCCTTTTCAGCATCTTGCACATTCCCAGTAGATCTCCCACAGCTTTTTACCACAATTTTTGACTCATAATTTTTTCATTAATTCAAAGTTATTCCCCCATGAGGATTCAATGTGGGTTTACAAATTTGGCTATTGTGGGTTTACATGTAGTAAAATAAAATTCAGAAGGGCCACTAGAACACCTAATGGTAGGCTTTTGGGGCGGACTAGTTGATTTTTAAAATTTTAAAATTTTAAAAATTATGAGGTAAGTTGGTTTATAGCTAAGTGACAAAATACTTTTTGTGAGTTTAGAAATGTGAATCTTTTGTTTTTGACAAATACATAGTTTCAGTATTGGAGTTTGGGGGTCTAGGTGTAACTTTAATTCACGGGTTCACCGTTTCTTGCCCCTTTTAACCCATCACTTGTATATTTAGTAACATGACCCTTCCAAAGCTTGTAGTAATGCTTTTTGTTTTGGATCCTGTATTGCTAGCCTCAAAAATTTCCCTCAGACCCCCCCATGTTGGGAATTAAAAATCCCCGTTTATCAACTTACGTAACACCTTATGAAGTAATTCTTGCACTTTCTCTTGTATAAACCCTAGCCACAATGTGTAGAAATTTAAATTTGGAAATTATCTCCACACACGACAGATTAAATTTGTGACTCAAACCCACGCCTTAGGGGTTTATTTTTGTTTAATAGTTTTTATGCACCCCCTACCCATCCTGTGGGCGGTGTCAAAGATTACAGGGTACAAATTGGTCCCGGGATGGACCCAAGTTTTGATAGCTGAGCAAATTACAGAGGTAAGAAATACAATTTACCCAAAGGTAATGAACTCCATTTACAAAAGTAATGAACTCCAGGCAGGTTGGCCAATCAGAAAGTTACAAAAGGTTTTACAGATACAGGGACGTAATGGGGCCAGGGGGCTGGCCCCCCAAAGTTTTGATAGCTGAACTAGGACAAAGGTAATGAGCCCCAAGTCACAAAGGTAATGAATTCTTTAAGAATGGTTACTTACTTTTTACATGGCACAATCGAACAAAAATTTAGTGTAATGAGCAATTCACACTTCCACACCCGTCACAACTGTAATGGTTTTTTGGTGCAAAAATTTATTGTTGAGACACAGCACACCCACACCGAGTAGGGGTCGACCCCCGCAACCACAAATAGGTGATTTCCACAACACACACACATACAACACACACACCACAACACACACACACCCCCACACACACTGACACTGACCACACACAAACACAAAAACAAAAACCCCAACCCCACACACACACACACACACACACACACCCCACACCACACCCCCACACTCACGGGCATGCACTGACACACAACACACACCACCCCACACACACACCACACAACACATGAAACGCATAAAAATACTGCGCGGAATAGCGAGGGGGACAAAGAAGGATTTCCGGAGGGGACACAGACACAAGGGTCAAAATTTGGAAAGTTGAAACAGTAAATAAAGGAGTTAGGAAGTATTTTTTTCAGTCTAGAGTAGTAAACCCGTGGAATCCCTAGAAGGAAGTAGGGAGGCAGGAAAATACTAGTTTTAAGGCGGGGTAAATAAAAGCCATGAGCAGGGGGAAGGGACCTAGTACAACAGTAAAGAGGCGGGCCGGACTGTGACCGACCCTGCAACCACCAAAAAGGGGGTACAAAATGGGGGAGACACAGCACACACACACTCACACTCACGCACACCAACACACACACACACCAACCACAAAAAGGTGAGTAAACCCACCCAAAAACACACACACACAGTTTAGTTTAAAATCTTTTTTATGCACCCCCTACCCTTGTGGGGAGTCAAAAGATTTCAAAGGGACATAAGGGTCCAGTGATGGACCCCCAAAATTTGAAGCGAACAGTACAAAGGTAATGAACTCCCGGTAGATCTTTTCCCAACATGGCAAGTTACAGAGGGAAAGAATCACCTCACTCCTATACTGGTTACAGCTGAACAAATTACAAAGAATGAACCATGATACTCCACACCTGGTCACAAAAGTAATGATTATAAAAAAAATATTAAGTGGTCATACCGAGCGCGCGCGCGCACACACATCACCCGAGGGGGGCACACACATACAACACGAGGGGGCCGCACGGACATGTGCGTGGGGAAATTCAGCCTTAGCAGCAGAAGCTGGATACAGTGCTTTGAAGAGAAACTGCAAAGCCTGAAACAGATTTAAAAAAAAAAGACAAATTTTAGACGTGACATAGGAAATTCAAAGTCAGGCGCAGACAAGGGGGTGGTAAGCAACAACGGAGAATGCCCTACAGGAAGGCCCTATCAGACCCACGTGGGGCCAGGGAAAAGCCCGACGGCACACTGAGATCAAACGACAGGTCTGAAGACAATGATGGAAAATTCAGAGTCAGGCGCAGACAAGGGGATGGTAAGCAACAACGGAGACATGCCTTTACACGAAGGACCTATCAGACCCACGTGGGGCCGGGGGAAAAGACTGAGCACACTAAGATTCAAGCGACAGGTCCGAAGAAAATGAAGGTTTGTTATATGCGAGGTTCTAACAGCCAACTGCAGTAGCAAGGGACAGTGGCCAGGAAAGACAGTCCACTAAGAAAAGATGTTTCAGATATGACAGGGACCCGAAGGCAAGAACATGTCAATGGAAGGGAAACAAAATGCCTCAGAGGAAGCAGATGGAGACTCAGTGGGAGGAGGAAAGGCGAGGTCAGTTTTTGTGTACGGGCTCCAAGAAGCCAAGGGGGCCAACTTTGAAGAAATAAAACAGGAGGGGAAAAAAATGATTGAAGGCATCATGAAAACAATAGGGGAGGGGGAATATAACCCCGGGGACAAATTTTCAGAGAATTGGGTGGTTTGCGAGTGGGGAAAGGGTACGGCCTGTCAGAGTAACTTTCAAGGAAGAAACAGTTCGAATCAGGATTCTGCAAGAGAAAGCAAGACTGAGAGACAAGAGGGGTACCAGAGGTATACCTCGACCGCGACAGAAAAACAAGAAGAAAGGATACACTGAAAGAGAGGGTACAAAAGACGCAAGGGGAACGAGAAGCAATGAAAATGAGCAGGACCAGACACAGGAGGAAGGGCAAACACACCCCACAGAATCTCCCCCCCAAAAGACCCCACCCGCGACACTCCCAACGCAACTGAGCAACCTATACTCCAACCCATTTCACTGTTCCCTCTCCCACCAACCCCCATATCACAAACCTACCCCAACAGCTGTCCCTTATGGGCATTCTGACCCACCCCATCAACACATACCCCACCTACACCACAGCCCCATATGGGCCCCCCCACCAAGGCTCTCCCCCCCCCAACCCCAATATACTTGCATGACCACAATGATAGAAAGAAACTAAAGGTTTGGTACACAAATGCGGATGGAATAATGAATAAACATGAGGAGTGGAATGAAAGAATCAGTGAAAAAATCCCCAGACTCATAGCAGTCACAAAAAACAAAACTCGCTGAGATAAACAGACACAATCTTCCAACAGGATATCAGATCCTGAGGAAAGATGAAGGAGTAGAGGGGGAGGAGGGGTTTGCACTGCTCATAAAACACCAATGGGGATTTGAGGAAATGGAAGGCATGGACATGATTGGGAAAAGGACTACATTGTAGGTACAATTCAGTCCGGAGGAACATAAAGTAGTTTATTGGAGTGATGTATAACCCACCACAGAACTGCAGGAGGCCAAGAGAGGGTTTCGAAGAAAAAAAACAGGGTGATGGTGGACACATGGCTGAGGTGGCAAGAAGAGCTACTCGAGCAGAGCAAAGTTATGGTAATGGGCGATTTCAACCACAGGGAGATCGACTGGGAAAAAATGGAGCCACATGGGGTTCCCCAAACATGGAGACAAAGATGATGGATGTGGTACTTGAAACCTCATGCATCAACATGTCAGGGACACAACCAGAGAGGGGAGGGGAGGAGGAGCCCGCAAGACTGGATTTGTGTTCACCCTGAGCAGTTCAGACATCGAGGGGCATCACTTACGAGAGGCCCTTGGAGCTAGCGATCATGTGGTTCTGAGTTTTGACTTTATAGTAGAGTTACAAGTGGAGAAGGTAACAGGAACTGAAGGGGACAGGCCAAACTATAAAAGGGGGGGGGCTACACAGGGATGAGAAACTTCCTGCAGGAGGTTTTTAGTGGGACAGAGAAATGGTAGGAAAAACAGTAAACGAGATGATGGAATATGTGGCAAAAAAGTGCAAGGAGGCAGAGGAAATTTTTTTTCCCAAGGGAAACAGAAATAATAGGAAGACCAAGACGAGCCCTTTGGGTTTCCCCGAAGGTGTAGGGAGGCAAAAGCTAAGTGCAACAGAAAAAGGGAAAAAGGTCAGGAGGCATAGGACCCAGGAAAACAAGGAATTAGTAGAAAAAAGGCCAGAAACGAGTATGCCAGATAAGGAGGAGGCCCAGAACAGTATGAAAACGAAATAGCACAAAAAAGTCAAATCTGACCCGAAACTGCTGTTTTGGGCCACTTAGGAAGAAGACAACAGTCAAGGCCAGGTGATAAGGCTGAGGAAAGAAGGTGGGGAACTCACAAGAAACGATCAAGAGGTATGTGAGGAGCTCAACACGAGATTTAAGGAAGTATTACAGTAGAGACAGAAGGACTCTGGGGGGACAGCCAGAGGGGACACCAACAAGGAATACACCAACAAGTGTTGGACGACATACATACAGATGAGGAGGGGGTGAAGAAACGCTAAGGGACATCGATACCTCAAAGGCAATGGGACCGGACAACATCTCTCCAGGGTCCTTAGAGAGGGAGGGAGATATGTTGTGCGTACCACTTACCACAATCTTCAACACATCCCTGGAAACTGGGCAACTCCTGAGGTATGGAAGACAGCAAATGTTAGTTCCCATTTTCAAAAAGGAGACAGAAAAAGGCACTAAACTATAGACCTGTGTCATTGACGTGTATAGTATGCAAAATTATGGAGAAGATTATCAGGAGGAGAGTGGTGGAGCACCTGGAACGGAACAGGAGTAAAAAATGCCAACCAGCACGGATTTCACGGAAGGCAAATCCTGTGTCACAAACCTTCTGGAGTTTTATGATAAAATAACAGAAAGTAAGACAAAAAGGGGAGAGGGGGTGGGTTGATTGGGATCTTCTTGGACTGAAGAAGGCCTTTGACACAGCTCACAAGAGAAAATGCAGAAATGAGCATCAGGGGATATAACAGGAAGGGCACTGCAATGGACAGAGAATACGCAGGGAGGGAAAAAGATCATGGTCGTAATGATGTTCACAGTGGGCACCCGTACGAGCGGGGTCCCCAGGGGTGGTCCTAGGACCAGTGCTTTTTTGGTTATTTGGGAAAGACATGCGGAAGGGTTAGACTCGAAGTGTCCCTGTTTGCAGAAGATGGGTTAATGAGGAAATTAAACTGTGAGGACCAGGCAGGACTTCAAGAGACCGGGCAGACTGGACCCCTGGCCAGCAAAGGGGCTTCCAAAATTTAACCCTGCCAAATGCAAAGTCATGAAGATGGGGGAAAGGGCAAGAAGACCACAGACAAGTATGGCTGGTGGCCAAAGCTGCAAACCCACTAAAGGGAAAGATTTGGGGTGATTAACCCCGAGCAGTCCCGGAAGAAACCATCAACAGATAACTGCTGCAGCTATGGGCCTGGCAAACCGGAACAGCATTCCGAACCTTAGAAAGGAAATCATTCAAGAACTGTACAGTTATGTCGGGCCCCCTTCTGGGTATGGCACCTGTTTGGAACCCGCACTTGATAAGCACGTAAAGAAATAAAAAATAAAATTTTTGCAAAAAGGTTAGTTCCAACAAAGGGGGAAGTCTATGAAGAAAGTTTAAAGGGAAATGGGCCTGACGACACGGGGGAACAGGAGGTCGGGGGGGGAAGATACGACAATAAAATATGCGGGGAATAGACAAGGTGGAAAAGGCAGGATTTTCCCAGGGGGGGGACACAAAAACAAGAGGCCAAAATTGGAAGTTGAAGACAAAAAGATCAGAGAGATAGTGGGAAAGTATTTCTTCAGTCTTTTAAGTTGTAAGGCAGTGGAATGCCTAGAAAAGACGAGTGGAGGGGGAACCCTACCAGTTTTTAAGCAGGTTTGATAAAGCCCAGGAGCGGGGAGAGAGGGGCTAGTAGCAACCCGGGAAGAGGCGGGGCCCGGGGCTAGACTCCCCCTGAACCACAATAGGTGAGTCAAATGGTGAGTACAGCGTACAAATATAGCATACACACAAGGAGCACACCCACACACCACCACACCACACACACGCAACAACCCCCCCCCCACAACACCCCACCCCCAAACCCCACCCCCACACCACCCTCCACACCCCTCCAAAACCCCCACAAACACCCCCCCACACACCCCACACAACCCCCACACACACAACATGAGCCAAAATGATGGATGTGGTACTGGGAAAACCTATGATCAAATTTTGAGACACACCAGAGAGGGGGGAGGGTGAACAGCAAGACTGGACCTTGTTTTTACCTTAAGTATTTTGCATCGGGATATCATTATGAAAAGGCCCTGGAGCTATATATGTGGTTCTCTCCTTTGACACATGTTTAGCCCAAGTGGAGAGAGCACGGAATGGGTGGGAAAAAACCCAAAATACAAAAGGGGGGAAATACTCAACTTGAGGAATTTTTTCAAGACATTCAGTGGGAGAGGGAACTGACAGGAAAAAAAGTCAAAAATGATGGACTATGTGGCAACAAAAGCAAGGAGGCAGAGGAGAGGTTTGTTCCCAAGGGAAACAGAAATAAGGGGAAGAACAGAACGAGTCCTTGTTTCACCCAAGGTGTAGGGAGGCAAAAACTAGGTGTACTAAGAGAATGGAAAAGGTACGGGAAGACAGAGAACTCAGGAAATAAAGAGATTAGCCGAAGAGCCAGAAACGAATATGCACAGATAAGAAGGGAGGCTCAGCGGCAATACGAAAAATGACATAGGATCGAAAGTCAAGACTGCCCCGAAGCTGTTGTACAGCCACTCAGGAGGAAAACAACAGTCAAGGACCAGGCAATCAGACTGAGGAAGGGTGATGGGGAATTCACAAGAAACGACAGGGAGGTATGTCAGGAGCTCAACACAAGATTTAAAGAAGTATTTACAGTGGAAACCAGTAGGACTCCAGGAAATCAGAGCAGGGAGGTACACCAGAAAGTGCTGGATGAGGTAATATAACCAAGGAGGGGGTGAAGAAGCTGCTATGCGAACTTGACACCTCAAAGGCGGTGGGACCAGACAACATCTCTCCGTGGGTCCTTAAAGAGGGAGCAGAGACATTGTGTGTACCATTAACAAAGATCTTCAACACATCATTTGAAACTGGGCAACTCCCCGAGGTATGGAAGATGGCCCAAAAGTAGTCCCAATTTTTAAAAAGGGAGACAGAATGAGGCACTAAACTACAGACCTGTATCACTAAGTGTATTTGTATGCAAGGTCATGGAGAAGATCATCAGGAGGAGAGTGGTGGGCACCTGGAAAGAAACAAGTGTATAATTGAAACCCGCATGGTTTCAGGGAGGGAAAAACCTGTGTCACAAAACCCATTAGAGTTTTATGACAAGGTGACAGAAGTAAGACAAGAGAGAGAGGGGTGGATCGACTGCATTTTTTTGGACTGCAAAAAGGCTTCGACACAGTTCCTCACAAGAGGTTACTGCAAAAGCTAGAGGATCAGGCACACATACCCGGAAAGGCACTGCAATGGATAAAAGAATACCTTACAGGGAGGCAACAACGAGTTATGGTACGTGACGAGGTGTCAAGTGGGCGCCTGTGACAAGGGGGGTTCCCAGGGATCAGCCCTTTATGACCTGTGCTGTTCTTTGTATATGTGAATGACATAACAGAAAGGATAGACTCAGAAGTGCCCTTGTTTGCGGACGATGTGAAGCTAATGAGAAGAATCAAATGGATGAGGATCAGGCAGGACTACAAGGGACCTGGACAGGTTAAAAGCCTGGTCCAGCAACGGGCTCCTTGAGTTTAACCCCGCCAAATGCAAAGTCATGAAGATTGGGGAAGGGAAAAGAAGACCGCAGACACAATATAGTTTAGATGGCCAAAGTCTGCAAACCTCACTCAAGGAAAAAGATCTGGGGGTGAGTAAAACACCGAGCATATCTCCTGAGGCGCACACCCAATCGGGATAACTGCTGCAGCATACGGGCGCCTGGCAAACCTACGGATAGCTTTCCCGATACCTCAGTAAGGGAGTCGTTCAAGACTCTTTTAAACCATTTACGTCAGGTCCATACTGGAGTATGCAGCACCAGTTTGGAATCCATACCTAGTCAAGCACGTCAAGAAATTAGAGAAAGTGCAAAGGTTTGCAACAAGACTAGTCCCAGAGCTACGAGGATTGTCCTACGAAGAAAGGTTGAGGGAAATCGGCCTTACGACACTGGAGGCCAGGAGGGTCAGGGAAGACATGATAACGACATTTAAATACTGCGTGGAATAGACAAGGTGGACAAAGACAGGATGTTCCAGAGATGGGACACAGACACAAGAGGTCACAATTGGAAGTTGAAGACTCAGATGAATCAAAGGGATGTTAGGAAGTATTTCTTCAGTCATAGAGTAGTCAAGCCGTGGAATAGCCTAGAAAGTGAAGTAGTTTACCTGGAGTTTACCTGGAGAGAGTTCCGGGGGTCAACGCCCCCGCGGCCCGGTCTGTGACCAGGCCTCCTGGTGGATCAGAGCCTGCTCAACCAGGCTGTTGCTGCTGGCTGCACGCAAACCAACGTACGAGCCACAGCCCGGCTGATCCGGAACTGACTTTAGGTGCTTGTCCAGTGCCAGCTTGAAGACTGCCAGGGGTCTGTTGGTAATCCCCCTTATGTGTGCTGGGAGGCAGTTGAACAGTCTCGGGCCCCTGACACTTATTGTATGGTCTCTTAACGTGCTAGTGACACCCTGCTTTTCATTGGGGGATGGTGCATCGTCTGCAAGTCTTTTGCTTTCGTAGTGAGTGATTTTCGTGTGCAAGTTCGGTACTAGTCCTTCTGGGTTTTTCCAGGTGTATATAATCATGTATCTTCCTCCTGCGTTCCAGGGAATACGGTTTAGGAACTCAAGCGCTCCCAATAATTGAGGTTTTTTTATCTCCGTTATGCGTGCCGTGAAAGTTCTCTGTACATTTTCTAGGTCGTCAATTTCACCTCCCTTGAAAGGTGCTGTTATGTGCAGCAATATTCCGCCTAGAAGAACAAGGACCTGAAGAGTGTCATCAGGGCTTGGCCTCCCTATTTTTGAATTTTCTCATTATCCATCCTGTCATTTTTTTTAGCAGATGCGATTGATACAATGTTATGGTTCCTTGAAGGTGAAGACCCTCCGACATGATCACTCCCAGGTCTTTGACGTTGGTGTTTCGCTCTATTTTGGGCCAGAATTTGTTTTGTACTCTGATGAAGATTTAATTTCCCCATGTTTACCATATCTGAGTAATTGAAATTTTCTCATCGTTGAACTTCATATTGTTTCTGCAGCCCACTGAAAGATTTGGTTGATGTCCCCCGGGAGTTTTGGGGGGGGCGGGGGTTCAAGGGAAAGACATGCATGCAGTTCGGGTTCATCTGCAAAGGAAGCAGGTGCTGTGGCTGACACCTTGTCTATGTCGGATATGAGGATGGGAACAAGATGGGAGCGAGTACTGTCCCTTTGGACAGGCTTTTCCCGTGCTGCCTGGCTTTACCTGTTGACGATACTTCTGTTTTCTGTTATGAGGAAAATTAAGATCCATCGACGACTTTTCCTTTTTATTCCTTTTGCACGCATTCGTGCGCTTTTAAACGCCGGTCACCTTCTCGAGGCAGGAACCATACATATTTTTAAAGGGGCGGGGTATGATAAAGCTCAGGGAGCGGGGGAGAGAGAGGCCTAGTACAATCAGTGAAGAGGCGGGCCGGGAGTTGCCGCCCCCTGCAACCACAATGGGTTTGGGTACACCACACCCCACACAACCCACACTCAAAACCCCACACCCTCACACGCACCCTAAACCCACACCCTAAACCACCCACACACACACACACACCACACCCCACACACACACACACACACACAACACACCACACACACACACCACACAACAACAACAGTAGGGACGCGAGCGGCTAGTCACGCCGTCGGTGCCCGGGGGGTTTAAAAGGTTTTTGGGGGTACTAAGGTTCTGCAAGGGTTGCTAAGTGTGTAGGGTAGTAAAACAATCCAGAAGTGTTTTTTTTTAATTGCCTGAGCCACCAAGGTGGGGGAGCCAAATTTTTAAAAGTGACGGGAAAAAAAAAGCTTGTGGGCGGGGCTAGTGTGAAGGCAGCGTTTCAAGTGTCACCCGGAAAGGAATAAAGTGAAACAATCGGTGACCGTGAAAGAAATCCCGGAATAGGGTAATTATTAACGAAAAGAAATTGAGGTGGATTACGCCGGGACACACGGCTGGCTACGCCAACGTCACTCGCCCCGGACAATCACAGTGCTACACTGCACTAAAAGTACGTACCCCTATGAGTGGTTGTTTGGGTGTGGGGTCCAGGTTCCAATTAACCCCCAAGGATTGATGGTTAACTTCATAGCACGATAAAAATGGCCCCAAGCATTCATAAGGGTTTTAGCAAATGTAACCCTTTGAAAAAGGCATTAACTAAACATAAGCAGGTGATATAGGCAACCGAAAGGGGGGGAGTCACGTCAAAGAGGCTGTGGACACAAGCGACAACTGAGAATCACTTACACCCCAAGACAAGCCCCCACTTTTAGACCATAATAAACCCAAAAAATTCGCACACACCCACTACAACACACACAACACACTCACACAACACACACCACCACACACACACACACACACACAACAACTGTAAGTGCGGTAAGCCCCAGGGGTTGGGGTTTTTTCAGGTCCAAAAAGGGTGTGGGCGGGCCAAGGACCACGGACTTCCTTAAACCACAAGCCACCCCCTTATACATAATAAACCCAACATAATTCCACACAAATTCACACAAAATTACACACCCCCAAACACACACACACACACAACACACACACACACACACACACACACTCACACCACACACACACACAAAAATATCCAACACACATACACCCCCCTCCCACCGCATCTCAAAAATTCCCCCTGATCCCCCCCTCCCCGATCACCCTCCCCCCCCCCCGTCCCCCCCCAAACCCTCCCCACCCCCCCCCACCAGCTCCCAAAAACCCACATTTCCTCCATACTTCCCCCCCCACCTCTGACACACCCCTACTAACTAACATACAGAACTACTGGGGTTTTCCACTCTGAGGCAATCAGGAAAAAAAAAAATTGGGTTCCAGAGGCAACAAGAAAATAAAGGGGACAGGAGGAGGAAAAAAAAGGGAAGTTTTGGGAGCAGAGTATAAAAAGGGATCTGAAGGGGGAAAAGAAATAGAAAAACTTAGCATGAAAATGGAAGAGAGGACAATAGGGGAAAGCAGGAAGGGGGGTGCATGTCAAAGCAGAGAAGCTAGATAAGATTTTTAGAAGAGGAATTAAAAAAATCTGAAACAGCCAAAAGAACTAAAGAAAATTTGGGATGACAACAGAGATGCTCCCCTCACCCACAAATAAGGGGATGTAGGGAAAAAAGGGGCACAACTGCATGGAGTGCCTATCAGAGGAGACTGTAGCAAATGAAAGAGTAAGCTTTAGGGGAGGCCTAAAGCAAAAAACGACCCCAAAGGGAAACCCGAGAAGGGAAAATAAGGGCCACTGAGCCCAAGACATTAGCCATGAATGATGAAAGGAAAGCTGCAGGGAGGAAACCCAAAATTAAATGGGGGTTAACGGGAAATTGCGTGGAGAATAAAAGGGGTGAGGTCGTCTTTGTTAGGGGGTCCGGGAAAGTCAAAGGGGAAAAATATGAAGCAAGAAAAAAAAGGGGGAAAAAAAGCAATTGAAAGCATCTGAAAGCAATGGAGAAGAGATATGACCCACTGGAAAATTTTCGGAAAATAGGGGGGTTTGTAAAAAAAAAACCCCGGGCCAGGGAGTGACCTTAAAGGCAGAAGCGACTGGGGACCAGGACTGCGGGGAGAAAGCACGATTAAGGGACTTACGGCATACAGGGGGTGTATCTCGCCCGCGACAAAAACCCAAAAAAAAGGGAAGAATGAAAGATGGTAAAAAGGGCGAAAGGAGAAAGGGGGGATGGAGAAACAGACAGGAGACCCAGACCAGGGAAAAAGATCTAATACAGCCCCCCTCACAACTTTCTATAGAAGCCTCCCAACCAGGGCAACCCAGTGCAACCAAAAACCCCTAAATCAAAACACCCATGCCCCATCCAAAGCCCCCACCCCCCAAAATTACAAACTTCACCCCCACAGCAAACAAACCATAGTTCCTTACCAGGTCTCCCCCTTTTCCCCCCCAAACCCCCAAAAAATTCCCAGACCCCAGTCTTAGAAAGAAGTTGAAGGTGTTAACAAAGCGTGGAAAAAAAAAACAAATATGAGGAGTGGGACCCAAAGAATCAAAGAGACATCCCCCGACTTAAAAGCACTCACAGAAACAAAACCCCCAGAATAATAACAGTTCAATCTTTCCCTCCGGAATCAAAATTTAGGAAAGACAGAGGGGGGAGGGGGGGAGGGGAGTTGCATGCCATTAAAAACCAGGGGGGGTTTTGAGAAAAAGGAAGGGAAAATGGCATGGGCAAAAAGGGGCTCTTAGTAGGAACAATCCAGTCTGAGGGACTAAGGGATAATTGCAGTAATGTACAACCACCACAGAAAAAGGGGAGGAGGCCAAGAGAAGAATCGATGAGACAACAGAGCAAGATCCACACTAGCCGAGGTGGCCCGGGAGCCACTGGGGGGGGCCAAAGTTATAGTTAGGGGGATTTCAATTTACAAGGAGATTGACTGGAAAACCCGGAGCCCCCCTGGGGGGCCCCAAACTGGAGAGCCAAGATGTGGATTGGTAATGGAGAACCTCATGCTCAAATGTTAGAGACATACCAGAGAGAGAGGAAGGTGAACCCGCAAGGGTTTGGGCCTTGTATTCACCAGGTAGCGGACATCGAGGGTATCATGAAAGGCCCCCGGGAGTAGTGATCTGTGGTTCTCTCCTTCGACTACAATTTTAGCTCCAAGTGGGAGAGTAGAGAATAGGTGGAAAAACCAAACTACAAAAGGGGGGGCTCCAGGATGAGGAACTTCCTTCAAGACATTCAGTGGGAGGGGAACTGCAGGGGAAAAACCCGTACAAGAAATGATGGACATATAGCAACAAAAAACAAGGAGGGGGGAGGAGAGGGTTTTTTCCCAAGGGGAAAAAAGAAAAAAAAGGGGAAGAACAGAAGAGTTTGGTTCACCCAAAGGTTAGGGAGGCAAAAACTAGGTTACTGGGAAGGAAAAGGTACAGAAACGAGAACTCAGAAAAAAAAAAAAACCGAAGAGCCGAAAGTATGCAAGATAAAAGGGAGGCTCGAGACAATATGAAATGCATACATCAAAATAAAGACTGACCCGAAGCTGTTGTACAGCCCCATCAGGAGGAAAAAAACAGTCAAGGCCCGGGAACAGATGAGGAAGGGGAGGGGGGAATTCACAAGAAACGACCGAGAGGTTGTCAGGAGTCAACACAAAATTTAAAGAGGTTTTTAAATGGGGAAAACCCGTAGGACTCCCAAAAATCAGACAGGGGGGCACACCAGCAAGTGCTGGATGAGGACATTAACAAGGAGGGGTGAAGAAGCGCTATCGAATTGACACCCAAAGGCGGGGGGGAAGACAACATCTTTCCCTGGGGCCTTAAAGGGGAGCGAGAATTGTTGGCCATTAAAAAAGATCTTCAAAAATCATTTGAAACTGGGCAATCCCCGAGTATGGAAAAATGCAAATGTAGTCCCCAATTTTAAAAAGGGGGGCAGACATGAGGCACAAATACAACCCAATCACTAAGGTATTATGAAGGGCATGGAGAAAATCATCAGGAGGAGAGTGGTGGGGCCCTGGAAAGAAACAGTGATAATTGACAACCAGACGGTTTCAGGGAAGGAAAATCCTGTGTCAAAACCACTAGAGTTTTTTTTTACAAATGACAGAAGTAAGACAAGAGAGAAGGGGTGGATGTGCGTATTTTTTGGGCGCAAGAAGGGTTTCGACACAGTTCCCCAAAGGGTTACTGCAAAAACTAGAGGACCCCAAAACCTAAAAGGGAAAGGGACTGCAAGGGTCAAGGGAAAATTGACGGGAGGCAACAACGAGTCATGGTACCGACGAGGGTCAGAGTGGGCGCCTTGACAAGCGGGGGGTTCCCAGGGGTCAGTCCTAGGGCCTGTCTGTTTTTTGGTATAGTGAAGCCCCTAAAGGAAGGGATAGACTCAGAAAGGGCCCTTTTTGCAGACGATGTGAAAAATTTTAAAGAGAAGAATCGAATCGGCGAGGGTCAGGCAGGACACAAAGGATTGGACAGGCTACAAGCCTGGTCCAGCAACTGGCTCCTTGATTTTTAACCCCGCCCAAATGCAAAGTCAGAAAATTGGGGAAGGGCAAAGAAGACCACAGACAAATATAGTTTTGATGGCCAAAAAACTGCAAACCCCCCAAGGAAAAAAAATCGGGGGGGGGTTTTAAAAACCAGCAAAATCCTGAGGCGCCATCAATCAATAATGCTGCAGCTGGGGCGCCCCGGGAAACCTACGGTAGCGTTCCCATACCAGTAAGGATTTTTAAAAAAATCTGACACCCTCTACGTCGGCCCATACTGGGTATGCGCACCAGTTTGGAATCCACACCCGTCAAAACGTCAAGAAAATAGGAAAGTGCAAAGGGTTTTAACAAGACTAGTCCCAAGCTACGGGATTTCCTATGAAGAAAGGTTGAGGGAAATCGGGGCCTAAACAGGAGGCCGGAGGGGGCAGGGGGAGACATATCGACAATAAAATACTGCGCAAAAAAAACGAGGTGGGGCAAAGACGGGGTGTCAGAGATGGGACACAGACCAAAAGGTCACAATTG
>NC_069405.1:98443988-98464217 GCF_026875155.1 Cherax quadricarinatus | reverse complement strand
CTTTTTGGGGGGTTTCCCTTGTGACCACGGCATCCAGTTGGGGCTTTTCTTGCCTCTACCCCCCTCCATGTTTTAAATACGGGTACTCCCACCCATTTTGATCCTCGTACTCATACTCTCTCTTGCATCGATCTATCAGTCTGCTCTTCCTCCACTGTACTAGACTTCACCTGGTCTGTTCTACCGGACTTACATGACAGCGATCATTTTCCGATCATTCTTACTTCTCCTTCCTGTTCACCACCTTTCCGTAGCCCTCGCTGGCAATTTGATCGGGCAAATTGGGATCTTTACTCACACCTCACTGCTTTTCGTGAGGTTCCTTCTTCATCCTCCGTTGATGAGCTAGTACACATCTTCTCGACGTCAGTTTATACCGCAGCTTCTCATTCTATACCCCAAACCTCAGGCAGACATTCTCAGAAGTGCGTGCCTTGGTCTCCTGCTTGTGCTTGTGCGGTACGTTTGAAACGCGCTGCATGGGGCAGGTACAGGTACAATAGAACCACTGAGAGACTTCTTGATTTTAAGCAGAAGCGTGCGATCGCTCGCCGTGTCATCCGTGAAGCTAAACGCACTTGTTGGCGAGACTATGTTTCCACCATCACCTCTGCTTCTTCTATGAGTGCAGTCTGGAAAAAAGTGAGGAAATTGAGTGGTAAATACTCTCCTGACCCGGCTCCTGTTCTAACGGGCCCTGGTGTTGATGTAGCAAACCCTCTCGACATTGCCATTGAACTTGGCACACATCTGGTCCGTATTTCCCGAGGGCTCCATCTATGCCCCTCGTTTCTTTCCTCAAAGTCTGCCAGAGAGTTAGTACCCTGGACTTTTCTTCTCTCAGAGAAGAACAGTATAATGTGCCTTTTACACTTCAAGAACTAGAGGCAACGCTCTCAGCTTGCCGATCATCGGCAGCTGGGCCTGACGACATTCATATTCGTATGTTACAGCATTTACATCGGTCAGCCCTTGTAGTCCTTTTACACCTCTTCAATCTTATTTGGGCACAAGGAGTTCTTTCCCAGCTGTGGAAACCTGCCATTGTTCTCCCTTTCCGCAAACCGGGTACTACAGGACATGATGCCTCCCACTATTGTCCCATCGCTCTTACGTTTAATGTGGTATTTAGAGACACACAACAGTCTCTACGCTAGTCAATATGGCTTTCGTAAGGGTCGTTCTACCATAGACCCCTTACTATGCTTGGATACATATGTTCGTAATGCCTTTGCGAATAATCACTCAGTTATTGCCATATTTTTTGACCTTGAGAAGGCATATGACACAACTTGGAGGTATAATATTTTGGCCCAGGCCCATTCCTTAGGCCTCCGAGGCAATCTACCATCCTTCCTTAAGAACTTTTTAACTGACAGACATTTCCGTATTCGAGTCAATAATGTTTTTTTTCCCCGGACTTCGTCCAAGCTGAAGGTGTCCCTCAGGGATGTGTTCTAAGCACAACACTTTTTCTCCTTGCTATAAATGATTTGGCCTCTGTTCTTCCACCCAATATTTGGTCATCACTCTATGTTGATGACTTCACTATTGCTTGTGCAGGGGGCTGACTGTCATCTTATTGCAGTTTCTCTCCAGCATGCGGTCGACCGTGTTTCCACTTGGCCACCACGCATGGTTTAAATTTTCAAGTACCAAAACTCACCAAATTACTTTCACTAGACGCTCTGTTATCTCCGATCATCCTTTGTATCTCTATGGCTCCCGTATCCCCGAACGTGATACAGTCAGGTTTCTAGCCTTCTCTTTGACCATAGGTTATCCTGGAAACCTCACATTACCTCTCTGAAGGCAACTTGTCACAGCCGGCTAAACCTTCTTAAAACCCTTGCTCATCTTTCCTGGGGAGCTGATCGTCGAACTCTGCTTCGCCTACATTCAGCCCTCGTTTTATCAAAACTCGATTATGGTGACCAGATTTATTCCGCGGCCTCTCCTGCTACTCTCTCTAGCCTTAACTCTATCCATCACCAAGGATTACATTTGTGCCTTGGTGCTTTTCACTCTTTCCCTGTTGAGAGCCTCTATGCAGAAGCGAATGTTCCATCCTTGTCTGATCGCCGTGATGCCCATTGCCTTCGCTACTATGTACGCTCTCACGATCTACACAATCCTTCCATTTATAGAATGGTCACCGATATTAGTAGACATTCTTTATTCGTTCGCCGTCCCTTTTCTCTTCGCCTACATTCACTCTTATCTTCCCTTCAGTTACCACCTTTATATGTTCATGTAGCATCTCACTTTTCCCTACCCCCCTGGGAAGTTCCAGCTGTTCGGGTCTGTTCTTTCTCACTCCCTTGCTCGAAAGCTCAACTGCCTACGGTGGCTTCCCGCTCTCTTTTTCTTGATCACTTCCACTCCCATTGTCATGCCACCGCTGTGTACACAGATGGCTCTAAGTCTTCAGACGGCATCGGATTCGCAGCAGTGTTTCCGGACAGCGTCGTGCGGGGGCATTTACTATCTTCACTAGCATTTTTACTGCTGAACTGTATGCCATTCTTGCAGCACTTATTCGTATCGCATCTATGCCTGTGTCATCATTTGTAGTAGTCTCAGACCCCCTTAGTGCTCTACAGGCTATACGAAAATTTGATACATCTCATCCCCTAGTTCTCCGTATCCAACTTTGGCTACGCCGTATCTCTACGAAGCATAAAGATATTATTTTTTGTTGGGTCCCTGGTCATGTTGACGTACAGGGCAATGAACAGGCAGACACTGCTGCGTCGGTCAGCAGTACATGACCTACCAATTTTCTATCGAGGTGTCCCATTTCTTGACTATTTTGCTACAATAGTCTACCCACCTTCGCACCCGTTGGCAAAACGTTGGTCAACTCTGCACGGTAACAAACTTCATTCTATTAAACGAGCATAGGTACTGCCGCTTCATGTCCTCAGTGCCGAGGTTGTTAGACCACTCTCTCCCGCCTCGCATTGGCCCACACTCTCTTACTCATGGGTACTCAAGAAAAGGCACCCTGCTCCTCTCTGTAGCAGGTCAAGTTTCCAGTATCGATTAGCCACATTCGTTAGACGCCAGCTCTATCAACGAGCACGCAGAATTTACCTCCAACGTCGTCTTCGTTCTACTACTCTCTCTTTACCTCCCTTCTTGCTGATGGACCCCTCCTTTAATACCGACTCTCTCCATTGACTTCTTGACAACGTCGATTTACTCCACAAAACTCTGATGATACTTTTCGCACACCCCCAGCCCTTTTCGAGTTTCAGTCTCTTGCTGCCCCGCTTTACCCTTTCACCATCCACTGCCCCGCTGTTATCCGTAACCTATTACTCATCATCACCCTTTGCCACCTGATCCCCTCGCATCCTTCCTGCCCTGCAGCGCTGTATAGTCCTTGTGGCTTAGCGCTTCTTTTTTGATTATAATAATAATAATAATTGAAATATTGTAATCACACTATTGTGATCCCATGGCCTCTTGCCAGGGCCAAAACAAAGCCCTCTTTCATATGAAAGAATACAGGGTCCCGTTAAGTATCACTGGTAACCAAATATAATCATGTATAAGCATTCCAACAAGAAATGGCAAAATGGAGACAAGAGTGCCCAAAGATGCAGCCTCCTACAGTACCATGCAAGCTACCAGATGTAGGATTATCCTAAGTACCATTGCTCTTTGCTTGTCTTCTGTAAGAGAAAACAACTAACATTGTAACTAGGTGTTGTTGGCTGAGGATTTTTGTCAGTACTGTGCTAGCTGTTGCTGAAGAAACTTCTTAGGTGTAGGATTCCTTTATTTTTTAGGCCTTGGGGTGTATCCTTTAGTTTCATGACTTGATCATCTTAGGTCAACATAATTTTTCATCAGCATAAGCCCCAGCAGCTAAGTCATGGAAGAATGAAGAACCTCAAAAATGTATAGAATGAAGGTGAATCATATAAAAATCTAGAAACAGAGAAAATATTTAGGAATAATGTGTTTAATCGTCCATTTGGAAAACACAGTAAAGGCAAATATGAAGCAAAGGCCAGAAATGTTAGAGTGGATTAATGCAAATTTTTGAAATAAACAGAGCAAGCTAATGATGGGGGTACTTCTCCAATTACTTATGCTCTCACAATTAGAATACTGTTCTGGTGCTCACAGTACCTTTCCAATGGAAGAAGAGATAGTAGAAGCTGTTATGTACAGTGGTTGTATTCAAAGAATTAGAAGAATATCTAATGTATAGTAAATGCTTCAAAAAACTAGATTGTTCTCTGGAATAGAGAGGAGCTATGTAACTAACATTTAACATTGAGATTCTTGAAGCACATGGGTGGTCCTTAATTAACACACTACTATAACTTACTGGTAGTGAAAATATGCAATAAAATGCAGAATAAACCCAGTGAAGAATGGGGGGTGGGGAATTGGGGCACAATTCGTGACAACACTATCAACATCACCATCAAATATTCATGTGAAACCATCAGATGTCAGAAATACTGTCAGGGTGAAGCTGAAGTACAACGTTTTTACAACTTTTTATTTGCAGGGTTGATGGCATGTAGTCCTGCCTGCTGCTAGCACAAACAGCCTAAGGGGTTACCGAGGCGTCACAGGGAAATTTGGGTTGTGGGGGTACAAGAGCTTTCAAAACCAATCACGAGTTAGGAATCCCCAGAAAGTTGGAGCACCCAGTTTTTCTAGAGGTTGTCAGGACCCTTGGCATTGGCAGCTCATTTGCCTAGTTTTATCTTCATGGTTACTTTATAAACTTCTGGTATAGGAAAATCATCATCTTTTTTTTTTCAGATGGTCTTAATGACACATTAAATCATGGCAGGTCCTGAGAATTTGCATTAAGAGGAATATTTGTAATATTTTGGGATATTGTCTTAGACATAATTTTACAATAAACCTCTGATATAATGGAATGTAATAAGGATTCATCTCAGTGTTTCCTAAATCAAAATGTTTAAATGGCAGAAAAAAAGCATAAGTACACATCAAAAATACTGTACTCATAATTTACAGATGACTGCAATAAACATCAAAATTAAAAGAGATAAAAGTACAGTTTTTGACCCAGTGAATATTAGCTTTATTGTCAGGCGTCCTATTGTATCGAGGGTTTACTGTATATTGAAAGCAAGACAGTCCCTCTTCCATCCCTGAATTGGTTAGGGTGACTATAAAGCCATTAAGTAAGTGGTTGATACTGATTTACGAGTGTCCAGTTTGACATAATCCAAATTATAAAAGATTATTGAAGTCTCTCTCCCATCCCATAGCAGTAGCCATGTGCATGTTGTGTCCCTGTCATTATAATATGGGAGAGTAATATACCTTAGTTGTACTGGGAGCCACCAAATTAGAGCATTTGGTATATCTATAATGATGATGAGAGATCTTTAACAAGTTGTTGGCCACTTGATTATGCAAAATGCTGATAGATCACATCAGTGGGGTGGGGGGGGGGGGGGTTTTGTTTCAAATGTCAGAGGCCGCTTTGTGTGTAAGTTTATTGTTTACTTATTTGTGATTGCAGGGATCAATTCTCAAGATCCTGTCCCCTACCACTTAACTTAACACATACTCTAGATTCACTTTTTCTTCCTTTGGGACATATTGGTATGGAGCCTGCTTCCACTTCCTCATAAGATCATTCCACTTTCGACCACTGAGACTGAAGAAAATGCTTCCTAACTTCCAGTGGCTCCTATATTACTTTGCATCCAGCAGTGTCCCTGAGTTTCCATTAATCCAAGTCTGCTCGAAATCCTAGGCATGCTAGGTGTCCAGTGGCCACCTCTGTAATTAGTATTTTATAACATGTAAACCACACAATACCCAAAACCTGTAAACCGCACAGTGTAACGCCTATAGAGAATAAACTTGAATGAAATTTACTCCTCCGCAATCAGCCTATCCCAACTATCTTATCATTTTCCGAATACTTTTTTATGTATGTCTTCCTTGGTTCTTCAGTCCTCCAGTTATCCTTAGTCCGTTCTATTAGCCCCTCCTTGTAGATCATTCCCTTTAGCTCAGTAACAAGCCCAGTTGCATACTTCGCATTTCTCCTTTCTCCAGTTTCTTAACATACTTTTTAGGTGCAGATTCATAACTGGAGTGCTACATACTCAAAGATGGAAGCTTAATGTTATCTTTCATAAAGATCCAAAAATTACTTTTGTTGAGATTCCTGAAGGCTACCTCCTAAGATTTGCCTGATCATTGGCTGCAGAAGTTATTCGGCTGGTGTGAGCCTCTGGTGAATCTGAGCACATCCTAACACCCCTAGGTCTTTCTCTTTAAAGTACTGCAGCCTCTGTCCGCTCTGGTCTACACCCAGTTTCTGGTATTCCTTTCTCATTAACTCAATCTTCATGGATCATTCACTTATTAGGGTTGAATTCAAGCAGCCAATTATAGACTACTCTTGCATTTTGGTGTGTACATGCATCTCACCTGTTGTGGTTGTGTATGTAATGTACATACATACGTCTGTTTGCCTTTTGTATGTGCTTGCACATACACACATTAAGTTGCAAGTGTAAGTTGTAAGTAAGAATTTGATGATAAAGATTTTGTGACTAACAGAAAGAACAATGATGCTTTAATCAAGTGATACTGTATTTGATCCTTCGCCAATGAATTTTAGGCAATTCATTTTCAAAATTATCCACACTACAAGGTTGTGAGCTTTGTTTCAGTGCTATGGTATTTGTTACCCACTATCCATAAACAGCAGTCTCCTCTGTTGGATTGGGACTTTGTGGTAAGATTTCTAGTACCATGGAACTCAAAATATGAATAATTTAAAAGTAGGAACACTACTTTTTGTAGAAGGTTCCTTGGTGCCATGGTGTCGCACTTCCCCCCCCCCCATATCAACTGCTTCTGCTGCTGTTTGTGCTGTTCTTTCTAGGCTTAGAGCGTGTGCTGCTGATGTGCACAGACAAGGGAGCACAACTGCACAGGAGAGGGAGAACGATAGACTTACCTGTACTAGAATGTGGGTTACAGTCGATACTCTGGTGTAATAGAGGTTTATTGATAGACCCATACCTAGAGATTGGTCAGAACATGAAACCTGAAAACACAAAATAAGTTTATTGCTTCAAAATTATGTCAAATACTATAACAATTTTTTTTCTTTTAAATCCCATAAAATATTTCCAACAGATTTTATTCATCCCATTCTACTATGATTAATTTTCTCCAAAAAACTGCTAATTATGTGTTTAATGACCGAGAAGAAAATGTTTAGATGATGTGATTTGCAGCAGTATTTGATAATCTGTCATTCTTTGGTTATGGCATTAATACCAGTACAGTGTTTAATGCCGCATCAGCAGCAGTCCTCTCTGCCCTTGACTAACTTTAAGAGCATCAATCTCTCACAGTGAAGGGAATCATTTTTCATGCATCTGAGGGTAAGGTTTCTATTGTAGAGACTTGATAGATACAGATATGTAATAAGAAATACAAATACAGTAAAATAATAACTCTTTGTCATTTTATTTGGCCAAAATCATGTTTAAATTTCAGGGGTAGTTATATAATTTAACATGTAACAAAATTTTAAGACAGGACCTCTACATACACACACAAAATAATTGTTAAGGCCTTAGATATGTTAATTAAGATTTAACATTTGTTTTATTAGCTTTTCAAGAATCTTGCTTACATGTAGTCCTTCACAAATTTCAATTTAGGTCATTTGGGATATACTCACCTGTAATTGTTTTTAAAGCTTTTGTATTTATTTCAAATTTATTGTCCTGATCAATAATTCAGGTTTCTTGACTACAACCTACTGTCGTTAAACAGTCGAGCCTATTTGTCGTTTTGTAGCCGAACAAGTTTTTTTTCTTTGTCCTGATACCACTTAATTGTCTCTAGAGGTAAGAGGTGGTTTAAACAGTGAACATGAAAACGTTCTTTACAGCAGACTCCTATCATAAGATTTATCAATGTAAAGGAAGAATAACTTGTTTGAATGGACTTTGTTTGCTTGAAAGATATAATGCATTCTTGGGTGGTAAAATTTTTGCCCTACTTCATCTAGTTTATATGTTCAGTTTCAGATAGGGAGTGCATTTGTGTAGGACTTCATCTTTACCATCTAGCTTTTTTTGTGAACATGTTTTCCGCAACAACTTGATTGCTGCTATGTAATTATGAATTTGTTTCTCATGTAGAAGGTTTTTTTTTTTCTTGTTCACTGAAACATTCTGCCTGGGTATATACCAGTCAGCAAAAAAAAAATAAAAAAAAAATGTTATGCTACATATAACATGAATTAGTTAGGATAAAACTGGTATTTATCAAGGACTTTGTGAATTTGACGTTATGAACTCTCTCATTTCCCTTGAGACTTTTATCTAGGAAAATTTCACGGTTAGTTTCCTGTTTAGTATACCAAGACATTGATGTGCTTTGTCCAGCTAGGTGATAGTATTAAAAGTTAGGTTGTTAAAAAATATCTTGAGTATTATAATAAAGTAATGTAACTTTGGACTTCACAGGATTACCTTCTGGAACAAGCAAAGAAGACTTCCAAGCTACATCTACAGTACACTCATAAGGGGACTAAACTAGCAGTGTGGTTTGTTGGAGAATGCAGAATTTCGGGACGTGCCTTCAGTCGCCACTTTGTTTAGCCAGGTGATCCCCAACTTTCACTCCCTTCTCTGCCTCCCCCACTAGGCCTCTTCCCAGCCCTACCCATCATGACTTCCCTGATGGGCATTCATAGGTTCAACGATGATTTTATAAATCATGAGTTAGTGTATATTTTTTTTCCTTAAGATCTTATTGTATAATAGTTACAATGGGTGATGTTCTGTAACAAACATTGTTTGAATGTAAAATTTTATATTATATACAGTTTGTTTACAGTTCACACTACAAGTACTTTTGTGATGTTAATGCTAGGGTGATGAAACATCTTTCCTGTTCATCTTAGTTAGGTGCGATAACCTCTTCAAACAGAGTTGTGATGCTGTTTAAGGAAGTTCGTTGGTTGTCCGGTCACATTCCATCAGTTATCTCATCTCTTCACTCTAGTAAGGTGAGATATTGTGAATTGTGTCAATAAATGTATAAACAATTTGCAAGTGTTTTTACACCCTCTTGTGTTGCCTAATGCAAAGTTTTATTATTTGATAAGGAAAGGGTAAGAAAATAAGTCTAAATGTTTAATCTCTGTGTCTTATTACTAAGTTTCAAGGTAGTGATTGCATTAACTATCAGGAGGTCAGTAGGCATGTGTAATCTTGAGAATGTTCAGTGCATCATAGCACTGTCACTTTAAATATTGTACCCAGTATAGTTGGGTGAATTAGCTGTTACTGTAATGTATTTGTTTGAACCTTGGCAGGTGTTGGTGTCTTTTTGCCACTTACATTTATCACTTGCCCCTTTTGCTGTTTTTTTCCATAAAAAAGAAATATGCAGAGAATTCATTGTGTGGAAATTAGGAGATGTGGAGTTAAAAAAAGTATTATTCAGAGGGCTGAAGAGGGTATTGAGGCAGTTTGTCATTTAGAGAGGATGGAGCAAAATAGAATGACTTGGAGGGTGTGTAAATCTGTAGTGGAGGGGAGGGGGAGCAGGGGTCACCCTAGGAATGGATTGGAGGGAGGGGGTTAAAAGAGGTTTTGTGTGCAAGGGGCCTGGACATGCAGCGGGCCCAGAAATGGGGGAATGAATTGGTTTTGGAACCTGATGAGCTGTTGAGTGTGAAGGGATTCAGGGAAACCAGTTAACCAGGCTTGAGCCCGTGGAGGGGGGAAGTACAATGCTTGGACTTTGAAGGAGGGGCTTGGGATGTTTGCTGTTCGGAGTGAATTGAACTGTTGTATCTGAGCTCCTCTGCGAGTAGTGATTATGTGTGAAGATGGTAAAATTTTTTTTTGTCACCCTGGTTCGGTGGGTGATGGCCGATGTGTGAAAGAAGAAAAAATTTTATTAGGCATCCATGTCCATCCAGTGGGTAGAAGTCAAGTGATTACAAAGGCACTTTTATGGGTCCAGGGATGGTCCTCAACTTTTTTTTAGCTAAGCAAGTTATGTGATTTATTTCCAGATTTACTTGCTTAGGCACAGTGGTAATTCCAGTGATACATAGATCGCATCCTCCAACCATCCTTCAGGTGGCACACACTAACAGTATTTCCCATCAAGTCTTCTGGAAACTCTTCCCTATATATTACATTCCCTTGCTTACCCCTTTTAAACCCTTTTTGGGGTCCATGCCGGTGTTCTACGGCCCTTTGACAGCAGTTCTGTGCCATAGTACATGCCATGAGCTTAGCTCATTCAGATAAGCTGTCAGTGGTAAATTTGAGTCTAGATATGCAGGATTGGATCTGTGTGGTAAGTGTGTACCATATAAAAAAAATTCCTGCAGCCTGTGTGTGTGCGCATGGGCTTTTAAAAACATACAAATGAAAAGTAATTTACATGGAAATACTAAGCTATTAAATTATTAAGCATATACAGTACAGGCAGGCCCTGCTTATACACCAGGTTAGGTTCTAGGTTTTGTCTGTAAAGTTAATAATAGCTTTATTTCACTTTAAATGAATATTTAATCCTAATAGCATGTTTACACTATCATATATCAAGTGAGTATATATAGCTAGGTCGAAAAAATGGACATGGTAGTATACAAAATTACTTCCTTTAAATATTTTTTTTCCTTGGCTTATAGCGAGTGGCGAATATATTTATTGTAAGAAATCTAAATAAATGAAGAGGGATTTTAATTGAAAACCACTGTTTAGCAAAACCCTGTAAAGTGGGGCCCCCCCTTGTATTTTAAAAAAGATATGAATGGAAAGAGGGGGGTTTTTAACGAATTTTGTTTGAGGGTAGGCAAGGTAACTTAAATGAAGGGATTCAGGGAAACCAAGAGCTGGATTTGAGTTAATGGAGGTTGGAGGGTCGTGCCTGCTCTCTGATGGGTAGGAATGTTGAAACCTTCAGGGTAAAACTGATTGTGGTGTCAGCACACTTATTGAAATATGGCGATTAAGTTTAATGATGGTGAACGAATTTTCTTTTGGTTGCCCTGCCTTGGCAGGGGACAACCTAGTTAAAATATATATGTATATAACTCAAGATATATACAAATGAGAATACTTAGCAAATTTTACCGGTGTTGGAGTGGTTGGTATTTTTGTTTAATAAATGTATCAAAGATTTCGAAAAAAGAAAAATTGGATATCACATTGGAGAGAGGGATTTTTGGAAGATGTAAATTTTTTCAGATATTTGGGAGTTGACTTGTCAGCAGATGGGTTTTTGAAGGATGAGGTTAACCATAGAATTGATGCAGGAGAAAAAATGAGTGGTGCGTTGAAAAATCTGGGGAGACCCAAAAAAAAAGTTTTCTTTGGAGGCAAAGAAGGAAATGTATGAAAGTTAGTGGTACCAACACTTACATGGATGTGAAGCTTGGTTGTAAATGCTGCAGCGAGGAGGTGGCTGATGTCCTGTCTAAGGGTAATTTTGTGACTAAATTTATGCAGAGATTTCGGAGTGTGGAAAATTAGGAGAAGGTGTGGGAGTTACTAAAAGTGTTAGTCAGAGGGCTGAAGATGAGTTGTTGAGGTGGTATGGCCATTTAGAAAGAATGGATCACAGTAGAATGACTTGGAGTGTGTATGAATCTGTAGGGAAAGGAAGGGGGGGTAGGGGTCGTCCCTTGAAAAGATTGGGGGGAGGGGTAAAAGGTTTTTTTGTGGGTGAGGGGGTTGGATTCCAGCAAGCTGTGTGAGAATGTTGAAGGGGGGTTGATTAAAAACTTTAAATGAAAAAAATAGGACAATTTTTTGGGATTTTTAGTTTTTGGAAAAAAATTTTATTTAAATTTCCCAAATTTTTTTTTTTTTTTTTTTGGGAAAAACCCATTTAAAATTGGGGGTAGGCCCTTGAAACCTTTTAAGGGGGCCTTTAAAAAAAAAATTTTTTTTCCTTTAAAAAATTTTAAAAATTTTCCCCGATTAAAGCCCCAAAATGGTTTTGGAAAAAACTTACGGAAATTTGGAAATTTTGGGGTCTGGCTGTTTAGTGGTTTTCCCTTTGGGAATTTTTCCAATTTATGATATGCAAAAAATGAATATTGTAAAAACCCATTTTTTTTTGGGTGAAAAAACCCTATTTATGAAATTAAAATTTTTATAAAAGGGAAATTAGAAATTTTTTTAAAAATTTTTTTAAAAATGTTTAAAAATTTAGAAAAAAGAAAAATTTGAAAAAATGCATTCCCGGGGGGTTTTAGGTTAGTTTTATTTTTTGTTACTTTAATTTTTTTTTAAAAAAATAAATTATTTATGCAGAAAGGGGGGTTTGTTTAGGAAAAAAAAATTTTTGGGGGAAAGAAAAATTTAAAATTGGGTTACACACTTTGGGAGGGTTTTTTTAAAATTTTGGGGAAAAATTTTGGCTTTCTGATTTGACCAAAATTTAAGGGATTTCATTTTAAAAAAAAAAAATTTTTAATTTTCCCCAAAAAATGAGGGGGAAATGAATCAAAAAAAAATTACAAAAAAAACGGAGGGTTTTTTTAAAAAAGGAAAAGTTTTTTTTTTATTAGAGGGTGGGTTTTTTTGTTTGGGGCCCGACCACAACCCCTTTTTAATGGGGGGGTAATTTTCCCCTTTTTTGGGCCGTAGTTTTGATTAAGGTAAAAAAGGGGGTTTTTAAATACAATAACGAAAACCCCAAAGGGGTAAAAGGGGTTCTGGGGATATTGACGTTTGGAGGGAAAACTTTTTCCCTTGAAGACAGTTTTTATTACGAGTGAGGTAAAGTGTTAAGGATGAAAAATTTTTTTTTTTTTTGGGGTCCCCCCTTTAGGGGAGAGGCATTTTTAAAAAAAAAATTCGCAAAATAAAAAACTGTCAGTAAACCTTTTTAACTCCCCTGAAGACGACTTGTGGAAATTTCAGTAAATCCCTGGGTAAATTGTTTCTTTTTAACCCCTTTTGGGTTTAGCATTCAAAATTTATTACATTATTTAAGAAGAAAATAAGGTCAATAGATTGTAAGTTGTCACCCCCTGAAAAAGGAGCTACAGGTATTTGGGAGTACAGTTTGTAAAGAATGTCAGTAAAAGAAACGTAGTGGGGCCCGAGACAGGGCCATACGTTTTAACAATATAGTATATTAATTTTTAAAAATAGTCATATAGAGATATCCTTATAAATTTTTCAGGAAATGCATATCACCCATTTTAAGATAATTTTGAAATCTTCAGATTTTTATCCATATTTTTCATTGTATTAATGTCTGGAATTTCTTGATTTTTATCTGTTTGTATTTGAGATTAGCTTCATAAGAGTATATAAAATTATTTTAATTGTACGATGTAACATGCAGGTTGGTAGATGCCCCTTTTGACCCTTAAAACCTTCTTTTTCACCACCTCTCACAGGATGAACATGGTGGCACAATAAACAAGCCGGTAAAGGGGACACAACAAATAAACAAGGTGGAGATTGTATTGGTTTGTTTCAGGATCCTGTAAAAGTGTTGCTTGATGTGATTTTAAAGGGCTCGTGATCCAAGGAAAAAGATATACTCTCTACTTTTTAGGATCAAACCCGAATCTTGGTGCTGCAAACCCTTGAATTTATCGCTTTTCCCTGAAAATTTGTACACAAAATTTTAGTCATAGTTTTGCCCTGGATTAAAAAATGTGAAGGGAAGGGCTTCCCCTTAAATTTAGGTATCCTTGAGCTAGTGAAAGGCTCTAATCCAAAAACTTAATTTTTCCTCCCAAAGAGTAACTCTGGTCAGATCACTGACAGTGATAAGGATATGTGTGAAAATTTTCAATACCTACTTCCCCTTTGGGTTTTTTTCCCGGGAAAAACTAGCGTAATTCCCAAAAAAATAGATTTTAGAACGGACGATAATAAACTATGGATTGCGGTAACTAGTGACATGGGCCTCAACAAAATTTAGAAATTAAAAAATAAAAAATCCCCAGGCCCTGATGAACTGTTTGCAAGGGTGTTAAAGGAATGTAAGAGGAAATTAGCATAACTTTGGCAAATTTTTTTTAAAATATCACACAAAGGCATAGTGCCCGATAAGTGGAAAAAGGCAAATGTTGACCTATTTACAAGGCAGGGACGGGCCTTGCTTCAAAAATATAGCCCAATAAAACCTTTCCTCCATGTGGGAAAAAATTTATGGAATCAATAATTGCCAATGCAATTCGTAGCCTCTTTTATAGACATAAATTTATTTAAAGAATCTCACATGGTTTCCAAGGGCATTTCCGTCTTACAAATTTTTTAACTTTTTTCCTAAGTTGTTTGAGGAGGTAGATAATGGTAATGAATATGATATTGTGTTTGGGGCTTCGTAAGGCTTTCAATAGAGTTCCAATAGAGGTATTGAGGAAACTTAAGGCACACAGAATGGAGGAGAAATTTTTTCCTTTGGGGGAAAGGCATGGCTGACAAATAGGGGCAGAATTTTGTGTAAAAAGGGGGGAAAAAACAGAAGGGGGGCACGCCAAGCGGGGTCCCCGGGGTCAGTGTTGGGCTGTTGTTTTTCACAATTTACATAAAGGGAAAGATGGGGAAAAATTAGTGACCTAAGCAAATTTGTGATGACACAAAAAGGCCCTCCAATTATTCAATGGGACACTAGAGCACTCCAGGGTGATTTGAATAGTTGAGGGAAAAGGTAGAGAAGTGGCGATGCACTTTTAAAAAGACAAATGCAAAGTTTTAAATGTTTTGGCAGGAAATAACTGCCCCATATAAACTAAATAATGTAGATCTTTAAAACTATGATTGCAAAAAGGGTTTAGGAGTTTTAGTTAGCTAACTAAAACCTAGACAAAAAGTGCATTAGTGTTCGCAAAAAAGCTGCAGAACCTTGGTTTAAAATCTAGAAATATAAATAATAGAAGTCCTCGGTTTTTCTTCAATTCTATATATCCTTGGTTAGGCTTCATTTAGATTATGCTGCACCGTAATACAGAATGGATATCAATGCACTGGAAAATGTACAGAGGAGGATGACAAAGTTGATCCCATGTATCAGAAATTTTCCCTATGAGATAGACTGAGGGCACTGAATCTGCACACTCTCAAAAGGCGTAGAATTAGGGGGGATATGATCGAGGTGTGTAAATGGAAAACAGAAATAAATAAAGGGGATGTAAGTAGCATGCTGAAAATTTCTGGCCAAACAGGACTCGCAGCAATGGTTTCAAGTTGGAAAAATTCAGATTCAGAAAGGATATAGAAAAGCACTTGTTTGGTAATAGAGTTGTGGATGAGTGGAACAAACTCCCCAGTGCAGTTATAGAGGCTAAAAATGTTGTGTAGTTTTAAAAATAGGTTAGATAAATACATGAGTGGGTGTGGGTGGGTGTGAGTTGGACTGATTAGCTTGTGCTACTAGGTCTGATGCCGTGCTCCTTAAGTGGAAGTGACCTGACTAGGTGGGTCATTGGGCTAATTCAGTGGGGTGGGGGGCATGGACCTGCTTTGGCGTGGGTCAGTGGGCCTGCTGCGGTGTTCCTTCTTTTTTGTGTTCTTTGTTCTGATGGTGGGTGGAAAGGACCTGATCTCTATGTGGACGCGTGCTAATCCCTTAAGCGATGTGTCTGATCTCACTGGTCAAGGGCATTGGGTTTAAAGCCGGGGGGGGAGAATTGGAGCTCCCCTGAAAGGACCAGAGACTGTTGCAGTGTCCTTTATTTTTATGATCTGTGTTCTTATGAGGGCAAATATTTATTAGTGGGATGGATCTGTGAAGGACCTCCCTAGAGGGGGCAACAGGCCTGCTGCATGCTCTCCTTTATGTTTTCCGGGGATTGAGCCTGGCCCTTCCATTCCCCCAGCACTTCTCATCTACAATTGCAGTCTTGTCTATTTCGTCTTTTGGTGGCTGTGTTGAACTCTCAAAGAGTTGTAAAGCTACCCGGAAATTTTTTTCTCTTCAACCCTTTGTTCTTTGTATCAATTGGTTAGCATAGTTTTGAAACCCCCAAAAAGCCCTTTTTTTCCCGATCCCGGACATTGATTTAGGACAATGAACAAGTAGATCAACTTTTTATGACTTCTGTTTTTCCATTGGGTGTTACTTTCTAAAATTTACTTTTCGTGCTCATAATCTGCAACAGTGTTGGCCCAAATTTTGGCTACCACAAATTTTTTGAAATAGTTTAGGTTTTTTGGTCATCTTCCCTCCATGTCAGGTTTTAGAGATTGCATTCTCAAATTTCTTTTCAGACATGCAACTCGCTGACCAATGGGGGAACCACACTGTTTTGTGAGGACTTTTGGGCCCCAAAATTTTCAGTCAACATATCTTAATGCCATTTCCTCATTGGGGGACATAAAGGATTTGTTGATGAAATCTTACATTTGATGCAGACACGCTTTGACTTTTAAAAAAAGGGCTTTTCCCCCCACCCACTTGGATTTCGTTTCTCTTTTACTAGCCCCCTGCCACTAACTTTTTTTGCACACCCCCAATCACTTTTAACCTTTGATGTTGTTACTTTCACACACTGATCCTGCACTGCTGTTACCTTTTAATTTAGTACTTCCCCTGATAGCAAATTTTAAGGTCGAGGAAAAAGGACTGACAGGGGGTCTGAGAAACTGAACAAGTCTCCCCAGAGCAAATTGGTCACAAATTAAAAAATGTGGGGGTATATATGCAAAAGTTTAGTCCCCATTTTGGGGGTTTTTAAATATTCGAAGGGAGTCGATAGTTAAATCCATTCTCCCGGGGGATTTCCCCTTTATGCTATTGGGGAAAGATTGGACCTGTGCTCCAATTCTTGAAACTGTCTGAAAGCCTTTTAGTTCCCCAGGCACTGTAGTTCCTATGGCTTTAGTTGTCACCCCCATGAATATAATTTAAAACCCCCTTCCCCAAACAATAGTTGAACAGTTTGTTTTTAAAAAAGGAAAATTTCGCTATAAAAAAATTATACTATTTAAATTTAGGGTTATTTTGATCCAAGACACACAAACTTTAAATTAACTTCTTATTCATCCTGCCCCACTAACCTAATGTCGACGATTTTGGGGGAGACTCCCTCTCCCTTTTTCCATCGCCACACTCGTCTTCTCAAGGATCTAGGGAGAGGCGCCCTGTTCCCTCTGTGAAATGCGGGTTCCAGTATCTGTTACCACATGCTGTTGGACTTCCCACTCTATCAACGAGAAACGCAGAATTTACCTTCGTCATCTCCGCTCTGCTGCCCTTTCTTTACCTTTCCCCTTTTCTTGCTGATGGACCCTCCTTTAATCTGGACTCTCACATTGAATTTTTGACAGCATCTGATTTATTCCACAAACTCTGATGTTGATAACCTTTAGCACTCCCAAAACCCTTTCTACCTCAATCTCTTGCTACCTCTACCCTGAAACTATCCACTGCCCCGCTGTACTCCATAACCTACTAATCATCCCTCTCCCTTTGCTATGGTTTAACCCTCACATCCTTCCCTGCCCTGCAGTGCTGTATAGCCCTTGTGGTTTAGCACTTCTTTTTTATTATAATTCCACTAACCTCTTAACTTTCCTTCAAGAAAGGTTCGTTAAAGCTGGTGCTTTTGATCCAAGGAATTGGACCACCTCTTCCCTGAATTGGATCAAACCTGAATGCCTCCTTTTTCCCAGGTGCTGTATAACTTAGGGGTTTAGCCTTCCCTTTTTAAATAATAACCCCTTCCCCCCACCCTCTTACTTTCTCTCCCTTCAGCATTGTATGACCCTTTCAGGTTTTAATTATACCTGTTGTTAGTGCTTAATTGATTTTTTAGGCTCAGGCAGTACAGGATCCTTATGCCATAAATCAATATACTTCATACAACCTAAATCAATGTGGTTCCCATGGCTGAACTAACAGTTGTATTTCGTACTGCTTTTGTAAAAATGTACGGAAATGAGTTGATTTTTAAAAAAGTCAGCAGCAGATTCCAGAAGCAGAAAAAACTTAAGATCTGTTTTCAAGATTGGATGACATGCCTTGACGTGTTGGCTAATCATGCAGACTTGGACATTGAAAGAAGAGCACCCATATGTTGCAGCTGCATTAACAACTTGATCCCACATCTAGAAAGGCTTGTTTATCTCAGAATTTTTGTAGGACCCACATTGGCTTTTTTTTTTTTTTTTTTTCTAACCACATGGGTCTACAAATTTTGAACACATCTGTGCTTCAGATGTTCATCTTTAAACATTTTCAGCTCATAGGGTTCCCACTGCTACAATCTGGAGCCCAACACTATTATTATAATCAAAAAGAAGCGCTAAGCCACAAGGGCTATACAGCGCTGCAGGCAGGAAGGAAGTGAGGGCATCAGGTGGCAAAAGGGAGATGGATGAGTAATAGGTTATGGAGAACAGCGGGGCAGGGGATGGTGAAAAGGTTTGAGGGCAGCAAGAGACTGAGCTAGAAAGGGCTGAGGGAGTGCGAAAGGTATCACCAGTTTGTGAGTAAATCAGTCTTTGTTAAGAAGTCATTTAGAGAGTCAGGATTAAAGGAGGGTCCATCAGCAAGGGAAAGGGGAAAGGGAAAGAGAGAGTAGTAGAGCGGAGACGATGACGGAGGTAAATTCTGCGTGCTCGTTGATAGAGAGGGCAGTCTAACAATGTGGCTAATCGATACGGGAACTTGACACTGCTCACAGGGAGGAACAGGGTGCCTCTCCATGAGATACCATGAGTAAGACGAGTGTGGCCAATGGAAAGGGCCCAGGAGAGAGTGGTCCCCCAACCTCACACTGATGACAAGAAGACGGCCAGTAACCTATGCTCGGTTTAATAGAATGAAGTTTTTGTTACCAAGCAGAGTCTGTATAGCCCTTGTGGCTTAGCGCTTCTTTTTGATTATAATAATAATACAAGCAGAGTTGACCAACGTTGTTGCCAACGGTGTGAAGGTGGGTGGGCATTACAGCAAAATAGTCCAGAAATGGAACACCTCTATATGAAATTGGTAGGCCATATACTGCTGACCGCGCAGCTGTCTGCCTGTTTAAATTGCCCTGTACATCGACATGACCAGGGACCCAACAAAAAACAATATCTTTATGCTTGGTAGAGATACGGCGTAGCCAAAGTTGGATACGGAGAACTAGGGGTGAGATGTATCAAATTTTTCGTATAGCCTGTAGAGCCCTAAGGGAGTCTGAGACTACCACAAATGATGACACAGGCATAGATGCGATACGAATAAGTGCTGCAAGAATGGCATACAATTCAGCAGTAAAAATGCTAGCCGAAGATAGTAAATGCCCCCGCACGACGCTGTCCGGAAACACTGCTGCGAATCTAACGCCGTCTGAAGACTTGGAGCCATCTGTGTACACAGCGATGGCATGAGAATGAGAGTGGAAGTGATCAAGAAAAAGAGAGCGGGAAGCCACTGTAGGCAGTTGGGCTTTCGAGCAAGGGAGTGAAAAAGAACAGACCCGAACAGCTGGAACTTCCCAGGGGGGGCCCAACACTGTAGCCTTACTCTAGCAGTTAAGTCTCTGAGAAGGCTATTTAATTCATTGAGAGTTATACGCAAGTTACTGTATGACCCTTGTGGGTTTAGCACTTAGTTTTGATTGTAATTATGTATGTGGCATAGAAGATGTCAACTTATGAATATATTCAGGATCTTGTGAAGTAGAAGACACTCCAAGTTTAGCAGGTTTCTTCATCTTCAATGTCTAGACTTGAGGGAGAATGAGTTTGGGGGCTCTTGAGTACCAGACATAGAGCATTGGGTATATTAGGATACTGTGCAATCTAATTTTTGTTGCATATGCAGTAGAAAACTGTATTCCACAAGGTACAGTACTCGCTCCCATTCTTTTCCTCATCCTTATATCTGACAGAGAGATGTAAGCACACCACCATGACCTCTTTGCTGACAGTACCAGAGTTTGCATGACAGTGTTATCCAATGAAGATGCTGCAAATTTCCAAGTGGACATTAACCAAGTATTTAAATGGGCATCAGAAAATGTTAAGTTCAATGACAACAAATTTCAATTACTCCATTTTGGAAAACTCGAGGAAATAAAAGCTGAATTAAAGTAGATAAGAAGGTTAAGAGAGTGGTGAAGCAATGTATAAAGAGAGCAAATGAAAGAGTGGGTGAGATGTTATCAACAAATTTTGTTGAAAATAAGAAAGTTTTGGAGTGAGATTAACAAGTTAAGGAAGCCTAGAGAACAAATGGATTTGTCATTTAAAA
>NC_069405.1:98420361-98443488 GCF_026875155.1 Cherax quadricarinatus | reverse complement strand
ATAAAAAAAAGGTTGACCTAAACGATAAAAAAATTGACCCATGAAAAATAATAATGACCCTATCGATAAAAGTTGATCCTTTATACAAAAATAATTGATCCATAAACGAAAATAAGTTATCCATGATACGATAATAATGTCCTTGAACATAATAAGTTGATCCATATACGAAAATAAGTTGACCCATATACGATAAAATTTTGATCCATAATACGATAATAAGTGATCCTAATACGAAATAATTGATCCTGTACGATAATAAGGATCCATTACGATAATAATTGTCCATAAACGATAAAATTTGATCCATATACGTAATAAGTTGACCATAATACATAAAAGTTGACCCATGATACGATAATAAGCGACCCATGATACGAAAATAATTTTGATCCATAATACATAAAAGTTTGACCCATGAACGATAATAAGTGACCATATACGAAAATATTGATCCATAACGATAATAGCTGATCCTTGATACATAATAAGTTGACCCATATACGATAATAAGTTGATCCATATACGAAATAAGTTGCCCATGTTACGATAATAATTGACCTAATACGTAAAAAGTTGATCCTGATACGATAATAAGTGACCCTGATACGATAATAAGTTGATCCATAAAACGATAAAAGTTGACCATATACGAAATAAGTTGATCCATGATACAAAATAGATTATTATTATTATAAAAAAAGAACGAAAAGGGGTAACCATGATACGATAAAAAGCGTTAAAATCTCTCCTGTTTTTGGGGTTATTTGGCTATATCACTACGTACACACGCAGTGTGCTGCTGTACCTGCAATTATAAGACTGGAACAAGTATTAACTTGGTTCCCTGACCCTCCATCACACAGGCTGGGTTTTCCCCCTGTCGTCTTTCCGCACTCAGGTGGTTTCCTGTCATTTTCCATCATGAAAGAGGGTTTTTGTCTTTTTTTCCTACAGGATGGGGGTTTTCCCCTATTCTGTCCCTCCCGAAATTAAGAAGCTTTCAACAGCAAGTTCCCACTTGTGTTTACCCTCTTCTCTCTTCTTTTCCCCTCCCCTTCTCTTTGTAACCAATAAAATAATAAAAATAAAAATAAAAAATAAAAATTTCCCTTTTTTTACAAGTACTGTAAAAGGGTATACAGACCAAGCTGACATCAGGAATATAAAAGCCCTTGTTATGCAGAGCTTTTTGTAAATTGGGTTTAATTTTTTGCCCCGGGGATGCGACCCCACACCAGTCGACAAAACACCCAGGCCCTATTTTACTGCTAGGTGAACAGGGACTAGGGTCTTAAAAAACCGTCCTAATTTTCCACCTTGCGGGGATCGAACCACGGACTCAGTGTGTGAGGTGAGTACGCGCCAAACCCACTATTTGGGTCCTGTTTCCATTTTCTTAAAGTCGTCATTCCTAGTGCAAAACATTGTGTCAAAGGCTCAAAACGACTTCGCAATGATGACGGTTCATTGCCACCCCTCATGCAACATTTTCTTTTGCAACTTTCGCTTTTGGTTTGCATCGTGCTGTAAAACCGCCTGAAGAATTTTTCAGACGGCTTTATTCACTTTCAGAAAGTCAGGGAAGCTCGCCGTGTTTCGGCTATCTTCAAGAAGGGGGTGGGCAAACCCTAAATCACATCCTGACCACCGGGTTTGGGTTTTACGTCGGTTTTCGTGCGGTCAGCACCCTGGTTGATCCCCACGAGGCCTGGCCATGGCCCCGGCCCCGGGGGCGTTGACCCCCGGGAAAAAAACTCTCCATATATCCCCAACAGTGAAAATTCTCCGAACCCAAAGCAAGTAATCACTGTACTAACTACTCTTTTCGGCCGGAAGCACAGGATCCTCGAAACAAACTGCACCTTCCCCGAAGAAAAAAAAGGTATTTTATCCCAGGAAGGAAACAGATCTGTTCCTTGGATGGGGGAGCCCTGGCCGGCAGGAGGCAGCCCCATGAGGGTGAGACAATGTGTTTCTCATGTAAATTTATGTCTGTAGATGTGTTTTTATGGGGTTGGTTTGTTGTCCCACTGTTGGCTGTCTGTCGGCTCCTGGGAGGTGTGGGATATGCCCCCCAGACTCTCTCTCCTCTCCTCTCTCTCCCTTTTTTCTCTCTTCCCTTTCCCCCTCTCCTCCAAAAAAAAAAAAAAAAAAAAAAAAAAAAAAAAAAAAAAATTTTTATAACGTGGACTTGCAACATTGCCTCAAGACATCCCTTGAAATCGCAGTTTCAGATCGAAATCTGCTCGAATAAAAGATTCCTTCTTGAGTGTGCTGATATGGAGGAGGATGGAGTGTTTGTTGGTGAGCGTGTCACAGCCTCTGAAGGAACGTACGGCCAAGCAATAACTGGGAATTATTTTATATAAATGATTCTCAGAGGCCTAATTTAATACTGCTGAGTATTTTCTTTGGATAACTAACGCGAGAATCTAATTATTGCCGCTTATTCTTGTTTGGTTCCTTTTGGTCCTCTTCTCCAGGATGCGACTAAACAGGTACCTATTTACTGTTAGGTGAAGAGGGGCAACAGGTAAGTAAGTTTAATTAAAGGTACAGGAGCAAATAAGTACAATTATCTTACGTAGATGAACGTAATGTGTAAATTTCTCAGGTTAACCAAAATAAGTCAGAGAAAGTGACTTATTTTCCTTGGAGGGAGGCGCTCATATATCTCGCCTGGCCGGAAGAATCGAGCCCAGTGGTCTTGTTTGTAAGCTGGACATTGTAGCAGTTAGGTACGAGGAGTAAGGGAGGAACGCCAGCAAGCCTCGAGTAGCATCTTAGTGAGGGAAGCCAAGAGAAAGGTGCGTCGTCGGAGGCAGCCAAGCTTCTCACAGAGCAGACACCACCACCATCACCACCCCTGGCAACCCACCAAGACCTGGGTCTCAGTGATGCTCTCACAGGCACTGCCCACACACATACTCACTCACTCACACACACACACACACACACACACACACACAAAACACACACACGTCCATCACACCCTCCAGTAGGTCTTTAAGTCCAGGCACTTCTGACACACACACACACACACATACACAGAGGTATGATAAAGCTCACGGTTCAGGGAAAGTGACCTAGTAGCGACCAGTGAAGAGGCGGGGCCAGGAGCTTGGACTCGACCCCTGCAACCTCAACTAGGTGAGTAGGTGAGAAACGCCCCATCACAACCTCCAGTAGGTCTTTAAGTCCAGGCACTGCTTACACACACACATCCTCTCCCTCACCTACCACCTACAAGAATCTGAAACGTAGTTCCCACTAATGTTCTCATAAACTCCACCTACACCCACTTCCTCCTTCACTACCACCTAAACCGGGAGTGTGAGACGTGTATCCCACGTCACAAGCAGCACCTACACACACACACACACACACACACACACTTGCCTCCCTCACTTCTGATAATTCCCCTCCCTCCCACTCAGATAACTGCCACATTCTCCCTGTGTCTGACACTGAGTCATCTTCCTCTGTGAACGGCAGAGTCATCTAGTGGCACTCACCGCTGCTGCCTTGGCACCTCCCTCACGCCTCGGGGCCAGACAACTTGCTAGTAAGTAAGTTTATTCAGGTATACACAAATACAGTTACATAGAGTGTCACACATAGCAGTATATGTGTAGAGAACCTGGGATAACCCCAAAAAAATCAGGCAAAATGTATTTCCAATGGCTGAAACTTTAGTGAGTCCAAACTATCCAAGGAATTAGATTAATCTTTTCATTTCTAGGACCAGACCTGATCGCCTCCTGTTCCTCAGGTGTTGTGTGTGGTGAACAACGACCCCAGCGGAATAAGTCACTTCGACTGAGTTTTTTGGTTATCATAGGTAATCTACACATATGCTGCTATTGATATCTCTCAGTCCACAGCAGGATTCGAACCTGCAAACTCGGCATCAGAGTAAACAATACTTTACCCAGACAGCCAGACTCCTCTGGATAAAGTACTGTGTACTCTGATGCCGAGTTTGCAGGTTCGAGTCCTGTTGTGGACTGAGACATAATGTTGGTAAATAATTTCGCCTGTTTGCGAACTGTTAAACATATGTTACTATGTATGACTTATGTAACTGTATTTAAGTGTACCTGTACCTAAATAAACTTACTGACCCTTACGGTTCAGTGCTTCGCCATGAACTTAAGTGTGAGAAGTGTTTATGACACCTCGAGTGTGTGGGATGGTACTGTTTAGGTGTATCGTAGCTGGGTTGGTAGCGCACTCAGCTCACACACTAAGGTCCCTGGTTCGATTCCCAGTACGGGTGGAAACATTAGAACGTGTTTCCTTAAGACACCTGCTGTCCCTGTTCACCTAACAGTAAAATAGGTACCTGGGTGTTAGTCTACTGGTGTGAGTTGCATCACGGAGATAAAATCGACCTAATTTGTCCGAAATGCTCTGCATAACAAGGGGCTTTCTATATACCAGTATGTCATGGGTGTGAGCTATGGTCTGTATAAGTTGTATCATGTACTTATAGAAATAAAGATTATTATTATTATTATTTAGTGCGGGAGGAGGAAGATAATGGAGTGGGATAGTACTAGCCAAACGTTCTCTCTCGCTCTCGCCTCCCTATCCTCCCCCACATCCGTTATCCCTTCCTGTCCGTTCGCGGAACGGGCGGTGGTAACGCCTCAAGTCCTTCAGAGTGAAGCAATGCACGTGGTCACTGCGATGATGACGTAGTCACTGCAGTAATGACATGGTTACTGCAGTAATGACGTGGTCACTGCAGTATGACGTCGTCACTGTAGGTCACTGCAGTAATGACATGGTCACTGCAGTAATGACATGGTCACTGCAGTAATAACGTGGTCACTGGAGTAATAACGTGGTCACTGCAGTAAAAAATGGTCACTGCAGTAATAACGTGGTCACTGCAGTAATAACGTGGTCACCTGGTGTAGCAAACAGGTGTCTGGTCAACTCTGTATGTTCTCAAGATACAATGTGCAATTTCTCTCATTTAATTAGAACGACGTTTCGCTCACCAGAGACTTTATCAATAAAGTCTCTAGTGAACGGATGGTCTTCTCAATAAAGTATTATACACTTCACATTGTATCTTATTAACATGCACATCGGTGTATAATACAACAGTATACACAAATAACCCGCACATGGTCCGTTTTGGACCTTTAAGTTGCACTCTCCTACGTGCTATATTGTTGACAAAGATATGCACATGTTTTCTTCTAACAGGCAGGTTTCTAATTACCTGTCAGGTAGACTAGAAACTCACCTTCAATCTGGAACATAACACCAAGCCAGGCACCTCAGGACTCCCCAGTAAGATGAGTGTTAGTTCAGTCATCCTAGCAATCTAGAAGGATGACTTGGAGTGTGGATGAATTCAGGGTGGAAAGAGAGGTAGGAGCGAGGGTAAAGGAGGTGGTTTTTAGTGGTAGTTGCTTGAGCATCAAGCAGATGTGTGTGTGTGTGTGTGAACGCTTCAGATCAGGGTGAGTCGAGGTAATTGGTTTTAGTGATTTGACGTGCTGTTAGAGTGTGAACGGTGTGATATTTTTGAAGGGATTCAGGGAAAAACGATTAGTCTGACTTGAATCCTGGAGATGGGAAGTACAGCGCCTGCGCTCTGTAGGATGGATGAGGATGTTGTTGTTCTGGAGGCGGGAAGTACAGTGCCTGCACTCTGTAGGATGGATGAGGATGTTGTTGCTCTGGAGGTTGGAAGTACAGTGCCTGCACTCTGTAGGATGGATGAGAATGTTGTTGTTCTGGAGGCGGAAGTACAGTGCCTGCACTCTGTAGGATGGATGAGGATGTTGTTGTTCTGGAGGTTGGAAGTACAGTGCCTGCACTCTGTAGGATGGATGAGGATGTTGTTGCTCTGGAGGTTGGAAGTACAGTGCCTGCACTCTGTAGGATGGATGAGAATGTTGTTGTTCTGGAGGTTGGAAGTTCAGTGCCTGCACTCTGTAGGATGGATGAGGATGTGTTGTTCTGGAGGTGGAAGTACAGTGCCTGCACTCTGTAGGATGGATGAGGATGTTGTTGTTCTGGAGGTTGGAAGTTCAGTGCCTGCACTCTGTAGGATGGATGAGAATGTTGTTGTTCTGGAGGCGGGAAGTACAGTGCCTGCACTCTGCAGGATGGATGAGGATGTTGTTGTTCTGGAGGCGGGAAGTACAGTGCCTGCACTCTGCAGGATGGATGAGGATGTTGTTGTTCTGGAGGTTGGAAGTTCAGTGCCTGCACTCTGTAGGATGGATGAGGATGTGTTGTTCTGGAGGTGGGAAGTACAGTGCCTGCACTCTGTAGGATGGATGAGGATGTTTTGTTCTGGAGGCGGGAAGTACAGTGCCTGCACTCTGTAGGATGTATGAGGATGCTCCATACTGTACTAATGACCTGATAACATCGACTCCAGGCTGAGGGACTGACTGCTTCAAACTTCTAATCTTCAACCATTCTTCTCTGTATTGGACTGAGGAAGCTACTGGTTGGCGAAGCGTTTCCAGAATACCAATATCCAAGTGTTGCGCAAGTGTCTAATTCATTATTCTAGAACCTGTTTTTGCTGGTGCATCATGCCGTATCACAGTCACGTTTGAGATTCTATATCATCACTTTCAGAAGAACTTCTCTTTGTTGTCTGTAAGCATTGATCAGGTACAGGTAGGTTCGTCAGGTCGGGTCCTGCTCCGGGTCTATGGTGGTGCCGGTGACCCGGCACCACCATAGATCAATTTCCACCCATAATCTTCTGATTCCATCAATTTGTGAACTTGAAAATAAACACTGGCACTGAGCTAACATACTGATGCAGCTGTTGATGGCCGAGTGTGAGCCTGCATAGAAGAGGAGCTTGGAGAAAAGTTCAAGAAATTCCAGGTAATGTTGTTGCTCCAGCCCTCCAGCTAGAGTGCCTTTATAGAGGCAAACAAGAGCCTCTTCTCCAGCTGAAGGACTTCGTGGATGTTACTCGGCAGAAAACTTCCGTCTGCTTCTTGAAATAAATATCACTTTCCAGCTTCGTCAAAACAATGGCTTTCATGAAGAACAGAAAAGCACAATACCGCGACTGGAACAATATACAAATAATCCGAACATAGGAAAGAGAAGCTTACGACTACATTTCGGTCCTACCTGGACCGTTTACAAAGTCACACGTACCGAAACATCGTCGTAAGCTTCTCTTTCCTATTGTACACAATGGCTTGCCCTATACCCAGCAGACGTGACGTAGTCACAATCTGAGTGAATTCATAAAGAAATCCGCTGCCAGTGAATGCTCCAGATTTTCTAAATTTTGTCGCATATTTTGCGTGTCAAAGTTAAGGAAGAGATGGAAGGAAGTGTAATCAGCATGAAAGCAAAATGATATCAAGAGGGCCGTGTCTTCTCCAATGATGGTCGTGTCACCGACGGAAGTAAATTTTACTTCTGGGCAGTAACAAAGCGACACCGCCTTCTGCAAGAACTGTCTTGCTTCCATTTTCTTGTACCTTCTCAGCCAGCTTGATATTGTACCTCACTAGTTAGGTACATGGTAAGCGTTGAACAATGATGAACAGAACAGCGTGTTGATCACGGGAACACTGAAGGTTCCCTGGCGTTGGAGAGACGTCCGCCTAGTCTACACCAAACTATAATTAAGAATGTGTCGGTGATTAGAAATCTCTCTTAATGCAGGAAGCCCATACTAGAACTTGTGTATCATCTTAGCCCACATGATCCTCGCCCACGTCTCGCCACGCCCAGCAATATGCGCCTACACTGGAACACAGCAACACGCCCACACTGCAACACAACGATCAGGTAACCTCACTCAAACCTGACCTAACATATCCTTAAACCTGACCTGACCTTGCTTATACCTGACCTAAATACTCTTACCTCACTTATATCTATGATTCTTGTATTCATATAATCACTGGAACGAGAAAGGTCCTCAACACCGAAACATTTCCTTTTAAAATATCTTGAGTGTTATAAAGGTGATTTTGTTCTGCAGTGCTGGCCTTTTTGACCTCTGGAATGAGTCTTCATGACCCAGATACACCTGAGACTTCAGTAGCTGCTCTTACCAGGCGGTGTAAGAGTGACTCTGGGTCGACGATAATAAACTCATCATTGATTTTAGCAGACATAAGAACATAAGAAAGGAGGAACACTGCAGCATACCTACTGGCCCATACTTAGGCAAGTTCTTCTCAAACACAAATCCACTAACAATAAACTAAGATTCTCTTTCTTGATCCACTAACAATAAACTAAGATTCTCTTTCTTGATCTTGAAGTCCACGACTTGTTTCCCTACTTTATGCGACTAATTACAGAAATTTTCCCAGGTGCTATATTATTACGAGATACACGTAATATTGTCCATCTTATTTACGTCAGATTTATATAAATTTATTATAGTGGATATATTATGAAGACTAAAACTTATAGATATATGTTTTCTTTAAAGGTAGAAGCACTGTACAGCCCTTAGCTGGGTTGGTTGTGCACTCAACTTGCACATTGAGGTCCGTGGTTCGATCCCCGGTACTAGTGGAAATGTTAGGACGTGTTTCCTTAAGACACCTGCTGTCCATGTTCACCTTTTAGTAAAATAGGTACCTGGATGTTAATTGACTGGTGTGGGTCGAATCCTGGGGACACAATTTACTTAATTTGTCTGGAATGGTCTGCTTAACCAGAGGCTTTCTATATAGCAGTAGGTCACTGAGGTCAGCTATGGTCTGTAGCAGTTGTATTATGTACTTGTTTAAATAAATATTATGATTATATTTATTATTATTACTATTATTATTATTATTATTATTATTATTATTATTATTATTATTATTATTATTATTATTATTATTATTATTATTATTATTATTATTATTATTATTATTATTAGCATCATCATCATCATCATTCGTCGAAAGATGTCTTTTATACAGTTGAAGGGGTAATCATACTTGACCAAGCAGTGCAGGTGAGAGTTAGAGATGAACTACTAATATCAACTAAGAAACATTTAAAAGACATAAGGTGTTAAGTCATATTTTTTTTCCAGGGAAGATGATCCCTCTCGTATATAATCTTTTCTTCCCTTCTCTCTTCACTGTAATTTGTCAATTTATTTATTTATTTATTTATTTTATGTCTTTACAAATCTCAGTAGTAGCAGTTACCAGTAACCAGTTACCAGTAGATGACTCACTACCAACCGTCTGTGTGAATCACACTGACTGTTATTCACGTTGCTGCTGACCATAGCATGTTTTTGAACGCCGCTCACCCTCTAGGCACTGGTGGAGCAGTCTGAGATAGAGAACAGAGAGAGGCAGGGCGGCTGATGGTGCTTCCCATACTTTCCGTTATAATTATACGTACTAACCAGCCTATGTGAGTGTCCTTACCCCTATCCACGTTTCGAACCCCACATGACACAAACAGTACATTGAGATTTTGTATTTACAATAGTGGGTTGCAATGGAAAGAGAGCCTCTACTATGCCTAGGCATTAAGTAAGTAAGTAAGTAAGTAAGTTTATTCAGGTATACACAAATACAGTTACATAGAATTATCATACATAGCAGCATATGTGTAGAGAACCTGGGATAACCCAAAAAAGTCAGACTGAGTGACTTATTTCCATTGGGGTCCTTTTACCTTATTATTATAGTATAAAGGTTATAATATTTTCTTATTATTCTACAATGAAGATAACATCTTATTATCATACTAAAAAGACTATCTACTACACCAAGGTCATTAAGACTATCTACAATACGAGGGTCATTACTAGGAATAAGGTAAAATTTACACGTATGTTAGCTAAAAAATAGAAAATCATTCCCCTCCCTTTCTGTAGCTACATTCATCAGACACCTTTTGGCACTCTTCTTGAACTGGTTCATGCTATGACTGGCTTTGACATGTGCGGGCAGTCTGTTCCATTCCTTTATTGCTGTACAATAAAAGGCGTTTGAAGCCTGGTCACTGACTGTGGGTACTACAAAGTTGTGCTCTCTCCCCCTAGTACTATGATTGCTTTGGTTCCCAACCTTGACAAAATTGACAGCAAGATATTCTGGACATTGTTTGTGAGCAATTTTATAAACATGATTTAGCTTCAGTTGTTTTACTCTGTCTTCAACATTCAGCATATCCAACTGCTGTAATTCATCCTGGCCAACATGTTCTCTTGGTCCCAGCTCCAGGATGAATCTTACGATTTTGTTCTGGGTGATTTGCAGTCTATCTTTCAGTTTTTTTGTCAAGGCAGAGTACCAAGAAGAGCAAGCGTAATCCATATGGCATTGTATAAGGGCTAGACATAGGGTCCTGCGAGCCTCAGTAGGTAGACACTGTGCTTGTCTATACAGGAACTTCAGTCTGGCATTCGCTTTCTTTAACTACACTGTTCCCTATCAATTCTCCTGACATGCATGGGTCAAAGGGGATTCCCAAATATTTTACTGATGAAACCAAAGTGATGGGCTCCCCATTACATTGAACATTAAAATTATTTACCCTTCTCAGTTTATGTTTCGTGCCAAAGAGAATGGCTTCAGTTTTCCCTAGGTGTAATGATAGTTTGTTGTCTACTAACCATTTGCTGCAGGACTCCAGTTCCAGTGTTAAAACATTAGCAATATCTTGTGGGTCTTTACCTGTCACTAACAGAGCACTGTCATCTGCATACAGTAGGAGTTTGCACTTGACACTGATAGGCATATCATTGACATAACATAAGAATAATAAGGGACCCAGAATACTACCTTGGGGAACTCCACATGTTATCGGCAGGGGTTCTGATTCTGTTTTGTTGATTTTGACTATTTGTCTCCTGTTGCTAAGGTAGGACTTAAACCTGTCTACAGAACCTATACCGATAGCTTGAAGTTTATTACATAATATATTGTGGTTGACAGTATCGAAGACCTTTTGCAGGTCTAAGGTTACCATACCTATGAGGTTCCCCTTTGACATTTCAGTTCTCAGGTAATCCATCAGATTAATAAGGGAGGTGTCGGTTGTGTAGGATCTTCTAAAGCCCGATTGATAGCTATGGAGAATGTTGTTGTCATTAAGGTACTTAACTACTTGAGAATACACCGCCCTCTCTAGAATTTTAGATATTATACTGAGTATACTAACAGGCCTATAGTTGCTTACATCAGACCTACTATTTTTCTTGAAGATAGGAGTAACTCTGGCCTCCTTGAACCCCTCCGGTACGGTATTAGTGGTGATTGATAGATTTATTATGTGAGCAATAGGAACATAGACGGGATGTTATCAGGGCCTGTGCTCTTAGTTGGGTTTAACCTGCTTAGTTCTTTTTGAATAAAGTCATGAGATACACTTACTAGTTGACAACTGTTTGGGGTTACCCCTTTATTGGTATAGTATGTTTGAAACTTATCAGAGTCTGTGATAAAGGTATTTGATGCAGCTGGTAGTTTACTTACTAGTGTTGATGCAACAGATGTGTAGTAGGAATTAAAACAATTTGCCACCTTAGATGTTTCGTGGCATACCTCATTATCGATAGTGAGTACTATGTTAGACCTGTCTACTGGCTTATGGCATATGGCATTATGGGCCAACTTAACATTATTGGCTTACAGACTACTTAATACTAAGGATTATATCATAGTTGTACAGTAGGATAATAATTATTTCATAGTTGTACAGTAGATCATTAATTATAAATGAATCAAAATTTGTATAAGACAAAAAATATATTCATATATTTGAAAATGCTTTTTGTGAAAACAATGATTCAATTATATTCCTGTCAACAATGGATAAAAGGTTCAAAGTGATTGTTGAAGTTATGATGTGGGAGTACATAGGTGAGTAAATGTGTACTGAGTATTTAGTGTTTAGTCTAGGGTGATTAAGTGGCTTTTGGGAAGAGTCTTAAATTGATTTTCAGACTGGGTTACTTTAATATCTTCTGGTAATGAAATCCATATTTTGGGGCCCTTTATGTGCATAGAGTTTTTACACAGTGTGATATGGACACGAGGTATATCAAAAAGAGATCTGTGTCTTGTGTTGTGGTCATGTGTCCTGTTTAGGTTGGTGAGGAGAAGTTTGAGTGGAGGGTTTATATTTGCGTGTATTGTTCTGTGTATGTAGTAGACACATGAATAAGTAATGGTGAGCAGATTCAGACTTTTGAAAATTGGTGGAGTGTGCTGGCGGGAGTGGGAATTTATCATCATTCTTACTGCTGCCTTTTGCTGGGTTATTAGGGGTTTTAGGTGATTGGATGTTATTGATCCTCATGCACAAATTCCATATGTAAGATAAGGGTATATGAGTGAATGGTACAGTGCCAGGAGAGCTGATTGTGGAACGTAGTACCTTATCTTTGATAGTATGCCTACAGTCTTGGATATTTTCTTGGTGATTTGTTGAATGTGTGTCCGGAACTTAAGGCTACTGTCAAGGTGGATACCTAGGAATTTTCCCTCTGTGAGTCTAGTGACTGATGATCCGTTTAGCGTTATGTTAATAAGAACATAAGAACATAAGAAAGAAGGAACACTGCAACAGGCCTACTGACCCATGCGGAGCAGGTCCATGTCCCCCCCCCCGGATTAGCCCAATGACCCACGCCCCACGGATTAGCTCAATGTCCCCCCCCCGGATTAGCCCAATGACCCACCCCCCCGGATTAGCCCAATGACCCACCCAGTCTGATCACCTCCACTCAAGGATGGAGCACTGCACCAGACCCAGCAGCACAAGCTAGTCAGGTCCAACTCACACCCACCCACACCCACTCATGTATTTATTTAACCTATTTTTAAACCTACACAACGTTTTAGCCTCTATAACTGTACTCGGGAGTTTGTTCCCATTCATCCAAACTCTATTACCAAACCAGTGCTTTCCTATATCCTTCCTGAATCTGAATTTTTCCAACTTGAAACCATTGTTGCGAGCCCCTGTCTTGGCTGGAAATTTTCAGCACGCTATTTACATTCCCTTTATTTATTCCTGTTTTCCATTGATACACCTCGATCATATCCCCCCTAATTCTACGTCTTTCGAAGAGTGCAGATTCAGGGCCTCATCTATCCTCATAGGGAAGATTTCTGATACATGGGATCATCTTTGTCATCCTCCTCTGTACGTTTTCCAGAGCATTTATATCAATTCTGTAATAAGGTGACCAGAACTGTGCAGCATAGTCTAAATGAGGCCTAACCAAGGATATATAGAGTTGAAGAACAACCTGAGGACTTCTATTATTTATACTTCTTGATATGATGCCAAGAATTTTGTTAGTTTTATTGCGAACACTAATGCACTATTGTCTTGGTTTTAGATTACTGCTAACCAGAACTCCTAAATCTTTTTCGCAGCTTTGTTTCCAAACTGAATGAAATAGGTTTTATCAGTGTTCAAGGTAGGTCGAAGTCGAGTGGAAAGGTTGTCATAAATTTGTTGTTTGTGCAATGTGGAGTTGGAATGGACGTGAGGACACCCAGTGGAAATGCCTTCTGTCCTGTGTTGTTCAAAGAAATGATGAACACAGCTGACAAAATCAGATATCCTGATAAGGAGGATCACTTAGGTCGCAGTGGTCCTCAACCTTCCTGCACAAGTGGGCCACAAATGATGGTTAAATGTGTGACGAGGGCCACACGGAGGTTTTGTTAACACTGTGCAGTAGGGAACCTACACAAAAGTGAATCCATAATTTCATGTGAGGGCCGTATCCATTTCCTAGAAGGGCCACACACGGCCCTCGGACCGCAGGTTGGAGAACCCTGATTTAGGGTATACTGATGATGTATATATATATTCACAACTCCTGATATTACCGAGAATACGATACTGAAAGTGCTGCTGGAAGCAAAGTTCCGCTTGGAAGTGGGATTTGCTGCTGCAGGTGTTGCTGCTGCTGGTGTTGCTGCTGCTGGTGTTGCTGCTGCTGGTGTTGCTGCTGCTAGTGTTGCTGCTGCTAGTGTTGCTTCTGCTAGTGTTGCTGCTGTTTGTGTTGCTGCTGCTAGTGTTGCTTCTGCTAGTGTTGCTGCTGCTGGTGTTGCTGCTGCTAATGTTGCTTCTGCTAGTGTTGCTGCTGTTTGTGTTGCTGCTGCTTGTGTTGCTTCTGCTAGTGTTGCTGCTGTTTGTGTTGCAGCTGCTTGTGTTGCTGCTGCTGGTGTTGCTGCTGCTGGTGTTGCTGCTGCTTGTGTTGCTGCTGCTTGTGTTGCTGCTGCTAGTGTTGCTGCTGCTAATGTTGCTGCTGGTGTTGCTGCTGCTGGTGTTGTTGCTGCTGGTGTTGCTGCTGATAGTGTTGCTGCTGCTAGTGTTGCTGCTGCTGGTGTTGCTGCTGGTGTTGCTGCTGCTGGTGTTGTTGCTGCTGGTGTTGCTGCTGCTAGTGTAGCTGCTGCTAGTGTTGCTGCTGGTGTTGCTACTGGTGTTGCTGCTGCTGGTGTTGCTGCTGCTGGTGTTGCTGCTGCTTGTGTTGCTGCTGCTAGTGTTGCTGCTGCTAGTGTTGCTGCTGCTAGTGTTGCTGCTGGAGTTGCTGCTGCTGGTGTTGCTGCTGCTTGTGTTGCTGCTGCTAGTGTTGCTGTTGCTAGTGTTGCTGCTGCTAGTGTTGCTGCTGCTAGTGTTGCTGCTGGTGTTGCTACTGGTGTTGCTGCTGCTGGTGTTGCTGCTGTTTGTGTTGCTGCTGCTAGTGTTGCTGCTGGTAGTGTTGTTGCTGCTAGTGTTGCTGGTAGTGTTGCTGCTGCTAGTGTTGCTGCTGGTGTTGCTACTGGTGTTGCTGCTGCTGGTGTTGCTGCTGTTTGTGTTGCTGCTGCTAGTGCTGCTGCTAGTGTTGCTGCAGCTAGTGTTGCTGCTAGTGTTGCTGCTGCTGGTGTTGCTGCTGCTGGTGTTGCTGTTGGTGTTGCTGCTGCTGGTGTTGTTGCTGCTGGTGTTGTTGCTGCTGGTGTTGTTGCTGCTGGTGTTGCTGCTGATGGTGTTGCTGCTGCTGGTGTTGCTGCTGCTAGTGCTGCTGCTGCTGGTGTTACTGCTGCTGGTGTTGCTGCTGCTGCTAGTGTTGCTGCTGCTGGTGTTACTGCTGCTAGTGTTGCTGCTGCTAGTGTTGCTGCTGCTGGTATTACTGCTGCTGGTGTTAATGCTGCTGGTGTTGCTGCTGGTGTTGTTGATGCTGGTGTTGCTGCTGCTGGTGTTGCTGCTGCTAGTGCTGTTGCTGGTGTTGCTGCTGCTGGTGTTGCTGCTGCTGGTGTTGCTGCTGCTGGTGTTACTGCTGCTGGTGTTGCTGCTGCTAGCGTTGCTGCTGTTGGTGTTACTGTTGCTGGTGTTACTGCTGCTACTGTTGCTGCTGCTGGTGTTACTGCTGCTGGTGTTACTGCTGCTGGTGTTACTGCTGCTAGTGTTGCTGCTGCTGGTGTTACTGCTGCTGGTGTTACTACTGCTGGTGTTGTTGCTGCTGGTGTTGCTGCTGCTGGTATTGCTGCTGCTAGTGTTGCTGCTGCTGGTGTTGCTGCTGCTTATGTTACTGCTGCTGGTGTTACTGCTGCTGGTGTTGCTGCTGCTGGTGTTGCTCCTGCTAGTGTTGCTGCTGCTGGTGTTACTGCTACTGGTGTTACTGCTGCTAGTGTTGCTGCTGCTAGTGTTACTGCTGCTGGTGTTACTGCTGCTGGTGTTGCTGCTACTAGCGTTGCTGCTGCTGGTGTTACTGCTGCTAGTGCTGTTGCTGCTGGTGTTGCTGCTGCTGGTGTTACTGCTGCTGGTGTTACTGCTGCTAGTGTTGCTGCTGCTGGTGTTGCTGCTGCTGGTGTTACTGCTGCTGGTGTTACTGCTGCTAGTGTTGCTGCTGCTGGTGTTGCTGCTGCTGGTGTTGCTGCTACTAGTGTTGCTGCTGCTGGTGTTACTGCTGCTAGTGCTGTTGCTGCTGGTGTTGCTGCTGCTGGTGTTACTGCTGCTGGTGTTACTGCTGCTAGTGTTGCTGCTGCTAGCGTTACTGCTGCTGGTGTTACTGCTGCTGGTGTTGCTGCTACTAGTGTTGCTGCTGCTGGTGTTACTGCTGCTAGTGCTGCTGCTGCTGGTGTTGCTGCTGCTGGTGTTACTGCTGCTTGTGTTACTGCTGCTAGTGTTGCAGCTGCTGGTGTTGCTGCTGCTGGTGTTACTGCTGCTGGTGTTACTGCTGCTAGTGTTGCTGCTGCTGGTGTTGCTGCTGCTGGTGTTGCTGCTGCTAGTGTTGCTGCTGCTGGTGTTACTGCTGCTGGTGTTACTGCTGCTGGTGTTGCTGCTGCTGGTGTTACTGCTGCTGGTGTTACTGCTGCTGGTGTTGCTGCTGCTGGTGTTACTGCTGCTGGTGTTGCTGCTGCTGGTGTTGCTGCTACTTGTGTTACTGCTGCTGTTGTTACTGCTGCTAGTGTTGCTGCTGCTGGTGTTGCTGCTGCTGGTGTTACTGCTGCTGGTGTTGCTGCTGCTGGTGTTGCTGCTGCTAGTATTGCTGCTGCTGGTGTTGCTGCTACTAGTGTTGCTGCTACTAGTGTTGCTGCTGCTAGTGTTGCTGCTGCTGGTGTTGCTGCTGCTAGTGTTGCTGCTGCTGGTGTTACTGCTGCTGGTGTTGCTGCTGCTGCTAGTGTTGCTGCTGCTGGTGTTACTGCTGCTAGTGTTGCTGCTGCTAGTGTTGCTGCTGCTGGTATTACTGCTGCTGGTGTTAATGCTGCTGGTGTTGCTGCTGGTGTTGTTGATGCTGGTGTTGCTGCTGCTGGTGTTGCTGCTGCTAGTGCTGTTGCTGGTGTTGCTGCTGCTGGTGTTGCTGCTGCTGGTGTTGCTGCTGCTGGTGTTACTGCTGCTGGTGTTGCTGCTGCTAGCGTTGCTGCTGCTGGTGTTACTGTTGCTGGTGTTACTGCTGCTACTGTTGCTGCTGCTGGTGTTACTGCTGCTGGTGTTACTACTGCTGGTGTTACTGCTGCTAGTGTTGCTGCTGCTGGTGTTACTGCTGCTGGTGTTACTACTGCTGGTGTTGTTGCTGCTGGTGTTGCTGCTGCTGGTGTTGCTGCTGCTAGTGTTGCTGCTGCTGGTGTTGCTGCTGCTTATGTTACTGCTGCTGGTGTTACTGCTGCTGGTGTTGCTGCTGCTGGTGTTGCTCCTGCTAGTGTTGCTGCTGCTGGTGTTACTGCTACTGGTGTTACTGCTGCTAGTGTTGCTGCTGCTAGTGTTACTGCTGCTGGTGTTACTGCTGCTGGTGTTGCTGCTACTAGCGTTGCTGCTGCTGGTGTTACTGCTGCTAGTGCTGTTGCTGCTGGTGTTGCTGCTGCTGGTGTTACTGCTGCTGGTGTTACTGCTGCTAGTGGTTGCTGCTGCTGGTGTTGCTGCTGCTGGTGTTACGCTGCTGGTGTACTGCTGCTAGTGTTGCTGCTGCTGGTGTTGCTGCTGCTGGTGTTGCTGCTACTAGTGTTGCTGCTGCTGGTGTTACTGCTGCTAGTGCTGTTGCTGCTGGTTTTGCTGCTGCTGGTGTTACTGCTGCTGGTGTTACTGCTGCTAGTGTTGCTGCTGCTAGCTTACTGCTGCTGGTGTTACTGCTGCTGGTGTTGCTGCTACTAGTGTTGCTGCTGCTGGTGTTACTGCTGTTAGTGCTGCGCTGCTGGTGTTGCTGCTGCTGGTGTTACTGCTGCTGGTGTTACTGCTGCTAGTGTTGCTGCTGCTGGTGTTGCTGCTGCTGGTGTTACTGCTGCTGGTGTTACTGCTGCTAGTGTTGCTGCTGCTGGTGTTGCTGCTGCTGGTGTTGCTGCTGCTAGTGTTGCTGCTGCTGGTGTTACTGCTGCTGTGTTACTGCTGCTGGTGTTTGCTGCTGCTGGTGTTACTGCTGCTGGTGTTACTGCTGCTGGTGTTGCTGCTGCTGGTGTTACTGCTGCTGGTGTTGCTGCTGCTGGTGTTGCTGCTACTTGTGTTACTGCTGCTGTTGTTACTGCTGCTAGTGTTGCTGCTGCTGGTGTTGCTGCTGCTGGTGTTACTGCTGCTGGTGTTGCTGCTGCTGGTGTTCTGCTGGCTAGTATTGCTGCTGCTGGTGTTGCTGCTACTAGTGTTGCTGCTACTAGTGTTGCTGCTGCTAGTGTTGCTGCTGCTGGTGTTGCTGCTGCTGGTGTTGCTGCTGCTAGTGTTGCTGCTGCTGGTGTTACTGCTGCTGGTGTTACTGCTGCTGGTGTTACTACTGCTGGTGTGTTGCTGCTGCTGTGCTGCTGCTGGTGTTGCTGCTGCTAGTGTTGCTGCTGTTGGTGTTGCTGCTGCTTATGTTACTGCTGCTGGTGTTGCTGCTGCTGGTGTTGCTGCTGCTGGTGTTGCTCCTGCTAGTGTTGCTGCTGCTGGTGTTACTGCTACTGGTGTTACTGCTGCTAGTGTTGCTGCTGCTAGTGTTACTGCTGCTGGTGTTACTGCAGCTGGTGTTGCTGCTACTAGTGTTGCTGCTGGTGGTGTTACTGCTGCTAGTGCTGTTGCTGCTGGTGTTGCTGCTGCTGGTGTTACTGCTGCTGGTGTTACTGCTGCTAGTGTTGCTGCTGCTGGTGTTGCTGCTGCTGGTGTTACTGCTGCTGGTGTTACTGCTGCTAGTGTTGCTGCTGCTGGTGTTGCTGCTGCTGGTGTTGCTGCTACTAGTGTTGCTGCTGCTGGTGTTACTGCTGCTAGTGCTGCTGCTGCTGGTGTTGCTGCTGCTGGTGTTACTGCTGCTGGTGTTACTGCTGCTAGTGTTGCTGCTGCTGGTGTTACTGCTGCTGGTGTTACTGCTGCTGGTGTTGCTGCTACTAGTGTTGCTGCCGCTGGTGTTACTGCTGCTAGTGCTGCTGCTGCTGGTGTTGCTGCTGCTGGTGTTACTGCTGCTAGTGCTGCTGCTGCTAGTGTTGCTGCTGCTGGTGTTGCTGCTGCTGGTGTTACTGCTGTTGGTGTTACTGCTGCTGGTGTTGCTGCTGCTAGTGTTGCTGCTGCTAGTGTTGCTGCTGCTAGTGTTGCTGCTGCTGGTGTTGCTGCTGCTGGTGTTACTGCTGCAAGTGTTGCTGCTGCTGGTGTTGCTGCTGCTGGTGTTGCTGCTGCTAGTGTTGCTGCTGCTGGTGTTACTGCTGCTGGTGTTGCTGCTGCTGGTGTTACTGCTGCTGGTGTTGCTGCTGCTGGTGTTGCTGCTACTTGTGTTACTGCTGCTGTTGTTACTGCTGCTAGTGTTGCTGCTGCTGGTGTTGCTGCTGCTGGTGTTACTGCTGCTGGTGTTGCTGCTGCTGGTGTTGCTGCTGCTAGTATTGCTGCTGCTGTGTTGTTGCGCTACTAGTGTTGCTGCTACTAGTGTTGCTGCTGCTAGTGTTGCTGCTGCTGGTGTTGCTGCTGCTAGTGTTGCTGCTGCTGGTGTTACTGCTGCTGGTGTTGATGCTGCTGCTAGTGTTGCTGCTGCTGGTGTTACTGCTGCTATGGTGTTGCTGCTGCTAGTGTTGCTGCTGCTGGTATTACTGCTGCTGTGTTAATGCTGCTGGTGTTCTGCTGGTGTTGTTGATGCTGGTGTTGCTGCTGCTGGTGTTGCTGCTGCTAGTGCGTTTGCTGGTGTTGCTGCTGCTGGTGTTGCTGCTGCTGGTGTTGCTGCTGCTGGTGTTACTGCTGCTGGTGTTACTGCTGCTGGTGTTACTGCTGCTGGTGTTACTGTTGCTGGTGTTACTGCTGCTGGTGTTACTGCTGCTGGTGTTACTGCTGCTGGTGTTACTGCTGCTGGTGTTACTGCTGCTGGTGTTACTGCTGCTGGTGTTACTGCTGCTGGTGTTACTACTGCTGGTGTTATTGCTGCTGGTGTTGCTGCTGCTGGTGTTGCTGCTAGCTAGTGTTGCTGCTGCTGGTGTTGCTGCTGCTTATGTTACTGCTGCTGGTGTTACTGCTGCTGGTGTTGCTGCTGCTGTGTTGCTCCTGCTAGTGTTGCTGCTGCTGGTGTTACTGCTACTGGTGTTACTGCTGCTAGGTTGCTGCTGCTAGTGTTACTGCTGCTGGTGTTACTGCTGCTGGTGTTGCTGCTACTAGCGTGCTGCTGCTGGTGTTACTGCTGCTAGTGCTGTTGCTGCTGGTGTTGCTGCTGCTGGTGTTACTGCTGCTGGTGTTACTGCTGCTAGTGTTGCTGCTGCTGGTGTTGCTGCTGCTGGTGTTACTGCTGCTGGTGTTACTGCTGCTAGTGTTGCTGCTGCTGGTGTTGCTGCTGCTGGTGTTGCTGCTACTAGTGTTGCTGCTGCTGGTGTTACTGCTGCTAGTGCTGTTGCTGCTGGGTTGTGCTTGCTGGTGTGTTACTGCTGCTGGTGTTACTGCTGCTAGTGTTGCTGCTGCTAGCGTTACTGCTGCTGGTGTTACTGCTGCTGGTGTTGCTGCTACTAGTGTTGCTGCTGCTGGTGTTACTGCTGTTAGTGCTGCTGCTGCTGGTGTTGCTGCTGCTGGTGTTACTGCTGCTGGTGTTACTGCTGCTAGTGTTGCTGCTGCTGGTGTTGCTGCTGCTGGTGTTACTGCTGCTGGTGTTACTGCTGCTAGTGTTGCTGCTGCTGGTGTTGCTGCTGCTGGTGTTGCTGCTGCTAGTGTTGCTGCTGCTGGTGTTACTGCTGCTGGTGTTACTGCTGCTGGTGTTGCTGCTGCTGGTGTTACTGCTGCTGGTGTTACTGCTGCTGGTGTTGCTGCTGCTGGTGTTACTGCTGCTGGTGTTGCTGCTGCTGGTGTTGCTGCTACTTGTGTTACTGCTGCTGTTGTTACTGCTGCTAGTGTTGCTGCTGCTGGTGTTGCTGCTGCTGGTGTTACTGCTGCTGGTGTTGCTGCTGCTGGTGTTGCTGCTGCTAGTATTGCTGCTGCTGGTGTTGCTGCTCTAGTGTTGCTGCTACTAGTGTTGCTGCTGCTAGTGTGTTGCTGCTGCTGGTGTTGCTGCTGCTGGTGTTGCTGCTGCTAGTGTTGCTGCTGCTGGTGTTACTGCTGCTGGTGTTACTGCTGCTGGTGTTACTACTGCTGGTGTTGTTGCTGCTGCTGTTGCTGCTGCTGGTGTTGCTGCTGCTAGTGTTGCTGCTGCTGGTGTTGCTGCTGCTTATGTTACTGCTGCTGGTGTTGCTGCTGCTGGTGTTGCTGCTGCTGGTGTTGCTCCTGCTTGTGTTGCTGCTGCTGGTGTTACTGCTACTGGTGTTACTGCTGCTAGTGTTGCTGCTGCTAGTGTTACTGCTGCTGGTGTTACTGCAGCTGGTGTTGCTGCTACTAGTGTTGCTGCTGGTGGTGTTACTGCTGCTAGTGCTGTTGCTGCTGGTGTTGCTGCTGCTGGTGTTACTGCTGCTGTGTTACTGCTGCTAGTGTTTGCTGCTGCTGGTGTTGCTGCTGCTGGTGTTACTGCTGCTGGTGTTACTGCTGCTAGTGTTGCTGCTGCTGGTGTTGCTGCTGCTGGTGTTGCTGCTACTAGTGTTGCTGCTGCTGGTGTTACTGCTGCTAGTGCTGCTGCTGCTGGTGTTGCTGCTGCTGGTGTTACTGCTGCTGGTGTTTACTGCTGCTAGTGTTGCTGCTGCTAGTGTTACTGCTGCTGGTGTTTACTGCTGCTGGTGTTGCTGCTACTAGTGTTGCTGCCGCTGGTGTTACTGCTGCTAGTGCTGCTGCTGCTGGTGTTGCTGCTGCTGGTGTTACTGCTGCTAGTGCTGCTGCTGCTAGTGTTGCTGCTGCTGGTGTTGCTGCTGCTGGTGTTACTGCTGTTGGTGTTACTGCTGCTGGTGTTGCTGCTGCTAGTGTTGCTGCTGCTAGTGTTGCTGCTGCTAGTGTTGCTGCTGCTGGTGTTGCTGCTGCTGGTGTTACTGCTGCTAGTGTTGCTGCTGCTGGTGTTGCTGCTGCTGGTGTTGCTGCTGCTAGTGTTGCTGCTGCTGGTGTTACTGCTGCTGGTGTTGCTGCTGCTGGTGTTGCTGCTGCTAGTGTTGTTGCTGCTGGTGTTGCTGCTGCTAGTGTTGCTGCTGCTAGTGTTGCTGCTGCTAGTGTTGCTGCTGCTAGTGTTGCTACTGCTGGTGTTACTGCTGCTGGTGTTGCTGCTGCTAGTGTTGCTGCTGCTAGTGTTGCTGCTGCTAGTGTTGCTGCTGCTAGTGTTGCTGCTGCTAGTGTTGCTGCTGCTGGTGTTACTGCTGCTGGTGTTGCTGCTGCTGGTGCTGCTGCTGCTAGTGTTGCTGCTGCTAGTGTTGCTGCTGCTGGTGTTGCTGCTGCTGGTGTTACTGCTGCTGGTGTTACTGCTGCTGGTGTTGCTGCTGCTAGTGTTGCTGCTGCTAGTGTTGCTGCTGCTAGTGTTGCTGCTGCTGGTGTTACTGCTGCTGGTGTTGCTGCTGCTAGTGTTGCTGCTGCTATTGTTGCTGCTGCTAGTGTTGCTGCTGCTAGTGTTGCTGCTGCTAGTGTTGCTGCTGCTAGTGTTGCTGCTGCTGGTGTTACTGCTGCTGGTGTTGCTGCTGCTGGTGTTGCTGCTGCTAGTGTTGCTGCTGCTAGTGTTGCTGCTGCTGGTGTTGCTGCTGCTGGTGTTACTGCTGCTGGTGTTGCTGCTGCTTGTGTTGCTGCTGCTTTTGTTGCTGCTGCTTGTGTTGCTGCTGCTAGTGTTGCTGCTGCTAGTGTTGCTGCTGGTGTTTCTGCTGCTAGTGTTGCTGCTGCTAGTGTTGCTGCTGTTGTTCTTCGTCAAGATTCGTGGTCACTGAGAGTGTAGTGAGATTCGTAATTACCAACAGTGAGACAAAAACATTTACTCAAGCTACAAGTAAAAACAAAAGATAATTTGGAGTATTAAGGGAAGTTGTTGACATGTAGGTCACCATGAGAACAGGACTCAACACGTCTTAACAAGACTGAGGGACTGACAACCTAAAACTACTGCTTGATGCCTTTCTCCGTCTCTCTACTGCCAGGATATGAAGAAGACACAGGTGTTGTGCATGTTCCTTGTTCATTTAACTGTGTTGAACACCATAATAATTATAATAATAATAATAATATAAAAATAATAATAATAAATAATAATAATAATAATAATAATAATAAATAATAATAATCATTGTCATGGTAGGGCATGATTAGAGTACATCATAATTAATGTTTCTCAGCACTGGTACATCAAGAGTAAACAAGAGTCAGCTCTACCGGACGCGAGGTGCGTTCAAGTGC
>NC_069405.1:98398912-98419861 GCF_026875155.1 Cherax quadricarinatus | reverse complement strand
AAAGAAGGGAAAACTGTGACAACTCCCACTTTATTGTGATTCTTTATCTTTTAACCCACACCTTTTGCCAAGACCCTCGCATTTCTTCTTTTAAAAACGCCATTTTAAAATAATTAAACAACCACAGTGACATCACACCCCTTGCTAAGGCCTACTTTTAGGGGAAATAATTTCCCTCTTTCCTACATACTCAACTTGAGCCCCACTATCCCCGTGAAAACCTTCACTCTTTCAAAACCCCTACCCCCTTTTACCTCCCGCAACACCCACATTGCCCCCCTATCCACCCTGTCATACCCTTTTCCCAAATCCATAAATCCCACGAAAACCTCTTTGCCTTTGTTTATACCCCTTGTGGTTAGGCTTCTTTTTTATTATAATAATAATTTTTTAGCCTTATTAAAACTGTTCATTTTATAAGTTTCCCACTGTAAACCCCGGGTCCACACACCCGCTACCTTTTCCTAACCCCCTTTTTCCATCTGCTACCCTATTCCCCGTTTTAAAACCTTATTCTTTCAGTAATAACTTACCAACACTTTATCGGGTATACTCAACAGACTTATCCCCCTGAAATTTTTTGCCTCTCTTTTGTCCCCTTTCCCTTTATCAAAGGAACTTTAGCTCTCTGCCAATCCTAGGGGCATATTGTTTTATAAAAAAAAAAAAATCCCTAGTACCTTACCCTCTTCCATACATTTATTAAATAATAAACCCAAAACCACTCCAAGATAACCCCCACCGCTTTTAACATTACTTCTTTTTTCCATCATCCGCTCCCTGCCCCCTTTCATTTTACTACTGCCTCACGAGTTTTCCCTCACCAAAACTGCCTTTCCTCACCCCCTCAAGATGTTTTTTTCCCCCTTTCCCCTGTCATAAATCAAGCTTCCCTATCTTCATCAACATTTAACAATTTCCCTCAAAAATTCCCCTCATTTTCCCCAATACCCTAACTCCCTTTAATAACTCCCCTCCCCTTTTTTAATGACAAATCCATTTGTTCTTGGGTTTCCCTTTTAATTGTTAATCTCCTCCAAAACTTTTTCTTATTTTAAAACAAAATTTTTGTAACATTCCCCCACTCTCTCATTTGCTCTCTTTTTAATTGCTTCACCACTCTTTTTAAACTCCTTTTTCCCCTATCTTTTCCCCTCCTATATTAATTATATAATATATTATATATATATATTTTATATATATATATTATAAAAATAATATTATATATATTATATATATATTATATATATATATATATATTTTATATATTATATATATAATATATAATATAATATATAATTATTATAATATATATATTTTTTATATATATATATATTTATTATATTATATTTATTTATTTAATATTTATATATATATATAATATATTTAATATAAAATATATAAATATATATATATATATATATATATATTTTTGCAAACAACCACTCTGAAAGAATAGAGAAATTCCAAGCGTTTTCGGCTACCACATTATCAAGGAACTATAAAAAGTAAAGCACCCCAAGGGAAACTAAAAGGGGTCTGGCCAACACCTCACTATCAACCCAAAACGGTTAAACACCTGACGTGCGCCGCCCCAATTTTGGAAAGGTCCTTTGCAAAATCCCCCCAAAACCTATTTACCCAAAAAAATTTAAAAAAATTATTATTTGTCTGTATTATTAATTCTTCCCCAAAATTTATTAATTATAAATTTGGGTCTAATTTATATAAAACCAAAGGAAAAAATTCATATTATTGTCAAAACTCTTTTTATGAAGCAATCCATGGGCGAAGGAATATAATTGAAACTTTTTCATAAAAAGCAGTTTTGACAATAATGTGAATATTTCCTTTGGGTTTTTATAAATTAGATCCTTTTAATTAAAAAAAATTTGGGAAAATTTAATAATACACTGGACAAATAATAATTTTTTTAAATTTTTTTGGTAGAAAAGTTTTTTGGGGTGATTGTGCAAAGGACCTATCCCAAATTGGGGCGGCGCGCGTCAGGTGTTTAACCCTTTTGGGATCTATAGTGAGGTGCGGCCAACCCCTTATATAGTTTTTGGAGCTTTACTTTCATAGTTCCTTTATAATGTGAGTAGTCACGAAACGCTTGAATTTCTCTATTCTTTCAGAGTGGTTGTTTTGATATTTGAAATCACCTGTTTACTGGATTTTTATTGCATAAATAAATATATATTATATATATATATAATTTTTATAATATATATATATTATATATAAAAAATTATATAATATTTTTATATTTAATATAAAATTATATATAATTTATTATATTAAATATATAGGAAATTGGGGTACGCCCCTTGTCGAATCCAAGAACTAGCTACAAGCAGATTAAAAAAAGGAAGTGTTTTTGGGTATGCCCAAAGGAGATAAATCTGTGGACTAAATCACAAGGGTATTTTAAAAAAGGCTAACATCAAAGCTGCTTTTATAGAAAACCTGGAAGCTTTTACAACGATGGGAACAAAAAAAAGTCTGGGTTTAATTTTATGCCTTGTTTACGGGCCCAAAGTAGTCAGAAACTGTAAGGCTGGAGGGATTTTCCCGGGTATCGTAAATGTGGGGCTGATAGGCTGTCCGGGGAAAACCCAGTAAGGTTTGGAAGCTGGAGGTGCTGCCCCTGGGAGCAGTAAGGGTTGAACTGGGGGGTGCTGCCCGGGGAGACAGTAAAATGGTGAAGCTGGAGATTTTGTCCGGGGTAAGTCGGGAATTATACCGGGAAGGAATCATAAAAAAGGACCTCATGGGGGACAGGCGCAGAAAGGTGGGGAAAAAAAAGTGTAGTCAAAGAAAAGAAAAAACCAATATTGCAAACAAAAAAAAACAACGGGGAAAAGGCAAAAAAGGGGACTCCACTAACAATAGTGAGGATATTTTTCCCAAAAAAACAACTGGTGGGAGCTCCGTTTTTTGGTTTGCTGGGGAAAATTTAGGAAAAAAGGACAGGAAAACCCGGGCAACAACGGGGAATACAGTCACAGCCCCCAAAGGCAAAGGGAAAAACCAAGCCTGTGAAAATTTACTAGCATTTTGGTATTTTGCAGACTTGGGAAAATCGGGAAAAAACAAAAGGGACGTGAAAACTATGACCACCCTAGAAAATGCTAGGGCCCATATGAAAAACAGGAAAATGCAAACCCCTTCCTGTAAGTTTTTTTTCCACCCTGAAATGTGTACCTCTTCAGTAAAAGGGAAAAGACTGGCAATAACTTAAATTGCCGGGCACCCCATCTAAAGGGGAAAAAAAAGATACTAAAAAATCCAGGCCAGGGGAAAACCTCGGTAGCCACAGCCACTCAAGAGGGAGGGGTTTTTTAGTCCCAGGAAGGAAAAAAAAACTGGAAGGGAAATGGCGAAATTTTACACCAAATCCAGTATTCCCCCGGTGGAAACCCCCAGTCGATGGCCTCCACTCCAAACCAACAAAATACAGATAATAATGCCGGAAAAAAAAAACCCCCCCCAGTACCAAAAAAATACCCCATCCGATGACAATTTTTTCTTTGCAAAAATACAGGGTCTAAAGCCAGCAACAAACCCAAAAAAATACCTTTTTCCCCTGGACTGCTTGCAAGGCAAAAAACAATGTTCGCGGGGCCCCTTTACTGAGGGCCCCCCAAAAAAGGATCCTTGACAAAAGAAAAATTGGGTCCCAGGTTAAACCTATACAGATTTGACAAGTGAAAAGGCAAAAAGGGGGGGGGTTGGGCCCGTACATTGCAGAAATCATTTGGGTTTGGGCCCCGAAAGCTTAATGCCTCAAAGGGGGTAGTGGAAATTTTTGCAGTTAAAGGGCGAGAAAACCAAAAAACCCATCATTATGGTTGTCTACAAAACCTCCGGGTGCAAAAAATCCCAGCAATTTCCCGGAACAGCCCTTAAAAAATTTACCCCTGTCTGGAAAATCTTTCCCGCTCCTGCCCCAACATCTTGCTCCCGGGGGGATTTCAACTTAAAGGGACCCAAAAAGGAGGAATATGCAAATAATTTTTTTGCAGTAATAACAAGGGGGCAGTCTGATGAAAAAAACCCCTCCACGAGTTTTAAATCCCTGCACAAAATTCAAATTTTTAAAACCCGCAAAAAAATAGAGCCTACTAAATGGAGAATACACTAGACCTCACCTTCACCCAACAATGATGACTGAAAAGAAATGTCACCATTCAAAACCCCAAAATTTTCTCAGAACAAAAATAATTTTAGGTTTAGCCCTGTAAACGCAACCCCAGACCGGGCAAAATGAAAAGTCCAAAGAGGGAAACATTCAACCCCAAAATTCCCAAATTCAATTTAAAAAAAACAAAGTGGGCCCAAATTTAAAACCCAAATCCCAACCCTATAAGCTGGGAAATATACTAAGCAACACGACTCCAATTATGCCTTTGAACGATTTAACTTGGTGGCATTATGTATGCACAAGACTTATTCCTCTTAAAAAAAAGGAGGAGTAAAAGTAAAATAGAAAGAGACAGGCGCTCTCTTTATAGGCGACGGAAAAAGAATAACAGAGCGGCTAAAAGAGGTCAATCTATCTGAAATGCGTAGGGAGACACTGGTCAGAGAAATAGCAAACATCGAACTTAAGCTAAAGGAATCTTATAGGAGTCAGGAATCGCGGGAAGAACTAAAAGCCATAAATGAAATCGAAAGAAACCCAAAGTATTTCTTCTCCTATGCCAAATCAAAGTCGAGAACAACGTCCAGTATTGGGCCCTTACTTAAACAAGATGGGTCCTACACAGATGACAGCAAGGAAATGAGTGAGCTAATCAAGTCCCATATGACTCAGTTTTTAGCAAGCCACTAACCAGACTGAGAGTTGAAGATCAAAATGATTTTTTTATGAGAGAGCCACAGAATTTGGTTAACACAAGCCTATCTGATGTTATCCTGACGCCAAATGACTTCGAACAGGCGATAAATGACATGCCCATGCACTCTGCCCAGGGACAGACTCATGGAACTCCGTGTTCATCAAGAAACTGCAAGAAGCCCTATCACGAGCCTTTACCATCCTATGGAGAGGTAGCATGGACACGGGGGTCGTCCCACAGTTACTAAAAACAACAGACATAGCCCCACTCCACAAAGGGGGCAGTAAAGCAACAGCAAAGAACTACAGACCGATAGCACTAACATCCCATATCATTAAAAATCTTTGAAAGAGTCCTAAGAAGCAAGATCACACCCATCTAGAAACCCATCAGTTACACAACCCAGGGCAACATGGGTTTAGAACAGGTCGCTCCTGTCTGTCTCAACTATTGGATCACAACGGACAAGGTCCTAGATGCATAGAAGACAAAAAGAATGCAGATGTAATATATACAGACTTTGCAAAAGCCTTCGACAAGTGTGACCATGGCGTAATAGCGCACAAAATGCGTGCTAAAGGAATAACAGGAAAAGTCGGTCGATGGATCTATAATTTCCTCACTAACAGAACACAGAGAATAGTAGTCAACAGAGTAAAGTCCTAGGCAGGCACGGTGAAAAGCTCTGTTCCACAAGGCACAGTACTCGCTCCCATCTTGTTCCTCATCCTCATACCTGACATAGACAAGGATGTCAGCCACAGCACCGTGTCTTCCTTTGCAGATGACACCCGATTCTGCATGACAGTGTCGTCCATTGCAGACACTGCAAGGCTCCAGGCGGACATCAACCAAATCTTTCAGTGGGCTGCAGAAAACAATATGAAGTTCAACGATGAGAAATTTCAATTACTCAGATATGGTAAACACGAGGAAATTAAATCTTCATCAGAGTACAAAACAAATTCTGGCCACAAAAATAGAGCGAAACACCAACGTCAAAGACCTGGGAGTGATCATGTCGGAGGATCTCACCTTCAAGGACCATAACATTGTATCGATCGCATCTGCTAGAAAAATGACAGGATGGATAATGAGAACCTTCAAAACGAGGGATGCCAAGCCCATGATGACACTCTTCAGGTCACTTGTTCTATCTAGGCTGGAATATTGCTGCTCACTAACAGCACCTTTCAAGGCAGGTGAAATTGCTGAACTAGAAAATGTACAGAGAACCTTCACAGCGCGCATAACGGAGATAAAATACCTCAATTACTGGGAGCGCTTGAGGTTCCTGAACCTGTATTCCCTGGAACGCAGGCGGGAGAGATACATGATTATATACACCTGGAAAATCTTAGAGGGACTAGTACCGAACTTGCACACGAAAATCACTCACTACGAAAGCAAAAGACTTGGCAGACGATGCAACATCCCCCCAATGAAAAGCAGGGGTGTCACTAGCACGTTAAGAGACCATACAATAAGTGTCAGGGGCCCGAGACTGTTCAACTGCCTCCCAGCATACATAAGGGGGATTACCAACAGACCCCTGGCAGTCTTCAAGCTGGCACTGGACAAGCACTTAAAGTCGGTACCTGATCAGCCGGGCTGTGGCTCGTACGTTGGTTTGCGTGCAGCCAGCAGTAAGAGGCTCTGATCCACCAGGAGGCCTGGTCACAGACCGGGCCGCTGGGGCGTTGACCCCCGGAACTCTCTCCAGGTAAACTCCAGGTATATATATATATATATATATATATATATATATATATATATATATATATATATATATATATATATATATATTATATATATATATATATATATACCTTGTAAAGTGTATGGTAGAGTTATTATTGAAAGAATTAAGAGTAAGACGGAGAATAGGATAGCAGATGAACAAGGAGGCTTTAGGAAAGGTATGGAGTGTGTGGACCAGGTGTTTACAGTGAAACATACAAGTGAACAGTATTTAGATAAGGCTAAAGAGGTTTTTGTGGCATTTATGGATTTGGAAAAGGCGTATGACAGGGTGGATAGGGGGGCAATGTGGCAGATGTTGCAGGTGTATGGTGTAGGAGGTAGGTTACTGAAAGCAGTGAAGAGTTTTTACGAGGATTGTGAGGCTGAAGTTAGAGTATGTAGGAAAGAGGGAAATTATTTCCCAGTAAAAGTAGGCCTTAGACAAGGATGTGTGATGTCACCGTGGTTGTTTAATATATTTATAGATGGGGTTGTGAGAAGTAAATGCGAGGGTCTTGGCAAGAAGCGTGGAGTTAAAAGATAAAGAATCACACATAAAGTGGGAGTTGTCACAGTTGCTCTTTTCTGATGACACTGTGCTCTTGGGAGATTCTGAAGAGAAGTTGCAGAGATTGGTGGATGAATTTGGTAGGGTGTGCAAAAGAAGAAAATTAAAAGTGAATACAGGAAAGAGTAAGGTAATGAGGATAACAAAAAGATTAGGAGATGAAAGACTGGATATCAGATTGGAGGGAGAGAGTATGTAGGAGGTGAATGTATTCAGATATTTGGGAGTGGACGTGTCAGCGGATGGGTCTATGAAAGATGAGGTGAATCATAGAATTGATGAGGGGAAAAGGGTGAGCGGTGCACTTAGGAGTCTGTGGAGACAAAGAACTTTGTCCTTGGAGGCAAAGAGGGGAATGTATGAGAGTATAGTTTTACCAACGCTCTTATGTGGGTGTGAAGCATGGGTGATGAATGTTGCAGCGAGGAGAAGGCTGGAGGCAGTGGAGATGTCATGTCTGAAGGCAATGTGTGGTGTGAATATAATGCAGAGAATTCCTAGTTTGGAAGTTAGGAGGAGGTGCGGGATTACCAAAACTGTTGTCCAGAGGGCTGAGGAAGGGTTGTTGAGGTGGTTTGGACATGTAGAGAGAATGGAGCGAAACAGAATGACTTCAAGAGTGTATCAGTCTGTAGTGGAAGGAAGGCGGGGTAGGGGTCGGCCTAGGAAAGGTTGGAAGGAGGGGGTAAAGGAGGTTTTGTGTGCGAGGGGCTTGGACTTCCAGCAGGCATGCGTGAGCGTGTTTGATAGGAGTGAATGGAGACAAATGGTTTTTTAATACTTGACGTGCTGTTGGAGTGTGAGCAAAGTAACATTTATGAAGGGGTTCAGGGAAACCGGCAGGCCGGACTTGAGTCCTGGAGATGGGAAGTACAGTGCCTGCACTCTGAAGGAGGGGGTGTTAATGTTGCAGTTTAAAAAACTGTAGTGTAAAGCACCCTTCTGGCAAGACAGTGATGGAGTGAATGATGGTGAAAGTTTTTCTTTTTCGGGCCACCCTGCCTTGGTGGGAATCGGCCAGTGTGATAAATAATAATAATAATAATAATAATATATATATATATATATATATATATATATATATATATATTATATATATATATATATATATATATATATATATATATATATATATATATATATATATATATATATATATATATATATATATATATATATATATATATATATATATATATATATATATATATATATATATATATATATATACATACACACACACACTCACTCGGTATTTGATGTCGAGTCGCTACATAGGAGTGATGCAGCTTCCTGGGGTTGGATGATAAAGTTTGATCCAACGATTGTGAGGTTAACTCCAATTTCCCGAGAAAATGAACAGTTTACCAGCATTAAGGTTTTCCTTCATTGATATTAAAAAAAGTGGTTGAATTATTACTTTTAAAGGATGTTCTTAAAGGCCGCCGTTTACAATACATTACCTCAGGTATGTTTTAGGTCCTGAAACTAGGACTGATATAAATTCCATGTATATACACCGAGAGAGGATATACACTTTTCGGAGAATATACACTGAAAGACACTGGAGTTTACCTTAGTTTATGTTGGTGAGGGGCTCTTGATTTAGGGAATTAGATCTGTGCTCCAGTTCCCAAAATTAAGCCTGAATGCCTTCCACTTCCCTCCCCCCAGGCCCTGTATAATCCTCCTTGATTATAATAATAATTACCTTAGTTTACATACATTGAGAAGCATACAGCTTCTGGTTGTAAATACATTAGAAAATATACACCTCTCGTTGCATATATACACAGAAATACACCGAGAGATTTACCCACTTTATTTACACCTTACAGCTTCCCGTGCATACAAGCAATAAATATATGCAAAATGCAAGATAATCACTGAATATTTTAAAAGTCAAACTGAGCACAGGAGAGAAGTAACGGTGCAATATAATTAAAAAAAAGTAATTTTGCAAAAAGTGGCATCCAAAATGCCAGTTGAACTGACGACCTCGGAGATCAGAGAGGTCATATTAGCTTCCATTTTCAGCTCACATCAATGGCAACATCTGTTCCTTAATTACTATATTTTTCCACTGCTGGTGTAAACTATTAGATGATAGAACCTGCATTAAACTTGACTTTGTATTAAACGTTCACATGCAGTTGTTTGGGTTCTGGGGATGGAAGAACATAGATTTTATTTAGTGTGTTGATGTGGCAATGTTTGGGACAGTCAGCTGATCGTGGGAGTCAGGCAATAGCCACAAATTTTTTTTCCCGCCAACGCACGACTTTTCTCTCCAACATATGACTTTTCCCGCCAACGCATGACTTTTCCCGCCAACGCATGACTTTTCCCGCCAACTCATGACTTTTTCTGCCAACTCATGACTTTTCCCGCCAACTCATGACTTTTTCTGCCAACACCTGACTTTTCGTGCCAACGCATGACTTTTCCCGCCAACACATGATTTTTCCCGCCAACACATGACTTTTCCTGCCAACACATGACTTTTCCCGCCAACACATTGACTTTTCCCGCCAACACTTGACTTTTCCTGCCAACACATGACTTTTCTTGTCAACATGTGACTTTTCCCGCCAAACCACACGACTTTTCCTGCCTACACATGATTTTCTTGTCAACACATGACTTATCCGTCAACTATGACTATTCGGCAACCACATGACTTCCTGCAAACTAATGACTTTCCCTGATTACACTGGGGCCTTCGGTCAAACGACCGGCCGCGGGGGGCGTTGACCCCCGTGAACTCTCTCCAGGTAAAACTCCAGGTAAACACGGACTTTTCCCTCGTATACACATGGCGTTTCCTGCCAAACTCAGGACTTACCTGCCAACATGACTTTTCCTGCCAACTGACTTTCCATGCCAACATGACTTTCCCTGCCAACATGAGACTTCTCATGCCAACATGGACTTTTCTGCCAACACATGACTTTTCCATTAACACGTGACTTTTCCCGCCCAACATTGACTTTTAAAGTCAAACCACATGACTTTTCCCCGCCAACAATTGACTTTTCGCCACTCATATGACTTTTCCGACGGACTCACGACTAGAACACACACCAGGTGTCACTTCAATGGAAAACTTATGGCGTTCACTCAGAACTCTCTAGAAAAGTGTAGCAGCTACTTGGTATACTACAATAGTGTAGCAGCACCTTTGGTATACTAGTGTAGCAGCACCTTGTTTTACTAGTGTAGCCTGCACCTTGTTATAATAGTGTAGCGCACCTTGGCTATACTAGTGGAGCAAACCACTTGGTAGACTATTGTTAGCAGCACCTTGGGATATACTAGAGTTGCAGTCCCCTTGGCTATATCTAGTGTAGCAGCACATTGTTATACTAGTGTTTAGAAGCACCTTGGTATACTAGTGGAAGCAGCACCTTGGTTATAGTTGTAGCTGCACCTTGTTATAACTAGTTGTAGCAGCACATTGGTATACTATTGGAGCAGCCACATTGGTTATTACTAGTTGTAGCAACACCTTGGTATAATATTGTAGCAGCACCCTTGGTTATACTAGTGTAGCAGCACCTTGGTATAATAGTGTGCAGCAACCCTTGGTATATAGAAGACTGTAGCAGCACCTTGGTATACTAGTGTAGCAGCATCCGGGTATTATCGGAATAGTGTAGGGGGCATCACCTTGGTATACTACAATAGTGTAGCAACCTCCTTGGTATATTGTGTAGCAAGCACCTTGGTATAACTAGCTGTAGCAGCACCACTTGGTATACTAGTGTAGCAGCACCTTGGTATAATAGAATAGTGAAGCAATATCCTTGGTATACTACAATAGTGTAGTAGCACCTTGGCTTTTTCTAGTGTAGCAGAACCTTGGTATAATAGTCTAGCAGCACATTGGTTTATACTAGTGTATCAGCCACCTTGGTATACTAGTGTAGCAGCACTTGGTATTCTAGTGTTGCAGCACCTTGGTATACTAGTGTAGCCAGCACCTTGGTATACTAGAACTAGCGTAGCAGACTTGGAATAATAGATAGTGTAGCTGCCCTGGTATACTAAAATAGTATAGAGCACTTGGTATACTAAAATAGCGTTAGCTGCACCTTGGTATACTAAATAGTGTTTTGTTGCAGCTCTTTGGACTTATACTAGAAGAGTGTAGCAGCACCTTGGTATACTAGAATAGTGTAGCAGCATCTTAGTAAACTAGTGTAGCAGCACCTTGGTATAATAGAATAGTGTAGCAGCATCTTGGTAAACTAGTGTAGCAGCACCTTGGTATACTAGTATAGGTGTAGCATTCAACAGTGGTATACTAGTGTAGCAGCACCTTGGTATACTAAAATAGTGTAGCAGCACCTTGGTTTACTAAAATAGTGTAGCAGCACCTTGGTATACTAAAATAGTGCAGCAGCACCTTGGTATACTAGAATAGTGTAGCAGCACCTTGGTATACTAGTGTAGCAGCACCTTGGTATACTAAAATAGTGTAGCAGCACCTTGGTTTACTAAAATAGTGTAGCAGCACCTTGGTATACTAAAATTGTGTAGCAGGACCTTGGCATACTAAAAATAGTTGTAGCAGCCACCTTGGGTATACTAAATTAGTGTAGCAGCACCTTGGTATACTAAAATAGTGTAGCAGCGCCTTGGTATACTAGTGTAGCATCACCTTGGTATAATAAAATAGTGTAGCAGCACCTTGGTATACTATAATAGTGTAGCAGCACCTTGGTATACTAAAATAGTGTAGCAGCGCCTTGGTATACTAGTGTAGCATCACCTTGGTATAATAAAATAGTGTAGCAGCTCTTTGGTATACTAGTGTAGCAGCACCTTGGTATACTAAAATAGTGTAGCAGCACCTTGGTATACTAGTGTAGCAGCACCTTGGTATACTAGTGTAGCAGCACCTTGGTATACTAAAATAGTGTAGCAGCGCCTTGGTATACTAAAATAGTGTAGCAGCACCTTGGTATACTAAAATAGTGTAGCAGCACCTTGGTATACTAAAATAGTGTAGCAGCACCTTGGTATACTAAAATAGTGTAGCAGCGCCTTGGTATACTAAAATAGTGTAGCAGCGCCTTGGTATACTAAAATAGTGTAGCAGCACCTTGGTATACTAGTGTAGCAGCACCTTGGTATACTAAGTGTAGCAGCACCTTGGTATACTAGTGTAGCAGCACCTTGGTATACTAAAATAGTGAGCAGCCCTTGGTATACTAGTGTAGCAGCACCTTGGTATACTAGTGTAGCAGCACCTTGGTATACTAGAATAGTGTAGCAGCACCTTGGTATACTAGAATAGTGTAGCAGCACCTTGGTATACTAGAATAGTGTAGCAGCACCTTGGTATACTAAAATAGTAGCAGCCAACCTAAAAGGTAAGTTATACTAAAATAGGTAGCAGCACCTTGTATACTAGTGTAGCACACCTTGGTATATAGAATAGTGTGCAGCACCTTGGTATACTAAATAGTGTAGCAGCACTTTGTATAATAGTGTAGCAGCACCTTGGTATACTAAATTGTGCACCCTTTGATAATAGGTAGCAGCCCTTGTATACTAAAATAGTGTACAGCGCCTGGTATACTAAGTAGCACCCTTGGTATACTAAAATAGTGTAGCACACTTGGTATACTAGAAAGTGTAGCAGCACCTTGGTATACTAAATTGAAACAGACCTTGGTAACTAAAAAGGAGCAGCACCTTGGGGAAATAGTAGCAGCACCTTGGATACTAGTTAGCACACCTTTTTATACTAAAATGTGAAAATACAGGCACCTTGAACTAAATAGTTACAGCACCTTTGGAAACTAGTGTAGCGCACCTTTGGGATACTATGAAACAGACCTTGGTAATAGTGTGAGCACCTTGGAAAAGTGTAGCACCCTTGTTATTGTTTTAAATAGTTACACAATTTTGGGATACTATGGTAGCAGCCCCTTTGGGTTTCTAAAATGTAGCCACCAGTATACAAAAATGTACACACTTTGGAAAACAGTGTAGCAGTTTTTTATACTAGGAGCCACCCTTTTATACTAGAATAGGTTTGCAGCATTTGTAAATAGTGAGAGCAAACTTGTGGATATACTAAATAGTGTAGAGCCCTTGTATACAAAAAAGTGAGCAGCCCTGGGATATAAAAAAAGCAGCACCTTGGGATACTAAAGTGTGCGCACCCTTGGTATACCCAAAATTGTACACACCTTGGGAACAGTGAGCGCCCTTGGGAAAACTAAAAAAAGTGAAAAACACCTGGTATACTAGTTGAGGCCAACAAAAAAGGCACCTTGGTATACTGAATAAATTTTTTAAAGGGCCCTTTTAAATAGGGGAGCGCACCTTGGTATAAGAATAGGGAGCAGCCTTTTTATTAAAGTGTACAGCACCTTTTTGGTAAAAATGAATATGTAGCAGCCCCTGGTATACTAGTAAGTTGGGTTTTTGGAGCAGCACCTTGGTTACTAGTGTAGCGCACCTTGGTAACTATGTAGCGCCCCTTGGTATACTAGGGTACACCCTTGGGATACTGTTTAGCACCCTTGGTAACTTGTACAGCACCTGGTATACTATGTAGCAGCACCTTTGGGATACTGTGTAGCCCTTGGGATACTGTGACACCCTTGGATACAAAAAAAATCAGCACCTTGGTAAATATATTGTACGCCCAACAGGGCACCTTGGTATCTAAAAAAGTACCACCTTGGTAAAAAAATGGTGCACCCTTTGGGGGATAAAAGTGTAGCACCCTTTGGGAACTAAAATTTTTAGCAGCCCTTGGATACAAAATAGTGTAAGCCTTGGTTTACTAAAATGTACGCCCTTGGGAAAAAATGTACACCCTTGGTATAAAAAAAAGTTAGCAGCCCCTTGGAACTAAAATAGTGGGGCCCCCTTGGTATAAATAAATAGTGTAGCAGCACTGGTATAAAAAGAGAATGGGGAGCGCACCTTGGAAAAATAAAAAAGTGTACAGCCCTTAAAATTTTAAAATAGGTGCAGCCCTTGGGATACTTTTTGTACACAACCCGGTATACTAAAAAGTACACCCCTTGGTATAAACTAGTGAACAGCACTTTTGGGATACTATGTAGCAGCCCTTGGGGATAAAAGTGTAGGAGTTTTTTATACTTTGGTACAGCAAACCCGTATACTAAATAGCAGCACCTTGTTTTAAAAAAATGTAGCAGCCCTTGGATACTAAAGTGAGCAGCCCCTTTAAATTGTACACACCTTGTATATAGTGTACCACTTTGGGGATACTAAATGAGAAAACACCCTTTGGTATTTAAAAAAGGTAGCACACTTGGTATAAATAAAAAAGGGAGCAGCACCTTGGGGATACTAGAATAGTGTAGCAGCACCTTGGTATACTAAAATAGTGTAGTAGCACCTTTGTATACTAGTATAGCAGCACCTTGGTATACTAAAATATTGTAGCAGCACCTTGGTATACTAAAATAGTGTAGCAGCACCTTGGTATACTAAAATAGTGTAGCAGCACCTTGGTATACTAGTGTAGCAGCACCTTGGTATACTAGTGTAGCAGCACCTTGGTATACTAGAAGAGTGTAGCAGCACCTTGGTATACTAAAATAGTGTAGCAGCACCTTGTTATACTAGGAGAGTGTAGCAGCACATTTGTATGCTAGTATAGCAGCACCTTGGTATACTAGAAGAGTGTAGCAGCACCTTGGTATACTAAAATAGTGTAGCAGCACCTTGGTATACTAGAAGAGTGTAGCAGCACCTTGGTATACTAGTGTAGCATCACCTTGGTATACTAGAAGAGTGTAGCAGCACCTTTGTATACTAGTGTAGCAGCACCTTGGTATACTAGTGTAGCAGCACCTTGGTATACTAGAAGAGTGTAGCAGCACCTTGATATACTAAATAGAGTAGCAGCACCTTGGTATACTAGTGTAGCATCACCTTGATATACTAGAAGAGTGTAGCAGCACCTTGGTATGCTAGTGTAGCAGCACCTTTGTATACTAGAAGAGTGTAGCAGCACCTTGGTATGCTATGTAGCAGCAACCTTGGTATACTAGAAGAGTGTAGCAGCACCTTGGTATGCTAGTGTAGCAGCACCTTGGTATACTAGAAGAGTGTAGCAGCACCTTGGTATGCTAGTGTAGCAGCACCTTGGTATACTAGAAGAGTGTAGCAGCACCTTGGTATACTAAAATAGTGTAGCAGCACCTTGGTATACTAGAAGAGTGTAGCAGCACCTTGGTATACTAGTGTAGCAGCACCTTGGTATACTAGAAGAGTGTAGCAGCACCTTGGTATACTAGTGTAGCAGCACCTTGGTATACTAGTGTAGCAGCACCTTGGTATACTAAAATAGTGTAGCAGCACCTTGGTATACTAGTGTAGCATCACCTTGGTATACTAGAAGGTGTAGCAGCTACTTGGTATACTAAAATAGTGTAGCAGCACCTTGGTATACTAGAATAGTGTAGCAGCACCTTGGTATACTAGTGTAGCAGCACCTTGGTATACTAGAATAGTGTAGCAGCACCTTGGTATACTAGAATAGTGTAGCAGCACCTTGGTATACTAGAATAGTGTAGCAGCACCTTGGTATACTAGAAAGAGATAGCAGCACCTTGGTATACTAGTGTAGCAGCACCTTGGTATACTAGTGTAGCAGCACCTTGGTATACTAGAATAGTGTAGCAGCACCTTGGTATACTAGTGTAGCAGCACCTTGGTATACTAGTGTAGCAGCACCTTGGTATACTAGTGTAGCAGCACCTTGGTATACTAGTGTAGCAGCACCTTGATATACTAGAATAGTGTAGCAGCACCTTGGTATACTAGTGTAGCAGCACCTTGGTATACTAAAATAGTGTAGCAGCACCTTGGTTTACTAGAATAGTGTAGCAGCACCTTGGTATACTAGTGTAGCAGCACCTTGTATAAATAGTGTAGCAGCACCTCTTGGTATACTAGTGTAGCAGCACCTGGGTATACTAGTGTAGCTGCACCTTGATATACTAGAATAGTGTAGCAGCACCTTGGTATACTAGTGTAGCAGCACCTTGGTATACTAGTGTAGCTGCACCTTGATATACTAGAATAGTGTAGCAGCACCTTGGTATACTAGTGTAGCAGCACTTTGGTATGCTAGTGTAGCAGCACCTTGGTATACTAGTGTAGCAGGACCTTGGTATACTATTGTAGCAGCACCTTGGTATACTAGAATATTGTAGCAGCTCCTTGGCATACTAGTGTAGCAGCACCTTGGTATACTAGTGTTGCAGCACCTTGGTATACTAGAATAGTGTAGCAGCACCTTGGTATAATAGAAGAGTGTAGCAGCACCTTGGTATACTAGTGTAGCAGCACCTTGGTATACTAGAAGAGTGTAGCAGCACCTTGGTATACTAGTGTAGCAGCACCTTGGTATACTAGTGTAGCAGCACCTTGGTATACTAGAAGATGTAGCAGCACCTTGGTATGCTAGTGTAGCAGCACCTTGGTATACTAGAAGAGTGTAGCAGCACCTTGGTATACTAGTGTAGGAGCACCTTGGTATACTAGTGTAGCAGCACCTTGGTATACTAGAAGAGTGTAGCAGCACCTTGGTATACTAGTGTAGCAGCACCTTGGTATACTAGTGTAGCAGCACCTTGGTATACTAGAATAGTGTAGCAGCACCTTGGTATACTAGTGTAGCAGCACCTTGGTATACTAGTGTTTTCATCAAACCCTTTGGGATACTAGTGTAGCAGCAAACCCTTTGGGATAGTAGTGTAGCAGCACCTTGGTATACTAGTGTAGCAGCACCTTGGTATAAATAGTGTAGCAGCACCTTGGTATACTAGTGTAGCAGCACCTTGGTATACTAGAATAGTGTAGCAGCACCTTGGTATACTAGTGTAGCAGCACCTTGGTATACTAAAATAGTGTAGCAGCACCTTGGTATACTAAAATAGTGTAGCATCACACTGCGGGTTTTCCTACCTTTGAATAATATATGAGTACATTGCCGGTGCTCCCTCCATATAGCTCATATTATAACAATGCTCTGCGGAGGTTTACAGCCTTACTGACTCGCTTAGTAAACCATTCATGTCGTATCTCTGAGCTGGTCCTCTCCAAATACTAGTTTACGTATTGTGTTCCCAGCATTCTTCAATAACCTCATGATTAAGTTCATTCCAGTTGATGTTCTTGTTAATTATAATTCAGTTTGTTGAACATTCACTCATGACTGTTTTGCTGATGACGTCCTGAGATTAAGTCTGAACTTCTGTTAGACTTTGGTCTTGGTTATTTGTCTCTGACTCAATTATTTTTTGATAGACTTCTTCATTATTTGTGAATTTAAATTTAAGATTATTTTCTAGCTTAGTTCCGCTACTTGCTGAGTCTTAGTACTTCTGGTGAATGTATCTGTTCATATGATCTTGTTCCTGGTATTTACCCTCTTATTATAGTCTTTGCCACATACTCTCAACTGAAGTCACCATGGAACAGGATATTAGTGGCCAGGTTCGGGTGGTTTTCAAAACAGTATAGTGCAGGATTATTCGGTGTCAACATGGAAAAAATAGATAAGGCTGATTTTTTTCTGTGAAGTTTCCGAGATGTCCACTGACTTTAAGATTTTCCAAGATGGCTGCCATCCGAATGCTCTGACAAATATAATATCTCCGTTTTTACACGGAACACAGAGGTATTCCGTGTAATAATGGAGATATTATATTATATTTCGTGTCTAAATCCATGTTTTAGAGCTCGGGAAAGTCAATAAATCCTTCAGAAATGTACACAATTATATTATTAATATAAATTCACTGTGGCCATAATTCTTCTTACCAACGAAGCTGAATTTGCCATATCTGTCTGCTATTTAAATTCTTATGTTGAGGGTAAAAAAATATGTAGAGTTTGTGCCTATGTTTTGAAAGAGGGTGAAGTCAGTTAATTCTTCACATAAACAATAGTATGTGGCCGTACTGACATCAACTAGAGTGTCCTTAATTTCATGTATCAAGGCAACTCAGAGCATCATGATCTGCATTATAATCATGCAATAGGTTCTCATACCTTTAACATTATTACAGAAAGAATCAAGTAGTAAGTTGTGCTCGTTGAGTAATCAAACAAGGTGTGGTGTTCAGTCTGTAAGATAAAGTAAGGAAGACAATAACAAAAGTAAATGTTTTAGTAAGTCACATAACAGCTGGGTTGATACTTCATGATAGTGAATAATGTTAATTACCGTATTTCGGTTAATGTTAATTACCGTTGTTTTGGCATCAGATGTAACTGGGAGAGTTACAGCCCACCCCAGACTTACAGCTCCCATCACTGATCTTCAATTTTTAGGACTCAGGGTGATCTTTGGAGACATTTTATGGAAAAAATGCGTCTAATAAGCCGTGAAATACGGTAATTTATATTAAAAAATAAATTATGATTCCAATATTGCTCCACATGCTGTATGGATACATTCTTCAATACATCAAATAAGGCACAGCACAGTGTAAAGCACTGCAGGGGCTTGCTATAGTTAAATAAATCACGTTACAGTGTCATCTCGATAATGATTATTGTTAAAATTCAAACTAGGGGACCTAAAAGTTTTGAGGGTTATATTATTTGAAGTTTTGTCTCTAGAAGGGAGATTCATAGCCCTTAGTTTAAAATATTTGGGAAGAGATGTGTTAGTGTATGTTTTTCCGATACAGACTCGGTGTATAGATGACCAAAATAAACCTACTTTGGTGCCCTAGCAGCTCTTACCGCTGTCACTTTTACTCCCACACCTGACGAGATGTGAGACCCGGTCAGGTGCTACAGCTCCGATAGTCTAGATTGAACACAGCGTACCAATTAGAAGTTTCCTCCTCCAGTCTGCTGCATTTCATTACTACCCAACCACTGAGGCATACAGAAGTATGCCCTGTGAAGCATGGTACATGGTACATGGTACATGGTACTGGGCTGCAGCAGAGTGGGTGGAACACGCTCATGCTAAAAGCCAGTGCATGTTGGTGATTTTCTGTAGAAACAGGCCTGGTCACAGACCGGGATGCGGGGGCGTTGACCCCCCGGAACCCTCTCCAGGTATACTCCAGGTACTTAATGTGCCGATATTTGCCTAATGAACATGTGCGATCTCATCGTGGCTTCATTGACTTTGCTTGAACACATAAAATATTTGCTAATTTTCCTTTTCATCTTCCAGAACTGAAACTGCTATCTTTTTCCAACACTCAAGAAGGCTGAAGCAGTGTCATGTCCAAGGATCACGTAGGCAAGAAACATGTAGGTTTTCACCACATCATGCGTTACTTGCTGGATCTCTTGGATGCGGCACATGTTGGCTGAGTTCAATGTAAGCAATATGCACAGCTTCACGTTGTGACTTTGTTAACTCTTCAAAAATATCTGTGTCAATCCCGACAAGGATGACAGGGAGGTGTAGGTGCTCTACAGAGTACAAAGCAGTGGTGCGAATGAGGTAGTCAGCTCTTCATCGCTACCTCACTCGGCATGAATTGAGTAAGTAACCAGGCCTTATTGTGGCTGGCAACAAGTTCTGTGAGGTGGAAGCTACAGTGCCTGTGTCAAATGCTATCTTAACTGAGGCGTGTTGAATAGCATGGCGCTTTCTTCAGCAACATGGGTATTGTTCTAACAAACATGACAGTACATCAATTTATCTTATAATTGTTGCTTCTTGAGATGCACCTGGCGCTTTAAGGATGTGTACCAAGGCATTTCTTGCAGTCTTACGCAAGAAAAATGGAAGGGTATAGAAAACATCGTACCCCTGGAATGCTGAGGCTCTTCCAAGCTGCCCTTGCTGCTGCCAGAGAGCGTATGACAGAGCTGCGGCAGACTGGGAAAAATTAATGCTCACACCCCACTTAGCCGGGCATGGAGGGACATAAATAGAATTAAGGGTAACAGAACTGGGCAGATCGCGCACCCTCATCCCTTGCATAGGGCGAATGAGTTAGTCAGTGCTTGGGCTGCTACATCTAGCTATGACAATCTTCCCAGTACCACACAGGCAAAATTAAATGACAAATATGATGCAAGGGAGAGACTTGTTTGCTTTATGCTCATCAAGGCAGATGATTGCAACATTCCTTTCACTAATTATGAACTTGATGCAGCACTAACTAAGGGCAACTCCACGTCGCCTGGTGAGGATGGTATTACTTACAACATACTCAGATTGCTCTGTCGAGTACCAGGTAATCCATTACTTGAATTATATAACATGAGCTATGTAACTGGGGAGCTCCATCAATCTTGGACCAACAGCCTCATCATTCCAATTCCTAAGCCCAATCAACAAAATGCATTTCGCCCAATATCTCTTACTAGCTGCTTGTGTAAAACATTTGAGAGAATGATTCTTAATCGTCTCATGTACAGAATCAAACAATTTTTGTCTCCCCGGTTACGTGGTTTCATGCATGGAAGGAGCGTGCATCAATGCAAAACCACCTTTCTCACCCTGCACACTGACAGCTCATACACTACCTTCCTTGACCTTAAATCCGCTTTCGATGTAGCCAACCGACATGTAATCATTAGTGAACTTGCCAGAATGGATGTTGGAGGATGGTTTCTCCGCTGGATTAAAGGCCACCTGTCCAACAGAAAGTCGTCTGTGTTGTTCCAGGGACATAGAAGTGTAACTAAAGACTTTGAATTAGGAACCCCACAGGGAGGTGTGCTCAGTCCCACACTGTTCAATATCTAATTAATGCATTACTTAACTATGCCTAGTCAGCCCCAAATTATGTGATTAGTTTTGTGATG
>NC_069405.1:98373989-98398412 GCF_026875155.1 Cherax quadricarinatus | reverse complement strand
AAAAACATAGAAACCGATATAAAAACTCTAAAATGAATAAAATATGTAATTCATGTAGTGGTATGGCGGTGTCGGTGGTGACGAGAATTTGTCTGGAGACCGGACAAAATACTTCTTGAAAAAATTTCGCTAATATCATCTATAGGGTTTATTTATCTATCACAGTTCATCTAATATGACATAAAAAATAATATAGAAACCTGATATATACTCTAGAATGAATAAAATGCAGTGGACCCTCGAATTTAGTCCTGCCTTTTCTGTATGCAAAACTATTTTTTATTATCTATAAAATGTATTTTTTGTATGTCTTTGTATTTTGTGGTGGGGGCGGCCAACAAGATTTTTGTCTTGAGACAGGACAAAATACCCCTTGAATATTTCGCTATCATCAACTCTACGGCTTATTTATCTATCAGAGTTCATCTAATATGATATAATAAATAATATAAATAACACAGGAACCTGTTATATACTACTCTAGAATGAATAAAAAAAGCCATTATGTAACAGGTGGAGAGGGCCACAACCGCTACCTCTATGTTTGGTTAAACACAACATAGAGTAGTACTACAGTATTATTATGTATGTATTATTATACGTATTATATTATTATTCTTATTGTAGTATTATATTATTATACGTACTATTATTATTATACATATTATTATATTATTATTATTATTATTTTTATTATTATTATTATTATTATTATTATTACAGTACATGTATAAATAATTGTAATTTTGATTCACACAAAAAATATAAGATTTACTGTTATGCCTTTATTGCAATAATGTATAAATAATTTTCAACTCATTCACGACTGCATATTGGAATGGACAGTGACTCATTTGTTTACTCTTGAACATAGCCAAAACAATCGAACATTTCTTCTGTGCTGAGCTCAATTTCAAGGTACAGTGGTCCCTCGATAATCATAGGGCTCGAGAGTCGTAGATTTTTTGGAAATCATAGCGATTATTTTCGTATAAAAAATGGGCTCGCTAAAACATAGATTGACTTGCGAATAGTTCGTCCGGGACGCGTAAAGCACGCTGTGAGCCAGGGCGCCTCCCTTCCCATCAGGGGTGGCATTGTTTACCATGAGCGACGGTCCCCTCACTTGCTCCTCGAAATATTTTCATAATATTCCATTCATTTTAGTGCTTGCAATACTAAATAAGCTACCATGGCTTCCCAAAGAAAATAGTGCCAAAACCTTTGGTAAAGAAGGTGAGAAATACGACTGAATTTAAGAAAAACATCATTGAACAATATGAAGTGGCTTTAAGTGCGGCCGAACTGGCCAGGATTTATAACAAACCCTATACAACCAGAGGAGGAAGAGAGATGGAAGAAGGTGCCTTCTTCAGAAATTAAAGGGGATTTTTTGAAATGTGGGGTAAGATGGAAAGATTTATGGAGAAACACACCCTGACAAGGCTGTTGCAAGCCATGTTGGCAACATGTATAGTAAACAAAGTCTTGGCCCATTTTAGGGAAGTGTTTAAGAGACGCAGAAACAGAGCTCTCTGGACAGTTATTTTGCGAGACAGGACTCCAGTGACTCTCAAGCTGGTCCTAGTGGCATTAAGAAACAGAGAAGAGAAGTAACCCAGAAAAGCAATTGGTACCTGAGGTGTTGAAGGAAGGGGGATTCCCCTTCCAAACTGAAAAATAATCCAATCTCTCTCCTCCACCATCTCCCATACACTAAGAAGAATTGCCAATAAAGGTAAGTGTTATGCTGTTAATGTTTCATTCATCATGTCCCCTTGTATTGTTTATGTACTACATCTATATTTCATGTAAAAATTTTTTTTGTTTTAATACTTCTGGGTGTCAGGAACGGATTAATTGTATTTACATTATTTCTTATGAGGAAAATTGATTCGAAAATCGTAGATTTCGATAATAGTAGCACCTCCAGGGACCGAGGGACCACTGTACTTTTTGTCATGAGAGCAATCAAAATCATATCTATTTCTGTAATATATCTTCCATTCTATCAAATGAGACCAAAAAACGAGAATACAACCATAAAAACCATACGAAAATACTGCTAAGGGGTGGTTAATTGCTGAGAAGTGAACTCCATTATCTATGCTTAGATTTCTTTCATTTGTGGTGTATGTTAAGAAGCATCTTTCCATCATACATTGCCCAAGTTTCAATAAGTTAGTCCAACAAACAAATGAGATACAGTTCCCTAGATCAAGAACAAGAGCCTCTCACCAGCGTCAAGGAACCAGCCTTGAGGTCTGCTCGCTTAACCCTTTCAGGGTCCGTCCCGTAGATCTACGGCTGGTCGGTGAGTGTCCAAACCGTAGATCTACGCCAAAATTCTAGCGCCGTCAAATTTAGCGCGAAAGCGCTCATAGGCCTACATATGAGAGAATGGGTCTGCGCGGTGGGTGTGCGCCATAAACAAAAAATCTAGGCGCCTGCATAGCATTGTGGGAACGCCGGCCAGTCACCCTTGTTCACCATGTCCTCGTCGAACAGTCAGCTCTCACTCCCCCCGGAAAATTGGGACTCCTCCTCTTCCTGTCTGATAGTTCTGACACTGATGGAGTGGAAATGAAGACGAATTCTACGGCTTTGATGAGTTAGGACCGAAAATAATGCCCAGGATATCGATAATAGTGCAGAAAAACCCCGACGATCCTCGACCTTCTACCTCTGGTGTGGGCACTCGTGACTCACGGCGGTTGTTCCTAAACGTAAGAGAAAACTAATATTTTCCGTGGTCGGGCCCCTCTGACTTCAGTAATGACGATGATTTTTGACGTGGATTGTGATTTTATTGCGCTCGACGATCATTCGAGTAGTGATAGTGAGGAAACATATTCACCAGTGAAGCGTCGGTATGTGCGCCGCCGCATGCGCTCGGGTAGTGTACCCTAATGCTATGCCCGGGGGACGGAGTACATCCCGTAGTACATCCCGGAGTACATCCCGTGGCCCTACCCCCGTTTTAGGTAGTGATAGTGAGGATGAGTGGCTACACTTGGCATGGATGGCCACAGACATCATGGATGGTGTTAGTGGGGCTGGTGGTGGTAGGGGAAACCGCCATGCGTGACTCGCTGTGCCACGCGGGAAACCCCCACGCTGCTGACTCGTCAGTTCAAGGACAAAGCGGAGCGTCACCCACCAGCCCGCCACAACCACCCGTACAACCCAAAGCCTATGATGTCCAGTACCACCAGCAAACCGTATCTGGGATTGGCAGCAAAATCCCAATTTTTGTTCCCAGCCCTCACCACTTTGATGACTCGCAAAGTGGAATTCTACCTACCTGCCCCCTTGGGAACCACGGCCAATGAACTGGAATTCTTTGAATTATTCTTTGACCACCATTGAATGGAAACTATTGTCAGGGAAAGTAATAAATATTTTCAGTACACCATGGCAAATACGTTTCTTATCACCACAGTCAAGACTACACAGGTGGAAAGAGACGACTGTTGCAGAAATTTTATTTGCTTTTTGCAACAATAATGCTTATGCCTCACGTCATAAGCATAATATAAAAGCATACTGGTCCACAGATCGGCTAATTTGTACCCCATCCTCAGTGAAATAATACCATGAACAGGTTTTCTTACTCTTACGTATGTTGCATTTCCCTCTGACAAAACCAGCCTGACAGAAGTGACAGGTTATACAAGATTAGAAAATGTTTTCATGTATCTCAAACAAAAGTTCAGGATATACTTTATCCATTCAAGAATCTTGTAATTGACGAGTCTTTGATTTTGTTCAAAGGTAGACTGTCATTCAAGCAGTATATACCGAGCAAGAGGAACCGCTTTGGTATAAAATTGTTTGTACTCTGTGATTTTGACAGTGGCCTGGTGTTTTGGGTATTTTTGTATACACGGGTAGTAAAAAATTGAAAGATACCAAAATGTTATTGGTTTTATCGTGACGTAGTGAGAAACATGATGGCACCTTATCTTGGGAAGGGCCATACATTATATAAACCCATAACTGGTACACAAGCCCATTACTCAGTGATTTCATGCGAGTGAACAAGACAGATGTGTGTGGCACAGTGCGTTCTAATCGAAACATATGCCCAGGCTCAACGCAGGTGTTCGTGTGATGACGTGCAGGTGTTTACTGCCAATGACATCATGGCATTAAAGTGGCTGACAAACGAGATGTCACATTGTTGACAACCATTCACCGTAAGAAATGCAAAAACAGTGGCCAAAGTTGATCGAGTGACTAATGAAAAGTATTCGAAAACCAGTGACAGTGATTGATTATACACAAAACATGCGCTTGGTTGACAAGTGTGACATGCAATTGGTTTTGTTGACTGTGTTCGTAAGAGTTACAAGTGGTACATGAAAACTTTTCTTCCATCTCATGGACATTTCAATGCTGAATGCATATAATATGTACCAAATAAAGACTGGGAACAGACCACCCGTAATGGTGAATTTTGTTTGTCTGTTGTCAGACAACTCATAATGAAGTACCAGGTAACAACACCTGCAATACAACATGGTCCTCGAATTCACACAATATACCCAAGCTTTGAGAAGAGAAGGTGATCATTTCATAATACAGCTTCCTTCAACTCAAAAGAAATTTGCTCAGAAGAGATGCATTTTTCTGTGCACAAACAAAACGACGGGAACAAAGACGCAAAGACACTCGGTTTATGTGTGAGGAATGTAAGGTGCCTCTGTGCATGGTGCCTTGTTTCAAGGAGTTCCACAAGCTCCAGCAGTTCTAAAACCATGTCCATGATTGTAAATATGTAAATATATGATAGAACATTAGTATTATAAAAATATTTGTGCATGTTTATTGTAATAAACAACAGTGGTAAACAATAATATGATAATAACTTTAGTGCGGTTATTGTGTTCAATACAGTGAGTTTATATATATAAATTATATACAGTATTGGTTCTCAGGCCCCAAATGTAGTAGGAATAGAAAAATTGGAAAAGAAAAGAAAAAACAACTAAAACAACAAAATAATATAATACCGTATGTGGAATGCGTCGTGTTGCCGCCTCCAAATATTTTACTAAATTCTTGTGCACTGTATTCGGTAAGTACTGATCAGTTTTAATTTTTTTTGTTTTATTACCTTCACAAAACATATGCTCTTTAATTCGTAAGAAAAAAATAATTTTTTTTTTTTTCAAAATTTCTTGGGACAACTGTGTGCGGACTTCGATTTTGGCCTTGGACACCTGAAAGGGTTTAAGGAAATTTTGCTCGTGTATGGAAACAAATAATCGACCCCCCCAATCGACTGCTCGTATTTGGAAAAACTCGCACGTGGATGCGCTCGCAAGTAGAGGTTCCACTGTACCAATGTCACTTAAAAGGGGAAGTGCCTGATGCTGATAAGGCTTTGTTTTAACCCTTTGATGTTTACGCCGTTATTATATAATTACGTCTTACATGCCACGGTATCTGACGTATTTATAAATATGCATAATTCTAGGGGCTTCAAAATCAAGCCAGGAGAAAGCTGGTAGGACCCACATGTGAGAAGTTTGGGGGTCTCATGGTCAGTGTGCACCATATAAAAAAATCGGGGAGCCAGTGGTGCATTGTGGGAATGCCACTTCAGTTGTCCTTTTTCAGCATGCTTAGCGGTAAGAAATATGTGACTCCCCAGCAAATCTGGGACTCTTCTCTTCCCAAGTGGGATGTGCTTAACACAGATGGAAGTGGTCAGTGTGATCACTTTCATGATGTCCAGGAGTTTGAGACCAAAAACAGTGGAGGAGGAGGAGGAGGAAGAAGAAGAAGAGGAGGAGGAGGAAGAGGAGAAGGATGAAGAGGAGGAGGAGGGAAGAGGAGGAGGAGGAAGAGGAAGAGGAGGAGGAGGAGAGGAAGTGCTAGGAAGAGGACGAGGAGGAAGAGGACGAGGAGGAGAGGACGAGGAGGAAGAGGACGAGGAGGAAGAGGAAGAGGAAGGAGGTGGAGGAGGAAGAGGAAGACAGAGGATGAAGAAGATGATGTAATAATATTTTCCTTTGAAGATGGAAAAAAAAAGTCCACACCATGACAGTGACAAGATAAGGGAATGAAAACATACTGATAGAGTGACGTTTGATGAGCGTTAAATGAGGGTGGGGGAGGTTGCCAGCTGACTAGAAAAGATTAGTTGACCATTGCCCCTGCTTTTGTTTTTGCTGGTAACCAAACATTTCTGTCGTCTATTTGTCTGTCTGCCAAACTCCCTGTCTGTCGTCTGCTCTCTGTCTAGAGAGAAGCCACAGACTGTCATTCATCACGATACTCAACATCTTCAAGCAGAGTATAGCCACTTTGTCTGGATTTTTTGGGTTATCCTAAAGTAATTTACACTATGGATACTTGTATTTATGTGTACCTGTGAGACGAGATAAGACAGACAAGATAGAAGAGAGAGACAGATTGAAAGAGATAGAATGAGGGACGAAAGATAATTAGGATAGAATGGAGGAGAAGCAGCATCGCCCATTGTTTTGAAGGCGGTAGAGGGTAGTGAGTAATGAGACAATATGTCATTTTGACAGCTGCCGACTCTTGACCTCGAACAATTATAAGCCACCAACACTTGCACACAAGACAAGCTTGCTGTATGATGATATTAGTGTTTTATGAAAGTATCTAGTGAACCTATGTATATGTTGTATTATAGATTATATGAAACCAGAGGAAGGAAGAATGGAAGGCAGGAATGAAGGAAGGACGGGATGAAAGGATGGAAAAATTTAAGCGAAAGATGAAGGAATGTATGAAGGAAGGTATGAAAGGAAGGCAGGAATGTAGGTATGGAAAGGATTGCATGTGATGGTAGGAAGGTAGAGTAGGAAAGGAAGGATTGAGGGAAGGTAGGAAAGGAATGCAGGAAGGTAGGTAGCGAAAGGATTGCAGGACAGGTAGGAAAGGGAAGCAGGTAGGTAGGAAAGGAATGCAGGGAAGGTGGAAGAAGCGCGATGGAAAGGAATGCAGGATGGTGGAAAGGAATGCAGGAAGGTAGGAAAGGATGCAGGAGGTAGGAAGGAAGGTGGAAAGGAATGCAGGAAGGTAGGAAAACGAAATGCAGGAAGGACTGGAATGATGGACACACAACCATTACCTAGGATAACTACATAAACACAACTGCCTGCTAATACTTTGATGAAAATACTGCTCAGACCGAGGTATTTTGGTTCTTCTGCACATAAAAAAAAAGTCCACAAAATGCACATACATGGTTTTATGTGTGAGAGTGTAACAACACCTTTGTAGTATGAAAAACATGTTGCAATGAGTTCACAAGTGCAGAAACTTCTAGGATATGTTCGTGATGTACATTGGTATATATATTATAGATCAATAGTAATATATACATTGTTTGTATTGTTTGTTTTGTAAACAAGTTTGTTTGTAAACATTATATGATATTATGTTGCACGTGTGTTATTTGTGTTGTATAATCGAGTGTATTATTTGTACAGTGCACCTTTACTGTGGTCTCACAGGCCACATATATTATGTGAAAAAATTAAATAGTGAAAAATACAACAAACCTTCAAATACATGTTATTCAAAGTTTACACAGTAGGGAGCAGCTGTCGCTGTGCTGTTGCATACGCGGCTCATTTTCTGCAAACCTTCATGCCTCTATATCTCGGTAAGTTATTGATGGCAAAAAAAGTTTTTTTGGTCCTAAAAACACAAGAAATATAATCTTTTAACATTTTCATACGGAAAAAATAATTTTTTTTGTTTTTCGTGAAAAATTTTGCGACAGAATTGACAGTTTCAGGAAGGGGCCTGCGACAGTCAAGGGGTTAAGGAACTGGTTTAACTGTCCTCTCTTTCCTTGGAATCAAACCTGATTGTCTTTACGTTATTTCTTTTAGGTCCTATAAAAGCTTACAGTTTAAAATTTCCCTTTGAATATAATTTTTTTTTTGCCTTGACAGCAATGTTTCCCCAAAGCAGAGCAAGCCTGAGAAGAATACAGTAGTTTAGTGCCCCAATCTAACGGCAGGTTAGGTTTCAGGATACTGCCGAACGCAGCCCCCACCCCTCACCAGAGGCAGAACGCCATTTCTTTCAGTTAAAAAAATGCAAATACAGGGGTCCCTCAATTATCGTCCTCTTATTCCGTTCCTGGGAAGTGGGAACTTTTATCAAAATTAGACGGTTTTTGAATCAATTTTCCCATAAGAAATAGTGTTAAATCCAATAAATTCGTTTTCAGACTACCAGAAAGTATCAACTAACAAATTTTTTTTTCCTAAAAAGGTACGATTACATGCACAAAAAGAATGAACATTCAACATTGACAGTTAACTTTATTGACGGCTGTTGTGATGAATGGAAGACCAGGGAGTGGAGGAAGTGAGGGAGAGAGGTTGATTGTTTGGAAGGGGAATCCCCCCTCCATAAGGACTTCTGTTCACGTCAGGGGTCACCACTATACATAAATAAGATTTACATGCAGAAAAATATGCCAAATAAATGTTAATGCACTAATAAAATGTAATAAATGTACACTTGGTAATTAGGGTTAGTTGTGAGTGGAAACTGGAACAGTCTGCTAGTAGGTGATCCAAGCTAAAACATTGGGTAGTTTCAAATTTAGGTGGGATAAATACATGAGTGAGAGGGGGTTGGATTTGAGTCCGAGACCTGCACCTGAGCTTATTGCTTGGGTAGCATTTGTAACTTGTTTAGTGGGTTGGATGTTTTGAAGGACATGACTAGTAAGGGCCAACAGGGCCTGTGCAGTATTCTCCTTTCATATGTTTCTTATGCAAGCCTTTACAGGGCATCTTGGGCTGGTTTTAGTTAGACTCATTTGTTTACTCACTACTGTGGGTTTGATCCTTACACGGTTTGCAAGATCATGAAGGAGTAAGCAGGCGCCTGGTACGTTGTATTTTAGGTTCCCTCCCCGACAGGGATCGAAGGAACATTCTTGTGGTGTCTGAGGAGCGCCTGTGTCGTTACGAAAACAGTACATGGACACAGAGGGTATATATAGTTCAGGGTGAGGTGCAGTACCAGAGTAGTAGTCACTATGTCACTACTAACTCTACTATCTTACCACCTCTAGTATTGCACTCTCTCTGAGCCTATTACAGTGGACCCCCGCATAACGCTCACCTCCCGATACGACCAATTACTGTAATTGTTTATTATGTAAGTGCATTTGTATGTATGTTTGGGGGTCTGAAAGGGATAATCTACTTCCCAATATTCTCCTTTATTGTAACAAATTCGGCAGTACTGGCACTGATCATACTTCTGGAGTGAATAACATATCGGTTACCCGGTCGGGGTCCACTGTATATACCCTCTGTGTCCAGGTTATGTTTGTTAGGCTTTACAAAGCTCCTGGAGGCGAAACGTATTGCCACAATAAAAACTGTCACATCGTTGCCAACTTGTGTCCTTTTACTTTACAAGGCTGTTGTTGATGAATGGACAGACAGGGAGGGGAGTGGATGAGAGGGAAGTGAGGTTATTGTTTGGAAAGGGGAATCCCCTCCATAAGGACTCTTTGCGTACTTCAGGGTGTCATTCCCTAGCTTAATATAGATTTACATGCAGATAAAAATGCCAAATAAATGTCAAGCACTAATAAAATGTATAAGGTGAACATTGGTAATAAGGGTAGTTGATGACGTGGAACAGTCTGCCCTAGTAAGGGTGATCCAAGCTAAAACATAGGGGTAGTTTCAAAATTTATGGTTGGATAAATACATGAGTGAGAGGGGTTGGTTTGAGTTGGTTTTGCACTGAGCTATAGCTTTGGGTAGCATTTGTTCTGTTAGTGGGTTGGATTTGTGAGGACCTTGCCTAGTATGGGGCCCATACAGCTCATTGCAGTGTTCTTCCTATTTTATGTTCTTAAAAGCTTTGGCTTGGTCGTTTCAAATTTAGGTTGGATAAATACACGGTGAGAGGGGTTGGATTTGAGTCGACTTTGCACCTGAGCTTATTGCTTGTGGTAGCATTTATTCGTTAGTGGGTTGGATTTGTGAAGGACTGGCTAGTATGGGCCAGTAGGCCTACTGCAGTGTTCCTCCTTTCTCTATGTTTTATTGGAGACTTGTTTGTACGGTGAGTGGGGTATGCAAGATTATTGTTGGAGAATATGACCACTATTATCACTCTAGGGCTTATTTATCTATCACAATTCAACTAATATGACATAATAAACTAATTTATTAACATAGAAACATGGAATATACTCTAAGAATGTAATCAATATAAGTCATTACGTAGTCAGAGAGGTTGTTGTTGTGTTGTTGGTTATATAAGGGCCACTGAGAGTTAGCCGTCCATAATGGTGGTGAAGCAGCATTGAGGCGGCGGTGTTTTTATTTAACTCCTAACAACATGGAGGAGTTGGTAGAATTGCGAATCACTAAGAAGGAAAACTCCTTACACCTTCCACTATGACCCTTCTACCATTATTACAACTGTTACCACCATCACCACTACCATCTTACACAACCATCACTACCTCCTAACCACTATACAACTGCTTCCACTTACACCTCCAACTTGGTTTTTTTCTACAAACTTTTTCATAAATGATATGTTGTTTCTCACATTTCTATACCAAAGGGTGGCACTAGAAGCTTTCTTTGGAAGCCCATGGTAACTTATTTAGCACTTGCAAGCACTCTTAAAATCAATGGAATTCCTTATGAATTATTTCGTCTGGAGCATGTGAGGGGACCGTCGCTCACTGGTAACAATGGCACACACTGGCTGGGAAGGCAGGCCCAGGCGGCTCAGAAAGTGAGTATGTCCCGGATGAAGGTCCGATTAAGCGACGTTAATCATTTACGGAGCAATGTTTTAGACGAAATAACTGGACTATTTCCGCATATGGACGACTGTCAGGCCGGTGATTATTGAGGGACCACTGTAAATGCCAGATAAAAAGTTTACTACTAACGTAGAACTAGGCATTAAAACAATAAAATATAAATCCAGTAGGGCCCCCACTTATCGGCCAGATTAGATTCCAGGCTCATCGTTGGAAAGTAGACATTACAGGAAGCAGTACTCCAATTTTTTCTCATTTTATAATGCATATAAATTCCAGACAACAAGGTTTACATAATTTATATTAAGGTAGTACTAGAATAGAGGAATTAAAAAAAACAATAAAAGTAAAATACATACACAGTACTATTTCATGGCTTACCTTAAAATATTTGTTGTCTTAATGTAGATGTGAAGAGGTGAGTAGTTACTTATTTGCTAGGAAGTCAGGTGTAGGTAGCCTGGCTAACCATCCCAAACTTAATATACGATTTTGAACAGCAGCCCCAGAGAGATAAAGTACACATACAGTACACACTATTTACATCTAAAATATGTTGTATAGTGCTTAATGTAGGATGAAGGAGGCGAGTAGTATTTATTTGTAGCAAGGTCAGTTTAGGTAGCCGGTTGGTGTAGCCAGCGTGGGACAACACTACCGGCTTACCTACGCTGTGGTCCCAGAGCCCATATTAATTTACATTGACATTACCTTTGCTCCAAAAAGGAATTTTATCCGTTTCTAACAACTTACCTTTGGATGCCATCATAAACGAAGGGAGAAATAATGGAATAATTCATAGCCGTAGAATTGTAAAACAATAGCGGATTGAGCGGAGTGACTAGGCCAAATGCAAGATTCATACACGTTTTTACTGGTGCTGAACCAGAGAATAACATATGTTTTACCATCCGCCCAGCTTACCCACACAGGTACACAAGTATTCATTTTCTGAGCACTATTATAAAAATGCAGAATAAATGCTAGACACAAAGTTAAACACCAAACCTTATATTAAGTTAGCAAGAGAACTAGGCATTAAAAACACAATAACAAGGTAAGATTCACACAGAGTACATTTTACTTTAAATCATTAATATTAATGTGTGAGAGGTAAGTGGCAGGGTGTTTGTTTAATGAAGTAAAAGTAAGAGGCTTACGACTCCTCCTTTTATCACAACGAAGCTTAGACGCCATCGTTCAATGAGAGCCACCTAGTTAACAATGAGAAATGTGAGAGAGAGACGAGATACAACATTCGACATATGTAAAAACACATGCTGAACAGGGTAAGTGGCGTGATCCACTTGGTCAGGCGATATTAAATGCGTATAATTAGTGTCTACTTTTAGTTCATTCACTTGTGTTTGTACGAGTTTGCATTTACATTCTTTCACCGCACACTATTTTTTTTTTATTATAATAATAATTACTCACAATACAAATGCTCTTACTTTAATACAAGTTAGTGCAGATTAAACAATACAGCAACACTCCATTCCATGCAACAGACCATTTATTAGTGACTATGATATTATTTTTTATTATTAATTCAATCATCTTCATCATCATAATAAAAAAGAAAAGTTTTTTGCTAAACCAGAAGGGTCATGAATTGCTATATATAGAGTGGAAGGCTTAAAAGATGGAATATTTTTCTACAGTTATCCCCGTGTTGACTAGAGAAAACATAATTCTACCGACACTCCTACAAGATTGCTTTGTAAACTAATCTCATTATTTATGTCAATTTTTATTCTTTGGGTGTATGTATTGTTTATATGCTATGTAACTGTTTCGTTATGTCAATTTTGAAGAAAAAGTATCATAGTTGGATTAATTGAAAAACATCTATACAGTGGACCCCCCGGTTAACGATATTTTTTCTCTCCAGAAGTAGTTCAGGAGCCAGTAATGATCGAATTGTTCCCATAAGGGACTATTTGTGAGTAGATTAGTCCATTTTCAGACCCCAATCATACACGTACAAAGCACTTACATAAATAAACTTTCATTATTGGTCGCATTCGGAAGTGATCGTTATGCGGGGGGGGGTCCACTGGTTTTTTAAAAACGTTTTTAAAATAAGGTATTTTATGTGCCCCAAGCGTGCATTTATATTACGTAGTGATTACTTTGGCATCATTTAGTAGAGAGATTCTTAGTGCTTTTAATGTGTACATGCATGCCAGCACAGTGTGTAAGTATATTTAGGATAACAGGTTTACACTAAGTATAATTATTAGTGTACAGTGGGCCCTATGGTAATCGTGTAACCCTTAACATGGTCCAAGCGTATATAGTATACGTTGTCACCTGCGCAGCGCCCTGATTATTTTTGAAAAAAAAAAACATATTTATAGAAAAAAACGAGCACATTTTTTAAGTGTTTGTAGAATAAAAAAAATTCGGGTCAGTACTTACAGAGATATGAGGCCGAGAAAGAAGAAGTTGGCACTGGATTGCTTACATGATGGCAACATCGTAGTCCTGCCACTTGCAGAAGTGTTGTTCTGATATACCTTTTTTTATTTGTCATTATTTTTTTATATAATTTTTATGTTCTGATATTACAATTTTTTTTTTTTTTTTTTTCACAGGGTGTTTGACTAAGGTTATGGATCGTAGCTTTATTGACAAACTATTTACAGGTTAAAGGACTTCCTAACTTTATTGGCATGCTAAGAGCTGTTACTACATCAGCTCTATTTGATCAGTATTTTATTGTTATTGAGACATACAAGTAGGGAACAGGATGAAATTGGAGCCTCTGCTGCGACGCATTTTCATTCGATCACTGCGCTTTATCTCGTTGACTTCATTATGCTAGTACGAATGTGTTCCCATACTCGAGTCATCCTGGGTATATAGGCTTCAGATGGAGTGAAGTTCGGGAGATGGGTACATCCAGAGTGAAGTTGCTGCTTTTGCCGAATTGTGGCTTAAAAGCTTAGTTTCTCGCTTGTCCTCGAAGTGGATCCAAGTGTGGTGAGTACTTTGACAATAATTGGCCTATGTACATAACAGTAGCCACCCACATCCCTCCTATGTTGTGGCTCTGCTGAAATGACAGATTATCCAGGATGGATCAGGCGAGAGAGATGAGAACGTCTTGCTCTGTTTCTTTACTCTGTTCAAGCAGTCTGCAGTATGAGGGGGGGGGAGGGGGGGGGCAGGCAAACCAGAAAGTGGGAGCATACTAAGTTTTTGATCGTACTTGTGCCCTCTTACAGAATCTTGCTTTATAGTATTTCTTGTCATTTCATACCATTCTTTGTTCAGGCACTAGTTAGTGGACCCCCGGTTTACGATAAGCTCCCCAATGCGACAATTATGTAAGGTATTTATGTAGTGCATTTGTATGTGTTTGTTTGGGGGTCTGAAATGGACTAATCTAATTTCACATATATTCCTTATGGGAACAAAATTCGGTCAGTACTGGCCCACTGAACATAACTTCTGGAAAGAAATACAGTGGACCTCAACCAGCAATATTAATCTGATCCTGAGTGCTCATCGTAATCGGAAATAATCATTAGTCAAGTTAATTTTCCCCTTAAGAATTAATGGCAATCAAATTAATCCGTGCATGTCACCCCCCAAGGTATTGAAAAAAAAATTTTACCAATGAATTATTAATTTTAATACTCTCAAACTGAGAAGACATACACCGTTAACATGACACTTACCTTTAGTGAACGATTGGTGATGATTGATGGGATGGGAGGAGGGGAGAGTGTTGATCTCTCTTAGTGTTTAGAAGGGGAATCCCCTTCCATTAGGACTTGATGTGGCAATTCCTTTTTCGGGGTTTACTTCCCCTTCTTCTTTTAATGCCACTAGGAACAGCTTGAGAGTCACTGGACCTCTGTCGCAACAACATATTCTGAACCATAGAGGTTGTACCTCCCGTTCCTTTTTGACATTCCTAAAGTGTTTCACAACTATTGTCAGTGTCAAATTAAAAACACTTGTTCAGGTTTCTATTCTTCACTTCTATGCTAACTCCTGAATTCTGACATATTTTTTCAGCTGTCTTTGTGGTCCAAATGGCAGCCTCACCATGCCTTATCACACTATGTTTGCACTCCCGATTCTTATATTCTCAAACCAACCTTTGCTGGCCTTAAACTCACTTCACCACTAGTTGTTGGCCATTTTTCTATTAAATCCTATGCATTTCTAGCCTCTTTCACCAATTAAGATCGCTCTTGAGAGATGCCTATTTTCATGCTATCTGTTTTTCAGTTTCATCCACCACAGAACAGTCTCTCACATCTTCTATCACTTGCGATCTTCTGTTTCGAAAGCATAGTTGCCACCTTTGGCCAGAACAGCTTCCTGGATGGCCGTTTTCGTTGCACTATAGTTTAGCGATGGTTGATTGGGGTTTTTGTACAAACCAGGCCAGCTCAGGTGGGGGGGAGGGGAAAAAACCCCACCCCCCCCCACTACCATGCACTCCACTTTCATTACTTAGCAATGATCTCTATCTTCATATCAATAGTAATTCTCACCTTTTTGCTGTAGGGTTGGCACTAGAAGCTTCTTGGGGCCCCAATGGTGACTTATTTTGCAGTGCAATCACTAAAAGGCTGTGATAATGTGAAATGTTCCGATTGTATGCTTGAGGAAGCGAACGCGGGTGGCTGGTTGGCTTTGTAAACATGGCCAGAAGTGGACGCATCTCGATGGAACGTTTTGTGTTGGCTGAAATTATTTGCGTAGTCGAGGCGCAAATTTTTGTAGTTTTAAAATGTATCGCTAGTCTGGATTTATGTTAATCGATGCCATCGCTGTGTCGAGGGTCACTTGTAATATCGTAAACCGGGGGCGGTCCTCTGTAAATAGGTACTGATAATTGTACTCAGATTGTCAGAAAACATTGACAGGTGGACATTTGCCCTGCCTGGTACATTTTACTATTGTCTTGGAATAGGATACAAAGTATTTTATATGTCACAGCTCTGTTTTGGATATATGGAAGTACAGTGGAACCCCGCTCATAGCGACTTATTCCGTGCAAGGGGCTGGCTGTTATGCGAATGTTCGCTATGTGGAATGAATTTTCCCCATATGAAATAAAGGAAATCAAATTAATCGGTTTTGCAAGACACCAAATGGTTTGAAAAAAAATTTATACCACATGAAATATACATTTTCCTACACACAAAGAGAAGGATACATGCCAATAGTTGAGTAGTACATGCACAAATATATTGTGCAAGTACTATTCTACTATTGAAGAATAAATGGACACTTACCTTTATGGAAGATGCAGCCAATGACTGATGAGATCTATGTGGCCTGGGAGTGCCTTTTCCTCCTTGAGTATGTAGGTCCTGTTTGGTATTTTCTTCCAGAACAGGCCTTATCACACTGTGTATGTCACTACGATTCTTAAATCTCTCAAACCAACTTTGCTGGCTCTTAAATTCACCATATGAGCACTAGTTCCAGGATTTTCCCTGTTCACCTGGTGTGTTAGTCGACTGGTGTGGGTTGCAATCCTGGAGACATGATTAAAGGACCCCAATGGAAATTAAGTTAGTACAGTCTTCGATGACACTGACTTTTTGGGCGATCCTGTGGTGGCCATAATCCTCTAGGGGTTAACCCTTTCAGGGTCCAAGGCCAAAATCTGAAAGTCACGCCCAGTGTACCAGAAATTTTGAAAAAAAAAAAAAAATTATGATTTTCTTACAGAATTAAAGAGCATTTTTTTGTGAAGGTAATAAAACAAAAAAAATGGAATCTGATCAGTACTTACCGAGATACAGTGCCAAGAAGTTTGTAGTAAATTGATTGTGGTGGCGGCAACATCGGACGAATTTCCGCATACGCGTATTATATTATTTTGTTTGTTTTAGTTGTTTTTTTCTTTTCTTTTCCAATTTTTTTCTATTCCTACTAACATTTGGGGCCTGAGAGACCAATTACGGTTATAATTTTTATATTATAAACTCACTGTATTGAACACAATTACCGCACTAAAGTTATTATCATATTATTGTTTACCACTGTTGTTTAATACAATAAACATGCACAAATATTGTAAATACTAATGTTCTAATCTTATATTTACATATTTACAATCCTGGACATTGGTTTTAGAACTGATGGAGCCTTAAGAGTGTGGAATCCTGAAAAACAAGGCACCTTTGCACAGAGAGCACCTTTACTTTCCTCACACATAAACCCGTTGTGTCTTTGCGTCTTTGTTGCCGTCGTTTTGTTTGTGCACAGACAATGCATCTCTTCTGAGCAAAATTTCTTTTGAGTTGAAGGAAGCTGTATTATGAAATGATCACCTTCTCTCTCAAACGCTGGGTCTATTGTGATGAATTTCGAGGTCCATGTTGTATTGAGGTTGTTGTTACCTGGTACTTCATTATGAGTTGTCCTGACATCAGACAAACAAAATTCACCTACGGTGGTCGGTTACCAGTCTATTTGGGTACATATTTTATGCATTCCAGCCATTGAAAATGTCCATTGAGATGGAAGGAAAGTTCATGTACACACTTGTAACTCTTACGAAACACAGTCATACAAAACCAATCTGCATGTCACACATTGTCAACCAAGCAGCATGTTTTGTGGTTTAATCAATCACTGTCCTGGTTTTCGAATACGTTCATTAGTCACTCGATCAACTTTGCCACTGTCTCTGCATTTCATTACGGTGAATGGTTGTCAAACAATGTGACATCTCGTTGTCACTTTTTGCCACCGTAATGCATGATGTCATTGGAAGTAAACACCTTGCACGTCTATCACCACGAAACACCTGCGTTGAGTCTGGGCATATGTTTACGATAGTAACGCACTGTGCCACCACACATCTGTCTTGTTCACTCGCATGAAAATCACTGAGTAATGGGCCTGTGTACCAGTTACTCGGTATATAATGTATCGGCCCTTACCAAGATAAGGTGCCTTCATGTTTCTACTACGTCACTGTATACCCAATAACCATCTTGGTATCTTAATGTTTTTTCTACACTGTGTGTATACACTAATATCCAACCACTCAGGCCACTGTCACAATCACAGAGTACAAAACAATTTTATACCAAAGCCGGTTTCTCTTGCATCGGTATATGCTGCTTGAATGAAGTCTACTTGAACCAAATCAAAGGGACTCGTCAATTACAAGATTCTTGATTGGATATGGATTAAAGTATATCCTGAACTTTTGTTTTGAGATACATGAAAACTTTTCTAATCTGTATAACCTGTCACTTCTGTCAGGCCATGGGTTTTGAAGAGAGTGCAACTACGTAAGAGTAAGATAAACCTGTTCCCAGGTATTATTATCACTGAAGGATGGCGTACAAATTAGCCGAGATCTGTGGACCAGTATGTATGCTTTTTTATTATGCTTATCGACTTGAGGCATAAGCATTTATTGTCTGAAAAAGCAAATACATTTCTGCAACAGTCTTGTCTCTTTCCACCCTGTGTAGTTTGACTGTGGTGATAATAGATCGTATTTGCCATGGTGTGTTGTACTGAAAAATACTTATTACTTTCCCTGACATTAGTTTCCACATTTGGCTGGTCAAAGAATAATTCAAGAATTCCAGTTCAGTGGCCGTGGTTCAAGGGACAGGTAGGTAGGAATTCACTTTGAGAGTCATCATAAGGGTGAGGGCTGGGGGAACAAAAATTGGGATTTTGCTGCACATCCCAATACGGTTTGCTGGTGGATACTGGGACATCATAGGCTGGTTGTACGGGTGGTTGTGGCGGGCTGGTGGGTGGGACGCTCCGCTTTGTCCTTGAATGACGACGTCCAGCAGCGTGGGTTCCCGCGTGCCTACAGCGAGTTCACGCATGGCGGTGCACTACCACCCCAGCCCACCCCCACTAAACACCATCCACTTATGTCTGTGGCCCAATCCATGCCAAGTGTCGCCACATCATCCTCACCTTTCAAGACTAAAACGGGTGTAGGGACACGGATGATACTCGGGATGTACTTCGGGATGTAACTTCCGTCCCCTGGGCATTAGCATAGGTACATACCCGAGCGCATTGCGGTGGCGCACCATACGGGACGCTTCACTGGTGAATAATGTTTCCTCACTATCACTCTCGAAGATCGTCGAGCGCAATAAAATCACAATCCACGTCAGAATCATCGGTCATTACTGAGTCAGACGGCCAGACCACGGGAAAATATTAGTTTTCTCTACGTTTAGGAACAACCCGAGTGAGACCACGAGTGCCCACACCCAGAGGTAGATGGTCGTGGATGTCGGGGTTTTCTGCACTATTATCGATATCCTGGTCATTATTTCGGTCTCTAACTCATCAAAGCCGTTAAGGAATTCGTCTTTTATTTCCATTCCATCAGTGTCAGAAAAATCTATCAGACAGGTAAGAGGAAGAGTCCATTTTTCGGGGAGTGAGAGAGTCTGACTTGCGACGAGACATGTGACATGGGTGAACTGAGACGGCCTGTTCCCCCATCAATGCTTGACAGGGCCTGATTTTTTGTTTATGGCGCCCACCCATCCGCGCGACCATTCTCTCATATGTAGGCCTCTGAGCGCTTTCGCGCTAAATTTGACGAGCGCTTTACAGAATTTTGGACTTAGATCTACGGTTTGGACACTCACCGACCTAGCCGATAGATTACGGGTCGGACCCTGAAAGGGTTAATTGGTTTCTTGGTATTCTCAATAAGCCACACCAACCAACGGTGTACAGCAGCAGCAGCAGCAGCTGACGATGGTTACGCAGCAGCAGATGATGCTAACAGCAGCTGCAGCAGCAGACGATGTACAGCAGCAACTAGACGATGTACATCAGCAGCAGACGATGCTACAGGCCTGCAGCAGCAGCAGTCGATGCTACAGCAGCAGCAGCAGCTGAACGGTGGTACGCAGCAACAGACGATCGCTACAGCAGTACAGACAGACGATGCTAACAGCAGCAGCAGACGATGCTACAGCAGCAGCAGTGATGCTATAGCAGCGCTGTCGGTTACTACAGCAGCAGGAGCAGTGGTCGGGGCTACGCAGCAGCAGCTGACAGTGCAGCAGCAGCTGACGGTGTCAGCAGCAGCAGCAGCTGTACTCCTATAGTAGCGAAGGTTGATTGGGGTTATTATAAAACCAGGCCAGCGCGGAGACCGCACTCCACTTTTCATACTTATCATTGATCTTTATCATCATCTCCATAGTTATTCTCACCCTTATTGCTGTACGGGTTGGCTCTAGAAGCTTTCTTGGGGCCTGGGTCACTTATTTTCCAGAAAAAATCACCAAAAACACTGTAATAATTCAAAATGTTCCGATTGTATGCTTGGATGTTACCGGGAAGGCTGGATGGTAAACAATGCCACCCGGAGGGGGAAAATGTGAGCGTGGTCAAGCGCACATTGACGCGTCTCGGACGGAAGGCCGCTGGAGCGGGTTTTTGTCCACTATGCGGGGGCAAAATTTTTAGCGATTCAAAGCTCGTCCGCTATGCGGATTGTCCGCTATGCAAGGCTGTCCAGTTAGGCGGGGGGTCCACTGTATATAATAATATGGGGAAGGAGGAGGAGGAGGGAGAGGAAAGAAGGAGGGGGAGGAGGAGAAGGAGGAGGGAGGAGGAGAAGGAGGGGAGGAAGGGAAGAAGGAGGAGGTGGGAAGCAGGGGAGGGGAAGAAGGAGGACGGAGAGAAAGAGGAGGAGGAGGAGGAGGAGGAGAAGAAGAATAGAGGTTTCTACCTCCAACCATTTGCGAGGGTTAGGGGCCAAGTGCCTACGGAATGTTGAAAAATCGCAAATGGTTTGGTGCCCAATATATTGTAAGGGAAATCTGATTACATTACTGCTTCCCTTAACATATTGATCCAGAACAATCATAAAACACTTGAAACATTGTAAATATGTATTGTATATACATACTGCCTCATTCGGCCACTGATATTGAGTTCCACAGGGAAGTGTCCTTGACCCCTGCTCTTTCTCATAGACATCAATGATCTTCCAAACATATCCCAACACCTGAAACCCATTCTCTTTGCTGACGACACAACTTATGTCATCTCTCACCCTAATCTTGCCACCCTCAACACCATTGTTAATGAGGAGCTGCTCAAACTATCGACTTGGATGACAGCCAATAAACCTACACTTAACACTGACAAAACCTACTATATTATGTTTGGTAGCAGAGCAGGTGCTGCACAACCATTCATCTACAATCCTGTCAGACACTGCAACTTCTTGGGATCTTAATACTTGGGAATTCTTCGCTTGCCTAACCCTTGGGCACGACCTACTTCCACATTGAACAAATGTGACACCACCTACGACTGCTGCACCTCTCCTGCCTACGGTTTATAAGCTCCTTCTCCACACTTATGCCGTATTCTATTCAAGATTGATGGACTGACCACATCGACTCAAGGTTGAGGGACTGATTACCTCATTCTCCTCCTGTTCTTCAAGATTCTCCTTTGTATGGACTGATGAAGCCACTGTGTGGCGAAACATTTGCTCAGTAAAGATACCCAAGAGTTGCACATGTGTCTAATTTATCAATGTGTCGGTTCTCTGAACCATTGATCTACAAGTTTCAAACATACTATATGTACCAATAAAGGGGTAACCCCAAACAGTTGTCAACTAGTAAGTGTATCTCATGACTATTCAAAAAGAACTAAGCAGGTTAAACCCAACTAAGAGCGCTGGCCTGGATAACATCCCATCTAAGTTCCTAAAAGATGGTGCTTCTGAATTGTCAATCCCTATTGCTCACATAATAAATTTGTCCATTACCACTAAAACTGTACCAGAGGGGTTCAAGGAGGCCAGAGTTACTTCTCTCTTCAAGAAAAATAGTAGGTCTGATGTAAGCAACTATAGGCCTGTTGGTATATTCAGTATAATAACCAAAATTCTAGAGAGGACGGTGTGCTGTCAAGTAGTTAAGTACCTTAATGACAACAACATTCTCCATAGCTATCAATCAGGCTTTAGAAGATCTTACTCAACCTACACCTCCCTAATTAATCTGATGGATTACTTGAGAACTGAAATGTCAATGGGGAACCTCATAGGTATGGTAACCTTAGACCTGCAAAAGGCCTTCGATACTGTCTAAGACCTACTTTTACCAGGAAGTAATTTCCCTCTCTCCTACACACTCTAACCTGATCCTTACTATCCTTATAAAAACTCTTTACAGCATTTAGTAGCTTACTGCCTATTCCATACACTTGCAACATCTGCCACATTGCTTCCCTATCCACTGTATCATATGCCTTTTCTAAATCCAGAAATGCAATGAAAACTTCTCTACCTTTATCTAAATACTGTACACATATATGCTTCAATGTAAACACTTCGAGTGTTTACATTGAAGCATATATGTGTACAGTATTTAGATAAAGGTAGAGAAGTTTTCATTGCATTTCTGGATTTAGAAAAGGCATATGATACAGTGGATAGGGAAGCAATGTGGCAGATGTTGCAAGTGTATGGAATAGGTAGTAAGCTACTAAATGCTGTAAAGAGTTTTTATAAGGATAGTAAGGATCAGGTTAGAGTGTGTAGGAGAGAGGGAAATTACTTCCTGGTAAAAGTAGGTCTTAGACAGGGATGTGTAATGTCATCCTGGCTGTTTAACCCTTTGAGGGTTTTCGTCGTACTAGTACGTCTTACGCGTAGGGGTTTTTGACGTACTAGTACTCATAAACTCTAGCGGCCTCAAATCTAGTGGGAGAAAGCTGGTAGGCCTTCATATGAAAGAATGGGTCTATGTGGTCAGTGTGCACAGTCTAAAAAAAATCCTGCAGCACACAGTGCATAATGAGAAAAAAAAAACTTTGACCATTTTTTTTGAATAAATCAGCGACTTTGCAGTGTATTTTCGTATGGTATTTATTGTTGTATTCTAGTTTTCTTGGTCTCATTTATAGAATGGAAGACATATTACAGAAATAGAGATGATTTTGACGGGTTTTACAAAGAAAGGTGCCTTGAAATTGAGCTCAAAGTAGCAGAAATGTTCGATTTTTACCAAACTTCAAAGTAAACAAATCGTGCCAAGCGTGCAATACACGTCAACTGGTGAGTCTAATATTCTTTCACAAGTGCACCAATAATATTTATACCATTTTTTACACTAATGCAGTAGTCTGCATAACAGTAAATCTTATATTTTTTGTGAAAATAAAAATTCAAAGTGGAAAGCAAAAGAATATAAGAGGGCCCTTGAGACGTGAATAATGACTAGAGGAAATGTCATTTTAGTGCCAGGAATGTCTTTCTTGTTTATTCTGGACCCTATTCGGAAATTGGCATGTTTTGAAATTTGTGTGAAATTGGCAAAATTGCTAAATTCTGACCACTGTACTGGATAGTTGAATTTCATAAATGAGTGGTTTCTTGCACCCATTCGATAGAAAAAATGGAGTTCTAGCGAAATATTCATGTTTTTTGTCGACTAGTACAGTGAAATGGCCGAAAATGGGGCTCAAAGTGGGCAAAATCGCCGATGCGTAAACATCGCCGAGACCGCTAACTTTGCGAGAGCATAATTCTGTAAGTTTTCTATCAAATTTCAAACTTTTGGTGTCTTTATGATCGGGAAAAGATTCTCTATCTTTTCATAAGAAAAAATAATTTTTTTTTTTTTTAAATTTGGCCGACCCTGAGAACGAGTTTCGGAGAGGGCCTGTCGACCCTCAAAGGGTTAATATACATGTATTTATAAATGGGGTTGTGAAGGAAGTAAATGCTAGTGTGTTGGGGTGAGGGGTGAGATTAAATTTCGGGGAATCAAATACAAAATGGGAGTTGACACAGTTACTTTTTGCTGATGATTTTGTGCTTTTGGAAGATTTTAAAGAGAAGTTGCAAAGGTTAGTTGACGAGTTTGTGAGGGGGTGTAAAGGTAGAAAGTTGAAAGTGAACATAGGTATGAGTAAGGTGATGAGGGTATCAAATGATTTAGATAAAGAAAAATTGGATACCACGTTGGAGAGAGGGAGTATGGAAGAAGTGAATGTTTTCAAGTATTTGAGATTAACCATAGAACTGATGAAGGAAAAGAGGCGAGTTGTGCATTGAGGTATCTGTGGAGGCAAAAACCATTATCCTTGGAAGCAAAGAAGGAATGTACGAAAGTATAGTGGTACCAGCACTCTTATATTGATGTGAAGCTTGGGTTGTAAACACTACAGCCAGGAGGCAGCTGGTAGGCAGTGGAGATGTCCTGTCTAAAGGACTGTGTGTTGTGTAAATATTATGCAGAGAATTCAGAATGTGGAAATCAGGAGGTATGGAGTCACTAAAAGTATTAATCAGAGGCTCAAGAGGGTGGTGGAGGTGGTTTGGTCATTTAGAGAGAATGGATCAAAGTAGAATGACTTGGGGAGCGTATAAATTTGTAGGGGGAAAGGGAAAGGGGGGGTAGGGTCGCCCTTGAAAAGGTTGGGGGGAGGGGGTAAAGGAGGTTTTGTGGGGGAGGGGCTTGGACTTAAAACAACATGTGTGAGCATGTTAGATTGGGTGATGGAGACGAAGGGTTTTTGGGGCCTGACTAGTGTTGGAGTGTGAGCAGGGTAATATTTTTAAGGACAAGGGAAAACCCGTTAGGCAAATTTGG
>NC_069405.1:98333780-98373489 GCF_026875155.1 Cherax quadricarinatus | reverse complement strand
GTACTACCATCCTGTGGTATTAGGTTGGAAGACAGCAACCACCCAGGGAGGTGCTACCATCCTGTGGTAGTAGGTTGGTAGACAGCAACTACCCAGGTAGGTACTACTGTCCTGCCAAGTGAGTGTAAAACAGAAGCCTCTAATTGTTTGACATGATGGTAGGATTGCTGGTATAATTTTTCTGTCTCATACACATGCAAGGTTTCAGGCACATCATGCTATTTCTACTTACTCTTACTACTTACTACTATAATCACACTACACATGCATGTACAAGCATATATATACACACCCCTCTGGGTTTTCTTCTATTTTCTTACTAGTTCTTGTTCCTGTTTATTTCCTCTTATCTCTGTGGGGAAGTGGAACAGAATTCTTCCTCCATAAGTTATGCATGTCATAAGAGGCGACTAAAATGCCAGGAACAAGGGCTAGTAACCCCTTCTGTATACATTACTAAAGTTAAAAAGAGAAACTTTTGTTTGTCTTTTTGAGCCACCCTGCTTTGGTGGGATATGGCCGGTTTATTTAAAGAAGAAGATTTAAATGCAAAGTTTAATATAACATAATTATGTTGTGTGAACATAAGATAAAATGTTCTAGAAGTTTTTAGGCAAGAAGTTTGACTATAATTTGTTTAAACCACTATTGCGGTTGAAGTTGTTTGAAATACTGCCGATTGCAGATTGAAGGGCTCAGGGACCCTTGAAGGGAGTTTCCTTGGCCATGGTGAGAGGCTCTTGTTTCAAGGAATTGAACCTACCCTCCCTCCCTTTGGATGGAATCTGAATACCTCCTATTTACCAGGTGCTGTGTAATCCTTGTGGGTGTAATTCTTCTCATCTCCCCACGAATGCAATAAGTCTTCTCTGAGTCTCGTCTTCTTTAGTAATTAGTAGAAAGAAGACACCCAGAAAGAAGAATTATTGAAAATGCAGTTGTGCACTCATCAATATTTACAATTTCAACCAGAATGGCTTAAATGTTTTGCCAGAAAACTTTTAGAACATTTAAGAATTAATGTGACCTGATGTACACACTAATTGCCCTTCATCTCACTATTACTCATAACTATTTATTGGCTCACCTTCCCTTACAAGGCTTTATGTGACTTGATAAAGCCTGCTGCATGGGCAAAACATTATCAATTAAGGCTCCATTAAACTGTACTTGTCTCTTTATCCTTACAGTTGTTTGCTAATGCAGTTTTCAGTTACATCCATTCTTCATTTATTCAGACTTCCTACATTAAATATATTCACCACTCACTACAAATTAAATTCAAAAATATTTTTAGGTAAGTAACATGTGTACTGTACAGTGGAACTTTAAGCTTCAGCCGTAATCCATTCCAGAACCTCGGCCGAAACTCAAGTTGTTCAAAAGTCAAAGCAGTATTTCCCATAAGAAGTAATGTAAATCCAATTAATCCGTTTCAGACACCCAAAAATATTCACAAAAAATTCATTTTTTAAAGAATAAATATAGTTTTACATACAGAAAACAATGAGAAATAAATATAAATACATAAATGTAAACATTACATACCTTTATTGAAGACTTGTTGGTTTATGGAAGCCAGGGAGGAGGAGAATTTGGAGACAGGACAAGATACTCCTTCAATATGACGCTAATATCAACTCTACGGCTTATTTATCTATCACAATTGATATATGACATAATAAACAATATTAATAACACAGAAACATGATGTATGTTCTAGAATGAATAAAATATGTCATTATGTATGTGAGGAGTAAGTGGTGGTGGTGGTGTTGGGTTTATAAGGGCCAATGAGAGAAGCCGTACACATTAGTGGTAGTGGAGGTGGAAGCAGAAGCCACCAACGCTATTCACACAAACTTTGTATGTAATTATAAATAAGAAATATTTACACTTTATTGTATAAATAAGAAATATTTACACTTTATTATATAAATAAGAAATATTTACACTTTACCTTGTAGATACTGGCATTGGTTTAGGGTGGTGGAAGATAGGCAGGGCAGCATTTGTTTGTCAGTGGCCCTATATACCTCCAGTAACTTTGGTGGAGTTAGTTTTGTGTTCTTTTTCTATCGCTTAATCGCTTACCTTACTTGCTATACTGTTAATGCTACACTTCATCGCTGGCTGGCGCCATAGCCTTTATCGACTCTGATGCTTTATTATCGTAGAATCACTGAAGAAGGCACATTCTCCCCTCTCTCTTCCTCCACTTTCATACTTTTCTACAATTTCCTTCTTAAATTCTGTCGTGTTTCTCACTTTCTTTACCAAAGGGCTGGCACTGGGAAGTTTCTCGAGGAGAAACAAAGCCAGATTGACTCTCAACGCATGCGTGGGATGCTTTGTGTGGGCGTGGGAAGGCACAGGCAGGCAGACAGATCTGATATGGCAGCCAAAACTCAAGGTACTGTTCAAAACTCAAGACAAAATTTAGCCGAAAAAAGTGACGGAAACTCAAAACAGTCAAAACTTGGGGCGACCAAAACTCGAGGTTCCATTGTATATGCATTATATAGGCCTAGCTCTATTATTCACTTACTATATAATAAGGTAAACATGTTATCAGGCTTTTTTATGCATTTGAAAGTGGAAAAAAAAGGCAATGTTTTACTTTACAGTGATTTTCATTTTACAACAGTAGCCCAGAACCTAACCTGCTGTATAAGCAGGGCCCTCCTGTATAAGCATCTTTGATTTTACAGCTCTCTGTGAGAACCAAGAACAAGAAAGAGAAGGTAGAAGGGCTTTTCAAGAGCTTCAATAAATCAACAGATGAAATCCTCTTGTCTGCAACACAGAAGGATGTGGATGATTACTTCGAGAAAGAAAAAGGTTTTCTGCTTGAATATCACACAGCAATTAAGGATTCAACAGTTAAAGCTGATAAAATGACTCAGACACACAAAAGTAAGCACATAGGCACATAGTTTGTTTTATGTACCCTAAGAACATTTAGTCATTTTTCATTACATCAGGGACTGAAGAAAAGATTGTATGTATAATAGGCAAGGGTAACACCGTAAAATTGTGGGATAAGAAATAAGGAGCTATTGTGATGAGAAGGAAAGTAATTTTGTTTAAATTTTTAATTTTGGTAATTAGTGTAATGTTAGAGCATGTTGTTATAAATATTTTATGAGTAATCAAGTTTAGATATAATTTTCTGCATTAGGGATCATTTGCAACAGATGTCAGCATGTGTAAACAATTGAGTATATTGTTGGCAGATGTGGCTGATTCTTACATCAAACTTTCCTCTGGCTTATCACAACTTGGGACCATTGAGGGCCCTAGATTAGAGAAATTCATTAATAGGTTGCTGACACTTTTGAAAAGGCTAGGGTAAGTATGATTTGGAATTTCTTATGGTAGAATTAAAACTCATTGAAATGTTTACATTGAAAAAAAATACTATAAATTAACCTAAGGTAGTTATGACAGACTGAATTGCTAGAGGCTTACTTTAATTTAAATATATAAATGCATATAACTTATCAATTTCCAAACAGAAAGTAGAAGGCAGGGTAGCATCAGATGAAGACTTGAAGCTTTCAGATACTCTACGATACTATGTTAGAGATGGAAGTGCAGCAAAGGACCTTTTATATCGTCGACTTCGATGTCTAGCAAATTATGAGCAGGCCAATAAAACTTGGATCGTGCACGTGCAAAAAATAAGGATGTCCATGCTGTGAGTGTATCAGTAAAGAGCACCTGGTATTTTATACAGTACTTTGTGTGGGCTATTTTAGAGTTTAACATGTTACTGCAAATGACATTCATTCACACATTGCATCCAAATTCTACTGTACATATATTGAAAGGTTGTAAATTGTAAATGTAGTGGGATGGTGTTTTTAAGTATAGAATTCAGGATTACAATGTATTGAGCCTTCCAGCCTTTCCAGTCTCATGAAGTAGCTTGCCCTTCTTACTTATAGGTTACAGCCACACACATTATTATTATAATCAAAACTAAGCTCTAAACCCACCAGGGTCATACAGTGCTGCACAGCCACACATTTCTGTGGAAAATGGCATGAATTAGAATGTCTTTAAACCTTGTTTTAAATAAGAAAAATTTCTCCTTAGGATGTTATAATGGCTTTTGTAAGTCATTTTGAAAGTTAAATTTAATAAGCTTATTAAGAAAGAAAGTCTCATTAAGGACTAATGCTAGGAGAGTGTGTGTAGTCTTAAGGTCTTTTACAGTTGTACACTTTCAAGGTATGTGCTTTTGTTTTTGTCTAAGTTCTTTACAAGTACATATTTGTTGAGCATACAGTGCTTGCTTATAGTTATGTAAATTCAGCTTTTAAAACAGATCATGCCTCATTTCTTTAATTAATTATTACTCACATGGGATAAATTTACTTTTTAATATACAGTACTATGGATAGTGTTAAAATATTTAAAGTAACTTTTGAAGTTTGAATTTAAATTATCAGTTGTGCATTGTATACTTTAGTATTCAAAATTTTTTGGGTACTTGCTTAAAAATATGATGGTTGGTAGCTTTAACCTTTAAATTATTCAAAAAAGATATATCAGTCATTAGTAAGACTAGTTATTTAGGTGACCCAAGTATTGTACTCTTGGTTTCACTGCTACTCAGGATATTTAAGATGTTCAGCATGAAGGCAATGGTGGTAGCTGGTAATGGGAGTGGGTGTGTTGTGTAACAGTACTAACGACTATAATTTTTCGTCAAGCTTCTGTGCTGGCTGATTCATTTCATGTACTGTATGTCAAGAGGAAAGGTTGTGTAAAAGTTTGAAAGATAATTCAGATAAGGTGGGCACCAACTGTTGATTTAACACAAACAAACAGAATGTGTCAAATAATATACTAGTTCTGGTAGCTAATAATACTAAAATGATAAATATTTTTCCTTGTTTAAGGAGTTTATCACACCTGTAGGAAGTTTTGTGGGAAATTTTCATGATTATTATGATCATGTATGGGCTTCTTGAGAACCTGATCCTCCAAAACCAGCCTGGGAAATTATGCATTACCATTTGATGAGAGTAATTTGTTATACATTATCACTAATTGATGATCATAGCAGTTGAAAAGTTAATAATATAATGTGCATGAGTTTTCCATTTTGAGCAACCTTTGTGTTGGTAGTTTTGTGGAAATGACAGGATTCTCACTTGAAACAAATTAATATTTTTCTATAAACAGACAAACAAGGATTGATATACAGTAGTAGTTTTTTGACAGACCATCTGTAGAGAGCTGTGGGGTAAAGATACATGTAATACTGAGATGTTTTTTATTGAGGGAATGAAAGCCGAGATGGAAACCTTTAATTTTACCACTAGGAATTGGACCTGCTCCTGTCATCTTTGGATTGAACCTGAATGCCTCCGTTTCCCCAGGCACTAGATGATCTCTATAAGTTTAGTGCTGTCCCATGAATGTAATAATAATTTAATCTTCCCAATATTGGAGAATTTTAAAATTTTCATTTCTCACTCATGTGATGGGTTTGTAGTATCTGGATGGTTGTTGTCTACCAATCTCTTAATGTACTTGTACGATCATTTATGTACATATATAAATTAAAGTAAAACATAAATTACTATGAGAATGTTAATGAATTTTAAGTGTACCTTCATAGGCTATGTTCATGTGAGTATTTGATTGCATACTGTATATCTAAATGCTAATTCTTAACAGTTTAAGAATTTATAGCAAGATTTAGTCTAAAAGGACACTAAGCATTTGTCTTGTTAATTATCCTTGTTTTATGATGTAGTTTTGTAGTGTGTATGTATATTTTTTGCTTCTGTCCATGCTGCTGCTTTTGTGACATAATTATTGCACTACTTGTATATCAAAAGTTGTGGTTTCCATGTATCACTTGCTTTAGTTCTTAGGCTTCCAAGTGTCTTTTTTTTTTTGTTTGTTTGTTTGATTCTTTATAATGGTGGTGGTGGTGGTGTCCTTTGTTTACTTGTGTGCATTTACTAACGACTTCCTGTCTTCCCATGCCAATACTACCAGCCAGTGGACGTTGCAGATGTAAGTATGATGCTTGGTGTGGAGAGCTACTGCCTTGTCAAAATATACTGTGTATCTTAGTGATCATATTCATCATTTAATTTAAATGACAAGAGAGAGGTTACACAAGTACTTGATTGTCAGTAGTATTGTTGCTGTATTGTAATTAAAGTACAAGGATTGGGAAAGTGAGGCCTCTGTTGTGTACAAGACCTGAGAAAAATTTTATAGTTCTGTGTTGACTAAAATAGGTTTTCTACCCCACACTGTATATAGATTGGTAGTTTATAAGTTAGTTTAAGTGAAATAAACAGTGTGTGGCAGTTAAAAGGCTTTAAAAAAAAAGTGTGCATGTTTGTTTTGTGACGTGGTAGTGGGCTTAGTAAACATCTTTCTTTGACCTCTGCTCTTTTGAAGAATATATAAAAAAAAAATTCTTTGCTCTTAATTTTGCACTGAAGCATAACTCTGTATCATTATATTAACCCTTTGACTGTTTCGGTCATATATATACATCTTATGAGCCACCGTGTTTGACGTATATATACTCATAAATTCTAGCGGTTTCAAATCAAGAAGGAGAAAGCTGGTAGGCCCACATGTGAGAGAATGGGTCTGTGTGGTCAGTGTGCACCATATAAAAAAATCCTGCAGCATGCAGTGCATAATGAGAAAGAAAAAAACTCCGACAGTTTTTTAATTAAAATGCCAACTTCGTGGTCTATTTTCGTATGGTATTTATGGTTGTACAGTGGACCCCCGGTTAACGATTTTAATCCGTGCAAGAGGGCTCATCGTTATGCGAAATAATCGTTATGCGAATGAATTTTCCCCATAAGAAATAATGGAAATCAAATTAATCCGTGCAAGACGCCCAAAAGTATGAAAAAAAATTTTTTTTTACCACATGAAATGTTAATTTTAATACACACAAACTGAAAAAGGCATGCACAATTAAATGACACTTACTTTTATTGAAGATCTGGTGATGATTGATGGGATGGGAGGAGGGGAGAGCATTATCTTCTTACTGTTTAGAAGGGGAATCCCCTTCCATTACGACTTGAGGTAGCAAGTCCTTTTCCGGGGTTACTTCCCTTCTTCTTTTAATGCCACTAGGACCAGCTTGAGAGTCACTGGACCTCTGTCGCACAACAAATCTGTCCATAGAGCTCTGTACCTCCCGTTCCTTTACGATTTGTCTAAATGGGCCACAACATTGTCATTGAAATAGTCACCAGCACGGCTTGCAACAGCTGTGTCAGGGTGATTTTCATCTATAAAGGTTTGCAGTTCAACCCACTGTGCACACATTTCCTTAATCTTTGAAGTAGGCACAATGGATTCCACAACTGGCATAGGCTTCTCAGGGTTAGCCCCAAACCCTTCAAAATCTTTCTTAATTTCCATACTAATTCTCACCCTTTTTACCACAGGGTTGGCACTAGAAGCTTTCTTGGGGCCCATGGTCACTTATTTTCCAGAAACAGCACCGAAAATACTGTAATAATACGAAATATTCCGAGTGTATGCTTGGATGTTACCGCGGAGGCTGGCTGGTAAACAATGGGACGGAGCGGCACATGTGAGGCTGGCTGAGGGCACATTGGACGCGTCTCGGACGAAAATCGGTATGCGGGTTTTTAATCGGTATGCGGGGCAAAAATTTTGCGATAAAAGTAATCGTTATGCGGAAAAATCGCTATGCGATGCCATCGTTATGCGGGGGTCCACTGTATTCTCGTTTTCTTGGTCTCAGTTGATAGAATGGAAAACATGTTATAGAAATAGAGGTGATTTTCATTGGTTTTACTATGAAAAGAACCTTAAAATGGAGCTCAAAGTAGGGGAAATGTTTGATTTTTGCCGATGTTCAAAAGTAAACAGGTGATGTCATTTTCCAATAAATGTCCAAGTAGCCATTCTAATATGCAATCATGAATGGGTTGACATTATTTATACAATTACGTGTATTACAATATTGCAGTAGTCTGCATAACAGTAAATCTTCTATTTTTTGTTTGAATAAAAATTCAAAATAGAAAAAAAGAGTAATATCAGAGGGGCCTGGAGACATGACTGATGAACAAAAAAAAATTTATTTTAGAGCCAGGAATGTCTGAATCGTTCATTCTGGACCCTGTTTTTGAAATTGTCATATTTTTTTATTTTTCGTGAAATTAGCCAAATTTCAGTTGAAATCGGTAAATGGGCAGTTTCTTGTACTCAATTGATAGAAAAAATGTAGTTCTAAAGAAATAGCTATGATTTTGGTCGACTGGAGCAATGGAATTAGACGAAAATAGGGCTCAAAGTGGGCAAAATTGCCGATTCGTAAATATCGCTGAGGTCGCTAACTTCACAAGAGCGTAATTCCATCAGTTTTTTTCCATCAAATTTCGTTCTTTTGGTGTCATTACAATCGGGAAAATATTCTCTATCATTTCATAAGAAATTTTTTTTTTTTTTCGGAAATTTTGTGACGCCAGGAGACACCTCAGGATTTGGGGTTGCGACAGTCAAGGGGTTAAAAGCAATTATTATATCTGCTGATTACTGACTTCAACTTGGTACATGTACTATGACAAGGAAAGATAAATAAAAATTCTCAGAAATATTTTTACTTGGCAGAGATCTCCATGAGAGCTGTCTATTACTTTGATTACATCAGGAACCTTCCATTAAAATTACTTTAGACTGATTTCTAAATATTTACTGATTACATCCTAACGTTTAGTTACAATTAGATAAAAAGAATTACTTTACACGTTATTTTCTTTTTGATAAATAATTGTGGCCAAGCGGATGACTTGTTACATTATTGCATTACTTTTATGCTCTCAGTGATTCAATATAAAAATTATATATGATTTTGTTGTACAAATTTTTTACTCTATAGTACTTGTTTTGATATTGTTTGACTTATAACAGTGGCCTATATATTTTTTGATTTTTAACTTTATTAGTGCACACTGTATGACAGATACAAATTTAGTGCTTAAATTAATTATGGATTATTATTAATTAATTTTCTACTAGATAATTTGTTTTACTTTTATCTGTAAAATATTGCATCTTTTAGAGTGTGTTGGGAAACCTGTGCAATAAAAAACTCTAAAAACTGCACAGTACAGTATTACATATCAGCCTCAGACATGTTGATCCAAGATTGAATTTCACTGAGGTCATTTTACGCACTTAACATTTCAAAAAGGTCCACTTTTTTAAACACGGTACGGGCGGGGATTGAACTCAAGGCTAATGATTCATAAACTTCAGACTGATGCCTTAGCCATTCGGCCAGCTGGGTACATAAGATTTGTTCCAACTAGGTTTATTTATACACCATAGGAAGGTTAACCTTCCTATGGTGTATAAATGAGTATACAGTGGACCCTCGTTTTTTCGTAATTAATCCGTTCCATAAAGTGTGACTATTATCGAAATTGACGATTTGCGAAACCATTTTCCCCATAACAAATAATGTAAATACAATTAATCCGTTCCAGACACCCAGAGTATTAAAACAAAAATTTTTTTTACGTGAAATATAGAAGTACATTCACAAAACAATGAGACATGGTGGATGAAACATTAACAGCATAACACTTACCTTTATTGGCAATTCTTATTAGTGTATGGAAGACTGGAGGAGGGGAGAGAGTTTTTTATTTACTGTTTAGAAGGAAGACTTCGGTCCCAAGTGCTTTTTGGAGTTACTCCTTTCTTTGTTTTTTATGCCCCTAGGACGAGTTGAGAGTCCTGCACACCTGGGGTATAAAATATTGTCCAAGAGCCGTTTTGGCATCTCTTTAAAACTTTCCTAAAAGGGCAAGACTTTGTCACTGTACTGTTGCCAACTGGCTTCAAAGCTTTTCGGGGTGTGTTTCTCCTAAATTTTTCCATCCTACTCCCTTTTTCAAAATCCCCTTAATTTCTGAAAAAGGGGGCACCTTCTTCCATCTCTCTTCCTCCCCCCTCTAAAGAAATATTTGAGTGCGTCTTTCTTGTTTTCCATCTGAAGCTCTGGCCGCTCGTCAGTGGTTAGCTCTTCATTGTGGCCCTCCACCCAAATTTTCCCCATCCCCCAAACCCATCCAAACCCCCTGGGAAATTTCCTTTAAACCACAATAGATTCCACAATGCCCTAGGGTCCTCAAAGGGCAGCCCCCAAACCCTTCAAAATCCCCCTTTTTGGACCAATCTGGCCCAATTTTTTCCCAAACGGTTCAAAATCCTGGTAGTCACTCCTTCCCAACCTTACCCATAAGGTTATGCAAAGGAGGTACAGAAATGATCTTTTCCAAAACTCTTTAGATCAAGTGAGTGTCTGTGGGCCATTAAAAACCTTTTAAAACATTGCTTTGGTGTGGGGTTTTTTAAATTTTGAAATGATCTTCTGGTCCATGGGGGGAGGAGGGGAGTGATTTTAGGGGCCAAGAAATTTACGTTTATGAACCCAAACTCCTCCGAAATTTGGCCCTCCAAATTGGGGATAGAGGTAGGTGCATTGTCCATTAGCAGGAGGACTTAGGTCCAATTTCTTTTCCCGGAGGTAAATTTTTTCACACTGGGGGCCCAAAAACCTTTATGGAACCCAAACAAGGAAAAATTTTTCATGACCCATGCCCTTTTTATTTGCTTTCCCAAAAAAAACACAATTTACCCTTTATGACATTTTTTTCTTGAACACACTGGGTTTTTTAAAAGGTAAACTAGTAACGGCTTCACTTGAAATTCCTACATTTTCTACAAAACATGAGAGTTAACCCTTTTTTCAAGGCTTGGTTCCGGCGTGCCTTTTCTCAAGTAATGTAGGTCCGCTTTGGCAATTTTTTCAAAAGAGGCTGTTTTTCACAAATGAACACTTGTTGGGGGGTTTAAAATTTTGTCTGATGATCTTTGAATTCACTTAGAATTTTGTGCTGCATTTTTGTCAAATGGGAACTCACCATGCCTTATCACACTGTGTATGCCACTACGGTTCTTAAATCTCTCAAACCAGCCTTTGCTGGCCTTAAATTCACAAATATCAGTGCTCGTTGCAGGAAATTTTTCTTTACGAGTCGTCATGCAACTGGCCTAGCCTTTTCACAAATAAGCGACTGCATAAATACTCTGCTAATTGTTTCTCATTGATCCCACCAGCAATAACTTCTCAACATCTTCAAGTACTGGCAATCTCATTTTTGTCAGCAGATTTACCCCCTTTGCAACAACAGCTTCCTTGATTTCCTTTTTTTTGGCTACGATGGAAGCTATGGTTGTATGGGGTTTTTATACATCCTGGCCAGTTCTGCCAACGTTTCGCCACTTTAATATTGTTCAGTGATGTTTTTCTTGAATTCATCATATTTCTCACCTTCTTTACCAAAGGCAGGGAACTAGGAGCTTTCTTTGGAGCCATGGTAGCTTATTTAGCAGTTGCAAGCACTAAAATAAATGGAAAAAAGTATTATGAAATATTTCGTATGAACAAGTGAGGGGACCGGTTTACTCATGGTAAACAGTGGCACACTGGCTGGGAATGGAGTGTGAGGCAGCTCGGGGCCGTGTGTACGCATCTAAGACGAACAGCTATTTGCAAGTCAAACGATGATTCGCAAGTCAATGTTTTGACAAAAAAAGTTAAGATTTCCGAAAATTACGACTTTTGAGCCTTACGAAAAACGAGGGTCCACTGTACCTAGTTAGATGAATCTTATTGTAGCCGGCTATCCCAGTGGCTAACGCATTGGTCTGGAGTTGAATCCCCGCCCATACCGTCGTTTGTTTACAATTGTGCCATTACAATTTCATGACTCATGTCCACTTTTTGTATATGGTCAGTTCATAAAACATAAAAAATGCCAGCAGAAAGTTTTAAATGAATATTGCCAGTATTTAAAGGTACAATGGAACCTCTGCTATCTGCACTCGTCCATTAGCTACTGTATATATGGATACTGTAGTTGCTTTTTTAGCAGATAGCTAAAAATCCCTTCCACTCAAAACCCATGAAGCATAGAACACCAAAACCCATGTAGCATACCTGACAGTTATATATTCAAATGAGAAGTTAACAGTTACCATATATTCTTAGCCCAACAGTGACACCTGTCTGAGTCAAGGGGTAAGCTTTCAATCAAAAAATATTCTTTTATCTATACACATCTTGATTTTGATTTGATTGCTTTTTGAAATTTTCAGCAAGCCCTAATCATTTGAAGTCTAGTGTTTTCATTGAAATTCAAGCCATAATGTAATCAGTAAATAAAATGAACAGTGGTTTAGTGTAAAAAAAAAAATGATATCCAAAATCTCTGCCTTCATTCAGCCTTAGTCTTAATATGTAAGCTAGACTGCAGAGACCAACAGCTTTCCTTCCCTATGTCCTAAACTTGATCCCAATCATCATCAAGGTTCAGGTCTCTGTCTAGGGGCTTTTCAATCATCCCCAGTTGAGTCTACAGACAGGCAAACATGCCTTCTTTCCTAGATATAGATGATGCCCATTGTCTTTGCTATTCTGTCCATTTCCATAACCCATCCACATAAAGAACAATTACCAATGTTAGTAAGACCATTTAATTTACTTCCCATGTATTACCTGTACTTTGTTTTGATGTTTATAACTGTAACATGTAATATAACACGTAATATAACTGTAGCACGTAATGAAAGTAGTTAGATTATGTATTGGTGGATAAATGGTTGATGGGTAGGCTCCAGGGTGTACACGTTTATAGAGGGGCTACTGATATATCGGATCATTATCTAGTTCTAGCTACAGTTAGAGTAAGAGGTAGATGGGATAAGAGGAAAATGGCAACAACAAGTAAGAGGGAGGTGAAAGTGTATAAACTAAGGGAGGAGGAAGCTCGGCTGAAATATAAGCAACTATTGGCAGAAAGGTGGACTGGTGCAGGTATGAGTAGTGGGGGTTGAAGAGGGTTGGAATGGTTTTAAAAATGCAGTATTAGAATGTGGGGCAGAAGTTTGTGGTTATTGGAGGGTGGGTGCAGGAGGAAAGAGGAGTGATTGGTGGAATGATGAAGTAAAGTGTGTGATAAAAGAGAAAAAGGTAGCTTATGAGAGGTTTTTACAAAGCAGAAGTGTTATAAGAAGAGTAGAGTATATGGAGAGTAAAAGAAAGGTGAAGAGAGTGGTGAGAGAGTGCAAAAGGAGAGCGGATGATAGAGTGGGAGAGTACTGTCAAGAAATTTTAATGAAAAAAAGAAAAAATTTTGTAGTGAGTTAAACAAGTTAAGAAAGCCTAGAGAACAAATGGATTGTCAGTTAAAAACAGAGTAGGGGAGTTAGTAGATGGGGAGATGGAGGTTTTGGGTAGACGGTGAGAAAATTTTGAGGAACTTTTAAATATCGATGAAGAAAGGGGGCGGTAATTTCATGCACTGGCCAGGGAGGTATACCATCTTTTAGGATTGAAGAAGAGCAGGATGTGAGTGTGGGGGAGGTGCATGAGGCATTACATAGAATGAAAGGGGGTAAAGCAGCTGGAACTGACGGGATCATGACAGAAATGTTAAAAGCGGGGGGGAGGGGACATAGTGTTGGAGTGGTTGGTATATTTGTTTAATAAATGCATGATGTTATCAACAAATTTTGGTGAAAATAAGAAAAAGTTTTGGAGTGAGATTAACAAGTTAAGGAAGCCTAGAGAACAAATGGATTTGTCAGTTAAAAAAAGGGAGAGTTATTAAATGGAGAGTTAGAGGTATTGGGAAGATGGAGGGAATATTTTGAGGAATTGTTAATTAAATGTTGATGAAGATAGGGAAGCTGTGATTTCGTGTATAGGGCAAGGAGGAATAACATCTTGTAGGAGTGAGGAAGAGCCAGTTGTGAGTGTAGGGGAAGTTCGTGAGGCAGTAGGTAAAATGAAATAGGGTAAGGCAGCCGGGATTGATGGGATAAAGATAGAAATGTTAAAAGCAGGTGGGGATATAGTTTTGGAGTGGTTGGTGCAATTATTTTATAAATGTATGGAAGAGGGTAAGGTACCTAGGGATTGGCAGAGAGCATGCATAGTTCCTTTTGTATAAAGGCAAAGGGGGCAAAAGAGAGTGCAAAAATTATAGGGGGATAAGTCTGTTGAGTATACATGGTAAAGTGTATGGTAGAGTTATTATTGAAAGAATTAAGAGTAAGACGGAGAATAGGATAGCAGATGAACAAGGAGGCTTTAGGAAAGGTAGGGGGTGTGTGGACCAGGTGTTTACAGTGAAACATATAAGTGAACAGTATTTAGATAAGGCTAAAGAGGTCTTTGTGGCATTTATGGATTTGGAAAAGGCGTATGACAGGGTGGATAGGGGGGCAATGTGGCAGATGTTGCAGGTGTATGGTGTAGGAGGTAGGTTACTGAAAGCAGTGAAGAGTTTTTACGAGGATAGTGAGGCTCAAGTTAGAGTATGTAGGAAAGAGGGAAATTATTTCCCAGTAAAAGTAGGCCTGTGTGATGTCACCATGGTTGTTTAATATATTTATAGATAGGGTTGTAAGAGAAGTAAATGCGAGGGTCTTGGCAAAAGGCGTGGAGTTAAAAGATAAAGAATCACACATAAAGTGGGAGTTGTCACAGTTGCTCTTTGCTGATGACACTGTGCTCTTGGGAGATTCTGAAGAGAAGTTGCAGAGATTGGTGGATGAATTTGGTAGGGTGTGCAAAAGAAGAAAATTAAAAGTGAATACAGGAAAGAGAAAGGTTATGAGGACACAAAAGATGGGTGATAAAAGATTGGATATGTTGGAGGGAGAGAGTATGGAGGAGGTGAATTCGGGAACCCGCTTTCGGGTTTCACTTAGGGTTCCCTATACGGACATTTCAAATTTGACCAAAACTTTACTTTACGGCTCCCCCCACCTGATTTTTAAAACGGTCACCGTGCCCACCCTGTTTTTCATTCCCCTGAGCAGAACCTAAGTCTTCCTTTTTTTTGGAAACCCAAAAAATTTTAAATGTTTTTAAAAATTATTTATATTTTTTAAAATACTTGATAATTTTACTTATGTATTGTACCTAAAAAAACTTCAAACCCAAGCATTTTAAAAGTCGTTTTATTATTAAATACACATTTTTATTAACCCTCCAGATATTTTTTTCAAAATTTATAATAAACCGATGCATAACATTAAAAAAAAAAAAAACCCCCACGTAGAATAAAAAAAACATAAATGTGAGTGTGAGCAGACGACTTCCACAATGGTGATAAAACAATACTGAGTTTCCTTAAAGTCGATATTTTCGGTAAAATACACATTTTTATTAATCCGCCATGAAATTTTTTTTTAAAAATTTTATAAAAAAACGTGAAAAAATATAAAAAAAATAAAAAACACCCCACAGTAGAATAAATAAAACATAAAGTTTTAGCTGTGTAGCAGCGCTTCCACAAGTGGTGATAAAAAACAATACTGGTCATTAAATGTCGTTTTTTACGGTTATACACATTTTTATTAATCCAGCCCTGAATTTTTTCAAAATTATAAATAAACACTATACATAACATTAAATAAGTAAATACACCCCACAGTAGAATAAATAAAATAAAAGTGATCTCTGTTTGAGACGACTTCCACAAGTGACGCCAAAATAACAATAGCACGGGGTCTCATTAAATGTCTATAACGGTAATATAACATTTTATTAACCATCCATGATTTTTTTTCAAAATTATATAAAAAAACACGATGCATAACATTTTAAAAAAGATAATACCCCCCACAAGTAAAAAAACAAATGTGAGTGTGTAGCAACGACTTCCCAAGTGGGAAAAAAAAATACGGTCTCTTTAAAATGTCGTTATTACGTTTTTTAACACATTTATTAATCCACCATGATTTTTTTTTTCAAAATTATTAAAAAAACACGATACAAACAAAAAAGTTAAAAATACCCCCCACAAATAGAATAAATAAAATAAATAAAAGTGGGGGAAGCCGGGTTTTGTTTACATAATTTCTGCCCCTGTCCCCTCCGTTTTCTTTTTTCTCTCCTATTTATTCTTTTTTCTATTTATTACTCCTGCCCTACATTAAGATACAAATTTTTAAGGTAAGTAATGGTGAACGTATAACATTTTTCGTCGGGATGCTTAAAAATCATGAAAAGATGTGTGGGTGGGGTGGGCCCGGTGAAATAGCCTGCTATTACAATACTACCACATTTATTTTTACAATAAAAAATAAAATCTTGCCACCCTAGATTAAGACTTAAAAATTTTAAGGGAAAATAATGAGTGCACTTGTGTGTATTTTACCCTTTTTTTTGTTTTTTTATGCCGGTTTTATTTCTAATAATATATGTTAGTGAAACTGTTTTTTAGGTTTTTTTATGCATTTATAAGTGGAAAAAAAAAGGGTTTTCCCCTTTACGGGATTTCCCCTTTACGGCGCTGCCCGGAACCTAACCCCGTATAAGTGGGGCCTTCCGTATTCAGATATTTGGGATTTGGTTCAGCGGGTAGTCTATGAAAATGAGGGAATCAAGAATTGATGAGGGGGAAAAAGGGTGAGTGGGGCATTGGGTTGTGGGGACAAAGAAATTTGCCTTGGAGGCAAAAAGGGGAAGTTGAGAGTATAGTTTTTTTCCAACGCTCCCATAGGGGGTGAACATGGGGGGAGAATTTTCAGCGAGGGAAGGGTGGAGGCGGGGTGTCATGTCTGAGGGCAATGTGTGGTGTGAATATAATGCAGAGAATTCGTAGTTTGGAAGTTAGGAGGAGGTGCGGGATTACCAAAACTGTTGTCCAGAGGGCTGAGGAAGGGTTGTTGAGGTGGTTCGGACATGTAGAGAGAATGGAGCAAAACAGAGTGACTTCAAGAGTGTATCAGTCTGTAGTGGAAGGAAGGCGGGGTAGGGGTCGGCCTAGGAAAGGTTGGAGGGAGGGGGTAAAGGAGGTTTTGTGTGCGAGGGGCTTGGACTTCCAGCAGGCATGCGTGAGCGTGTTTGATAGGAGTGAATGGAGACAAATGGTTTTTAATACTTGACGTGCTGTTGGAGTGTGAGCAAAGTAACATTTATGAAGGGGCTCAGGGAAACCTGCAGGCCGGACTTGAGTCCTGGAGATGGGAAGTACAGTGCCTGCACTCTGAAGGAGGGGTGTTAATGTTGCAGTTTAAAAACTGCAGTGTAAAGCACCCTTCTGGCAAGACAGTGATGGAGTGAATGATGGTGAAAGTTTTTCTTTTTCGGGCCACTCTGCCTTGGTGGGAATCGGCCAGTGTGATAATAAAAAAATGCATGAAAGAGGGGAAGGTACCTAGGGATTGGCGTAGAGCGTGTATAGTCCCTTTATATAAAGGGAAGGGGGACAAGAGAGATTGTAAAAATTTATTTTTTTTTTTTATTATATTATCACACCGGCCGATTCCCACCAAGGCAGGGTGGCCCGAAAAAGAAAAACTTCACCATCATCACTCCATCGCTGTCTTGCCAGAAGGGTGCTTTACACTACAGTTTATAAACTGCAACATTAACACCCCTCCTTCAGAGTGCAGGCACTGTACTTCCCATCTCCAGGACTCAAGTCCGGCCTGCCGGTTTCCCTGAACCCCTTCATAAATGTTACTTTGCTCACACTCCAACAGCATGTCAAGTAATTAAAAACCATTTGTCTCCACTCACTCCTATCAAACACGCTCATGCATGCCTGCTGGAAGTCCAAGCCCCTCGCACACAAAACCTCCTTTACCCCCTCCCTCCAACCTTTCCTAGGCCGACCCCTACCCCGCCTTCCTTCCACTACAGATTGATACACCTTGAAGTCACTGTTTCGCTCCATTCTCTCTACATGTCCGAACCACCTCAACAACCCTTCCTCAGCCCTCTGGACAACAGTTTTGGTAATCCCGCCACCTCCTCCTAACTTCCAACTACGAATTCTCTGCATTATATCACACCACACATTGCCCTCAGACATGACATCTCCACTGCCTCCAGCCTTCTCCTTGCTGCAACATTCATCACCCATGCTTCACACCCATATAAGAGCGTTGGTAAAACTATACTCTCCTACATTCCCCTCTTTGCCTCCAAGGACAAAGTTCTTTGTCTCCACAGACTCCTAAGTGCACCACTCACCCTTTTCCCCTCATCAATTCTATGATTCACCTCATCTTTCATAGACCCATCCACTGACACGTCCACTCCCAAATATCTGAATACATTCACCTCTTCCATACTCTCTCCCTCCAATCTGATATCCAATCTTTCATCACCTAATCTTTTTGTTATCCTCATAACCTTACTCTTTCCTGTACTCACTTTTAATTTTCTTCTTTTGCACACCCTACCAAATTCATCCACCAATCTCTGCAACTTCTCTTCAGAATCTCCCAAGAGCAGTGTCATCAGCAAAGAGCAACTGTGACAACTCCCACTTTATGTGTGATTTATTTATTTATTTTTTTATTTATTTATTTAGAAATTTTAGCATACATACAGAGGTACAAAAAAAATACAGGTAAGAGCAGCATGCCAAAGCCACTTATATGCATAGCATTATGGGCTGGCTTAAAATTTACTTAAGATTAACTAAGCAATGATGAAATCAGTGAACCATACCCCCGGCCGGGATTGAACCCGCGGTCATAGAGTCTCAAAACTCCAGCCCGTCGCGCTAGCCACTAGACCAGCTAGCCACAATAAGATTCATCCAACTAGGTATATTTCTACACCATAGGAAAGTTAGCACAGGCACCTCTGTGACCACAAATGCAAGTTTTTACAGACGAATCTCCAGCTAGCGTGGCCGTGACGAACTCTAGCTCAAGTCCCTTCACTGCCGTCAACATGACGGGCTGGAGTTTTGAGACTCTATGACCGCGGGTTCAATCCCGGCCGGGGGTATGGTTTATTTGCAATCGTGTCATTACGATTTCTTAAGTCATGAAATCAGTGATAAGACATTATTGTAAACAGATATCTATAAAGCACAAATGAGTATTACAAAGACAGGTCATATGGTTGCATGCATTGCTGTTCATTCAGTAGAATGGAGTATTCTGTTAGGTAGTGTATTTAAAAAAATAACAAAGTTAGATTGGGTCCTAGGTTTAACATTTATGTGATATAATTGTGAGTAACATTTTGGATATACAATTTATAAGGTTCAGTTATTCAGTATTTATTTGGTTTTGAGTGAGTAAGTGAACTTTGAGAAGAGACTTGAATTTATAAACAGGTAGTGTTCTTTTATATTTTACAGGTAATGAATTCCAGATTTTAGGGCCTTTTATGTGCATTGAGTTTTTGCATAGCGTGAGATGGACACGAGGAACATCAAAGAGTGATCTGTGCCTTGTGTTATGGTCATGTGTTCTGTTGAGGTTGGCAAGGAGATGTTTGAGGGGAGGGTTAATATCAGAGTTAAGTGTTCTATGTATGTAATAGGTGCAATAATATGTATGGATGTTTTGTATGGTGAGTAGGTTGAGTGTTTTGAATATTGGTGGAGTGTGTTGCCTGTAGTGAGAATTTGTTATCATTCTAACTGCAGCCTTTTGTTGGGTAATTAGTGGTCTGAGTGGTTAATTGTTGTTGAGCCCATGCACAAATTCCATAGGTGAGATAGGGGTAAATAAGAGAGTGATAAAGGGCCAGGAGGGCTGACTGTGGAACATAGTACCGTATCTTCGATAGTATGCCTACAGTCTTGGAAATTTTCTTAGAAATTTGTTGTATATGTGTATGAAATTTGAGTCTATTATCGAGGTGGATTCCTAAGAATTTAACCTCTGTTAGCTTTGTGATAGGTGATCCGTTTATCGTTATGGTAAGAGGTACATCTGTAGCTCTGTTACCAAACTGAATGAAGTAGGTTTTGTCAATGTTTAGTGTAAGTTTGTTAGTCCTCATCCAGGTAGATATTTTCTGTAATTCGGTGTTTACAGTATTGGCTAGCGCGACTGGGCTCGGGTGAGAGAAGACGTATGTAGTGTCATCTGCAAAAAGTGTGGGTTTGAGTAATTGCGAAGCATTTGGTAGGTCATTTATGTATAGGAGAAAGAGAAGAGGCCAAGGACACTTCCCTGTGGGACACCAACTGTAATTGGTTGTGCGAAAGAGCTTGCCCCATTTGTGTACACATATTGGCCTCTGTTGCTGAGGTAAGACTTGAGGTAGTTGAGGGAGTGCCCTCTAATACCATAGTGTGACAATTTTACGTGGAGCAAGTCATGGTCAACTGTATCAAAAGCTTTACGTAAGTCAATGAAGATCCCCTGTGGGACTTCTTTTTTCTCTATTGCAGTGTATATATGTTCTAGCATGTGTATAATAGCATCATTAGTATTTTTATTAGGCCTGAATCCAAATTGGCAGGGGTTAAGAATGTTTTGGGAGATGAGGTAGGAGTAGATTCGTTTATGAATTAATTTTTCGAAGATTTTTGAGAGAGGGTGTAAATTGGATATTGGCCTATAGTTATTCAACTCTGTTTGGTCTCCTCCTTTATGGATCGGGATAACCCTTGCTATTTTGAGAACTGTAGGGAAGGTGGAGGATTCAATGGATTTGTTAAAGAGTGTTGCAATGATTGGTGATAGTACTTGTGACGCTTTTTTGTATATAAAGGGTGGTAAGGTATTTAAATCCCCTGCCTTGTTTTTCAGTGCGTTGATAATAAGGGAGACTTCGTATGGGTTAGTTGGAGCTAGGAACAGTGTGTTCGGGTAGTTGCCAGTGAGGTAGTCATTTGGTGGAGTATCTGAGCTTGGGATTTTATTGGCAAGGTTTTGTCCTATAGTGGAGAAGAAATCATTGAGTCTGTTTGCTGTTTCTGTTGGTGGGAGTTGGGGTTCATCTGATTTTGCTAATTTTATTTCGCTATTTCGTGATATCTTTTTTGTTCCCAGAATTTCTGATAGGGTCTTCCAGGTCTTTTTTATATCACCTCGTAAGTTGGATAATCTGTTCTCATAATACAGTTTTTATGCCCTTCTTATCAGGCTGGTTAGGATTGACGAGTAACGTTTTGTTTGGTCTCTGGTTATGTGACCCATTCTGTACTGTTTTTCATATCGGTGTTTTGAATTCTTTATCTTTTAACTCCACGCCTCTTGCTAAGACCCTCGCATTTACTTCTCTTACAACCCCATCTATAAATATATTAAACAACCACGGTGATATCACACATCCTTGTCTAAGGCCTACTTTTACTGGGAAATAATTTCCCTCTTCCTACATACTCTAACTTGAGCCTCACTATCCTCATAAAAACTCTTCACTGCTTTCAGTAACCTACCTCCTACACCATACTCCTGCAACATCTGCCACATTGCCCCACTATCCACCCTGTCATATGCCTTTTCCAAATCCATAAATGCCTCAAAGAGGAATAAGTTTACTGAGTATACCAGGAAAAGTGTACGGTAGGGTTATTATTGAAAGAAAAGAGGTAAGACAGAATGTAGAATTGCGAATGAGCAAGGAGGTTTTAGAGTGGGTAGGGGATGTGTAGATCAGTGTTTACATTGATGCATATATGTGAGCAGTATTTAGATAAAGGTAGGGAAGTTTTTATTGCATTGATTGATTTAGAAAAGGCATATGATAGAGTGGATAGGGAAGCAATGTGGCAGATGTTGCAAGTATATGGAATAGGTGGTAAGTTACTAAATGCTGTAAAGAGTTTTTATGAGGATAGTGAGGCTCAGGTAAGGGTGTGTAGAAGAGGAGGAGACTACTTCCTGGTAAAAGTAGGTCTTAGGGATGTGTGATGTCACCATGGTTGTTTAATATATTTATAGATGGGTTTGTAAGAGAAGTAAATGCTAAGGTGTTTGGGAGAGGGGTGGGATTAAATTATGGGGAATTAAATACAAAATGGAAAGTGACGCAGTTACATTTTGCTGATGATACTGTGCTTATGGGAGATTCTAAAGAAAAATTGCAAAGGCTAGTGGATGAATTTGGAAGTGTGTGTAAAGGTAGAAAGTTGAAAGTGAATATAGAAAAGAGTAAGGTGATGAGAGTATCAAATGATTTAAATAAAGAAAAATTGGATATCAAATTGGGGAGGAGGAGTATGGAAGAAGTGAATGTTTTCAGATATTTGGGAGTTGACATGTCAGCGGATGGATTTATGAAGGATGAGGTTAATCATAGAATTGGTGAAGGAAAAAAGGTGAGTTGTGCATTGAGGTATATGTGGAGGCAAAAAATTTTAAATCTATGGAGGCAAAGAAGGGAATGTATGAAAGTATAGTAGTACCAACACTCTTATATGGGTGTGAAGCTTGAGTTGTAAATGCTGCAGCGAGGAGGCGGTTGGAGGCAGTGGAGATGTCCTGTCTAAGGGCAATGTGTGGTGTAAATATTATGGAGAAAATTCAGAGTGTGGAAATTAGGAGAAGGTGTGGAGTTAATAAAAGTATTAGTCAGAGGTATTAAGAGGGTTTATTGAGGTGGTTTGGTCATTTAGAGAGAATTGATCAAAGTAGAATGACATGGAGAGCATATAAATCTGTAGGGGAAGGAAGGCGGGGTAGGGCTCATCCTCGAAAAGGTTGGAGGGAGGGGGTAAAGGTGGTGTTGTGGGCGAGGGGGTTTGGACTTTCAGCAAGCGTGCGTGACCATGTTAGATAGGAGTGAATGGAGACAAATGGTATTTGGGACCTGACGAGCTGTTGGAATGTGAGCAGGGTAATATTTAGTGAAGGGATTCATTGAAACCGGTTATTTTATATAACCGGACTTGAGTCCTGGAAATGGGAAGTACAATGCCTGCACTCTAAAGGAGGGGTTTGGGATATTGGCAGTTTGGAGGGATATATTGTGTATTTTTTATACGTATATACTTCTAGACTGTTGTATTCTGGGCACCTCTGCAAAAACAGTGATTATGTGTGAGTGAGGTGAAAGTGTTGAATGATGTTGAAAGTATTTTCTTTTTGGGGATTTTTTCTTTTTGGTTCACCCTGCCTAGGTGGGAGATGACCGACTTGTTGAAAAAAAAAAAAAAACTGTAACATGGGTAGTCCTTTCTTGGCTATTTTGTAGTACTCTCTTACTCTCAAGTTGTTTTCTGTCAAACTACAGTTAGGTTCTTATCCACCTTTGACCCATTGCTGTTGGTCCTGGGAAACTACACTCATATTTAGGACTTGGAGACATGAAAAACCTCATGAAACGCTCAGTGTGCCTCTGCAAGGATTGCCAAGCCCACTATGAGTTCACCACATCTTTATGGGACTGTCGTATATGTTCGAGAGCACACAGAATTCACTTCTGACATGCATTTACACACACCTTTAACTGACCCCCCTTTTCCCCTTGCTGACTCTGTGATATTTTGACAGAAATTGACCTATTGTACCAAGTTTGATTTCAGTTTTGTACCCACAATAACCACCTCATCTAACCCCTGCTCACATTGCTGTAAAGCTCATACAAGTTTAGCACATGTTCTTTTATTTTGTATACAGATTTACTCCCTAATGGCTGGCTGCCCATCATGTTAAAATACTCAGAGGTTTCTCTTTAAGAAATTGGCAAACAGTAGAGGTTCCATTGAAATTACACACATGTTAAAAGTGGTGTAATAATCTGACAAAATATCTTTAGTTTAGTCTCTAATATTGTCATTTATGTAAGGCTGAATTATTGCATACATTAGTTATTATTGTGTGATGATGTTTTTCTGCACCTTCAGGCTGAACTAGCTCAACAGAATGCTTGTGAGAAGTTTGAGCATATGTCTTCAAGAGCCAAGGAAGGTATGTACTAAATATTTAAAAAAAAAAAAGAAGCAAATTTTATGCTAGCCATGTCATGAAATTTTAAATTCAAAGATTTCCATTATTATATTATCAGCATTTAAATTTTCTAATATTCATCCTAATATGATATACCATATAGAACTGGGCGACTTCAAGTCACGTCGTGTAGCAGCCTTCAGGAAGAACCTGATTGAACTTGCTGAACTAGAACTAAAACATGCTAAGGTGTGTACACTGAACTGAAGTTTTATTTACTGTGTAAATTGTAATTATTTTTTAATGTGTTTCTACTGTATCATGATTTTCAGCATTTATTTTAAAGAATTTATTTTTTAGTAAAAATTATAATACAGGTTGGCCATCACTAATCTGGCAATCCATAATCTGGTTCCATCAGTAATCCAGCAGTAATTTCGGCTAGCATAATTTCAAATTTCAGGGGTCGCCACACCAACCTGCCGCTACTGTTTAGTGGCGCTACTTGCTGCATAAGTCATTCCAGTTTCTTTTTCTCCATTTATTGTTATAACCTACTCACTTATAGCTCTAACCATGGTTCCACCGAATAAAAGAAATGCTTCTCATTGTGTAAAGCACATACATCTTACATTGTCCATAAAAGATAAGGTGGCTTTGAGGCCACCATGAGCTCAGCTCACTCAGATACACTGTGTTGTAAGTGTGCGCTATATAAAAAAAATCCTGCAGCACGCAGTGTGTTACAAAAAAACGCGATATCTAATAATGATAGAGATCTCCAGTGTATACTAGAAAGGACTGCCCTTCTAGCATCCAGCCTGTTACTGGGTTTTTGTAACAAGTAGTCAGTATCCTGATCCAATAATCCATTAGAATTTAGTAAGATTCAATAGTGCTTCAGGATTACAACTGGTAGGCTACTAACTAAAGAAATTAAAATTTAGTAAGTTTATTAATAACAATAAAGTTGTCTAGGCATATATTATCAAAGTAAATTATAGTAATCAATTGAATATAATATAGGATACAAGTTCCTACACTTCTCTCGTGTATAGTAGTATTGTGCTGAAGGCACATATCACATCTTTATGGCTTTTAAGTACCGTCTGGTACATTGTTAGCATTTAATAACATAATACTAATATATACAAGTAAGTTTGTGTGTATGTGTGTAAGTGCTCTAAGCAGTTCGCTATGTCTCAAGACTCGACTAGACTTAACCAGTGACTGACTAAAAGTCCTCACAAAAGCTAACTTCTTGACGAACCTGGCAATCAGAACAGCTTGCTTGAACAATAAAACGACTGATAAACCGAACAGCAATATAACAAGCAACAGCGACACAGAATCAGGAACAAGGAGATAATATAACGACACTAAGTAGGGGCCATCTGCAGATCCTCCACAAAAGTCACAAAACTCCCATACTACTGAATCTAAGTTCAGCATTAGAAAATCCCCGACTGTGACAGTGCACAGGTACCAGTACAAATTAGGTCAGAAGCTACAGCTCAGGACCTGAGTTTCTCAGAGTGTCTATGCGACACACAACCTCAGTACAACGTCGAAAATCACTAAGTCTAGGCTATGTTCTGTGAACAGAGTTACATGGAACCAACAACAAGAAAACGACAGAGATGATCTTCCAACAAGGGCCCGCAATGGGGAGCTGGAGAGGCCGTGTTGTTGGAAGGCATGTCAAACAGACAAGAAAACGCAAGCCAGACAGACACCACTCCTGGAGAAGGTGTATTCACCCCGTAGAACCCCCCACCCTGATCACGTGACTCTCCGTGGACAGGCTGCTGCCCAGCAACTACAGAGGAAGCCGGTAGGGTAAACCAAGCGGAGTGAACGATAGACAATGCTGTCACTACTTAACACTTCGAACTATGAGCACTGAATAATATGTAAATGTTACATCCTACCTAATAATACAGTGGTCCCTCAATAATCTTCCGCCTGTAAAGTTGGTCCATTTCGTAAATAGTCCTGTTTTTTTCATCAAAATATTGGCTCACAAATGGTCCGGTAACTCCTTAAAAGTCCTAATATCCTTCGTACCACGGACTCTTACCTCATGCTCGTGAATCTCGGCCTTTCTTCCCAGCCAGAGTGCCATTGTATACCAGTGAGTGACGTTCCCCCCTCCCATGCTCCTCGACGAAAATATTTCATAATATTTCCAATGATTTAGTGCTTGCAAGTGCCAGAATAAGCTACCATGGCTCCAAATAAGCGATCTAGTGCCAGCCCTTTGGTGAAGAATGTGAGAAACACATAATTTATGATGAAAATGTTTGTAGAAAAATACAAGAATGGTGGTGGTAGAGTGGAAGCAGTTGTGATAGTGGCAGATAACATAAGAAAGGAGATCACGCAGCAGGCCTGTGTTGGCCCATGCCGGCAGTTCCTTTACAATTCCATCCCACTAAACGAAACATTTTCCCACCCAGTCCTCAATGCTACCCAAGTAAGACGCTCTAAATTGCTTACTGATAACTCTATCCACACATTTGGACTTGCAAATGAGTGATAGAGTTGATCAAAGCATATTTCTTGGGTAGCATTGACAACGTTGGTAAAAATGTTTCGTTGTGGGGATAATTGTCAAGGACCTGCCGAGCATGGGCCAACAGGCCTGCTGCAGTGATCCTCCTTTCTTATGATCATCAACCAGTTATCACTACAGCTTCCACTCAACACCACCATCTTTGTATTTTCTACAAACTTTTCAAAAATTATGGTTTCTCACATTCATTACCAAAAGGGCTGGCACTATAAGCTTTATTGGTGGTAGTGATGGTGGTATAAGTAGTAGTGATGGTGGTAGAGGGTTCCTTTTAATTGATTTCAGCAATTCTATCCCACTCCACGTATGTATGTATGTATAGATGTACGCCAAGACGTATTCCTGGCACCGGGTCTCAATCTTGGATGGACCCGTCACTGGCTCCTGCGGAGGGAAGAAAGTTTTCATCTACCATATCACAATGATGCGACATATTGCTGCTCGAGCACTCTTCTGTCAGCTCAACTGGGCAATCTCATAAGCGCAACAAACCCGTTGTACTCCTAACTATGGACACTAGCGAGGAGGAGGATAAAGTCGTTATCACAGGTAACAGCTTGTCCTGGTTCGCTGACTCCTTGTACACAATTGTGGAGACGCAGTCATCTCTGGGTCCTCTTCTCGGGAGGGAATATCACTCCTAGTTGCCATGCGGATGTCTCATAACTTCGCACTCCAGAAGATATGTGGTTAGGGGCCGCTGAACAACGTGCCTGACAGTACTGGCTGTTGTCCGCCGAGCCTTGTCTACAATCATCTTGGCTTGTGGAAAACCCAAACGAAGCCGATGGATGGCGGTACACTGCGCTTAGGACCACTACTATCATATGGAGGGGTTCTCCCTGAGTCGCTGCTCGGTACCACTGTTGAGATGGTATCCACCTAAGACTCCCCCATAATTTTCATGCTCAGCAGCCACCATTTGGTCTGTCGTAGGCTGATTGGGACAGAAATCCCAACATGTGAAAGTCTGTTCTGCCTTGTGGCTTACCTAACACTCATCTGCCCGCCGTCATTTCCCCTTATCCAGCATGGCTGGGGATCCCTTTTCATGTCGATCTGTTACCCTTGACTCTAAGGCTGGTCCAATATGCTCAGGAATCACTGTGATTTAGGTGAACATTGTCCTGTGATTGAGGATGGAGAGGGCATTGATAGCAGAGGAGGAAATCAACACTATTGACATTCGGAGTCGATGTCGGAGGGCAATGTGACAATCCTGCTGAAATCGCCATCCCCAGCTCCAGCTTGAAGATCGTGCAGTGGGTCATGGAGCTCCAGCCTTGTGTGTGACCATTGTGGTAACAGTCCAGCTGCTGCCCTTCCTGTCAAGGGTCGACAGAAACCATCAGGAAATACACTGCACGTGTGCCTCCCTCTGACCAGTGCCATGCTTGTCCTCAGCAAGATTGGTGCGGGTGTCCTGACTGCAGAGACGCTTTAGAGATGGGTAGCAGCATGATGCAAACATCGGCTGGGTATGGGCGCCAGGGAGGGTGGTGGATGTTACCCATCAACAGGAAGGTCACAACTCATCTCAATGAGTAGTTGTGTAGGCAGCAGCTTCCGCCCAGCAGCACAAAACAAACGAATCCAGGAGTAGTCCCGTGAAGAGTGTGGACTGTGTCAGGTTGCCCAATATCCATCTCCTTAGTGGGGTACCTTGCTGCTGGTGCAGAAACGTGCCACTTTGCAGGTGTTTATGTAACCCCTTTAACTCTGTCAGCCAAAGGAAGGAAGCCGGGCCCAGATCTAGAACATACTGTGTTGGTCGCAGATGGGGGGCCCCAAGCATAGTTTCTTATCGCCTGATTTTGTACGACCTCCACCTTTGCCCTGCTCTGCGGGAAGAGATGAGTCTAACGCCGGTGCACCGTATGTCAATGACCGAGTGTAATAAAGCTTGTATATAGTACAAGCGAAGTACACATCATTGCTGCCCCTTCACGTGCCTCGTCATGGCTCTCATGGCTTAGAGTCTGAGTAGAGCACGTGACATGACATACTCGGCCAGTTTCTGAAAGGTCAGCTTTTTTATCAATGAGATTCCCAAGTACAGGTAGGAGCTGTTCCACTCAGAGCTATAACCTGAATACGTATTCTATTCGTAGGAATTGGTCCCCTGAACAACATTGCATGAGATTTCTCGGCCGAGATCTTGAGCCTAGTTCCTTGCAAACTGCGAATATAGTCCAGGAGCTCTCTGAGCCAGTCGTTCTAAAATAGCCATGTTCCCATTCACTACACGAGTGCAAGATCATCACATAACTGAGGAGGTGTGCACCACTATGAAAAAGGGAAGGCTCACAGTTCCGCATAAGATGTTAAAAGGGTAGGACTGAGCCACACCTCCCCTGTGGCGTACCGTTGTACCAGGGTTTAAAGGATAGTAGTGTCCTGAAAGCTGACACAAGGCCTGCCTTCCCTAAGTAGACTCAAATCCAAGCCAGGAGGCGTCCTTTTTATTCCTCTTCCGAGCTATATTGCCAGAATTGCTTGGCTGGCAAGTTCAAATGCCTTTTTCAAGGTCGAGGCAAGACGACGATACTAGGGGGGATTTTTTTGTCACTTCAGCAATCTGCTTAGTAGAGTGATTATGCCACTCAGCTGTACCCACTCCTTTGGTTGAAGCCAAATATGTGATGAATGAGAGGCCAAATTTCCATAGGAGCGGTTTAACACCATCCCCAGCAGTCTTGGCTAAGCAGCTGGTCAGAGCGATATTGGTCTCATACTGCCTGGTCCTTAGCTTTGGAATTGGTATGATGGTAGCTTTCTTCAAGCTCGGGAGTGTCCTGCCCCCCACAGACCTAGTTTTTAACCCTTTGAGGGTCAACAGGCCCTCACTCCGAAAACTCGTTCTCAGGGTCGGCCAAATTTCAAAAAAATAAAAATTTTTTTTCTTATGAAAAAATAGAGTTTTTTTTTCAAACATATAGGATAAACAAAAAAAAATTTACCATCAATACTTATCGGAGATAAGGATGCATGAAGTTTGGCAGAAAATGAGCGCGTATGGGCGAACAGCGGCGACTGCCTCTCACGACCGTTAAACTTTAGTTTACTTGTATTTGAAGGTTTGTGTTTTTTTCACATTTTATTTTTTCACAAAACTTATGTGGCCTATGAAGACCAAAAGTAAGGTGCCATGAACATATATACACATCGTAGTATACAACACAATAAGCACACAAACAAAATTATTCAATATATTGTTTAACAAAACTTTGTTTAACAAAAAAACAAACAAAACAAAACATGTGATTAATAATATTGTCATAATATATAACCAATATACAGTCACTGAACATAATCCTATTAGTTCTGCAGCTTGTGAACTGCTGAAACATGGCGAGTCATACACAATGGTGTTTTTATCTTTCTCCCTCATTCTATCTCTTTCAATCTGTCTCTCTCTTTCTATCTGTCTGTCTATCTCTGTCACACAGGTAACACATAAATACAATTATACATATTATAAATAACGCTATGATAACCCAAGAAAATCCAGACAAAGTGCTACACTCTGCTTGAAGATGTGAGTAAAAGTGATGAAACAGTCTTGTGGCCTCCCTTCCCCCTTGATACAGAGAGCTAGATGGATAGAACAGATAGACAGGGACTTGACAGACAGACAAATAGACAGACAGAAAATGTTTAGTGTACCAGCAAAACAAATGGAGGGAGATGTCTTATCTCAGGTTCTTTTTTGGCATCAGCACACCCTCATTAACCCTCATCAAACGTCCGCACTTATCAGATGTTTTCTCTCACTTATCTTGTTACTGTCATGGGTGAACATTTATTATTACCTATTTATTATTATTATGTATTATTATTATGTATTATTATATATTCTGTATATTATTATTATGTATTATTGTTATCATTACGTAATCTTCTTCATCCTCCCTCCTCCTCTTTCTTCTTCCTCCTTCCTCCTCTTGCCTCCTCCACCTCTGCCTTCCTCCTCTTGCCCTCCTCCTCCCTGCCTCCTCCTCCACTTGCCTCCTCCTCCTCTTGCCTCATCCTTCTGCCTCCTCCCTCCTCTTTCCTCCTCCTCCTGCCTCCATTCTTGAACAAGATTGAAGAGCTTGTAGTTCATAATCACTATCAATATCATCACCAATGCTCACATCTGAGTCGGGATTTTGGAAAATAGGAGTTTCCTCTTTGATATCTGGTACAACATGAACGTGAACAAGATGGCCTAGCACAGAGGTGGAAGGCTGTGGGTTGTCTGGGTTTCCTCACTATTACCCATATTAGGGTCATTAGTTCGGTCATAACCTCACCAGAACCTTGAAACTCATCTTACACTGCACTTCCCATTCTTATTTAGAACTGTCCCCGGGTGAACAAAAGTGTCCCAATTTTCGCCGAGGAGTGAGGAACTTCTTACCACAGGGCATGTGGCAAAATTGTGTACCAAGATTGCAATCCCACAATGCACCACTGGTCCCAGATTTTTTTCCTACTGCGGCACACCCACCACACAGACCCAGATCTCCTCACATCAAGGCTTATCAGGCCTTTTCCTGTGAGATTTGAGGCCGCTAGAATTTATGCGTACTAGTACGGCAAAAACCCCTACTCGATAAGACGAACTATTAAGGACCAATAACCCTCAAGGGTTAAATGACAACTAGTATGGCCCCTCGCCATCCACTCCTGCAGCTGTGCAATCATGGAGTACGTAACACCATCGATGCCCGGTGCAGTGTCACCTGTTTTCTTAAGGGCAACGTCGGAGTTCCAATCCGTGAGGTCTTCATCGTCACATCTTCCGACTCAACATGAATTTGTATCGTTACTGGCGCTGTGGCAGAAGATCCATCTTCTATTCCGTATGTCCTGTGGGAGCTGAGTGGGGCTCCCCTGGAAGTGAAAAGCTCCCACTAGTTTCTCAGCTTCCTGGGATGGGTTTGGGTGTGCTGGTGGCCTTTCAGCTTGCTCATGCCATTTGCTATGTTGAGCTGCCCCATATCTCAGATAAGGTAGTTGTGATACCCGAATGATGAGGCACCACTCCACCATTTTTCAGTTTTTACTCAGAGAGAGAGACTGTGGGCAATGCTGCACAATGCTCACAAGTATTCCTGACTTCTCTCCGTAGGGTTAACGCCTGTATAAGCTTCCTAAAAGAGTATGATGCGGTGGTTCTCGCGCCCAGCACTCGTCGTTGTAGAAACCACCAGGCTCTTTGGTGAGTGCGTCCTGCGTACTTCTTTGGAATTGCCGCACTCTTGGCTCCTGGGGAGAACAGTGATTAGCTCCTGTTCAGCGAATCACAGTCTTCAGATAGAGAGTATGGAGGACCACACCATGTCAATGAAGAAAGATCCTGGAACACCTTCCAGTTGCCCTCTTTACGTTCCATCTAGGAGGCAGCACAACTGTGGGAGGCCTGTTGATGTTGAAGGTGTGATCACTGCAAAGTGGTCACTGACAAGGTGAGGATGAGGTTTTCCCATGTGGCTCCCTGCTGCGAGTTGTCTTGACCCAAAGGTAAGGTCGAGGGCAGCCACCCAACAGGTGTGTGGGGTCTCCATTGTTTAGCAACTTTACTCTGGAAATTGTGTAGAGCATTCTATGTGTCTGCCAGCAGCATTGGTTGCTGAGTGAGAGTGCAGCATGGGTGATGTGCGTGAAAACTCCACCCACAAATAATAAATCTCATTGCGTGCTAGTTCGAGGAGCTCTGCAAATGTCGAGGGTGTGTCTTGGGTTCTTGTAAGATGTTATAGATGGTAATGGGCACCCCAGGTATGTGCACAAGGATGGCCGACCTCGACATCCTCCCCACAGTCCACAGGTTTGGCTATAACCTCGTGAGGTATTGTATTGGATACAAATACAGCTTTTCCTCTGCAGTGACTGCCCAGGTCCATGTGCCGAAAATGACCCCAGCAAAACCGTGGTAGTCTTGGCCATAGTCCGGACAGTCAGAGTTTCTTTGTTCAGCCAAGACGATGTATCAACACCGATCTCCGTATTATTGCTCCAGCAAGAGGTGCTGTTTGCTCCTTAGGCCCTGAATGTTCCATTGTAGGACCTTGAGGGTGTGATTTGGTACCGGAGGTAATTCCATCGCTCTTGTTTCCTGAGCTGGAGATCTGAGTCCTGCCCCTCTGAGAACCTGCATATTCATGGCATCCACTGTCCTCCTCCTCGGTCAGTAAGCACACAAACAGGAGTGTACTGACCACTGACGGAAATGTGCACTGTTGTCCGTGGAGTTGATTTTGTTGCAAATAAATCCGGTGAACACCTTGATGATGCTAACGAGTCCTCCCTGGTGAGGTGGACTGCTTTGGGTTTGGTTCGAAACAGTGTATTATCTGGCTGTTTGTGGTCTGTAGGGACTGCTGAGGTTGGATTCTTAGTATTCACCGTGGTCGGGCGGGGGGGGGGGGGGGGGTGAATACCAGGTTGAGGGTGGGGGAGTTATCCGGGAACTGCTGGTGAGGTGCCCATTGAGTCTGCAAAGCGCCTGTGCCGAGTAATAGTGCCTGCCTTTGTTGTGCATGGCCATTGGAGGCTCGTATAGTGCCACCATGCAGATATGCATTGACCAGATGTACCCTGCTGATGCCCACCTGTTCCTCTGTTTCTGTTTCTTCGTATGAGGTAGGTGGCAGGAGGTTCTTGACCTTTACTCTGGTTGAGGCTTCGAGGTTGGGAATTCCTGGGGCTTGACTTGGTTTAGCTGCTGAGAGATCTGTGTATGGCAGGGTTCTCTGTCACCCATCTTTGCTGAGATGAAGATCCGACGTGAGCCTGTCGCTGAGTTTTGGCATCTACCCAGACTCCTTGAATTCTGCAAGCCTTCCTCAGGTCATCGAGATTCCAGGCATGTGTGGTTTCTTCTGCCTGCAGTTAGGCATTGTGGAAGTGGGTGCGATGCATTTTTCCCAGCTTGCGATGCCTACCTTCGTAGGTGTTGGTGCCTGGCTGCAGACACCGCAGATTACTCTGTCGGACAGAGTGCACCAGGTTTCCATTAAAGCTGACACTTGAAACAGCGAACTGGTTCTGCAGTGAAGGTCCTGACATCGAAACCTGCCACCAAGAACCGAGTTCATCTGTGGATGGCAGTGGTCCAACATGCTGAATGAGGACCTTTCGGGTTGGTGCTTTGCCTGCCGTCTTTGCCTTGAGACGTTGAGCTGACACACCACACCTGGGTGAGCTCTACTTGCCTCGATGGGCATCAACAGCGGGTATCGCATCACTACACCCTTGGTGATCTTCTGCCGAGAGTCCATTCCGCCTCCAGGGTGAAAGAGCAAGATCAGTCTCCATGACTCTCTTCAAGGTGGTATACATTTCCTTGTTGAGAGGAGTCAATATTGGTTCTCCCCTCAATTGAACATATCTTGAACTTCAGGTTGCGTCGTGATTCCGAATGAAACAACGCCATAAGTGGGTTCTGTGCCCCGTAATGACTTCACCTGAATTGACCAGGTCGCTGAGCTGGTTTTGCCTCTCCTGACGGACGGCGCTTCTTTTTTGTTGTCCACAGTGTTCCATCGCCTCTTGTTTCGGGGGTGGGGGTGTTTAATATTTCCTCCCCAGTTTCCATTGTCGCTGGCTCCATGGTTGGAAATGTACCCCAGATCAGCTACAATGTGAGCAGGATTCTTCCTCTTCCTCTCGCAACATCTTCGCTAGAAATGCGCCCAGAGCCACATTCCAATCCGAGTCTTCCGACGTGTACAAGGAGCATTTCTGTTGTGGGCCTCTTTCTTTTCGGCAGTAGTCCTGTGCCTACTATGATAAGGTAGTTAACTCTGAACTGAGTTTGTGAACCTGAGTCCTACCAACTCCTCCATTGTTGTTGGAGTTATATAGGGCTTCAAAAACCACCTCCGCCTCAGCTGCTGCTGCACCACCATTATGGACGGCTTACACTCAGTGGCCCTTATATACCCAACAACAACAACAACAACAACACAACACCTCTCGTGACATACGTATGACTTATTTTATTCATTCTAGAGTATATTCCATGTTTCTATGTTATTAATATTGTTTTATTATGTCATATTGTTGAATTGTGATAGATAAATAAGCCATAGAGTTGATCGTGCCCATTCTCCTCCTGTTCTTCAAGTTTCTCCTTTGTATGGACTGATGAAACCACTGTGTGGCAAAACGTTTCCTCAATAAAGATACCCAAGAGTTGCACATGTGTCTAATTCAACAACATGTCGTGTTCTCTGAACCATTCATTCTACAATCCTGTCAGACACTGCAACTTCTTGGTAATCTGAATAATAGATGATAGATATCAATGTCATATTTCCCAACAATAAACTTGCCATCCTCCTTCACTACCAACAAATAGCCAATGAAAACATAATGGAAGAACACTGCCAGGTCTACTGGCCCATACAAGGCAGATCCTGATCAAAAGGACCTCCACCCAAAGCTACCCAAAAATTACTCCGTACCCAATGACACAATCAAACTCAGCTCCTCCAACCTCTAAATTTTGTCCAATCTCTCTTAAAGCTACCCAAGGTCCTAGCCACGATCACCCTACTGGTAAGTGTGATATGTAAATAAGAACTTTAAGAAAGTAGGACACTGGAACGAGCCTGCTTGGCCCATACTAGGCTCAGTCCTTCACAAATCCAACCCACCTAACAGAGAACAAATGCTATACCCAACATTAAACTCAGGTGCAAGTCCGACTCAAATCCCAACCTCTTTCACCTCGTGTATTTCTCCAACCTAAATTTGAAACTACCCCAGCCATAGCTTTTAAACATTGGAAATGAGGAACACTGCAATAGCCTGTTGGCCCATACTAAGGCCGTCCATTCAACAAAATCCAACCCACTAACAAACAAATGCTACCCAAGCAATAAGCTCAGGTTCAAGTCCGACTCAAATCCAACCCCTCTCACCTTGTGTATTTATCCAACCAAAATTTGAAACTTCCCAATGTTTTAGGCCCTTCGATCACCCCTACTAGCAGACCGTTCCACTCATCAACACCCCCAATTACCAATGTTGATTTATACATTTTATTATGCCCTAGATCCTTATGGAGGGGATTACCCCTTCCAAATAAACTTCTCTTCCACTCTTCTGCCTCCTCCCTTCTTCCATTCATCAACAAACAACAGCCTTCAAAAAAGGTAACGTCCATGTTGAATTTCGTATCTTTTGTGCAAGTAAACTATCTTTAGGTAAAAAAAAATTGTTAGATACTTCTGTGACTGGGAACGAATTAATTGGATTACCTTATTTCTTATGGAAAAATTGATTCGAAAATCTTCCATTCGATATAGTCCCACTATTCCAGGAACGGATTAGGACGATTATTGAGGGACACTGTATAACTAAGTCAAATAATAATATAAATCAATACATTTTACGATTTAGCTATATCGCAAATATAAGCATATAAATTATATTACAGGTAATATACATTATATACACGAACATTGTGTCCCATTCAGGGTCGCAATAACAGTGCATAATGAGACAAAAGGCGACTTGAGCTTTTGCGATAAAACAGCAACTTTAACTGTGTATTTTCGAATAGTTTGTATGGTTGTATTTTCGTGTTTTGTGGGTCACATTTGAAGAGAATGAAGATATATACAGAAATAGATATAAATGGAAGATACATTACAGAAATTAGATATAATTTTATTGTTTTCACACCAGAAAGCACCTTAAAAATTGAGCTTAAAGTAGTCAGAATGTTCATAATTACCTGGTCAGATACACTTCTCGAATGGGTTTGAATTATTAATACAAATTATTACAATAAGGCCGTATTCTGATTAACAGTAAATCTTCTATTTTTATGTGTGAATAAAAATTCAAAATGAAAGCAAAGCGTAATATAAGAGGGGTCCCTGGAGATGGGACTAATGAACAGAGAAATTTATAATGAAATTGTAAAAATATACTACTGTCTGTCTGCCCACTTAATTGTGGTAGTTCAAATAGGTAAATGGGTGGTATCATGTACTGCAAATCAACAGAATAGAAGGAAATATCTAGGAATCTGGTAGAACTGAAACTATTGAATGTGGCCAAAAATTAGGGCATAAGTTGGGTGAATCACTGTTGTGTAAATATTGCTGTTTGGTTTTTAAGTTATTCTAACCTAACCACTCTGTAATCGGCAAAATCACAGATTCCGGCACCCTACAAGGCCCTGATGAAGCCAGACTTAGTGATGGTCCACCTGTACACATTTTTTCATAAATGTAAGTTGCAGAATGATATGATGGCACGTATGAACGCTTAGGTTCTGAAGTGGGGTGATTGGTAGGTATGAATTCAAATGTGAATGCAAAAAGAAAATTGTAATGACATTCCCAAAAAAATATTTCAAAAGGGAGGGACAAGGAATGAAAATGAAGTAAAATTAAACAAGCCTTGGTGAAGATGAACTAAACTTTATTACTGAAGGTTTGTGATGTTGGTGAACAAAGAGGTTTTAGGAAAAGTAGAGGATGTAAAGACTAAGTGCATTGAAGTGTGTAAGTGAACAACACCTAAGATAAATAACAAAAAAAGGCACAATACCGTGGCTGGAACGATACACAAATAACCCGCACATAGAAGAGAGGAGCTTACGACGACGTTTCGGTCTGACTAGGACCATTTACAAAGTCACACTAACCAGAAGTGGAGCAGGACGGCTATATATAGGCAGGAAGAGGTAGTGGTGGTAGTAGTAGTAGTGGTGGTAATAGTAGTGGTGGTGGTGGTAGTAGTGGTGGTAGTAGTGGTGGTGGTAGTAGTAGTGGTAGTAGTAGTAGTGGTAGTGTAATAAAGTTGGTAGAATTACCGACAATGTGTAAAGTAAAAGGACACAAGTGCAACTAATGTGGCATTTTATTGTGGCAACGTTTCGCTCTCCAGGAGCTTTATCGTAATGGCTTGATAAAGCTCCTGGAGAGCGAAACGTTGCCACAATAAAATGTCACATTAGTTGCACTTGTGTCCTTTTACTTTACATAGTAGTGGTAGTGGTGGTGGTGATGGTGGTGGGGAACTAAGGAGGAGCCAGTCAAATATGAAGAAAGGGGAGCAATGCAAGGGAGCTAGGTGCCCACAGAGGGAGAGCTAGTGCACAGAGGTGGGGGAAGGAGAAGTGATAATATAAATAATGAAGGAACAGAAACACGCGACGGAAGAAAGACAAAAAAAAAGAAAAAAGGAAAGGGGAAGAGGGAGAAGAAGCAAAAAATGAGGAATCAGGTTAAGTCACGGGCATTCTGAAGTTTGGAGCATTTTACAATGTAGTGGGAGAGAAAGGCATCTACAGAGATGAAGCCAGGACTAAGATTCATACAAGGAAAGTTGTGCATTAGAGAGGATTCAACAAGACGGCGACTGTTAAAGTTGGAAGTAGGGAAGGCAGTTTTAACAGAAGACCAGTCTATAGGATGGCTGTGATCTCTGACGTGACAGAAAAGAGCATTCCTTTTCCTTCCAAGGGAAATATTATTCTCAAGCCTTCGGTGTGGCTATGGGCTCTCCTCTCTCTCCTGTCCTTGCTAATCTTTACATGGAATACTTCGAGACTGTTCTTCCTACCATCAATGTGCAACCTTCACTCTGGCTCCGCTATGTGGATGACATCTTTGCTCTGTGACCTCATGACTCCAATCTCTTCCAACCTTTTCTTGAAGCTCTTAATGATCTTGCCCCTTCCATAAGTTTAAAGCTGAATGGGAATCTAATTCCTTGCTTCCTTTCCTTGATGTCCATGTCCACCGCTCAGATACAGGTTTTTACCTTTTCCATTACCGAAAACCTATGCACATTTGGCAAGTACATTCACTATTTTTTCCTATCATGCTTCCCCTGTCAAGAAAAGTGTTCTTATCTCCCCTCTTTCCCCGTGCCCTCCGCATTTTGTGATCCTCAGTTCCTTCCAGCAAAAATTTTCCCCACTCTTCATAATTCGTTTTCCCGTCTTGGCTCCCCTTTCCCCTTTTCATAGACTCTCCCCTTCTCACGAGCAAAAACGTAATTTTCCTCTCCACAAACCTCTACCCTGGGAACTCTTCTGTCCTCTGCCTTCCCTACTTTTCCCCGTCTTTCTAATCTCAACAATTCTCTCCGTCCCTTAGACATCAAGCTTACCTTCCGCCAAACTAACACTCTTCGCACTAATCTCGTTCTTTCCCTCTCCTCCCTCTACAGATGTTCCTGGTGTCTACTCTATTTCTTGCTCCTCCTGTCCTCTTCAATACTTTGGAGAAACTGGCCGATCTCTTTTACTAACAGACTTAGGGAGCACAAAAATAGTGTTAGGCGGGCCGACACTAACAATGCTCCTTTTCTGTCACGTCAGAGAACACAAACCATCCTATAGACTGGTTTTTTTTTGCTAAACTGTCTTCCCACTTCCAACTTACAGTCGCCGTCCTTGTAATCCTCTCTAATGCACAACTTTCCTTGATGAATTTTAGTCCTTGCTTTATCCTGTAATCCTTCCCTCCCCCACATTGAAAATGCTCCAAACTTCAGAATCCCTGACTAATCCCGATTCCTCATTTTTTTTCTTCTTCTCCTCTTCCCTTTTTCCCTTTTTTCTTTTTTTGTCTTTCTTTTTGTCGCGTGTTTTCTGTTCCTTTATATTTATTTTATCACTTCTCCTTCCCCCACCCGTGCACTTGCTCTCCCTCTTGGGCACCTAGCTCCCTTTCAGTGCTCCCCTTTTTTATATTACTGGGTCCTCCCCCTTAGTTGCGCTGCCGCTGCGCCGCCCCTCCTCCTCCTCCTCCTCTCCTCCTCCTCCTCCTCCTCCCCTCCTCCTCCCTCCCTCCTCCCCCTCTCTCTCTCTCTCTCTCTCTCTCCCCTCTCCCCTCTCTCCTCTTCTCTCCCTCCCTCTCTCCCTCTCTCTCCTCTCCCTCTCTCTCTTCTCTTCCTCTCTTCCCCCCCTCTCCTCTCTCTCCCCCCCTCCCCCTTTTCTCTTCTCCTCCTCCCCCTCCCTTCTCCCCCTCCTCTCCCTTTAAACCCTTTTCTTCCTTTTTAAAAACCCTCCCCTCCCCCCTCCTCCCCTCTCCCTCTGCTTTTCCCCCTTTCCCTTTCCTCCCCCCCCCTCCTCTCCTCCTTTTCCTTCCCCCTTTTTTTTTCCTACCTCCCCCCTTTCTCTTGTCTTTCTTCATAATAAATTAATATAATTAAATTTACCCATTCCCCTTTCCTCCTTCCTGCTCCACTTCTGGTTTGTTTGACTTTGTAATCCAGGCCCAAAACCGGGGCGTAGCCCCTCTTCTAGTGCGGTATTTGGGTTCACCTAAACAAAATAAGAACTTTTTGCTGCTTAATGATTTGATACATTCCCTAAACAAAGATAGGGAAGTTGGCGATAGCAAAATGGAATTGGGGGTAAATTTTTTAACCCTTGACGTCCGGATAATTAAATTG
>NC_069405.1:98158287-98333280 GCF_026875155.1 Cherax quadricarinatus | reverse complement strand
CACTGAAGAAGGCACATTCTCCCCTCTCTCTTCCTCCACTTTCATACTTTTCTACAATTTCCTTCTTAAATTCTGTCGTGTTTCTCACTTTCTTTACCAAAGGGCTGGCACTGGGAAGTTTCTCGAGGAGAAACAAAGCCAGATTGACTCTCAACGCATGCGTGGGATGCTTTGTGTGGGCGTGGGAAGGCACAGGCAGGCAGACAGATCTGATATGGCAGCCAAAACTCAAGGTACTGTTCAAAACTCAAGACAAAATTTAGCCGAAAAAAGTGACGGAAACTCAAAACAGTCAAAACTTGGGGCGACCAAAACTCGAGGTTCCATTGTATATGCATTATATAGGCCTAGCTCTATTATTCACTTACTATATAATAAGGTAAACATGTTATCAGGCTTTTTTATGCATTTGAAAGTGGAAAAAAAAGGCAATGTTTTACTTTACAGTGATTTTCATTTTACAACAGTAGCCCAGAACCTAACCTGCTGTATAAGCAGGGCCCTCCTGTATAAGCATCTTTGATTTTACAGCTCTCTGTGAGAACCAAGAACAAGAAAGAGAAGGTAGAAGGGCTTTTCAAGAGCTTCAATAAATCAACAGATGAAATCCTCTTGTCTGCAACACAGAAGGATGTGGATGATTACTTCGAGAAAGAAAAAGGTTTTCTGCTTGAATATCACACAGCAATTAAGGATTCAACAGTTAAAGCTGATAAAATGACTCAGACACACAAAAGTAAGCACATAGGCACATAGTTTGTTTTATGTACCCTAAGAACATTTAGTCATTTTTCATTACATCAGGGACTGAAGAAAAGATTGTATGTATAATAGGCAAGGGTAACACCGTAAAATTGTGGGATAAGAAATAAGGAGCTATTGTGATGAGAAGGAAAGTAATTTTGTTTAAATTTTTAATTTTGGTAATTAGTGTAATGTTAGAGCATGTTGTTATAAATATTTTATGAGTAATCAAGTTTAGATATAATTTTCTGCATTAGGGATCATTTGCAACAGATGTCAGCATGTGTAAACAATTGAGTATATTGTTGGCAGATGTGGCTGATTCTTACATCAAACTTTCCTCTGGCTTATCACAACTTGGGACCATTGAGGGCCCTAGATTAGAGAAATTCATTAATAAGGTTGCTGACACTTTTGAAAAGGCTAGGGTAAGTATGATTTGGAATTTCTTATGGTAGAATTAAAACTCATTGAAATGTTTACATTGAAAAAAAAATACTATAAATTAACCTAAGGTAGTTATGACAGACTGAATTGCTAGAGGCTTACTTTAATTTAAATATATAAATGCATATAACTTATCAATTTCCAAACAGAAAGTAGAAGGCAGGGTAGCATCAGATGAAGACTTGAAGCTTTCAGATACTCTACGATACTATGTTAGAGATGGAAGTGCAGCAAAGGACCTTTTATATCGTCGACTTCGATGTCTAGCAAATTATGAGCAGGCCAATAAAAACTTGGATCGTGCACGTGCAAAAAATAAGGATGTCCATGCTGTGAGTGTATCAGTAAAGAGCACCTGGTATTTTATACAGTACTTTGTGTGGGCTATTTTAGAGTTTAACATGTTACTGCAAATGACATTCATTCACACATTGCATCCAAATTCTACTGTACATATATTGAAAGGTTGTAAATTGTAAATGTAGTGGGATGGTGTTTTTAAGTATAGAATTCAGGATTACAATGTATTGAGCCTTCCAGCCTTTCCAGTCTCATGAAGTAGCTTGCCCTTCTTACTTATAGGTTACAGCCACACACATTATTATTATAATCAAAACTAAGCTCTAAACCCACCAGGGTCATACAGTGCTGCACAGCCACACATTTCTGTGGAAAATGGCATGAATTAGAATGTCTTTAAACCTTGTTTTAAATAAGAAAAATTTCTCCTTAGGATGTTATAATGGCTTTTGTAAGTCATTTTGAAAGTTAAATTTAATAAGCTTATTAAGAAAGAAAGTCTCATTAAGGACTAATGCTAGGAGAGTGTGTGTAGTCTTAAGGTCTTTTACAGTTGTACACTTTCAAGGTATGTGCTTTTGTTTTTGTCTAAGTTCTTTACAAGTACATATTTGTTGAGCATACAGTGCTTGCTTATAGTTATGTAAATTCAGCTTTTAAAACAGATCATGCCTCATTTCTTTAATTAATTATTACTCACATGGGATAAATTTACTTTTTAATATACAGTACTATGGATAGTGTTAAAATATTTAAAGTAACTTTTGAAGTTTGAATTTAAATTATCAGTTGTGCATTGTATACTTTAGTATTCAAAATTTTTTGGGTACTTGCTTAAAAATATGATGGTTGGTAGCTTTAACCTTTAAATTATTCAAAAAAGATATATCAGTCATTAGTAAGACTAGTTATTTAGGTGACCCAAGTATTGTACTCTTGGTTTCACTGCTACTCAGGATATTTAAGATGTTCAGCATGAAGGCAATGGTGGTAGCTGGTAATGGGAGTGGTGTGTTGTGTAACAGTACTAACGACTATAATTTTTCGTCAAGCTTCTGTGCTGGCTGATTCATTTCATGTACTGTATGTCAAGAGGAAAGGTTGTGTAAAAGTTTGAAAGATAATTCAGATAAGGTGGGCACCAACTGTTGATTTAACACAAACAAACAGAATGTGTCAAATAATATACTAGTTCTGGTAGCTAATAATACTAAAATGATAAATATTTTTCCTTGTTTAAGGAGTTTATCACACCTGTAGGAAGTTTTGTGGGAAATTTTCATGATTATTATGATCATGTATGGGCTTCTTGAGAACCTGATCCTCCAAAACCAGCCTGGGAAATTATGCATTACCATTTGATGAGAGTAATTTGTTATACATTATCACTAATTGATGATCATAGCAGTTGAAAAGTTAATAATATAATGTGCATGAGTTTTCCATTTTGAGCAACCTTTGTGTTGGTAGTTTTGTGGAAATGACAGGATTCTCACTTGAAACAAATTAATATTTTTCTATAAACAGACAAACAAGGATTGATATACAGTAGTAGTTTTTTGACAGACCATCTGTAGAGAGCTGTGGGGTAAAGATACATGTAATACTGAGATGTTTTTTATTGAGGGAATGAAAGCCGAGATGGAAACCTTTAATTTTACCACTAGGAATTGGACCTGCTCCTGTCATCTTTGGATTGAACCTGAATGCCTCCCGTTTCCCCAGGCACTAGATGATCTCTATAAGTTTAGTGCTGTCCCATGAATGTAATAATAATTTAATCTTCCCAATATTGGAGAATTTTAAAATTTTCATTTCTCACTCATGTGATGGGTTTGTAGTATCTGGATGGTTGTTGTCTACCAATCTCTTAATGTACTTGTACGATCATTTATGTACATATATAAATTAAAGTAAAACATAAATTACTATGAGAATGTTAATGAATTTTAAGTGTACCTTCATAGGCTATGTTCATGTGAGTATTTGATTGCATACTGTATATCTAAATGCTAATTCTTAACAGTTTAAGAAATTTATAGCAAGATTTAGTCTAAAAGGACACTAAGCATTTGTCTTGTTAATTATCCTTGTTTTATGATGTAGTTTTGTAGTGTGTATGTATATTTTTTGCTTCTGTCCATGCTGCTGCTTTTGTGACATAATTATTGCACTACTTGTATATCAAAAGTTGTGGTTTCCATGTATCACTTGCTTTAGTTCTTAGGCTTCCAAGTGTCTTTTTTTTTTTGTTTGTTTGTTTGATTCTTTATAATGGTGGTGGTGGTGGTGTCCTTTGTTTACTTGTGTGCATTTACTAACGACTTCCTGTCTTCCCATGCCAATACTACCAGCCAGTGGACGTTGCAGATGTAAGTATGATGCTTGGTGTGGAGAGCTACTGCCTTGTCAAAATATACTGTGTATCTTAGTGATCATATTCATCATTTAATTTAAATGACAAGAGAGAGGTTACACAAGTACTTGATTGTCAGTAGTATTGTTGCTGTATTGTAATTAAAGTACAAGGATTGGGAAAGTGAGGCCTCTGTTGTGTACAAGACCTGAGAAAAATTTTATAGTTCTGTGTTGACTAAAATAGGTTTTCTACCCCACACTGTATATAGATTGGTAGTTTATAAGTTAGTTTAAGTGAAATAAACAGTGTGTGGCAGTTAAAAGGCTTTAAAAAAAAGTGTGCATGTTTGTGTGTGACGTGGTAGTGGGCTTAGTAAACATCTTTCTTTGACCTCTGCTCTTTTGAAGAATATATAAAAAAAAAATTCTTTGCTCTTAATTTTGCACTGAAGCATAACTCTGTATCATTATATTAACCCTTTGACTGTTTCGGTCATATATATACATCTTATGAGCCACCGTGTTTGACGTATATATACTCATAAATTCTAGCGGTTTCAAATCAAGAAGGAGAAAGCTGGTAGGCCCACATGTGAGAGAATGGGTCTGTGTGGTCAGTGTGCACCATATAAAAAAATCCTGCAGCATGCAGTGCATAATGAGAAAGAAAAAAACTCCGACAGTTTTTTAATTAAAATGCCAACTTCGTGGTCTATTTTCGTATGGTATTTATGGTTGTACAGTGGACCCCCGGTTAACGATTTTAATCCGTGCAAGAGGGCTCATCGTTATGCGAAATAATCGTTATGCGAATGAATTTTCCCCATAAGAAATAATGGAAATAAAATTAATCCGTGCAAGACGCCCAAAAGTATGAAAAAAAATTTTTTTTACCACATGAAATGTTAATTTTAATACACACAAACTGAAAAAGGCATGCACAATTAAATGACACTTACTTTTATTGAAGATCTGGTGATGATTGATGGGATGGGAGGAGGGGAGAGCATTATCTTCTTACTGTTTAGAAGGGGAATCCCCTTCCATTACGACTTGAGGTAGCAAGTCCTTTTCCGGGGTTACTTCCCTTCTTCTTTTAATGCCACTAGGACCAGCTTGAGAGTCACTGGACCTCTGTCGCACAACAAATCTGTCCATAGAGCTCTGTACCTCCCGTTCCTTTACGATTTGTCTAAAATGGGCCACAACATTGTCATTGAAATAGTCACCAGCACGGCTTGCAACAGCTGTGTCAGGGTGATTTTCATCTATAAAGGTTTGCAGTTCAACCCACTGTGCACACATTTCCTTAATCTTTGAAGTAGGCACAATGGATTCCACAACTGGCATAGGCTTCTCAGGGTTAGCCCCAAACCCTTCAAAATCTTTCTTAATTTCCATACTAATTCTCACCCTTTTTACCACAGGGTTGGCACTAGAAGCTTTCTTGGGGCCCATGGTCACTTATTTTCCAGAAACAGCACCGAAAATACTGTAATAATACGAAATATTCCGAGTGTATGCTTGGATGTTACCGCGGAGGCTGGCTGGTAAACAATGGGACGGAGCGGCACATGTGAGGCTGGCTGAGGGCACATTGGACGCGTCTCGGACGAAAATCGGTATGCGGGTTTTTAATCGGTATGCGGGGCAAAAATTTTGCGATAAAAGTAATCGTTATGCGGAAAAATCGCTATGCGATGCCATCGTTATGCGGGGGTCCACTGTATTCTCGTTTTCTTGGTCTCATTGATAGAATGGAAAACATGTTATAGAAATAGAGGTGATTTTCATTGGTTTTACTATGAAAAGAACCTTAAAATGGAGCTCAAAGTAGGGGAAATGTTTGATTTTTGCCGATGTTCAAAAGTAAACAGGTGATGTCATTTTCCAATAAATGTCCAAGTAGCCATTCTAATATGCAATCATGAATGGGTTGACATTATTTATACAATTACGTGTATTACAATATTGCAGTAGTCTGCATAACAGTAAATCTTCTATTTTTTGTTTGAATAAAAATTCAAAATAGAAAAAAAGAGTAATATCAGAGGGGCCTGGAGACATGACTGATGAACAAAAAAAAATTTATTTTAGAGCCAGGAATGTCTGAATCGTTCATTCTGGACCCTGTTTTGAAATTGTCATATTTTTTTATTTTTCGTGAAATTAGCCAAATTTCAGTTGAAATCGGTAAATGGGCAGTTTCTTGTACTCAATTGATAGAAAAAATGTAGTTCTAAAGAAATAGCTATGATTTTGGTCGACTGGAGCAATGGAATTAGACGAAAATAGGGCTCAAAGTGGGCAAAATTGCCGATTCGTAAATATCGCTGAGGTCGCTAACTTCACAAGAGCGTAATTCCATCAGTTTTTTTCCATCAAATTTCGTTCTTTTGGTGTCATTACAATCGGGAAAATATTCTCTATCATTTCATAAGAAATTTTTTTTTTTTTTCGGAAATTTTGTGACGCCAGGAGACACCTCAGGATTTGGGGTTGCGACAGTCAAGGGGTTAAAAGCAATTATTATATCTGCTGATTACTGACTTCAACTTGGTACATGTACTATGACAAGGAAAGATAAATAAAAATTCTCAGAAATATTTTTACTTGGCAGAGATCTCCATGAGAGCTGTCTATTACTTTGATTACATCAGGAACCTTCCATTAAAATTACTTTAGACTGATTTCTAAATATTTACTGATTACATCCTAACGTTTAGTTACAATTAGATAAAAAGAATTACTTTACACGTTATTTTCTTTTTGATAAATAATTGTGGCCAAGCGGATGACTTGTTACATTATTGCATTACTTTTATGCTCTCAGTGATTCAATATAAAAATTATATATGATTTTGTTGTACAAATTTTTTACTCTATAGTACTTGTTTTGATATTGTTTGACTTATAACAGTGGCCTATATATTTTTTGATTTTTAACTTTATTAGTGCACACTGTATGACAGATACAAATTTAGTGCTTAAATTAATTATGGATTATTATTAATTAATTTTCTACTAGATAATTTGCTTTACTTTTATCTGTAAAATATTGCATCTTTTAGAGTGTGTTGGGAAACCTGTGCAATAAAAAACTCTAAAAACTGCACAGTACAGTATTACATATCAGCCTCAGACATGTTGATCCAAGATTGAATTTCACTGAGGTCATTTTACGCACTTAACATTTCAATAAAAGGTCCACTTTTTTAAACCACGGTACGGGCGGGGATTGAACTCAAGGCTAATGATTCATAAAACTTCAGACTGATGCCTTAGCCATTCGGCCAGCTGGGTACAATAAGATTTGTTCCAACTAGGTTTATTTATACACCATAGGAAGGTTAACCTTCCTATGGTGTATAAATGAGTATACAGTGGACCCTCGTTTTTCGTAATTAATCCGTTCCATAAAGTGTGACTATTATCGAAATTGACGATTTGCGAAACCATTTTCCCCATAACAAATAATGTAAATACAATTAATCCGTTCCAGACACCCAGACGTATTAAAACAAAAATTTTTTTTACGTGAAATATAGAAGTACATTCACAAAACAATGAGACATGGTGGATGAAACATTAACAGCATAACACTTACCTTTATTGGCAATTCTTATTAGTGTATGGAAGACTGGAGGAGGGGAGAGAGTTTATTATTTACTGTTTAGAAGGAAGACTTCAGGTACCAAGTGCTTTTCTGGAGTTACTTCCTTTCTTTGTTTTTTAATGTCCCTAGGACGAGCTTGAGAGTCACTGCACACCTGTGGTATGAAATACTTGTCCAGAGAGCTCTGTTTCTGGCATCTCTTTAAAACTTTCCTAAAATGGACCAAGACTTTGTCACTGTACATGTTGCCAACATGGCTTGCAACAGCTTTGTCAGGGTGATGTTTCTCCATAAATTTTTCCATCCTACTCCACATTTCAAAAATCTCCTTAATTTCTGAAGAAGGCACCTTCTTCCATCTCTCTTCCTCCTCCTCCTCTGAAGCAATATTCTGAGCTGCAGTCTCTTGCTGTTCCATCTGAAGCTCTGGCCGCTCGTCAGTGGTTAGCTCTTCATTGTGGTCCTCCACCAACTCTTCCACATCCTCCAAACTCACATCCAACCCCATGGAATTCCTTAATGCCACAATAGATTCCACAACTGCCATAGGCTCCTCAAGGTCAGCCCCAAACCCTTCAAAATCCCTCTTGTGGACACAATCTGGCCACAATTTTCTCCAAGCAGAGTTCAAAGTCCTGGTAGTCACTCCTTCCCAAGCCTTACCTATAAGGCTTATGCAATGGAGGATACAGAAGTGATCTTTCCAAAGCTCTCTTAGAGTCAAGTGAGTGTCTGTGGTCACATTAAAGCACCTTTGAAACATTGCTTTGGTGTAGAGTTTTTTAAATTTTGAAATGATCTTCTGGTCCATGGGCTGGAGGAGAGGAGTGATATTAGGGGCCAAGAACTTCACTGTGATGAACCCAAACTCCTCCAGAATTAGGTCATCCTAGTTTGGAGGATGAGCAGGTAGGTGCATTGTCCATTAGCAGGAGGCACTTGAGGTCCAATTTCTTTTCCAGGAGGTAATTCTTCACACTGGGGCCAAACACTTCATGGAACCAATCAAGGAAAATTTTCCTCATGACCCATGCCTTATTATTAGCTTTCCAAAACACACAATTTACTCTTCATGACATTGTTTTTCTTGAACACACTGGGATTTTCAGAATGGTAAACTAGTAACGGCTTCACTTTGAAATTCCCACTAGCATTACTACAAAACATGAGAGTTAACCTGTCTTTCATAGGCTTGTGTCCTGGCAGTGCCTTTTCCTCCAAAGTAATGTAGGTCCGCTTTGGCATTTTCTTCCAAAAGAGGCCTGTTTCGTCACAAATGAACACTTGTTGGGGTTTTAAAATTTCAGTCTGTATGTACTCTTTGAATTCACTTAGGAATTTTGTAGCTGCATTTTTGTCAGAACTGGTAACCTCACCATGCCTTATCACACTGTGTATGCCACTACGGTTCTTAAATCTCTCAAACCAGCCTTTGCTGGCCTTAAATTCACAAATATCAGTGCTCGTTGCAGGCAATTTCTTTACGAGATCGTCATGCAACTGCCTAGCCTTTTCACAAATAAGCGACTGCATAAAACTCCTGCTAATTGTTTCTCATTGATCCACACCAGCAATAACTTCTCAACATCTTCAAGTACTGGCAATCTCATTTTTGTCAGCAGATTTACCCCCTTTGCAACAACAGCTTCCTTGATTTCCTTTTTTTTGGCTACGATGGAAGCTATGGTTGTATGGGGTTTCTTATACATCCTGGCCAGTTCTGCCACACGTACGCCACTTTAATATTGTTCAGTGATGTTTTTCTTGAATTCAATCATATTTCTCACCTTCTTTACCAAAGGCATGGAACTAGGAGCTTTCTTTGGAGCCATGGTAGCTTATTTAGCAGTTGCAAGCACTAAAATAAATGGAAAACGTATTATGAAATATTTCGTATGAACAAGTGAGGGGACCGTCACTCACTGGTAAACAGTGGCACACTGGCTGGGAATGGAGTGTGAGGCAGCTCGGGGCCGTGTGTACGCATCTAAGACGAACAGCTATTTGCAAGTCAAACGATGATTCGCAAGTCAATGTTTTGACAAAAAAAGTTAAGATTTCCGAAAATTACGACTTTTGAGCCTTACGAAAAACGAGGGTCCACTGTACCTAGTTAGATGAATCTTATTGTAGCCGGCTATCCCAGTGGCTAACGCATTGGTCTGGAGTTGAATCCCCGCCCATACCGTCGTTTGTTTACAATTGTGCCATTACAATTTCATGACTCATGTCCACTTTTTGTATATGGTCAGTTCATAAAACATAAAAAAATGCCAGCAGAAAGTTTTAAATGAATATTGCCAGTATTTAAAGGTACAATGGAACCTCTGCTATCTGCACTCGTCCATTAGCTACTGTATATATGGATACTGTAGTTGCTTTTTTAGCAGATAGCTAAAAATCCCTTCCACTCAAAACCCATGAAGCATAGAACACCAAAACCCATGTAGCATACCTGACAGTTATATATTCAAATGAGAAGTTAACAGTTACCATATATTCTTAGCCCAACAGTGACACCTGTCTGAGTCAAGGGGTAAGCTTTCAATCAAAAAATATTCTTTTATCTATACACATCTTGATTTTGATTTGATTGCTTTTTGAAATTTTCAGCAAGCCCTAATCATTTGAAGTCTAGTGTTTTCATTGAAATTCAAGCCATAATGTAATCAGTAAATAAAATGAACAGTGGTTTAGTGTAAAAAAAAAAAATGATATCCAAAATCTCTGCCTTCATTCAGCCTTAGTCTTAATATGTAAGCTAGACTGCAGAGACCAACAGCTTTCCTTCCCTATGTCCTAAACTTGATCCCAATCATCATCAAGGTTCAGGTCTCTGTCTAGGGGCTTTTCAATCATCCCCAGTTGAGTCTACAGACAGGCAAACATGCCTTCTTTCCTAGATATAGATGATGCCCATTGTCTTTGCTATTCTGTCCATTTCCATAACCCATCCACATAAAGAACAATTACCAATGTTAGTAAGACCATTTAATTTACTTCCCATGTATTACCTGTACTTTGTTTTGATGTTTATAACTGTAACATGTAATATAACACGTAATATAACTGTAGCACGTAATGAAAGTAGTTAGATTATGTATTGGTGGATAAATGGTTGATGGGTAGGCTCCAGGGTGTACACGTTTATAGAGGGGCTACTGATATATCGGATCATTATCTAGTTCTAGCTACAGTTAGAGTAAGAGGTAGATGGGATAAGAGGAAAATGGCAACAACAAGTAAGAGGGAGGTGAAAGTGTATAAACTAAGGGAGGAGGAAGCTCGGCTGAAATATAAGCAACTATTGGCAGAAAGGTGGACTGGTGCAGGTATGAGTAGTGGGGGTTGAAGAGGGTTGGAATGGTTTTAAAAATGCAGTATTAGAATGTGGGGCAGAAGTTTGTGGTTATTGGAGGGTGGGTGCAGGAGGAAAGAGGAGTGATTGGTGGAATGATGAAGTAAAGTGTGTGATAAAAGAAAAAGGTAGCTTATGAGAGGTTTTTACAAAGCAGAAGTGTTATAAGAAGAGTAGAGTATATGGAGAGTAAAAGAAAGGTGAAGAGAGTGGTGAGAGAGTGCAAAAGGAGAGCGGATGATAGAGTGGGAGAGGTACTGTCAAGAAATTTTAATGAAAATAAGAAAAAATTTTGTAGTGAGTTAAACAAGTTAAGAAAGCCTAGAGAACAAATGGATTTGTCAGTTAAAAACAGAGTAGGGGAGTTAGTAGATGGGGAGATGGAGGTTTTGGGTAGACGGTGAGAAAATTTTGAGGAACTTTTAAATATCGATGAAGAAAGGGGGCGGTAATTTCATGCACTGGCCAGGGAGGTATACCATCTTTTAGGATTGAAGAAGAGCAGGATGTGAGTGTGGGGGAGGTGCATGAGGCATTACATAGAATGAAAGGGGGTAAAGCAGCTGGAACTGACGGGATCATGACAGAAATGTTAAAAGCGGGGGGGAGGGGACATAGTGTTGGAGTGGTTGGTATATTTGTTTAATAAATGCATGATGTTATCAACAAATTTTGGTGAAAATAAGAAAAAGTTTTGGAGTGAGATTAACAAGTTAAGGAAGCCTAGAGAACAAATGGATTTGTCAGTTAAAAATAGAAGAGGAGAGTTATTAAATGGAGAGTTAGAGGTATTGGGAAGATGGAGGGAATATTTTGAGGAATTGTTAATTAAATGTTGATGAAGATAGGGAAGCTGTGATTTCGTGTATAGGGCAAGGAGGAATAACATCTTGTAGGAGTGAGGAAGAGCCAGTTGTGAGTGTAGGGGAAGTTCGTGAGGCAGTAGGTAAAATGAAATAGGGTAAGGCAGCCGGGATTGATGGGATAAAGATAGAAATGTTAAAAGCAGGTGGGGATATAGTTTTGGAGTGGTTGGTGCAATTATTTTATAAATGTATGGAAGAGGGTAAGGTACCTAGGGATTGGCAGAGAGCATGCATAGTTCCTTTGTATAAAGGCAAAGGGGGCAAAAGAGAGTGCAAAAATTATAGGGGGATAAGTCTGTTGAGTATACATGGTAAAGTGTATGGTAGAGTTATTATTGAAAGAATTAAGAGTAAGACGGAGAATAGGATAGCAGATGAACAAGGAGGCTTTAGGAAAGGTAGGGGGTGTGTGGACCAGGTGTTTACAGTGAAACATATAAGTGAACAGTATTTAGATAAGGCTAAAGAGGTCTTTGTGGCATTTATGGATTTGGAAAAGGGTATGACAGGGTGGATAGGGGGGCAATGTGGCAGATGTTGCAGGTGTATAGGTGTAGGAGGTAGGTTACTGAAAGCAGTGAAGAGTTTTTACGATTTAGTAGTGAGGCTCAATTAGATATGTAGGAAAGAGGGAAATTATTTCCCAGTAAAAGTACCTGTGTGATTCACCATGTTGTTTAAATATTTATAGATAGGTTGTGAGAAGTAATGTGAGGGTCTTGGCAAAAGGCGTGGAGTTAAAAGATAAAGATATCACACATAAATGGGAGTTGTCACAGTTGCTCTTGCTGATGACACTGTGCTCTTGGGAGATTCGAAGAGATTTGCAGGTTTGGTGGATGAATTTTGTAGGGGGGTGCAAATGAAGAAAATTAAAAGTGAATACAGGAAAAGTAAGGTTATGAGGATCACAAAAAGATAGGTGATGAAAGATTGGTACAGATTGGAGGAGAGAGTATGGGGGAGGTGAATGTATTCAGATATTTGGGAGTTGACGTGTCAGCGGATGAGTCTATGAAAGATGAGGTGAATCAATGAATTGATGAGGGGAAAAGGGTGAGTGGTGCACTTAGGAGTCTGTGGAGACAAAGAACTTTGTCCTTGGGCAAAGAGGGGAATGTATGAGAGTATAGTTTTACCAACGCTCCTATATGGGTGTGAAGCATGGGTGATGAATGTTGCAGCGAGGAGAAGGCTGGAGGCAGTGGAGATGTCATGTCTGAGGGCAATGTGTGGTGTGAATATAATGCAGAGAATTCGTAGTTTGGAAGTTAGGAGGAGGTGCGGGATTACCAAAACTGTTGTCCAGAGGGCTGAGGAAGGGTTGTTGAGGTGGTTCGGACATGTAGAGAGAATGGAGCAAAACAGAGTGACTTCAAGAGTGTATCAGTCTGTAGTGGAAGGAAGGCGGGGTAGGGGTCGGCCTAGGAAAGGTTGGAGGGAGGGGGTAAAGGAGGTTTTGTGTGCGAGGGGCTTGGACTTCCAGCAGGCATGCGTGAGCGTGTTTGATAGGAGTGAATGGAGACAAATGGTTTTTAATACTTGACGTGCTGTTGGAGTGTGAGCAAAGTAACATTTATGAAAGGGGGTCAGGGAAACCTGCAGGCCGGACTTGAGTCCTGGAGATGGGAAGTACAGTGCCTGCACTCTGAAGGAGGGGTGTTAATGTTGCAGTTTAAAAACTGCAGTGTAAAGCACCCTTCTGGCAAGACAGTGATGGAGTGAATGATGGTGAAAGTTTTTCTTTTTCGGGCCACTCTGCCTTGGTGGGAATCGGCCAGTGTGATAATAAAAAAATGCATGAAAGAGGGGAAGGTACCTAGGGATTGGCGTAGAGCGTGTATAGTCCCTTTATATAAAGGGAAGGGGGACAAGAGAGATTGTAAAAATTATTTTTTTTTTTTATTATCACACTGGCCGATTCCCACCAAGGCAGGGTGGCCCGAAAAAGAAAAACTTTCACCATCATTCACTCCATCGCTGTCTTGCCAGAAGGGTGCTTTACACTACAGTTTAAACTGCAACATTAACACCCCTCCTTCAGAGTGCAGGCACTGTACTTCCCATCTCCAGGACTCAAGTCCGGCCTGCCGGTTTCCCTGAACCCCTTCATAAATGTTACTTTGCTCACACTCCAACAGCATGTCAAGTATTAAAAACCATTTGTCTCCACTCACTCCTATCAAACACGCTCATGCATGCCTGCTGGAAGTCCAAGCCCCTCGCACACAAAACCTCCTTTACCCCCTCCCTCCAACCTTTCCTAGGCCGACCCCTACCCCGCCTTCCTTCCACTACAGACTGATACACTCTTGAAGTCACTGTTTCGCTCCATTCTCTCTACATGTCCGAACCACCTCAACAACCCTTCCTCAGCCCTCTGGACAACAGTTTTGGTAATCCCGCACCTCCTCCTAACTTCCAAACTACGAATTCTCTGCATTATATTCACACCACACATTGCCCTCAGACATGACATCTCCACTGCCTCCAGCCTTCTCCTTGCTGCAACATTCATCACCCATGCTTCACACCCATATAAGAGCGTTGGTAAAACTATACTCTCCTACATTCCCCTCTTTGCCTCCAAGGACAAAGTTCTTTGTCTCCACAGACTCCTAAGTGCACCACTCACCCTTTTCCCCTCATCAATTCTATGATTCACCTCATCTTTCATAGACCCATCCACTGACACGTCCACTCCCAAATATCTGAATACATTCACCTCTTCCATACTCTCTCCCTCCAATCTGATATCCAATCTTTCATCACCTAATCTTTTTGTTATCCTCATAACCTTACTCTTTCCTGTACTCACTTTTAATTTTCTTCTTTTGCACACCCTACCAAATTCATCCACCAATCTCTGCAACTTCTCTTCAGAATCTCCCAAGAGCAGTGTCATCAGCAAAGAGCAACTGTGACAACTCCCACTTTATGTGTGATTTATTTATTTATTGTTTTATTTATTTATTTAGAAATTTTAGCATACATACAGAGGTGACAAAAAAAAATACAGGTAAGAGCAGCATGCCAAAGCCACTTATATGCATAGCATTATGGGCTGGCTTAAAATTTACTTAAGATTAACTAAGCAATGATGAAATCAGTGATAAGACATTATTGTAAACAGATATCTATAAAGCACAAATGAGTATTACAAAGACAGGTCATATGGTTGCATGCATTGCTGTTCATTCAGTAGAATGGAGTATTCTGTTAGGTAGTGTATTTAAAAAAATAACAAAGTTAGATTGGGTCCTAGGTTTAACATTTATGTGATATAATTGTGAGTAACATTTTGGATATACAATTTATAAGGTTCAGTTATTCAGTATTTATTTGGTTTTGAGTGAGTAAGTGAACTTTGAGAAGAGACTTGAATTTATAAACAGGTAGTGTTTCTTTTATATTTACAGGTAATGAATTCCAGATTTTAGGGCCTTTTATGTGCATTGAGTTTTTGCATAGCGTGAGATGGACACGAGGAACATCAAAGAGTGATCTGTGCCTTGTGTTATGGTCATGTGTTCTGTTGAGGTTGGCAAGGAGATGTTTTGAGGGGAGGGTTAATATCAGAGTTAAGTGTTCTATGTATGTAATAGGTGCAATAATATGTATGGATGTTTTGTATGGTGAGTAGGTTGAGTGTTTTGAATATTGGTGGAGTGTGTTGCCTGTAGTGAGAATTTGTTATCATTCTAACTGCAGCCTTTTGTTGGGTAATTAGTGGTCTGAGATGGTTAATTGTTGTTGAGCCCCATGCACAAATTCCATAGGTGAGATAGGGGTAAATAAGAGAGTGATAAAGGGCCAGGAGGGCTGACTGTGGAACATAGTACCGTATCTTCGATAGTATGCCTACAGTCTTGGAAATTTTCTTAGAAATTTGTTGTATATGTGTATGAAATTTGAGTCTATTATCGAGGTGGATTCCTAAGAATTTAACCTCTGTTAGCTTTGTGATAGGTGATCCGTTTATCGTTATGGTAAGAGGTACATCTGTAGCTCTGTTACCAAACTGAATGAAGTAGGTTTTGTCAATGTTTAGTGTAAGTTTGTTAGTCCTCATCCAGGTAGATATTTTCTGTAATTCGGTGTTTACAGTATTGGCTAGCGCGACTGGGCTCGGGTGAGAGAAGACGTATGTAGTGTCATCTGCAAAAAGTGTGGGTTTGAGTAATTGCGAAGCATTTGGTAGGTCATTTATGTATAGGAGAAAGAGAAGAGGGCCAAGGACACTTCCCTGTGGGACACCAACTGTAATTGGTTGTGCGAAAGAGCTTGCCCCATTTGTGTACACATATTGGCCTCTGTTGCTGAGGTAAGACTTGAGGTAGTTGAGGGAGTGCCCTCTAATACCATAGTGTGACAATTTTACGTGGAGCAAGTCATGGTCAACTGTATCAAAAGCTTTACGTAAGTCAATGAAGATCCCCTGTGGGACTTCTTTTTTCTCTATTGCAGTGTATATATGTTCTAGCATGTGTATAATAGCATCATTAGTATTTTTATTAGGCCTGAATCCAAATTGCAGGGGTTAAGAATGTTTTGGGAGATGAGGTAGGAGTAGATTCGTTTATGAATTAATTTTTCGAAGATTTTTGAGAGAGGGTGTAAATTGGATATTGGCCTATAGTTATTCAACTCTGTTTGGTCTCCTCCTTTATGGATCGGGATAACCCTTGCTATTTTGAGAACTGTAGGGAAGGTGGAGGATTCAATGGATTTGTTAAAGAGTGTTGCAATGATTGGTGATAGTACTTGTGACGCTTTTTTTGTATATAAAGGGTGGTAAGGTATTTAAATCCCCTGCCTTGTTTTTCAGTGCGTTGATAATAAGGGAGACTTCGTATGGGTTAGTTGGAGCTAGGAACAGTGTGTTCGGGTAGTTGCCAGTGAGGTAGTCATTTGGTGGAGTATCTGAGCTTGGGATTTTATTGGCAAGGTTTTGTCCTATAGTGGAGAAGAAATCATTGAGTCTGTTTGCTGTTTCTGTTGGTGGGAGTTGGGGTTCATCTGATTTTGCTAATTTTATTTCGCTATTTCGTGATATCTTTTTTGTTCCCAGAATTTCTGATAGGGTCTTCCAGGTCTTTTTTATATCACCTCGTAAGTTGGATAATCTGTTCTCATAATACAGTTTTTATGCCCTTCTTATCAGGCTGGTTAGGATTGACGAGTAACGTTTTGTTTGGTCTCTGGTTATGTGACCCATTCTGTACTGTTTTTCATATCGGTGTTTTGAATTCTTTATCTTTTAACTCCACGCCTCTTGCTAAGACCCTCGCATTTACTTCTCTTACAACCCCATCTATAAATATATTAAACAACCACGGTGATATCACACATCCTTGTCTAAGGCCTACTTTTACTGGGAAATAATTTCCCTCTTTCCTACATACTCTAACTTGAGCCTCACTATCCTCATAAAAACTCTTCACTGCTTTCAGTAACCTACCTCCTACACCATACTCCTGCAACATCTGCCACATTGCCCCACTATCCACCCTGTCATATGCCTTTTCCAAATCCATAAATGCCACAAAGAGGAATAAGTTTACTGAGTATACCAGGAAAAGTGTACGGTAGGGTTATTATTGAAAGAAAAAGAGGTAAGACAGAATGTAGAATTGCGAATGAGCAAGGAGGTTTTAGAGTGGGTAGGGGATGTGTAGATCAAGTGTTTACATTGATGCATATATGTGAGCAGTATTTAGATAAAGGTAGGGAAGTTTTTATTGCATTGATTGATTTAGAAAAGGCATATGATAGAGTGGATAGGGAAGCAATGTGGCAGATGTTGCAAGTATATGGAATAGGTGGTAAGTTACTAAATGCTGTAAAGAGTTTTTATGAGGATAGTGAGGCTCAGGTAAGGGTGTGTAGAAGAGGAGGAGACTACTTCCTGGTAAAAGTAGGTCTTAGGGATGTGTGATGTCACCATGGTTGTTTAATATATTTATAGATGGGTTTGTAAGAGAAGTAAATGCTAAGGTGTTTGGGAGAGGGGTGGGATTAAATTATGGGGAATTAAATACAAAATGGAAAGTGACGCAGTTACATTTTGCTGATGATACTGTGCTTATGGGAGATTCTAAAGAAAAATTGCAAAGGCTAGTGGATGAATTTGGAAGTGTGTGTAAAGGTAGAAAGTTGAAAGTGAATATAGAAAAGAGTAAGGTGATGAGAGTATCAAATGATTTAAATAAAGAAAAATTGGATATCAAATTGGGGAGGAGGAGTATGGAAGAAGTGAATGTTTTCAGATATTTGGGAGTTGACATGTCAGCGGATGGATTTATGAAGGATGAGGTTAATCATAGAATTGGTGAAGGAAAAAAGGTGAGTTGTGCATTGAGGTATATGTGGAGGCAAAAAATGTTATCTATGGAGGCAAAGAAGGGAATGTATGAAAGTATAGTAGTACCAACACTCTTATATGGGTGTGAAGCTTGAGTTGTAAATGCTGCAGCGAGGAGGCGGTTGGAGGCAGTGGAGATGTCCTGTCTAAGGGCAATGTGTGGTGTAAATATTATGGAGAAAATTCAGAGTGTGGAAATTAGGAGAAGGTGTGGAGTTAATAAAAGTATTAGTCAGAGGTATTAAGAGGGTTTATTGAGGTGGTTTGGTCATTTAGAGAGAATTGATCAAAGTAGAATGACATGGAGAGCATATAAATCTGTAGGGGAAGGAAGGCGGGGTAGGGCTCATCCTCGAAAAGGTTGGAGGGAGGGGGTAAAGGTGGTGTTGTGGGCGAGGGGTTTGGACTTTCAGCAAGCGTGCGTGACCATGTTAGATAGGAGTGAATGGAGACAAATGGTATTTGGGACCTGACGAGCTGTTGGAATGTGAGCAGGGTAATATTTAGTGAAGGGATTCATTGAAACCGGTTATTTTATATAACCGGACTTGAGTCCTGGAAATGGGAAGTACAATGCCTGCACTCTAAAGGAGGGGTTTGGGATATTGGCAGTTTGGAGGGATATATTGTGTATTTTTTATACGTATATACTTCTAGACTGTTGTATTCTGGGCACCTCTGCAAAAACAGTGATTATGTGTGAGTGAGGTGAAAGTGTTGAATGATGTTGAAAGTATTTTCTTTTTGGGGATTTTTTCTTTTTGGTTCACCCTGCCTAGGTGGGAGATGACCGACTTGTTGAAAAAAAAAAAAAAACTGTAACATGGGTAGTCCTTTCTTGGCTATTTTGTAGTACTCTCTTACTCTCAAGTTGTTTTCTGTCAAACTACAGTTAGGTTCTTATCCACCTTTGACCCATTGCTGTTGGTCCTGGGAAACTACACTCATATTTAGGACTTGGAGACATGAAAACCTCATGAAACGCTCAGTGTGCCTCTGCAAGGATTGCCAAGCCCACTATGAGTTCACCACATCTTTATAGACTGTCGTATATGTTCGAGAGCACACAGAATTCACTTCTGACATGCATTTACACACACCTTTAACTGACCCCCCTTTTCCCCCTTGCTGACTCTGTGATATTTTGACAGAAATTGACCTATTGTACCAAGTTTGATTTCAGTTTTGTACCCACAATAACCACCTCATCTAACCCCTGCTCACATTGCTGTAAAGCTCATACAAGTTTAGCACATGTTCTTTTATTTTGTATACAGATTTACTCCCTAATGGCTGGCTGCCCATCATGTTAAAATACTCAGAGGTTTCTCTTTAAGAAATTGGCAAACAGTAGAGGTTCCATTGAAATTACACACATGTTAAAAGTGGTGTAATAATCTGACAAAATATCTTTAGTCTTAGTCTCTAATATTGTCATTTATGTAAGGCTGAATTATTGCATACATTAGTTATTATTGTGTGATGATGTTTTTCTGCACCTTCAGGCTGAACTAGCTCAACAGAATGCTTGTGAGAAGTTTGAGCATATGTCTTCAAGAGCCAAGGAAGGTATGTACTAAATATTTAAAAAAAAAAAAGAAGCAAATTTTATGCTAGCCATGTCATGAAATTTTAAATTCAAAGATTTCCATTATTATATTATCAGCATTTAAATTTTCTAATATTCATCCTAATATGATATACCATATAGAACTGGGCGACTTCAAGTCACGTCGTGTAGCAGCCTTCAGGAAGAACCTGATTTGAACTTGCTGAACTAGAACTAAAACATGCTAAGGTGTGTACACTGAACTGAAGTTTTATTTACTGTGTAAATTGTAATTATTTTTTAATGTGTTTCTACTGTATCATGATTTTCAGCATTTATTTTAAAGAATTTATTTTTTAGTAAAAATTATAATACAGGTTGGCCATCACTAATCTGGCAATCCATAATCTGGTTCCATCAGTAATCCAGCAGTAATTTCGGCTAGCATAATTCAAATTTCAGGGGTCGCCACACCAACCTGCCGCTACTGTTTAGTGGCGCTACTTGCTGCATAAGTCATTCCAGTTTCTTTTTCTCCATTTATTGTTATAACCTACTCACTTATAGCTCTAACCATGGTTCCACCGAATAAAAGAAATGCTTCTCATTGTGTAAAGCACATACATCTTACATTGTCCATAAAAGATAAGGTGGCTTTGAGGCCACCATGAGCTCAGCTCACTCAGATACACTGTGTTTGTAAGTGGTCGCTATATAACAAAAAATCCTGAGACACGCAGTTGTACAAAAAAACGCGATATCTAATAATGATAGAGATCTCCAGTGTATACTAAAAGGACTGCCCTTCTAGCATCCACAGCCTGTTACTGGGTTTTGTTAACAAGTAGTAGTATCCAGATCCCAAAAAACCCATTAGATTTAGTAGATTCAAATAGTGCTTCAGGATTACAACTGGTAGGCTACTAAACTAAAGAAATTTATATTTAGTAAGTTATAAAAACAATAAAGTTGTCTAGGCATAAATAATCATCGTAGAAATATAGTAATCCAATGAATTAATATAGGATACAGTTACCTACCATCCCTTCTCGTGTATAGTAGTAATTGTGCGAAGGCACATATCACATCTTTATGGCTTTTAAGGTACCGTCTGGTACAATAGTTTAGCATAATAACATAATACTAAATATATACAAGTAAGTTTGAGTGTATGTGAGTAAGTGGCTCTAAGCAGTGCGCTATGTCTCAAGACTCGATCAAGACTAAACCAGTTGATGACTAAAAGTCCCTCACAAAAGCTAACTTCTTGACGAACCGGCAAACAGAACAGCTTGCTTGAACAATAAAACGACTGATAAACCGAACAGCAAAATAACAAGCAACAGCGAGCACAGAATCAGGGAACAAGGAGATAATAAAAACGACATAAGTAGGGGCCATCTGCAGAACCTCCACAAAGTCACAAACTCCCATACTACTGAATCTAAGTCAGCATTAGAAAATCCCGACTGTAGACAGTGCCAGTACCAGTACAAATTAGGTCAGAAGCTACAGCCAGGACCTGATATTCGTCAGAGTGTCTATGCCGACACAACACAACCTCAGTACAACCGTCGAAAATCACTAAGTCTAGGCTTTGTTCTGTGACAGAGTTACAAGAACCAACAACAAGAAAACGACAGAGATGATCTTCCAACAAGGGCCCGCAATGGGGAGCTGGAGAGGCCGTGTTGTTGGAAGGCATGTCAAACAGACAAGAAAACGCAAGCCAGACAGACACTCACTCTGGTGATGTGTGATCACACACCCCACCCTGATCACTGACTCCATGCCGTGGACTGCTGCTGCCCAGCAACTACAGAGAAGCCGGTAGGGAAACAAGCGGAGCGATAGACAATGCTGTCAGCTACTTAACACTCGAACTATGAGCACTGAATAATATGTAAATGACATCCTACCTAATAATACAGGTGGTCCTCCATAATCGTTCCGGCCTGAAAGGTTGTCCATTTCGTAAATAGTCCTGTATTTTTCATCAAAATATTTTGCTCACAAATGGTCCGTACTCGCTAAAAGTCCTAATAGTCCTTCGATCCCGACTCGTACTCAAGCTCTAGATGCCTACGGCCTTTCTTCCCAGCCAGTGTGGCCATTGTTTTACCAGTGAGTTACGGTCCGACCTCACATCTGCCTACGAAATATTTCATAAATTCTCATTGATTTTAGTGCTTGCAAGTGCTAAATAAGCTACAAGGCTCCAAATAAAGCTTCTAGTGCCAGCCCCTTTTGGTGACGAATGTGAGAAACATCTAATTAATGAAAAAGTTTGTAGAAAAATACAAAGATGGGGTGGTAGAGTGGAAGCAGTTGTTTAGTGAGTGGCTGATGACATAAGAAAGGAGGATGCACGTGCAGCAGGCTGTTGGCCATGCTCTGCAGGTCCTTTACAATTCATGCCCACCAACTAAACATTTTCCAACCCAGTCCTCAATGCTACCCAAGAAATAAAGCTCTGATAACCTCTATCCACTCATTTGGGACTTGGCAATGAGTGGATAGAGTTTCAGAGCTTATTTCTTGGTAGCCATTGACAACTGGGTTGGGAAAATGTTTTCGTTAGTGGGGATGAATTGTCAGGGAGTGGGGAGGGGAAGGGAGAAGGGGGGGAACCCTGCCGAGCATGGGCCATACAGGCCTGCTGAGTGATCCTCCTTTCTTATAGTTCATCAAACCATATCAAACTGCTTTCCACTCCAACACCACCATCTTTGTATTTATCTACAAACTTTTCATAAATTATGAGATTCTCACATTCTTTACAAAGGGCAGCACTAGAATCTTTATTTGGTGGTAGTGATGGTGGTAAAGGTAGTAGTGATGGTGGTAAGGTTCTTCTTTAATGATTCGCAATTCCTACCAACTCCCTCGTATGTATGTAATGTAAATGTTCCGCAAGACCGTAGTCCTGCACGGTCTCAATCTTGCGATGACCCTCTCTGGGCTCCCAGAGGGAGAAAGGTTTCCACAATGATGCGCATATGCTGCTCGAGGCACCACTTCTTGGTCAGCTCAACTGGTGCATCTCATAAGCGACAACACCGTATTACTCCTAACTATGGACACTAGCGAGGAGGAGATATGTCTTATCACAGGTAACAGCTGTCTGGTTCGCTGACCCATGGTACACTAGTGTTGCCGCAGTCATCTCTGGTCCACTTCCGGGAGGGAATATCACACATAGTTGCCTGCGGAGTGTCTCAGTAACTTCGCACCTCCAAAGATAGTGTGTTAGGGCCGCTGAACAACGTGCTGACCAGTACTGGCACATCTCCTCCTCAAGCCTGTCTACCATCATCTGGCTGTGGGAAAACCCAAACGAGCCGATGGGATGGCGGTACACTGCGCTTTGGACCAGCTTCTATCATATGGAGGGGTTCTCCCTGAGTCGCGCTCGGTACCACGTTGAATGGGGTATCACCTAAGACCTCCCTTCCTCCCCCAAAAGTTTTTTCTGTGCCTGGCAGCCACCAGTTTGGTCTGTCGTAGGCTTGATTGGGACAGTAACCAACATGTGGAAAGTCTGTTGCTGCCTTGCTTCATCCATGCTGCGCCCTCATTTCCCCTGATGCCAGCATGGCTGGGGATCCCAGTTCAATGTCGATCTGTACCCTGAACTTCTAAGGCTTCATTATGCTCAGGATCAATTGATTAGGTGACATTGTCCTGTGGTTGAGGATGGGAGAGGGCATTGATTGCAAGAGGTGGAATCAAAACATGTATGACAAGTTCGGAGTCATGATCGTAGGGCATGGTGACAATGCCTGCTGAAATCCCACCAGCTCAGCTTGAAGGATCGTGCAGTGGGTCAGGGGAGTCCCAGCCTTGTGTGGTGACCAGTTGGGGTACAGTCCAGTCTGCTGCTCTCTTCTTCCTGTCAGGGTCGACAGAACCATCTGTTAAATACCTGCACGTGTTCCCCTTGCCCTCATGCCATTGCCGATGCTTGCTCAGCATATTGGTGAGGTGGTGTCCTGACACTGCAGAGACGCTTAGAGATGGGTAGCTGCATGATGCAAACATCGGCTGGGGTAATGGCGCCAGGGAGGTGGTGGATGTACCCAGCAACAGAAGGTCACAACACGTTCTCAAGGAGTATTGGTAGGCAGCAGCTTCCGCCCAGCAGCACAAAACAAACAATCCAGGCGTAGTCCGTGAAAAGTGTGGGACTTGTGTCATGGTTGCCATATCCATCTCTTATTGGGGTAACCTTGCTGCTGGTGCAGATCGTGGCCGACTTTGCAGGTGTTTAAGTAACTTAACTCTGTCAGCCAAGGAAGGAAGCCGGGCCTCAGATCCTGAGCCATACTGTGTTGGTCCCAGGATTGGGGCCCCATAGCATGTTTCTATCGCCTGATTTGTACGACCTATCCACCCTTTGCCTGCCTCTGCGGGAAAGATGAGCTAACGCCGGTGCACCGTATCAATGAGCGAGTGTATAGGGCTTGTATATAGTACAAGCGAAGGTACATCTTGCTTGACCCGCCCGCACGGTGCCCTCGTCATGGCTCCATGGCATTGAGTCTGAGTAGAGCACGTGACATGACATCTCGTCCTGTTTCTGACAGGTCACTTTTATCAATGGAGATTCCCAAGTACAGGTATGAGCTGGTCCTCTCAAGTTGCTTATCCTGAATACTAATCTATTCATAGGATTTGGTCCCTTGAACATCACTTGCAAGAGATTTCTCGCCGAATCTTGAGGCCTAGTTTCCTTGCAAGACTGCGTAATTAGGTCCAGAGCTCTCTGAGCCTGTCTTCTAAAGCCTTTTCCCCATTCACTACAGTGGCAAGATCAATCAGCAAAACTGAGAGCTGTGCCCACACACTCTGAAGGGAAGGCTCACAAGTTCCTTCCTGCATAAGGATGTTAAACAGGGTAGGACTGAGCACATCCTCCTTGTGGCGTACCGTTTTTCCCAGGGTTTTTAAAGGAAGAGTAGTGTCCCTGAAAGCGACACAGGCCTTCCTGTCCCTAAAGGTAGACTCTATCCAAGCCAGGAGGCGTCCTTTATGATTCCTTTCCGAGCTAGTATTGTGCCAGAATGCTGTGGGGCTGGCTAGTTCAAATCCTTTTTCAGGTCGAGGTAACGACGATACTAGTTTTTTGTCACTATCATCAAACTGCTTAGTAGAGTGATTATGCACTCTGCTGTACCCACTCCTTTGGTGAAGCCAAATATGTGATGATGAGAGGGTCCAAATTTCCATAGGAGGCGGTTTAACACCATCCTCTCAGCAGTCTTGGCTAAGCAGCTGGTCCAAGCGATCTTGGTCTCATACTGCCCCTGGGTTCCCCCCCCCCTTCCTTGAGCTTTGGAATTGGTATGATGGTAGCTTTCTTCCAAGCTGCTGGGAGTGTCCTGGCCCTCCACGACTTGTTAACCCTTTGAGGGTCAACAGGCCCTCTCCGAAACTCGTTCTCAGGGTCGGCCAAATTTCAAAAATAACAATTATTTTTTCTTATGAAAAAATAGAGTTTTTTTTTTCTAAACATATAGTATAAACAAAAAAAATTTACCATCAATACTTACGGAGATATGATGCATGAAGTTTTGCAGAAAATGAGCCCGTATGGCAACAGGCGGCGACTGCCGCTCACATACCGGTAAACTTTGTTTTACTTGTATTTGAAGGTTTGTTGTTTTTTCACTATTTTATTTTTCACATAACTTATGTGGCCTATGAGACCAAAGTAAGGTGCAATGTACATATATACACTCGTTGTATCAACACAATAAGCACACAAACATATTATCAATATGTTGTTTACTAACACTTGTTTACAAAAACATACAAACAAAAACATGTTTTATTATATTGTTCTATAATAAATATATATAACAATATCCAGTCACTGAACATATTCCTATTAGTTTCTGCCAGCTGTGGAACTCAGAAACATGGTGTTCATACACAATGGTGTTTTATACTTCTCCTCATTCTACTCTTTCAATCTGTCTCTCTCTATCTATCTGTCATGTCTATCTCTGTTCTCACAGGTACACATTAATACAAGTATACATAGTATAAATTACCTAGGATAACCCAAGAAATCCAGACAAAGTTGCTATACTCTGCATGAAGATGTGAGTACAAGGATGAAACAGTCTTGTGGCTCTCTGAGAACAGAGAGCTAGATGGATAGACAGATAGACAGGGAGCTGACAGACAGACAAATAGACAGACAGAAATGTTAGTGGTACCAGCAAAAACAAAGGGAGGGAGATGTTTATCTCATCTTTTGGCATCAGCTCTACCTCATGTTACCCCTCACAAACGTCACACTTATCAGATGTTATCTCCCCTTATCTTGTTACTGGTCATGGGTGAACATTTATTAATTACCTAATATTATTATTATGTATTATTACATTTATTATTAGTATTGTGTATTATTATTTATTAGATGTATTATAGTTATCATTACAGTATTCTCTTCTTCCTCCTCCTCCTCTTCTTCTTCCCTCCTCCTCCTCTTGCCTCCTCCTCCCTGCCTCCTCCACTGCCTCCTCCTCCTCTTGCCTCCATCATCCTCTTGCCCTCCTCTCCTCTTGCCTCCTCCCTCTGCCTCCTCCTCCTCTGCCTCCTCCTCCTCCTCCATCTAGGACAAGTTTGAAGAGCTTGTAGTTCATAATCACTATCATTATCATCACCATGCTCACATCTGAGTCTTGGATTTTGGAAAATAGAGTTTTGTCCTCTTTGATTCTGGTACAAACTGAACGTGAACAAGATGCCTAGCACCGAGTGGAAGGCTGTTGTTGTCTGGGTTTTCCTCACTAATTACCCATAAAGTCATTAGTTTTCGGTCAAAACCTCACCAGAACCATTGAAACTCATCTTCACGTCACTTCCAGCTGTATTAGAACTGTTCACTGGGAACAAAAGTGTCCCAATCGCCAGGAGTAGGAAACTTCTTACCACAGGGCATGTGGAAATGGTGTACTATGAGGCATTCCCACCAATGCACCACTGGGGTCCCAGATTTTTTTCCTACTGCGCACACCCACCAACACAGACCCATTCTCTCCATCTAGGCTTATCAGCCTTTTCCCTGTGAGATTTGAGGCCGCTAAATTTATGCGTACTAGTACGACAAAAACCCCTACGCGTAAGACGTACTAGTACGACAAAACCCTCAAAGGGTTATGACCTCTAGTATGGCCATTCCCATCCACTCTGCCCAGCCTTGCATTCATGGAGTACGTAACACATCGATCCCCGGGGCAGTGTCACCTGTTTTCTAATGCAACGTCGGAGTTCCAAGTCCGTGAGGTCATCATCAGTCACAATCTTCCGACTCAATGCAGTTTTGTATCGTTAGCTGGCGCTGTGGCAGAAGATCCATCTGTATATTCGGATGTCCTGTGGGAGCTGAGTGGAGGCTCCCCTGGAAGTGAAAAGCTCCCTAGTTTCTTTTTCCAGCTTCCAGGTATGGGTTTTGGTGTGCATGTGGCCTCAGCTGCTCTTGGGGGCCAGTTTGCTAAGTTGAGCTTGCCCCATAATCTCAGATAAGGTAGTGTGATGCCCGAATGTTTGAGGCACCACCATCCAACTCCAGCCATTTTTTCAGTTTTTACTCAAGAGAGAGAACGGTGGGCATGCAGCACAATGGCTTCTCAGAGTATTCCTGTTCGTCCGTCCGTAGGGTTAACGCCTGTAAAGCTTCCTAAAAGAGATGGTTGCGGTGGTTCTGCTCCCGCATAACCACGTCGATGTAGAACCACCAGTCTCTTTTGAGAGTGCTTCCTTCGTCTTCTATGGAATTGCGCACTCTGCTGCCTGGAGAGAACAGTGCATAGCTCCTGTTCAGTCGAGATCCGATCACAGTCTCAAAAGAGAGTATGTGGACCACCAGTCCATGAAGATAATCCTGGAACTCCTTCCTTGCCCTCTTTACGTCCCATCTAGGAGGCAGCACAACTGTGGGGAGGCCTGTTTGATGTAGAAGGTGGTGATCACTGCAAGTGGTTCACTGACAAGGTGAGGCAGAGTTTTTCCATGAGCTCCTGCTGCGAGTTGGTCTTGACCCAAAGGTAAGTACGAGGCAGCCGACCCAACAGGTGTGCGGGTCTCCATGTTAGCAACTTTACCTCTGGAAAATTGTTGTAGGAGCATTTATTGACTGGCCAGCAGCATTGTTGCATGAGTGAGAGTGCAGCATTGGGTGAATGTGCGTTGAAATCTCCACCCCAATAATAACAACTCAGTGCGCTAGTGCGAGGAGCTCTTCAATGTCGAAGGGTGGTCCCTTGGGTCTTGTAGATGTTATAGAATGGAAATGGGCACCCAGGTATGTGCAACAAGGATGGCCTGTACCTCGAAACATCCTCCCCACAGTCCACAGGTTGGCTTATAACCTCGGAGGTATTGTATTGGATACAAATACAGCTGTGGCCTCTGCAGTGACTGCCCAGGTCCCATGTGCCGAAAATACCCAGCAAAACCGGGTAAGTCTGGGACATATCGGGACAGTCAGAGTTTCTTGCAGCAAGACATGTCCAACCCGATCCGTATTAATTTGCCTCCAGCAAGAATGCTGTATTGCTCCTAGGCCCTGAATGTATCCATTGTAGTAGACCTTGAGGTGTGATATTGTTAACCGGATTGTTATTCCATCGCTCTTGTTTCCTGACTGGAGACTGAGTCCCAGCCCGCTCTGAGAACCTGCAGATTCATGTCATCCACTGTCTCCTTCCTCGGTCAGTAAGCACACACCAGGAGTGTACTGACCCTCTGACGGAATAGTGCTCTGTTGTTCGTGGAGATATTGTGTTGCAAATAAAGGACCGTGAACACCCCTGATGAGTGCTACAGATCCCTCCCTGGTGAGGGACTCTTTGGGGTTGGGTTCGAAACAGTGGATATTATCATGGGCTTTTTGGGGTCTGTAGGGACTGCTGAGGTTGGATTTCTTTATTGTATACCACCGTGGTCTGTTGCCCTGTATACCATGTTGTGTAGCCGGATCTGCTGGTGGAGGTGCCAGTTGATCTGTTCAAAGCAGCCTGTGCCGAGTAAGGAGTGCCTGCGTTGTTGTGCTATGGCCAGTGGAGGCTCGTTTAGTGCCACCTGCTGATGCATTGACCAGATGTACCCTGCTCATGCCGCCTGTTTCCCTCTTGTTTCAGTTTTCTTTCTTTCGTTGAGGTAGGGGTGGGCAGGAGGTTCTTGACCTTGCCTCTGGATGAGCATCGAGGGTTGGGAATTCCTGGCGGGGTTGACTTGGTTAGCTGCTGAGAGATCTGTGGTATGGCAGGGTCTCTCTGCACCCATCGTTTTGCTGAGAGTGGATGAACCGTCGTAGTCCTGTTGCTGAGTTTTTGGGGGGAATCTTCCAGACCTCCCTTGAATTCTGCAAGGCCTATCAGTGCATCGATGATTCAGCATGGTGTTTTTTCTTCTGCCTGCAGTTTGGGCATTGTGGAGTGGTGGGCGATGCATTTTTCAGCTTGGTCGATGCATTCCTCGTAGGGTGGTGCTGGCTGCAGACACCGCAGATTACTCTGTTCTGACAGAGTGCACTCCAGGGTGTCCATAAAGCTGACACATGAAACAGCGAACTGGTTCTGCTGTGAAGGTCCCTGACATCGTACCTGCACCAGAGAACCGAGGTTCAGCCTGGGATGGCAGTGGTCCTCCACAATGCTGAATGAGGACCTGTCGGGTTGGTGCGGTTGCTGCCGTCCTTTGCCTTGAGAACGTTGAGCTGACCACCAGCACGGGGTGAGCTGCTACTTGCCTCGATGGGCATCATCAGCGTATCGCATCAACGACACCCTTGGTGATCTTTTCTGCCGAGAGGTCCAGTTCCTCCAGGGTGAATGAGCGATCTGTCTCCATGACTCTCTTCAAGGTGGTATACATTTCCCTTGTTGAGAGAGTCAATATTGGTTCCTCCCCTCAAGTTGAACATATCTTGAACTTCAGGTTGTGTCGTGATTCCAGGTAGGAAAACAACGCCATAGTGGGGTTCTGTGGCCCCTTAAGACTTCACCTTGAATTTTGACAGGTCGGCTGAGCTGGTTGCCTGCTCCTTGGACGGACGGGCGCTTCTTTTTGTTGTCCACATTGTTCCATCCCTCTGGTTTTCGGGGGTGGGGGGGTGTTTATTTCTCCCCGTTTCCATTGTCTCTGGCCTCCATGGTTGGAACTGTCAGATCTGCTACAATGTGAGCCAGGATCTTCCTCTTCCTCTCGCAACTTCTTCGCTTAGAATGCGCCCCACATTTCCAAATCCAGTCTCCGTCGTGTTCATGGAGCATTGTGGCCTCTCTTTTCGGGCAGAGCCATGGTGCCTAACTTATGATAAGGTAGTGAACTCCTTGAAGCTGAGTGGTGAGAACTGAGTCCTAACCAACACCCCAATGTTGTTTTGAGTTATATAGGGCTTCAAAAACACATACGCCTCAGCTGGCTGCTGCACCCCCATTATGACGGCTTACACTCACTCAGTGGCCCTATATACCCAACAACAACACAACAACAACACAACACCTCACGTGACATACGTAATGACTTATTTTATTCATTCTAGAGTATATTCCATGTTTCTATGTTAATAATATTGTTATTATGTCCATATTAGTTGAATTGTGATAGATAAATAAGCCATAGAGTTTGATCGTGCCCATTCCTCCTCCTGTTCTTCAAGTTTCTTCCTTTGTATGGACTGATGAAACCACGTGTGGCAAAACGTTTTCCTCAAAAAAGATACCCAAGAGTTGCACATGTGTCTAATTCAAACAACAATGTCGTTCTCTGAACCCTTCAATCTAGCAATCCTTTTCAGACACTGCAACTTCTTGGGAATTTAATAATAGAGTTTGATATCCAATGTCTATCTCCAACAATAAGCCACTTGCCATCCCTCCTTCACACAAACAAATAGGCAATAAAAACATAATGAAGAACACTGCAGTTCACTGGCCCATACAAGGCAGGTCCTGATCAAAATGACCTCCCCCCAAAGCAAACCCAAGAATTTACTCCCCGTACCCAATGACACAAATCAAACTCAGCTCCTCCAACTCGTATATTTTGTCCAATCTCTTCTTAAAGCTACCCAAGGTCCTACCCCTCGATCACCCTCTGGAAGTGTGATGTTAAATAAGAACTTAAGAAGTAGGAACACTGGAACAGGCCTGCTGGCCCATACTAGGCCAGTCCTTCACAAATCCAACCCACTAACAAAAAATGCTACCCAAGCAATAAACCAGGTGCAAGTCCGACTCAAATCCAACCTCTTTCAACTCGTGTATTTCTCCAACCTAAATTTGAAACTACCCAAGCCATAGCTTTTAGAACATTGGAAATGAGGAACACTGCAATAAGCCTGTTGGCCCCATACTAGGCCGTCCTTCACAAATCCAACCCACTAACAAACAAATGCAAACCCAAGCAATAAGCTCGGGTGCAAGTCCGACTCAAATCCAACCCCTCTCACTTGTGTATTTATCCAACCTAAATTTGAAACTTCCCAATGTTTTAGCTTCGATCACCCTACTAGGCAGACCGTTCCACTCATCAACTACCCCTATTACCAATGTTGATTTATACATTTTATTAGTGCCCTAGAGTCCTTATGGAGGGGGATTCCCCTTCCAAATAACTTCTCTTCCCTCTCTCCTCCTCCCTGTCTTCCATTCATCAACAACAGCCTTCAATAAAGGTAACTGTCATGTTGAATGTTCGTTCTTTTGTGCATGTAAATCTATCTTTTAGGTAAAAAAAAAATTGTTGATACTTCTGGGTGTCTGGAACGAATTAATTGGATTTACATTATTTCTTATGGGAAAAATTGATTCGAAAATCGTCCATTTCGATAATAGTCCCACTTCCAGGAACGGATTATGGACGATTATTGAGGGACCACTGTATAACTAAGTCAAATAATAATATAAAGCAATACATTTACGATTTAGCTAATATCGCAAATATAAGCAATATAAAATTATATGAACAGGTAATATACATTATATACACGTACATTGTGTCCCATTCAGGGGTCGCAATACAGTGCATAATGAGAAAAAAAAGGCGACTGTGCTTTTGGTGTAAAACAGCAACTTTACTGTGTATTTTCGTATAGTTTGTATGGTTGTATTTTCGTGTTTTTGGTCTCATTTGAGAGAATGGAAGATATATTACAGAAATAGATATAAATGGAAGATACATTACAGAAATAGATATAATTTTTATTGGTTTCACACCAGAAAGCACCTTAAAATTGAGCTTAAAGTAGCAGAAATGTTCGATAATTGCCGGTCAGATACACAGTCTCGAATGGGTTGAATTATTTATACAATTATTACAATAATGCAGTAGTCTGATTAACAGTAAATCTTCTATTTTTTGTGTGAATAAAAATTCAAAATGGAAAGCAAGCGTAATATAAGAGGGGTCTGGAGATGGGACTAATGAACAGAGAAATTTATATGAAATTGGTAAAATTACTACTGTCTGCCCACTTTATTGGGTAGTTCAAATAGGTAAATAGGTGGTTTCTTGTACTCAATCAACAGAATAGAAGGAAATAGCTATGAATCTGGTAGACTGGAACTATTGAATGGGCCAAAAATAGGGCATAAAGTGGGTGAAATCACTGTTGTGTAAATATTGCTGTTTGGTTAAGTATATTCTAACCTAACCACTCTGTAATCCGGCAAAATCACTGATCCGGCACCCTACAGGCCCTGATGATGCCAGACTAGTGATGGTCCACCTGTACACATTTTTCATAAATGTAAGTTGCAGAATGATATGAGTGGCACGTATGGAAAGCTATATGGTTCGAAGTGGGGGTGATTGGTAGGTATGAATACAAATGGGATGCAAAAAGAAAATGGTAAAGACATGCCCAAAAAAATATTTCAAAAGGGAGGGACAAGGAATGAAAATGAAGTAAAATTAAACAAGCCTTGGTGAAGATGAACTAAACTTTATTACTGAAGGTTTGTGATGTTGGTGAACAAAGAGGTTTTAGGAAAAGTAGAGGATGTAAAGACTAAGTGCATTGAAGTGTGTAAGTGAACAACACCTAAGATAAATAACAAAAAAAGGCACAATACCGTGGCTGGAACGATACACAAATAACCCGCACATAGAAGAGAGGAGCTTACGACGACGTTTCGGTCTGACTAGGACCATTTACAAAGTCACACTAACCAGAAGTGGAGCAGGACGGCTATATATAGGCAGGAAGAGGTAGGGGTGGGTAGTAGTAGTAGTGGTGGTAATAGTAGTGGTGGTGGTGGTAGTAGTGGGGGTAGTAGTGGTGGTGGTAGTAGTATGGTAGTATAGATGGTAGTGTAATAAAGTTGGTAGAATTAACCGACAATGTGTAAAGTAAAAGGACACAAGTGCAACTAATGTGCATTTTATTGTGGCAACGTTTCGCTCTCCAGGAGTTTTAAATCGTAATGGCTTGATAAAGCTCCGGGAGAGCGAAACGTTGCCACAAAAAAAATGTCACATTAGTTGCACTTGTCCTTTACTTTACATAGAGTGGTAGTGGTGGTGGTGATGGTGGTGGGGAACTAAGGAGGAGCCAGTCAAATATGAAGAAAGGGGGAGCAATGCAAGGAGCTAGGGCCCCCCAAAAGGGAGAGCTAGTGCAACAGAGGTGGGGGAAGGAAAGTGAAAATAATAAATAATGAAGGAACAGAAACACCGACGGAAGAAAGACAAAAAAAAGAAAAAAGGAAAGGGGAAGAGGGAGAAAAGCAAAAAATGAAGGAATCAGGTTAAGTCAGGGGCATTCTGAAGTTTGGAGCATTTTACAATGTAGGGGGAGAGAAAGGCATCTACAGAGATGAAGCCAGGACTAAGATTCAAAACAAGGAAAGTTGTGCATTAGAGAGGATTCAACAAGACGGCGACTGTTAAAGTTGGAAGTAGGGAAGGCAGTTTTAACAGAAGACCAGTCTATAGGATGGCTGTGATCTCTGACGTGACAGAAAAGAGCATTCCTTTTCCTTCCAAGGGAAATATTATTCTCAAGCCTTGGGTGTGGCTATGGGCCTCCCTCTCTCCTTTTCCTTGCTAATCTTTACAGGGAATACTTCGAGACTGTTCTTCCTACCATCAATGTGCAACCTTCACTCTGGCTCCGCTATGTGGATGACATCTTTGCTCTGTGACCTCATGACTCCAATCTCTTCCAACCTTTTCTTGAAGCTCTTAATGATCTTGCCCCTTCCATAAGTTTAAAGCTGAATGGGAATCTAATTCCTTGCTTCCTTTCCTTGATGTCCATGTCCACCGCTCAGATACAGGTTTTACCTTTTCCATTTACCGAAAACCTATGCACAGTGGCAAGTACATTCACTACTTTTCCTATCATGCTTCCCCTGTCAAGAAAAGTTTTCCCTTATCTCCCTCATTCCTCCGTGCCCTCCGCATCTGTATCCTCAGTTCCTTCCAGCGAAATTTCCACTCTTCATAATTCGTTTTCCCTTCTTGGCTAACCCTTCCCATTTCAAAACCCTCTGCCTTCTCACGAGCTAAACGTAATTTCTTCTCTCCCAAACTCTCTACTCCTGGAACTCTTCTGTCCTCTGCCTTCCCTACATTCCGGTCTTTCAATCTCAACAATTCCCCCTCCGTCCCTTAGACATCAAGCTTACCTCCGCCAAACAACACTCTTCGCACTAATCTCGTTCATAAACCCCTCCTCCCTCTACAATGTTCCTGGGGTCTACTCTATTTCTTGCTCCTTTCCTGTCCTCTTCAATACTTTGGAGAAACTGGCCGATCCTTTCTAACAGACTTAGGGAGCACATAAATATGATAGGCTTGCCGACCCTAACAATGCTCTTTTCTGTCACGTCAGAGATCAAACCATCCATATAGACTGGTCTTCTGCAAAACTGTCTCCCTACTTCCAACATTAACAGTTCGCCGTCTTGTTGAACTCCTCTCTAAGCACAACTTTCCTTGTATGAATCTTAGTCCTGGCTTCATCATCTGTAGATGCCTTCCTCTCCCCACTACAATTGTAAAATGCTCCAAACTTCAAATGCCCGTGAATAATCCCTGATTCCTCATTTTTTCTTCCTTCTCCCTCTTCCTACTTTTCCTTTTATCTTTTTTTTCTTTCTTCTGTCGCGTGTTTCTATTCCTCATTATTTATTTCATCACTTCCCTTCCCCCCACCTCTGGTGCACTTGCTCCCCTCCTCTGGGGCACCTAGCCACCTTGCAGTGCTCCCCCTTTCTTTATATTTGACTGGCTCCTCTCCTTAGTTTGCTGCTGCCTAGCACCGCCGCCTCATTCCTCCTCCCTCCTCCTCCTCCTCCTCCTCCCTCCTCCTCCTCCTCCTCCTATCTCCTCCTCCTCCTCCTCCTCTCACTCCCTCCTCCTCCTCCACCTCCCTCCTCCTCCTCCTCCTCCTCCTCCTCCTCCTTCCTCCTCCACCTCCTCCTCCTCCTCCTCCTCCTCCCTCTCCTCCACCTCCTCCACCTCCTCTCCTCCTCCCCTCCTCCTCCCTCCTCCTCCTCCTCCTCCTCCTCACCCCCTTCACCGTCCTCCCTCCTCCTCCTCCTCCTGCCTCCTCCCCCTCCTCCTCCTCCCTCTCCTCCGCCTTCCTCCTCCGCCTCCTCCTCCTCCTCCTCCTCCTCCTCTCCGCCACCTCCTCCCCCTCCTCCTCCTCCTCCTCCTCCTCCTCCTCCTCCTCCCTCCTTCCCCTCCCCTCCTCCCCTCCTCCTCCACCTCCTCCTCCTCTCCTCCCTCCTCCTCCTCCCCCTCCTCCTCCTCCTCCTCCTCCTCCTCCTCTCCTCCTCCTCTCCTCCCCCCCTCCTCCTCCTCTCCTCCTCCTCCTCCCCTCCTCCTCCTCCTCCCTCCTACTCCTCCTTCTTCCTTCTTCTTCTTCTTCTTTCTTCATATAGATATATATATATATATATTAAAATATATTATATCCATCCATCCATCCCATCCATCCTGCTCCACTTCTGGTTAGTGTGACTTTGTAAATGGTCCAAGTCGGACCGAAACGTCGTCGTAAGCTCCTCTCTTCTATGTGCGGGTTATTTGTGTATAACACCTAAGACAAAGATAAGGAACTTATTGCTGCATTAATGAATTTAGAAAAGGCATATCATACAATAGATAGGGAAGTGTGGCAGATGATGCAAATGTATGGAATTGGTGGTAAATTACTTAACCCTTTGACTGTCGCGGTCATATATATACGTCATGGGAGATGCCATGTTTGACGTATCTATACGCATAAATTCTAGCGGCTTCAAATCAAGCGGGAGAGGGCTGGTAGGCCTACATGAGAGAGAATGGGTCTCAGTGGTTGGTGTGCACCCTGTGAAAAAAATCTGGAACTCAGCGGTGCATTGTGGGAACGCCATCTTGGTAGTCCATTTTCACCATGCCTCGCGGTAAGAAGTTCCTCACTTCCTCGCGGATGGAGGTCTTTTGTTCCCAAGTGAAGAGCTCAAACAGTGATGATAGTGCCATTGAAAGTGAATTTGGTTTGAAGCGGTGTGACAGCGAAAAAATTACCCGGATAACAAATCAGTGATGAAAAACCCAATGACCCACAGCCTTCCACCTCTGGTTGGCTGGGGCCGGCACGTTTCATGTTTCCACCTGTACCCAGGACGAAAGAAGAAACATTCGCACCCGTGTACAAGACTCATCTAGAGCAGTGCAAGTTGATTGATAGTGATTTCAAGGTTATTGAAAGCAGTCTAGTTGTGACAGTGAGGTGGAATATTCCCCCAGTGAAGCGGCAGTATATACACGTTGCATGGGGGGGCCCCCGGTTTTTCCCCCCCCTGGTAGTGTGTCCATATGCTTCTTCCAAGAGGAAGGAGTACATCTCGGGAGCAAACATCCTGTGGCCCTACACCAAGTCCAGATAGTGAAATGATGATATTGTTACGATGGGTATCAACGGGCAAGTGAGGCACAGGCGGGGTGGTGATAGTGAATGGTGGCATGATCATGTGACACCAGCAGCGGCCCACGCTACTCCCCCGCCGCGCTGCTTGACTCTGCCACACCTAACGAACCAGCCTCACCACCCACACTCCCACAACCGTAACCTGCACAACCACAACCACATTACCATATCCAGAACCCCACCAGCTGACCGCATCTGGATTGGCAGCAAGGATGACGAGTTTGTTCCCAATCCCCATGACTTTTGATGGAGGACAAAGTGGGAAAACAGCCATCATGTACACTTGGAACAATCCACTGAACCTGGAATGCTTTCAGTTTGTTCATCGAGAACCCCTGCTGGACATTATTGTCAGGGACAGCATTACAACTATGAGAAAACCATGGCAAACACTATTCTGTCACCAAGACACGCCTACACCAGTGGAAGACACACTGTGGCCAGAGATGTATCTGTTCTTTGCACAATAATGCTTATGCCATCATGTGTATAAGCATATGTCAACACATACTGGGCGACAGAACCGCCTGAATTTCAACCCCTGCCTTCAGTGACATTATACCCGTGAATAGATTTGTTTACTGTTACGTATGTTACAACTTTCGACAAAAACCAGGCCTGACAGAAAGCGACAGGTATATAAGATCAGACGTGTGTTTATGTACCTGAAATAAAAGTGCTATATGTATTATTTATCCTTCTGGAAGCTTGTTATAGACGAGTCCTTTGATTTTGTTTCAAGGAAGACTCTCATTCAAGCAGTATTACCAAGCAAGAGGAAACGCTTTGGGATAAATTATTTGTTTCGTGTGATTGCAAAACTGGTCTGGTTTTGGATATAAATTGTGTACTGGCAGTAAAAGATGGAAGAATACCAGAACGTTCCTGGGTTATCCTGTGATGTGGTTAGAACAATGAAGAGCCATATCTTGGTAAGGGCATATTTTATATACTACCACTGTACACAAGCCCATACTCAGTGATTTCTTGCGCGTGAACATGACAGATGAGTGTGGCACAGTGCGAGGAAATCGTAAACATAGCCTAGGTTCGGATGCTGGCAGTCTGTAGAAGAAGTGCAGGTGATTGCTGCAATGACATCATGGCATACGGTGGCATGACAAACGTGTCACACTGCTACATCAGTTTCACCGACACGAAATGGTAAAGACACTACTGGTAAGCAGAATAGAGAGAACCAATGAACCCATTGTAAAACCCTGCAGCTGTGATTGGATTACAACCTCAATATGCACTAGTGGACAATGTGACATGCAGATTGGGTTTGCTGACTGTGTTCGCAAGAGTTATAAGTGGTACATAAAACTCTTTATTTCCATCTTCTTGACATTTTCCATGCATGAAAGCGTATAATTCTGTATAAGTTTAGACCAAAGAAGAAACCCAAATATAGTGAATTTTGTTTGTCAGGTCATCAGACAAATATATTGCAAGTACCGAAGAACAACACCTGCAATAGTCCAGTCGCCCCACGAAATATGCAACACAATGTCCTCTCTACGCTGAGAGCCTGAGATCACGAACCCCATACCACAGCCTGGCAACTAGCTGCCATAAAAATGCTCAGAAGAGGATTTTGTCTGTGGACAGCCACAAAACCGCCCACAAAAACTCAGAGACACTCGTATTATTGTGAGGAGTGTAAGACACCATTTGTGCTTATACCCATGTTCGAAGAATTCACAAGCTGCAGCCCTTCTAGAAAAGTGTCCAGTGATTATACATATGTATATATATTATAAAATATATCCTAATCAACATTTTGTTCTACATGTTTGTGTAAACAATTTTAGCAACATAATAATACGTGTTTTTGCTATAATTGGTGTAACCATTCAACGAGTGTTATATTTGAGCATTGCACAATGTATTTGGTCTCACTGGCCACAAAAGTTATGTGAAAAAATAAAATAGTGAAAAAACAAGAACACCATGAATACACAGTAAATCAATAGTTTACGTTTGAGCGCAGTCGCCGCTGTTAGCCGCTCGCAATCATTGTTCAGCAAACTTCAGGACTCTATATCTCGTAATACTGATGGGAAATTTTTTTTGTTGGGGGGGGACTAAACAATCAGAAAATAGTCTTAACATTTTCATAAGAAAAAAATGTTTTTTTTTTTCGAATATTTTGCACCCTGAGACACTTAAGGATTGGCCTTTCGACAGTCCAAAGGGTTAAAGAAGTTCAAAGTGTTTATGTGGAAAGTGAGCTTTTTTGGCTATGTAGGAGAGAGATAATTTTCCAGTTAAAAGTAGTGCCATGGTAGAGGGATTGTGATTCACCTGGTGGTTAAACAAGTACATGTTTGACATCGCTGTTGGGGTGTGAGCAAGACAAATTTATGAAGGGATTTTGGAAGCAGTGACTGTAGTTCTGGAGATGGAAGTATACAGTGCGTTCACCCTGAAGAGCAGGGGTGGATGTAGTTTGGGAGAGTCATATGACTATGATGTTAGTGCATTTCCTGGGAAGACAGGATTGAGTGAATAATGGAGATTTTTTTTCTTTTGGGGGGGGGGGACACCCTGCCTTGTTTGTGAAGAAGATACTGCGTGTGTAAAAAAAAAAAAAAAAAAGTTGTGTTAAACCCTAAGGTATATGTTTTTTACCTCAAAATTTATTCCATTATCATGATACACAACAGGTTATGTAACACATGAAAATATATCTTTTCAATATTTACGTTCACAGACTTTACTTTGATTTGGTTTGAGGATTAAAATATACTTGACTGTATGATGTACGAGAGGGAATCGCCTTATGACCTAGGCTTTCAACCTGATAAACTAACAATAATGCTGTAATATAATTGATACACAGTAGTAGATTTTGTGAGACAATGATACAGTAGGGCCCCCTTTAGCTCGTAGGTTTACTTCAGGCCACACGCCTGAAAGCAGATACACCATATTTCCACTTACAAATGATATAAATCAGATACAAGTTTACATTATCATATATAGGTAAGTAGTAACTGCATTAAAAATACAGTGGTCCCCAGACCACTGAAGGCATCGTCCTAATTGATAAATTCGACTAACGAAGCTTTGAGCTTAAAAATTTGGCCTGACCATCGATGAAAAACCTCAACCCAAGATTTGCCCAAGTGTCCACAATGTTCCCATATGGCCTGGAGCGTCGCGCTTAGCCTGCCCTGCCCTTTTCAGTTAAGTTGCCACGTTTTATCAAGCCAGTCGGCTCGCATCCTCCATGCATCGGTTCATTTGTATTCTTACTTTAACAAAAACCCCAAATCCACTGAAGCAGTGGTAGCCCAAAAGAAAACACAAAAGTTTTTCTTTTTAAATTTAGTAATTTATACCAGGAGAAGGGTGTATGGGGCCTTCCCTTTGCTCACCATACATTTTAGTCGCCTCTTACAAAAAGGGGCATGGCTTACGACAGAAGAATTCTGTTCACTTCCCCATGGGATAAGAGGAATAACAAGACAAGAACTAGAAGAAAATAGAAGAAATCCCATAGGATGTTATATATTGCTTGTACACATGTATGTGAGGACATTTTCCTAAGTTAGTAGAGTACAGATGATACCTGAAAATCTTGCAAGTATGAGATAGACAAAACAGACCAGTAATCCTTCCTCATTAATACAATGTCACTAGGAGGCCTTTCCCCTGATAATGTAGCCTCTTGGCATGTTATACTCTCCTGGGTGGTTGCTGCAACACAACTAACTACCTTGTTCAGTTTGTATTTTCAGTGATTTTATGGACTTGTGAATTCGCCATCGCTGTTTGTGGCCGTGCGGACGTGACTGCCGCAGCTGGCTCCTTATTCCATGCTTGGCCTTTTCCCAGTGTTGACGTGTACTTGGCTCTGTAGTAAACCTGTTACGCGCTCTCTAGAATTGAAGCAAGATGCCTCCATCGAGCACTTTATCCAACAGCTTAAGGAAGAATTCGAGGATGGCGAATTATGAAATTCGGTTTGACCGAGGAAAACAAGAAACATTGTAGTAGTTCCTTTTGTTTTTGAGTCCTCAGCAAGAAGGGAAACTGGTATTGGGCTGACAGCAGGGAAACGAAGTTGACCATCACGAAGACGATGGAAAGTAGAAACGATGAAGAAGAAAGAAGACTGGCCCGTGGAAACTGTTTGTGGAAACATCTAAATACATTCTCAGTAGCTACCCGAGCGAATGTGATGTCGGACTACTGGAAACATCACGAAGAACGACACCAAGGAAGGTACGAATATTGTTGTGGGGATAGCCAAGTAAGGTAATGGATACGCGGCATTTTGCTGAAGGACAGGAGTACGGACAGAAGTTTTGCTTTCTGGGGCTGGGTGGCAGGATATTGTTAGCCGTCTGGATGACATCATGAGAGGTAATGGGAGTAATCCTATTATCTGTCTCAGTGCTGGAGGCAACGATGTTGGCAGACGTAGGAGTGAAGACCTGATTAGCAGGTATAGGTCAGCAATAGAAATAATTAGGAGGAAGGGTGGGAACCCTGTCATATGTGGTATTTTGCCAAGGAGGGGAGTTGGAAATGAATGGTTGTCCAGGGCAATTGGTGTCAATTGCTGGCTGGACAAATACTGTAAGGAAAATGCGGTAACATTCATTGACAACTGGGACCCTCTCTATGGCAGAAATGACATGTATGCCAGGGATGGGGTTCACTTATCTAGGTGTGGGGTGGGAGCACTGGCAACTGCAGTGGAGGGAGCAGTTAGGACTTAAAACTAGGAGTAGTTAGTGGTATGGGTTTTGGCAGGAAAACAGTGAAGTCCCAGTGTAGTAATATTACGAGTTCTAGGGGAACTAGTAATAATAAGAACGAGGTAGATATTGAAAAGCCAGGGACCTTGGATGATAAGGACAGTAATAGGTTTAGTAGAAAAATAGAAATGAGCAGGAAGGGTAAAGAGAAAGGAGAGTCTTTCAATGTTTATTGTGCTAATTGCCGTAGTGCTAGGAATAAGATGGACGAGTTGAGATTAGTTGCTAGTGCAGGTAACATTGATGTATTTGCCTTAACTGAGACGTGGTTTAATTCAAAAAGTCGGGACATGCCTGCGGAATGTCATATTCAGGGTTTTAAATTGTTCCAAGTAGATAGAAGTATTGGGAAGGGGGTGGGGTGGCATTGTATGTCCGAGATACGCTTGAACTGTTGCATAAAAACGGGTATTAAGTCTGAAGTAACACATACAGAGTCTGTTTGGGTAGAATTTTCAGAGGGGCATGAAAAACTGATTTTAGGAGTGATATAACCGTCCCCCAAACTTAGATAGGGACCAAGGGAGACTACTATGGGAGGAAATTGTTAAGGCCACAAGGCACGATAATGTAGTAATTCTAGGAGACTTTAACTTTAGTCATGTTGATTGGAATTTCTTGACTGGGAATTTAGAATCATACGACTTCTTAGAAGTATTTCAGGATTGTTTTTTGAAGCAGTTTTGTGACAGAACCTACAAGGGGAAATAACCTGCTTGACTTAGTTATGGCAAACAATGAATCCCTTGTTAATAATTTAGAAATTTCAGAGGAACTGGGTGCTAGCGACCACAAATCAATTACATTTAGCATTGAATGGAAGTACGATAGTAGCGATAACTCAGTAACAGTCCCAGATTTTCGCTTAGCAGATTACGATGGGCTTAGAGAAACACTTATCATCTGTTGACTGGGGTAACGAAGTGAGCTATCAATATGACAGTTTTCTGAACACTATACATGCTGCTCAAGAACGTTTATCCCATATAAAGAAATTAGATCAAATAGAAATGACCCAAAATGGATGAATAATAGGCTCAAATATCTACTAGGGCATAAGAAAGGAATTTATAGGCGTATCAAAAGAGGTGAGGGTCATCTTATGAATCAGTATATTGACATTAAGAGGGACATTAGAAAGGGGATAAGAAAAGCTAAAAGGGACTAGAAATTAAAGTTGCTAGGGATTCTAAAACTAACCCAAAAAGTTTTTTCCAGGTATATAGAACAAAAGTTAGAGATAAGATAGGTCCCCTTAAAAATAACTATGGGCATCTTACTGACAAAGAGAATGAAATGTGCTCGATTTTAAATAATTATTTTCTCTCTAGTTTTACACAGGAAGACACTAACAATATTCCAGTAATTAATTTTTACAGGGGGCTAGAAGAAGATAAATTATGTAACATCACAGTCACTAGTGAGATGGTTGTGAAGCAGATAGACCGACTGAAGCAAAATAAGTCGCCGGGTCCTGATGAGGTTTTTTCAAGGGTTCTTAAGGAATGCAAATGGAACTCTGTGAACCATTAACTAATATTTTTAATTTATCTCTTCAAACAGGTGTAGTGTCTGATATGTGGAAGATGGCTAATGTAATTCCTATTTTTAAAACAGGGGACAAGTCATTACCGTCAAATTACCGCCCAATAAGCCTGACCTCAATTGTAGGCAAATTACTAGAGTCAATTATAGCTGAGATTATAAGAAGCCATCTCGATAAGCATAGCTTGATTAATGATACTCACATGGATTCACAAGAGGCCGGTCCTTGTCTAACTAATTTATTAACTTTCTTCAGTAAAGCTTTTGAGGCTGTGACCACAATAAAGAATTTGATATTATTTACTTAGATTTTAGTAAGGCTTTTGATAGAGTTCCGCACCATAGACTGTTAAAGAAAGTGGCAGCTCATGGCATTGGGGGAAAAGTGCTCTCGTGGATCGAGTCATGGCTTACTGACAGGAAGCAGAGAGTGTCCATAAATGGGGTTAAGTCCGAGTGGGGATCTGTAATAAGTGGCGTTCCACAGGGATCAGTCTTGGGCCCGTTGTTGTTTATAATATATATATCAATGATCTTGATGAGGGAATTACTAGTGATAGAGCAAATTCGCCGATGACACAAAGATAGGTAGGATAATTGGTTCAAACGTAGATGTTATGGAACTTCAGGAGGATTTAAACAAACTCTATTCTTAGTCAGAAAAGTGGCAGATGCAGTTCAATGTAGATAAATGCAAGGTTCTGAAGCTTGGGAGTGCCCATAACCCTAGTACTTATAAGTTAAATGATGTAGAACTTAGCCATACAGATTGCGAAAAGGACTTGGGGGGTTATGGTGAGCAGCAACCTTAAACCAAGACAGCAATGCCTAAGCGTACATAATAAGGCAAATAGATTACCGGGATTTATATCAAGAAGTGTAAGCAACAGAAGTCCAGAGGTCATGCTGCAGCTTTATACATCATTAGTAAGGCCTCACCTAGATTATGCAGCTCAGTTCTGGTCTCCGTATTACAAAATGGACATAAATTCGTTATAAAACATTCAGCGTAGGATGACTAAATTAATACATAGCATTAGAAATCTTCCTTATGAAGAAAGATTGAAGACTCTTAAGTTACATTCACTTGTTAGACGAAGAATGAGGGGAGACCTGATCGAAGAGTTTAAGTGGAAGATAGGTATTAATAAAGGGATATTTAATAAGGTCTTGAGGATGTTCTCTCCAAGAGAGAACCCGCAGTAATGGATTTAAATTAGATAAGTTTAGATTTAGAAAGGACATAGGAAAGTATTGGTTTGGAAATAGGGTAGTTGATGAGTGGAACAGTCTACCTAGTTGGGTTATTGAGGCTGGGACTTTGGGAAGTTTCAAATCTAGGTTGGATAAGTACATGAGTGGGAGGGGTTGGATTTGAATGGGACTCTCACATCAGAGCTTATTTCTTGGGTGGCATTGAAAATTGGGTTGGGCAAATGTTTTGTTAGTGGGATGAATTGTAAAGGACCTGCCTAGTATGGGCCAGCAGGCCTCCTGCAGCGTTCCTCCTTTCTTATGTTCTTATGTTAACTGCTAAATAAGTCACCATGAGCCCCAAGAAAGCTTTGTAACAACCCTGTGGTAAAGAGGGTGAGAATTACAATTGAAATGGAGGAGGAGATCATCACAATGTATGAAACTGGAGTGCATGTCTCCGAGCTGGCCAGGTTGTATAACAAGCCCCAATCAACCATCGCTATTATCTTGGCCAACAGAAAGGCAATCAAGGAAGCTTTTGTTGCGAAAGGTACAAATATGTTTTAGAAACACGGATCGCAAGTACTCGAAGATGTTGAGAGACTGTTATTGGTGTGGATAAATGAAAAACAGATATCAGGAGATAGCATCTCTCAAGCGATCATATGTGAAAAGGCAAGGCAGTTGCAAGACGATTTAATTAAAAAAAATGCCTGCAACTAGTGGTGATGTGAGTGAATTTAAGGCCAGCAAAGGTTGGTTTGAGAGATTTAAGAATTGTAGTGGCATACACAGTGTGATAAGGCATGGTGAGGCTGCCGGTTCGGACAAAAAAGCGGCTGAAAAATATGTGCAGGAACTCCATGGGTACATACAGGCTGAAGGATTGCAACCTCAGCAAGTGTTTAATTGTGACAAAACAGGCCTGTTTTGGAAGAAAATACCAAACAGGACCTACATTACACAAGAGGAAAAAGCACTGCCAGGACACAAGCCTATGAAAGACAGGTTAACCTTAATGTTGTGTAGTAATGCTAGTGGGGATTGCAGAGTGAAGCCTCTACTTGTGTATCACTCTGAAACTCCCAGAGTGTTCAGGAAAAACAGTGTTGTCAAGGCTAATTTGTGTGTGATATGGAGGGCAGACAGTAAGGCATGGGTCACTAGGGACACTTTCTATGACTGGTTTTATCATGTGTTTGGCCAAACTATGAAAAATTACCTCTTGGAAAATAAATTGGACCTTAAGTGCCTATTGGTATTAGACAATGCTCCTGCTCATCCTTCAGACTTGCCAGAGCGAATTTTGGGGAAGTTGAGCTTCATAAAAGTGAAGTTTTTGCCTCCTAATACCACTCCTCTCCTCCAGCCCATGGACCAGCAGGTCATTTCAAATTTCAAAAAACTGTACACCGAAGCAATGTTTCAAAAGTGATTTGAAGTGACCTCAGACACTCGATTGACCCTAAGAGAGTTTTGGAAAGATCACTTTAGTATCCTCAGTTGCATAAACCTTATAGGTAAGGCTTGGGAGGGAGTGACTAACAGGACCTTGAACTCTGCTTGGAAGAAATTGTGGCCACAATGTGTACAAGAGAGGGATTTTGAAGGGTTTGGGGCTAACCCTGAGGAGCCTATGCCAGTTGTGGAATCTATTGTGGCATTGGGGAAGTCCTTGGGGTTGGAGGTTAGTGGGGAGGATGTGGAAGAGTTGGTGGAGGACAACGATGAAGAACTAACCACTGATGAGCTGCAAGAGCATCTGCAACAGCAAGAGGCCACAACTGAGGAAATTGCTTCAGAGGAGGGGAGAGAGAAATTGAGGAAGTTGCCTTCTTCAGTGATTAAGGAAATGTGTGCAATGTGGACAAAGGTGCAAACCTTTATGGAGGAAAATCACCTTGACACAGCTATTGCAAGCCGTGCTGGTGACTTTTACAGTGACAGTGTTGTGATCCACTTTAGGAATATCTTAAAGGAATGCGAGGTGCAGAGCTCTATGGACAGATTTTTGGTGTGACAGAGGTCCAGTGACTCTCAAGTTGTTCCCAATGGCATTAAAAAACAAAGAAGGGAAATAACCCCAGAAAAGGACTTGGTACCTAAAGCCCTTATGGAAGGGGATTCCCCTTCCAAAAATTAATACACCTCCATCATTTCCCCTCCTCCCATCTCATCACTCGTCACTACATCGTCAGTAAAGGTAAGTGTCATTTATTCTTTATTTAGTACAGTACATTATTTATTATGCATGTATCCTTCTTTTTATGTGTAGGAAAATGTATATTTCATGTGAAAAAAAAAAAACGTACTTTTGGGTGTCTGGAATGGATTAATTGGATTTCCAATATTTCTTATGGGGAAAATTAATTCAACTAATAACAAATTCCTCTAACGATAAGCTCTCTGGAATGGAGTAATATCGTTGGTCGAGGGTGCACTGTAATAAAAAGTAAAATACACACATTGTACACTCATTACTTACCTTAAAATATTTATAGTCTTAATGTAGGGTGAGAGGTAAGTAGCATTTATTATAAGAGGTCAGGTATGGTAGCCAGGTGTGGTAGGTACGGCCACCCCACCCACACATATATTTAAAGCTCCCTAGAGTGATAGAATGCACATACAGTATATTCATTATTTACCTTAAAATATTTGTAGTCTTAATGTAGGGTGAGAGGTAAGTAGGATTTATTGTAAGAGGTCAGGTTTGGTAGGTATAGTCACCTCACTCACACGTAATATACATTTAAAGTGCCCTAGAGTGATAGAATGCATATACAGTACACTCATTATTTACCTTAAAGTATTTGTAGTCTTATCAATTCGGTTTTTGTATGTGATCTTGGTTGTCGACCGACAGCGCTCGGATCACATGATCACCAGACAGAGTACACAGTATGGGCCTCATTCACTATAGCAACTAACATGCATGCAGTAAACATCTCTTGAGCTCTTGCTGTGCATCTTGTAAAGGTGATGAAACCAAAAGTACGAAATTTGATAGAAAACTTACGGAATTGCGCTCTCACGAAGTTAGTATCAACAATATTTATGCATCGGCGATTTTGCCCACTTTGAGCCCTATTTTGGGCAAACTCTTAGCTATTTCTCTAGAACTCTTTCTATTCTATTGATTGAGCACAAGAAACTGCCCATTTACTTATTTCAACTACCCAGTAAAGTGACCTGAAGTTACTAATTTGGCCAATTTCACACAAAATTCAAGAAAGGCCAATTTCAAAATAGGGTCCAGCATAAACAATGAAGACATTCCTGGCATTAAAATAGCATTTAATCTGTTCATTAGACATGTCTCAAGGCCCCTCTTATATTATGCTTGCTTTTCATATTGAATTTTTATTCACACACACAAAAAAATAGAAGATTTACTGTTATTCAGACTACTGCATAATTGTAACACAGCCTCTCCTCACTTAGCGACGTGCTCGTTTACCGATGCCTCGGACTTACGACGGGCTCTCTAACCAATATTTATATCTAAATATATTAGAGCTGATTTCCTCTATTCTGTTTATTTCAATATACAGTACACTATAAACATTTAAAAATAGTATACCAGAAATGTTATAAATGGTGCAAAGGTGACATTAAAACAATATCAAAGATGGCTGACACCATTTCAGTGTACTCCTCACTTAGCGACGAATGGAACTCCTACGTTAAGTGCAGAGAGGCTGTAATTGTATAAATAATATCAGCACATTTGTGAATGCATATTAGACCCACCAGTTGACACGTATTGGATGCGTGACATGATTTGTTTACTCTTGAACATAGGCAAAAATCAAACATTTCCTCTACTTTGAGCTCAGTTTCAAACTGTACTTTTAATCTTTAAACCATTGGAAAATCATCTCTATTTCTCTATTATAGTTTCCATTCTATTAAATGAGACCAAGAAAATGAGAATACAACCATAAATACCATGTGAAAACACACCGCAAAGTCGCTCTTTTAAACCAAAAACACAGTTGCAGTTTTTACTCATTATGCACTGCGGGCTGCAGGATTTTTTTTTTTTATACTGCGCACACTGACCATGCAGACCCATTCTCTCACATGTAGGCCTATCAGCTTTCTCCCACAAGATTTGAAGCCACTAGAATTTTGTCATTAGCTCTCCTCTGACAGGTAAGAGACAGTTACATTTTCATTTACTGTACAGTATTTCAGTTAAATTTTCCATTTAGTATTCATTTTTACAGTTTCCATGTTCTGTATAATTTTATACATTGTTTCGTGTAGTACTTTTTTTTTTAACAAGTTGGCCGTCTCCCACCGAGGCAGGGTGACCCAAAAAAGAAAGAAAATCCCCAAAAAGAAAATACTTTCATCATCATTCAACACTTTCACCTCATTCACACATAATCACTGTTTTTGCAGAGGTGCTCAGAACACAACAGCTTAGAAGCATATGCCTATAAAGATACACAAACATATCCCTCCAAACTGCTAATATCCCGAACCCCTCCTTTAGAATGCAGGCATTGTACTTCCCATTTCCAGGACTCAAGTCCAGCTATATAAAAATAACCGGTTTCCCTGAATCCCTTCACTAAATATTACCTTGCTCACACTCCAACAGATTGTCAGGTCCCAAATACCATTCGTCTCCATTCACTCCTATCTAACATGCTCACGCACACTTGCTGGAAGTCCAAGCCCCTCGCCCACAAAACCTCCTTTACCCCCTCCCTCCAACCTTTCCGAGGACGACCCCTACCCCACCTTCCTTCCCCTACAGATTTATACGCTCTCCATGTCATTCTACTTTGAGCCATTCTCTCTAAATGACCAAACCACCTCAACAACCCCTCTTCAGCCCTCTGACTAATACTTTTATTAACTCCACACCTTTTAATTTCCACACTCCGAATTTTCTGCATAATATTTACACCACACATTGCCCTTAGACAAGACATCTCCACTGCCTCCAACCGCCTCGTTGCTGCTGCATTCACAACCCAAGCTTCACACCCATATAAGAGTGTTGGTACTACTATACTTTCATACATGCCCTTCTTTGCCTCCATAGATAACTTTTTTTGTCTCCACATATACCTCAATGCACCATTCACCTTTTTTCCCTCATAATTTCTATGATTAACCTCATCCTTCATAAATCCATCCGCCGACACATCAACTCACAAGTATCTGAAAACATTCACTTCTTCCATACTCCTCCTCCCCAATTTGATATCCATTTTTTCTTTATCTAAATCATTTGATAACCTCATCACCTTACTCATTTCTATGTTCACTTTCAACTTTCTACCTTTACACACACTCCCAAACTCACCCACTAACCTTTGCAATTTTTCTTTAGAATCTCCCATGAGCACAGCATCATCAGCAAAAAGCAACTGTGCCAATATCATTTTGTATTTGATTCCCCATAATTTAATCCCACCCCTCTCCCGAACACTCTAGCATTTACTTCTTTTACAACCCCATCTATAAATATATTAACCCTTTGACTGTTTCAGGCCCCTTTCTGAAACTGTCATTCTATGTCGCCAAATATTTGAAAAAAAAAAATTATTTTTTCTTATGAAATGACAGAGAATCTTTTCCCGATGGTAATGACACAAAAAGTTCGAAATTTGGTCGAAAACTCACGGAATTACGCTCCCGCGAAGTTAGCGGAATCGGCGACATATGTGTATCGGCGATTTCGCCGACTTTGAGCCCTGTTTTCAGCCAATTTCGTTGTTCCAGTTGACCAAATTCATAGCTATTTCTTTAGAACTCCATTTTATCTATCAGCTGCCTACAAGAAACCGCCCATTTACCAATTTGAACTACCCAATATAGTGGTCAGAAATTGGCAATTTGGCCAATTTCACGTAAATTAAAAAAGATGCCAATTTCAAAATAGGGTCCAGAATAAACAAGGTAGACATTCTTGGCACTAAAATAGCATATCATCTGTTCATTAGTCACATCTCTAGGCCCCTCTTATATTATTATTGCTTTCTATTTTGATTTTTTATTCATACAAAAAAATACAAAATTTACTGTTATGCAGACTACTGCATTATTGTAAAAATGGTATAAATAATATCAGTGCACTAGTGAAAGAATATTAGACTCCCCAGGTGACGTGTATTGGACGTATGGTGTGATTTGTTTACTCCTGAACATTGGTAAAAATTGAACATTTCCGCTAATTTGAGCTCAGTTCCAAGGTCGTTTTCATCGTTAAAGTAATGAAAATCATCTCTATTTCTGTAATATGTTTTCCATTTTATCACCTAAGACCATGAAAACGCGAATACAACGATAAATACTATACGAAAATACACCTCAAAGTCGGCGTTTTATTCCAAAAAAACGATCAGAGTTTTTTTTTTTCTCATTACGCAATGTGTGCTGCAGGATTTTTTTTATGTGGTGCACACTGATCACACAGACCCATTCTCTCACATGTGGGCCTACCATCTTTCTCCCGCTTGATTTGAAGCCGCTAGAATTATTGAGTACATGTATATATATATGTCAGAAACATTGGCTCATAAGACGTATTTATACGTCGAAAACAGTCAAAGGGTTAAACAACCATGTTGACATTACACATCCCTGTCTAAGACCTACTTTTACTGGGAAGTAGTCTCCCTCTCTTCTACACACCCTAACCTGAGCCTCACTATCCTCATAAAAACTCTTTACAGCATTTAGTAACTTACCACCTATTCCATATACTTGCAACATCTGCCACATTGCTCCCCTATCCACTCTATCTTATGCCTTTTCTAAATCCATAAATGCAATAAAAACTTCCCTACCTTTATCTAAATACTGTTCACATATATGCCTCAATGTGAACACTTGAACTACACATCCCCTACCCACTCTGAAACCTCCTTGCTCATCTGCAATCCTACATTCTGCCTTACCTCTAATTCTTTCAATTATAACCCTACCGTACACTTTTTCTGGTATACTTGGTAAGCTGCTTTTTTTTTTTTTTTTTTTTTCAAAAAGTCGGCAGTCTCCCACCGAGGCAGGGTGACCCAAAAAAGAAAGAAAATCCCCAAAAAGAAAATACTTTCATCATCATTCAACACTTTCACCACACTCACACATTATCACTGTTTTTGCAGAGGTGCTCAGAATACAACAGTTTAGAAGCATATACGTATAAAGATACACAACATATCCCTCCAAACTGCCAGTATCCCAAACCCCTCCTTTAAAGTGCAGGCATTGTACTTCCCATCTCCAGGACTCCAGTCCGACTAAATGAAAATAACCAGTTTCCCTGAATCCCTTACTAAATATTACCGCTCACACTCCAACAGATCGTCAGGTCCAAGTATCATTCGTCTCCATTCACTCCTATCTAACACGCTCATGCACGCTTGCTGGAAGTCCAAGCCCCTCGCCCACAAAACCTCCTTTACCCCATCTTTCCAACCCTTTCGAGGACGACCCGTACCCCTCCTTCCTTCCCCTATAGATTTATATGCTTTCCATGTCATTCTACTTTGATCCATTCTCTCTAAATGACCAAACCACCTCAACAACCCCTCTTCTGCCCTCTGACTAATGCTTTTATTAACTCCACACCTTCTCCTAATTTTCACACTCCGAATTTTCTGCATAATATTTACACCACACATTGCCCTTAGACAGGACATCTCCACTGCCTCCAACCGTCTCCTCGCTGCTGCATTTACCACCCAAGCTTCACATCCATATAAGAGTGTTGGTACTACTATACTTTCATACATTCCCTTCTTTGCCTCCATAGATAACGTTTTTTGACTCCACATGGAAGTGGAAAAGAACCTTTCCTCCGTAAGCCATGCGTGTTGTATGAGGCGACTAAAATGCCGGGAGCAATGGGCTAGTAACCCCTTCTCCTGTAGACATTTACTAAAAAAGAGAAGAAGAAAAACTTTATAAAACTGGGATGCTTAAATGTGCGTGGATGTAGTGCGGATGACAAGAAACAGATGATTGCTGATGTTATGAATGAAAAGAAGTTGGATGTCCTGGCCCTAAGCGAAACAAAGCTGAAGGGGGTAGGGGAGTTTCAGTGGGGGGAAATAAATGGGATATAAATCTGGAGTGTCTGAGAGAGTTAGAGCAAAGAAGGGGTAGCAGTAATGTTGAATGATCAGTTATGGAAGGAGAAAGAGAATATGAATGTGTAAATGCAAGAATTATGTGGATTAAAGTAAAGGTTGGATGCGAGAAGTGGGTCATAATAAGCGTGTATGCACCTGGAGAAGAGAGGAATGCAGAGGAGAGAGAGAGATTTTGGGAGATGTTAAGTGAATGTATAGGAGCCTTTGAACCAAGTGAGAGAGTAATTGTGGTAGGGGACCTGAATGCTAAAGTAGGAGAAACTTTGAGAGGGTGTGGTAGGTAAGTTTGGGTGCCAGGTGTAAATGATAATGGGAGCCCTTTGATTGAACTTTGTATAGAAAGGGGTTAGTTATAGGTAATACATATTTTAAGAAAAAGAGATAAATAAGTATACAAGATATGATGTAGGGCAAAATGACAGTAGTTTGTTGGATTATGTATTGGTAGATAAAAGACTGTTGAGTAGACTTCAGGATGTACATGTTTATAGAGGGGCCACAGATATATCAGATCACTTTCTAGTTGTAGCTACACTGAGAGTAAAAGGTAGATGGGATACAAGGAGAATAGAAGCATCAGGGAAAAGAGAGGTGAAGGTTTATAAACTAAAACGGGAGGCAGTTAGGGTAAGATAAAAAACAGCTTTTGGAGGTAAGGGGGCTAATGAGAGCATAGGCAATGGGGTCGAAGAGGTATGGGGGGGTTTTAAAAATGTAGTTTTAGATGTTCAGCAGAATTGTGGTTACAAAAAGGGGGTGCGGGGGGGAAGAGGGCATTGGTGGAATGATGTGAAGGAGTAGAAAGGGGAAAAAAAAGTTACAATGAAAAATTTTTTGCAAAGTACAATATGAAAGGAGGGAAGAGTTAGGAGAAAAAGAAGGGTTAAGGAGTGTGAAGAAATGAAAAAAGAAGCAAATGAGAGAGTGGGTGAATGTTATAAACAAATTTTGTTGAAAATAAAAAAAAAGTTTTGGAGTGAGATTAACAAGTTTTGAAAGCCTAGGAACAAATGATTTGTAGTTAAAAATAGGAGAGGAGAGTTTTTAAAGGAGAGTTGAGGGATTTGGGGAAAATGGAGGGGGAATATTTTTTGGGGTTTTTTTAAAGTTGATGAAGATAGGGGGAAGCTGGATTTCGTGTTTTGGGGAAGGAGGAAAAACATCTTGTAGGATAGGAAGTGCCAGTTGTGATGTGGGGAAGTTCGTGAGGCAGTAGGTAAATTAAAGGGGGAAGGCAGCCGGGTTGATGGATAAAGATAAAATGTTAAAACAGGGGGGGTATAGTTTTGGAGTGGTTTGGGGCAATTATTTAATAAATGTATGGAAGGGGGGGAAGGTACCCAGGGATGGCAGGAGCATGCATATTCCTTTTTTATAAAGGCAAAGGGATAAAAGGAGGGGAAAAAAATTTTGGGGGAAATCTGTTGAGTAACCTGGCAAAGTGTATGGTAGATTTTTATTTTAAAGAATTAAAGGGAAGCGGAGAATGGAAGATGAACAAGGAGGCTTTAGGGAAAGGTAGGGGGGGTTGGACCCGGTGTTTACAGTGAAAAAATAAAGTGAACAGTTTTAGATAAGGCCAAAGGGTCTTTGGGCTTTTGGATTTTGGGAAAAAGGCGTATGACAGGGTGGATAGGGGGGCAATGTGGCAGATGTTGCAGGTGTAGGGGTAGGTTACTGAAAGCAGTGAAGAGTTTTACGAGGATAGTGAGGCTCAAGTTAGAGTATGTAGGAAAGAGGGAAATTATTTTCCCAGTAAAAGTGGGGCCTTAGACAAGGATGTGTGATGTCACCATGGTTGTTTAATATATTTATAGATGGGGTTGTAAGAGAAGTAAATGCGAGGGTCTTGGCAAGAGGGTGGAGTTAAAAGATAAAAAATTTCCCCACACAGAGTGGGAGTTGTCACAGTTGCTCTTTGCTGATGACACTGTGCTCTTGGGAGATTCGGGAAGAGAAGTTGCAGAGATTGGTGGATGAATTTGGTAGGGTGTGCATAAGAAAGAAAATTGAAAGTGAATACAGGAAAGATAAGGTTATGAGGATAACAAAAAGATTAGGTGATGAAAGATTGGATATAAATTTGGAGGGAGAGAGTATGAGGAGGTGAATGTATTCAGATATTTGGGAGTGGACATGTCAGCGGATGGGTCTATGAAGATGAGGTGAATCATAGAATTGAATGAGGGAAAAGGGTGAGTGGTGCACTTAGGAGTCTGTGGAGACAAAGAACTTTTTCCTTGGAGGCAAGAGGGGAATGTATGAGAGTATAGTTTTACCAACGCTCTTATAGGGTGTGAAGCATGGGTGATGAAGTTGCAGCGAGGAGAAGGCTGGAGGCAGTGGAGATGTCATGTCTGAGAGAAATGTGTGGTGTGAATTTAATGCAGAGAATTCGTAGGGGGGAAAGTTGGGAGGAGGTGCGGGATTACCAAAAGGTTGTCCAGAGGGCTGTTGGAAGGGTTGTTAAAGGTGGTTCGGACAAGGGGAGAGTTTTGGAGCAAAACAGAAAAAAAATTTCCAAGAGTGTATCAGCTGAAAGGGGAAAGGGAAGGGCCGGGGTAGGGGTGGGCCCTGGGAAAGGTTGGGGGGAAAGGGGATAAAAGGAGGTTTTTTTGGGGCGGGGGTTTGGATTTCCGGGCAGGCTTTGTGTGAGCGTGTTTGAAAAGGAGTGAATGGAGAAAAAGGGTTTTTTAAATATTTGACGGTGTTGGAGTGTGAGCAAAGTAAAAATTTATAAAGGGGGTTTTCGGGGAAAACCGGCGGCCGGACTTGAGTCCTGGAGAGGGAAAGTACAGTGCCTGCACTCGGAAGGAGGGGGGGTTAATGTTGCAGTTTATAAACTTTTGTGTAAGCACCCTTCTGGCAAGACAGTGAGGGAAAGTAAAGGGAGGGTTTGAAATTTTTTTCTTTTGGGGGCCCCCCACCCTGCCTTGGGGGGAAATCGGCCGGGTGTGAAATAAAAAAAAAAAAAAATAAAAAATATAGTTTCAAGCACCACTACGTTTTTCCTCATCAATTCTATGTTTAAACCCTCACCCTTCATAAACCCATCCCCCCGACACGTCAACTCCCAAGAACTAAAAACTTTACTTTTTCCCAAAACTCCTCCCCCCCAATTTGAACCCAAATTTTTTTCTTTTTTAAAATCTTTTGTTACCCTCATCCCCTTTACCTTTTCTATGTTCACTTTCAATTTTCCCTACCTTTCCCACAAAATTCTCAAACTCATCCACAAACCCTTTTGAAAATTTTTTCTTTAGAATCTCCCATAACCCAGTATCATCAGCAAAAAGAAACTGTGTCAATTCCTTTTTAAAATTTGATTCCCCCAAAATTTTAAACCCCCAACCCCCTTTTCCCGCCCCCCTAGAAATTTTACTTTTTTTACAACCCCATCTTTTAATATTTTAAGCAACCAGGGTTTGACATTAACTCCCTTTTCTAAGACCTTTTTTTAAACCGGGAAGTATTTTCCCCCCTTTCTACACCCCCAAAAACCTGAGCCTCACTACCCAAAAAAAAATAAAAAACTTTAACAGCTTTTAAAAAAAACCTTACCCACCTTTTCCCATTAAAAGGGGGCCCCCCGCAACCTTTGGGCCCATCACTTAATGTTTAACCCCGCATCCCCGCTCGCTTTAATCGAAAAAATTTTTTCCCTCGCATACCGTTTAAAAAAAACCCGCTCCCCGCGGGTTCGTCCGAGACGGCCCCAAATGTGCGCCCTCAGCGAGCCTCACATGTGCCGCCCAGGGCCATTGTTTACCACCCAGCCTCCGCTTTTAAATCCAAGCATACAATGGGAAAACTTTTCCCTTATTTTTAAACATTGTTTTTGGGATTTTTTTCTGGAAAATAAGTGCCTTGGGCCCCAAGAAAGCTTCTGGGGCCAAACCCTACGCAAAAGGGTGAAAATTTTCCAATGAGTTTAAGGGAAAGAAAATCTTTGTTTAAGTATGAAAGGGGAAAGTGCGTATCCCGACCGGGCCCGGGGTTGTACAAAAAACCCCCAATCAACCATCGCTATTTTGTGGGCACCAGAAAGGCAATCAAGGAAGTTGTTCTTGCCAAAGGTTTAACTGTGTTTTCAAAACAAAGATCGAAGTGAGGGAAGATTTGAGAGACTTATTGGTGGGAAAAATTGAAAAACAGTTCAGGGATAGGGGTTTCTCAAGCGATCATAAGCGAAAAGGGCAAGGAAGTTGATGGGGGTTTAATTAAAAAAATGCCTGCAACTAGTGCGGGGGGGAAGGGGGGGGGGGGGGGGGGGGTGAGTGAAATTTTAAGGCCAGGGGGGTTTTGGTTTTGGGGAGATTTAAGAAGGTAGTGGCATACTTTGTGTAATAAGGCATGGTAAAGGCTGCCAGTTCGGCCCACAAAGCAGCGAAAAATATGGGGCCTGATTAAAGGGGAGTACATAGAGGCGGGAAGGATTTAAAACCTAACCCAATTTTTTTAAATTGGGATGAAACGGCCTGTTTTGGAAAAAAAAATGCCAAGCGGGACCTTTTAAATTACTCAGGGGGAAAAAGGGAAAAACCCCCAGGACATAACCCTTGAAAGACGGGGCTTATTTTGTTGATTTGTTCCAATGCATTGTGATGCAAAGTTAAGCCTTTTTTTGTGTACCCACTCTAAAACTCCCAGAGCGTTCAGGCAAAAAAAGGGTCCTCAAGAGAAATTTGTGTGTGCTGTGGAGGGCAAACAGAAAAGGGGGGCAAATTTTTGGGGTTCCCTTTTTAAGGGAAAAACCTTTTTTTTTTTAAAGGGGGACCTGGTTACACCAGCTTTGGGGGCCCCTTCCAAGGAAAAAGGATTACCAAAAAACCCTTGGAAAAAGAAATTAAAGGAAAAAACCTTAAAAAGTGCCTTTTTCAAACTGGTTGTTAAAAAACCCAAAAAAAAAAGGGGGGGGCCCCTTGGGGCCCTTTTCCCCTTTAAAAAACGGGGGGGGGGGGGGGGGGGTTTTTTTTTTTTAAAAAGTAAAAAATTTAAAGGGGAATTGAAATTCTTTGGATGTTTTTTCCCCAAAAACCCCACCCTTTTGAAACCCCTTGGCCAAGTTTTGAAACTTTAAAAAAAAACCCAAAAAGGGCCCTTTTGGAAGGTCTTTGTGGAAAAAACCAATTGATCTAAAGGTTTTAGGGCATTTAAAAAGGAAAAATGGGAAGGTTGGGGGGGGGGGGGGGGGGGGGGGGTTTGGGGGGGGGGGGGGGGGGGGGGGGGGGGGGGGGGGGGGGGGGGGGGGGTTTTGGGGGGGGGCCGGGGGGGGGCCTTGGGGGGGGGGGGGGGGGGGGGGGGGGGGGGGGGGGGGGGGGGGGGGGGGGGGGGGGGGGGGCCCTCCGGGGGGGGGGGGGGGGGGGGGGGGGGGGGGGGGGGGGGGGGGGGGGGGGGGGGGAAAGGGGGGGGGGGGGGGGGGGGGGGGGGAGGGGGGGGGGGAAAGAAAATTTATTAAAGTAAAAAGAAGGGGGAAAACCCAGAAAAGGACTCGACCCTAAAAGTCTTAATGGAAGGGGTTTCCCCCTTTTTAAACACTAACATTTCTCTCTCCTCCTCCCTTCCCATAAATTCATCACCGATCTTCAATAAAAGAAAGTTCTTTTAATTTTTCCCATGCCTTTTTCAGTTTGGGGTTTTAAAAATTAACATTTCATGGGGTTTAAAAAAAAAATTTTTTCATTTTTTTGGGTGTTTTTGCACGATTAATTTGTTTTCCCTTATTTTTTAAAGGGGGAAAAATTCCCCCGCTTTCCCGATTTTTTTCCCGAATAACAATGACCCCCTTTCTTGCACGGTTTTTAAAAATCGCTATGGGGGGTTTCCATTTAAACTTGAACATCTGCCACATTGTTTCCCTCTTTCCATTCAAATCATATACCTTTTTAAATCCATAAATCCCAAAAAAAACTTCCCTACCGTTTTTCAAAATTATTTGTTCACATAAAAGGCTTCAATGTAAACGCTTGACTACCATCCCCTACCCACTCTGAAGCCCCCCTGCTGTCCGCAATCTACTTTCGGGTCTTACCTCTAATTTTTTTCAATTAAAAAACCCTACCGTATACTTTTCCTGGAAATTCTCGGAAAAACTTTTCCCTTATAATTTTTACAATCTCTTTGCCCCCCTTTCCCCCTTTTTATAAAGGGCCCTATACATCTCTCCCCCTTTCCCTGGGTACCTTCCCCTTTTTTCATACATTTATTAAACAAAAGTCCCAACCCAAACCCCAAACCCTTTTTTATCCCCCCTGCTTTTAACTTTTCTGTAATGATCCCACCCTTTTCCGCTGTTTTTCCCCTTTTATTCTACGTAATTCCCAAGTACCCCCACCAAACTTACATTTCGCTCTTCTTTACTCCTAAAAGATGGGATACCCCCCCTGGCAGTCAGAAAATTTCCGCCTACCTTTCTTCCTCAACATTTAAAAGTTCCCAAAATTTTTTCCCCATTTTTTCCTTTAAAACCCCCCCTTTCCCCCTCTACTAATTCCCCACCTTTTTTTTAATGACCAAAACCATACTTTTCCCCCCTAGGCTTTTTAACTTTTTTAACTCACTCCAAAATTTTTTTTATTTTCTTAAAATTTTTTTTGACTGCCTCTCCCAAATCTAAAATCTGCTCTCCTTTTGCACTCTCTCAAACCCCTCCTTAAACCCTTTTTTTTATCTTCCATATAACTTTCTCTTCTTATAACACTTTTGCTTGTTTAAAAAACCCCTCATAACTACCTTTTTCTTTTTTCACACCCTTTAATTCATCATTCCACCCGTCCTCCTCTTTCCCCCTTTCCCCCACCCCCCTATAACCAAAACTTTTGCCCCCCATTCTAATACTGCATTTTTAAAACTATTCCAAAACCCCCTTCAACCCCCCCCCCCCCCACTACTATCTTTGGGCCAACCCCCCCTTTTTCCAATAGTCGTTTATCCCCACCCGAACTTCCTCCTCCCTTAGTTTATACACTTTCCCCCTCCCTCTTACTTGTTGGGTTTCCACCTTCCTCTTTTTCCCCTTTTACCCTTTTCTAACTGTAGCTACAACTAAAAAAATGAAACCGATATATCAGTTTTCCCCCCCTATAAACATTACATCCTGGGGCCTACCCATCAAACCCTTTTTTTCCAAACCCAAAACATAATCTAACAAAAACTTTTATTTCGTGTTTCATCAAATTTTTATATTTAAATTTTTCCTCCCCTTTTTTATAAAAAAAGGGATTACTGTTACCAAATTTTTTTTCTTCAATAGCTCAATTAAAGGGGTCCCCATTTTCTTTACCCCCCGGCACCCCCAAATTTTTCCTACTACTCCCTCCCTAACTTTTTTTCCCACCTTTTTCCCTTTAATTTCCCCCCCCCAAAATTCTCTCAAAACTTGATTTAAAATCCCCCCCGCCCTTCCCCTCAACATTTCCCAGAATCCCCTCTCTCTCCTCTACACTTCTCTCTTCTCCGGGGCAACACACTTACGTAACCCAATTTTCACATCCAATCTTTATTTTTAAATTCCCAAAATCCTTGAATTTTACATTTGTAGTCCCTCTTTTCCCCCATAGCTTATCCCTTTAAAAAAATTTTTGCTACTCCCTTTTTTTAGCTCAATCTATTTGAAACCCCCGACCTAAAACCCCTTTTTTCCTCTCCATTGAAAAATCTCCCACCCCCCTTTTGCTTTGGTTTTACGGGAAAACCAGGGAAAATCCAGTTTTTTCTAAACCCTAACTTCCCCAAACAAACTTTTCTTATCATTTTCAAAAACATCCCGCACATTCAAGGGCTTTCCCCCTTTGACAATTTTTTTTCTTTTTATTCTTTTTTTGAATTTTTTACAGGGGAAAAGGGGGTTTTCTAAAACCCCTTTTTCCCCCGGGTTTTAGTTTTTTCTTTTACAAAAACCCTGGCCTTTCGGGGGAAAAAATTCTTATTCCATTTCCCCTGGAATTTGGTTTTAAGCTTTTTTCCTCTTTAATTTTTACAATCTCTTTTTTTCCCCCTTCCCTTTTTTAAAAAAGGGGGCTATAAAACCCCTCTCTGTCAAAACCCAAGGGACCTTCTCCTCTTTCATGCATTTAAATTTAAAAAAAAATTTCCAACCCCTTCCACTATACCCCCCTGCTTTTAAAAATTTCGTCATGAAACCCGTCAGTTCCAGCCCGCTTACCCCCCTTTTATTCTACTAAGCCTCATGCACCTCCCCCCCACTCACAACCCGTTTTCTTCCCCTCCCAAAAGATGGTTAAAACCTCCTGGCCGTGCATGAAATTTTCCTTCCCCTTTTTTCGTCGACATTTTAAAAAATTTTCCCCAAAAATTTTTTCCGCCATTTTACCCAAAACCTCCCCTTCCCCCCTCTTCTGCTCCTTTACTCTGTTTTAAAAATGCAAATGATTTGTTTTTCTAAGGGTTTCTTAACTTGTTTAACTCCAAAAAATTTTTTTTTTTTCATTAAAAATTTTTGTTGTGCCCCCTCCCACTCTATCCCTCTGCTCCCCCTTTTTCACTTCACCACTCTCTTCACCCTTTTCTTTTATTCTCCTATACTCTTTCTTTTATAAAACTTCCCCTTTTTAAAAAAAATCTCAAAGCTAAATTTTTTTCTTTTAAAATTTAACCCCTTTTCTTTATCATTCCCCCAATTTTCTCCTCATTCCTCCCCCAAAACCCCCCCTATAAAACCCCAAACCTACCCTACATTCTAATTTCTGATTTTTTAAATATTCCAAAAACCCTTCAAACCCCCCCCCCCACCTTCTCATAAATTGCACCAGCTCCCCCCCTTTTTTTGCCAAAAGTTTTCTTTTTAAAACTCACCCAAAATTCCCCCTCCCCTTTGTTTATACACTTTTTACCTCCCCCTTTCTTGTTTTGCCCTTTTCCTCTTTTCCCGTGTTTTCCTTTTTTCAACTGTAGCTTTAAACCCAAAAAATGATCCATATATCAGTTTCCCTTCTATAAAAGTGTACATCCCGGGCCAAACCCCTTTAACCTTTTTTTCCACCAATAAAAAATCTAACAAACTACTTTCTTTTCTTTGGGATATCATACCTTGTAATTTATTTATCCTCTTTTATTTAAAAAATGTATTACTTTTTCCAAACCTCTTTTTTACACAAAAGCTAAAATTTAAAAGGGTTTCCCCCTTTTCATTTCCCCTTTGGGACCCCAAATTTTCCTTTTTCCCTCCACAACATTTTTGCCCACTTTAGCACTGAAAACCCCAACCCCATTTCTCTCATACTTTTGGGTTTAAAACTCCCCCCACATTCAACTCAAAATTTCCCAAAATCTCTTCTCTCTCTCCCCTCCCTTCTCTCTTTTTCCAGGGCATACCTTACTAAACCCCCTTTTTTAAATCCCGCCTTTATTTTTTCTCCAATAAACCTGAATTAATACTTTGTTGTCCCTCTTTTCCCGTCTAAAATTATCCTTCAAATTATTGCTACTCCTTCTTTGTCAAACTCGATTTGAAAAACCCCGACCTAATCCCATTTATTCCCTCCACTGAAACTCTCCCACCCCCCCGCTTTGTTTAAATTAAAGCTTCTTCCATTTATAAACCCTCCCCCCAATCATCTCTTTCTTATCATTTGAACCAAAATCCAGGGACATTCAACTTTTCCCCTTTGACAATTTTTTTCTTTTATTTTTTTTAGAATTTTTTAAGGAAAAAAAGGGTTTTTCAGCCCATTGTTTCCGGGCATTTTAGGTTTACTTTTAAAACACGCATGGCTTACGGAGGAAAGATTCTTTTTCCCCCTTTCCCCCTGGAATTTAAAAAGGAAAAATAAAAAGACCAAATAACTATTAAAAAAAAAATTTAAAGGGAAAAATCAGATGAGTGTGTTTTAAATAAACATTTACTTGTATGTGTAATGTGACCTAAAAATGTAAGTAAATAGCAAGACCCTACCCTTTAAACTTGCATATTTATGAGACAGACAAAAGACACCAGGGAATTTCCCACCATTTATGTAAAACAATTTTCAGGGTTTTCGTTTCACACTCGCTTGGCAGGCGGTAGTACCCCCCCGGGTGGTTTTCTGTCTACCAACCTACCAATATTGTCATTTTTTTCTTTTTTGGGCGGGAAAGGATTAATTCTGTTTTTTAAATTATTCTTTTTGGGAAACTTGGTTTGGGGTGTCAAACCCACATTAAAAAAATGAATTAAGTTCGACAACCGAGGTTCCCCTTTTTAAATAAAGGGTCCTTTCTTAGCCATGAAATTTTTTTATTGACATGGTTTGGGGAACGGAACTCCACGTCAAACGAGGAGAGACTGTATGTTGTTTAAAAGATATTTCTTTTTACAATGGGGTTAAATTTTAAAAATTGGGAGTACTTTTTTTATTAATTTGATTTGATCAGTTAATTTAAATTTTCTTTTATTAATCTGAAATGCCCAAAACAAAATTATTTTTTTTTTCAGGCCAAGCTCCCGCCCTTTTGAAGGGAAATTTTTGCAACCCCTTTAGGAAGGGGACAAAATTTTCCCCCCCCCAAACCAGAAAAACACCAGGGAGAAGTAAAACCCCTTTCAGAAAAGTTCCCCAGCTCTGTAAATGTGGCATTTCCCAAAAAGGCACAAAATTTAAATTTTTTGAAAATTTTCAGAGTATTACAAGTTGACCCCTGGGACAGATGCGTGGTTTAGCAAACTTTTTTATGCAAGGGACGTTGGCGCGCTTTTTTTTAAGATTTGGCCCGAGATAAAAGACAACCTACGTGATTCCTGGTTTCTGTTCGTGGGGGACACATCCTATACTGAAAACTGTGATGAAGGATAGCTAATTAAGTACATGTGAAAATGTAAAAAGTGTTGAAACTAAATCAGGAAAAAGAGACAGCTGCATTTTGTGGAGTTTATACAAGTGTATTTTGGTAAAGGTAATTCAACTTAAATTTACAAGTGTTAGAAAGTATTTGAAAATTTAACATTGATTTAGTAAAGGGTTAATATTTTAATGCATATGAAGTAATGGTCTGTAGGTATTTATGAAAAAACAGGAAAAAATGAGTTTGATATTTATCCTGTTGAAGGAACACTTTCAAGAATTTCTATACAGCTGTTGACTGTTGTGACTTAGCAAGTAAAGTGCAAGTAGTTGCAGCTCATTCCACTCAACACATGACTTCACAACCTGTGATGCTGTCTTCTGTTTACTGAGGCAAAGTTTCAGGATCAAACTATGTTTCAATAGCATTATTGCAAAGCATCAGTTATTTTCCTACGGCGTTCCTCAGAACTACTGTACATCCAGTGTATATAATATATATATATATATATATATATTAATAATTTGATATTCACTCAAGAATATAATATAATTTTCAAATAGAGTTCTTTGAATTTTTCTTGATAGTTACAGTTTTTTGTAATTTTTTTTACTGTGGGCATACTGTGAAGGCCTGAAATATCAGGAAATCACACTTTAATTATTAGTTTTCATTTTATAGTCATATTTCCTATACATTTTCAGTATTTTTCATTTAGATCCTTTGCTCAATTCATTTCGATTCCTTAAAATAATCTCCAAATGCTTTATAATTAGCATTGAAGATCTATATAAGATGATTTTTTAATTTATCACATTTTTGTTGTGCACTTAAATATTCAACTGATTATTAAAAGCTTATATTACCTCACTTGAATGGTGATTACAAACTTATAATGATGATCCTAATAAGCATTAGTGAATATTAAGAGCTCACCTGGAAATGACATCTTCCAGTAACAGTGTGAATTGGTTTCCATGAGGTGATAACTTTGTTGATATGGCCCTGTGCTGTGTCCTTTTGTGCTCTTGTTAGCAGTGGCACTTTTACAGGTATTTAAATATATGCCCAATTTGTTAAGATTTTTTATATCTGTGATTTATGAAATTTGTGTATTTAAAAGGTATTTCAGGATGTAATAATGATATTCTTTAATATTTCTTTGTTTATCCTTCTGATTACTGTATAAAGATATTAGAGGGTGCGCCAAAGTATTGGTATCAGCCAATTTTGATGGTATCAGTATTTACCTAAAATTGAGTATCGGTATCAGTGTTGGCAGAATACCAAAACCCAGTAGTATACACAAATTTTTCAAAGGCACTTGACAGTTGTGATTATGTTGTGATTGCACACAAAATGAGGGCTAAAGGCATAACAGGGAAAGTAGGCAAATAGATTTTTCAACTTGGACAGATAGAACACAGTAGTAAACAGAGCTGTATGACTGTTGTGGGTTTTAGTGCTTAGTTTTGATTATAATGGTGAAGCAAAAAGTTCAGTACCCCAAAGCACAGTCCTGGCACCTCTACTATTTTATGCTATACAACTCTTATGGGTTTAGTGCTTAGTTATGATTATAATGAATTTTTTTTTATCCTCGTATCAAATAAAAACACTCATTGTAGTTTTGTACTATTTGCACGTACCAAAACAAGCAAGAAAATCACTTTGGTAAAAGATACAAGCAGGGTTTTCCATTGGGTAGTGCAGTGCTGTATGACCCATATGGGTTTAGCAGTTATGTTTATATTAATCCACTGGGTAGTGGAGAACAAAATGATGCTCAATGGTAATTATATTATTATAATCATGGGGGAGCACTAAACCCGTAGGATTATACAGCGCATGTGGGGGGGATGGAAGATATTCAGGCGCAATTCAGGGAACCAAAGCACAGATCCAGTTCCCTAGAGCCTCTCACCAGCATCAAGGAACCTCCCTTGAGGGGAGGTTCAATGGTGATAAATTCCAGCTGCTGATGTATGGAATGACTGAAGAATTCAAAAGGGTCATATCCCAGGAGGATCATCAAATAAAACAAAGGAACGTGGGAGTAATTATGTCAGCTGACTTGTCTCAAAGAACACAAGGTAAATGTCACAACAGCTAGGAAAATAACAGAATGCATAACAAAAACATTCAAGAGAAGTGGTGACACTATCTGTATGACCCTTGTGAGTTTAGTGCTTGGTTTTGATAATAATAATATCTTTATTTCTACAAGTACATGTACAAGGCTGACATCAATGACATACTACTATACAGGTACCATCCAGCTTATGACCAAGGTTGGCTCCGACCAACCAGTCGTAATTCAAAATGGACGTAAGTTCTGTATAGCCCTTGTGGTTTAGCGCTTCTTTTTGATTATAATAATAATAATGGACGTAAGTCAAGCCTTAGAAAATTGCCATTAGGGATAGTAGTAGTTATACATGTGGTAAAAAAGTCAGCTGGTACATGAGAATGAAAGGTTACAAAAGCTATGGCTTGGGTACATAAGAAATAGGTTGGGCAAATGTATATGAATGGCTTTGAAAAGGCATGTTTCAGTGTCCCTTCTTTATTATTATTATTATTATAATCAAAAAGAAGCGCTAAGCCACAAGGACACCCCCTTCTTTATTACATAAGAACATAAAGGAGGAACACTGCTGCAAGCCTGCTCGCCCACACAAGTAGAGGTGGTAGTAGTAGTAGTAGTTATACGTGCTGGAAAAGTCAGCTGGTACATGGCAAAGAAAGGTTACAAAGACTATGGCTTGGATAGCATAAAAAATAGGTTGGGCAAATGTAGAAAGGAGGAACACTGCAGCAGGCCTGTTGGCCCAAACTGGGCATGTCATTTATGTAGTATCAATTATGTGATGGCTGGGTTTACTGTTTTCAGGAGGATTCTCACTAAGAATTCAGAAATGATGAAGCTACTCTCTATTCTTGCAGTGGTACAGTGGTTTTTACCATGTACCATTGTACAGAGTGATTTTCTGTCTTCCAGTGATAATAATTTGGAGCAATTAGCTTTTCAGGACCTTCCAGTTCTCAAAGTGGATACATATGTCCTGCCCACTCGCAGGTGGAGGTGCTTCCCCAGTAACATTGCTCTCTTAACCTTCGACTGCAGTGAACTCCTGTCCTCCATTTGCATTGCGGGCCATTGCCTAGAGGCCCGTAAAGTGGTCCCTACTCCCCAACAATGTTGAAATTGCTGCCACTTTGGACACCCCGCTAAATACTGCAGATCTGCAACAGAATGCCCAATCTGCAGTGCCATGGATCATGCTGATACATCTTGCAGTCTTCCCCCCACTTGTCTCAATTCCAATGAACCTCGTCCTTCTTTTTCCCGCCAATGTCAAGTCTATCTTAATGAATGAGAAATTCGTTGTCTTAAGGAGAGCAAGGGCCTTACTTATGCTATGGCTGTCTCTCGGCTCCGCCTTCAGGGGAATCTTCCTCATGTCCCTTATTCTCGAGTAGCTAGGAGACCTCCAACCTTGGCGGTCCCCCCCACCTACCAGCTCCTCTGTGTCGTGTCTTCTGGGGTCACCCCATCTCTAATTGTTTTGCGGTTTTACCCTCTGAAATCCCCACCTCCTTACCTATTCCTACCTCTACTTCTTCTCACCTGCAAGTTTCTCAGTATGCAAGGTCAAGCCTTGCATGCCTGCATCTTCTTTGTGCCTATCATCGCAAGTTAAAAACCTGCCCTCAAAACCCCAAGTCTCTTCGCATTTTTTCTGGGCTTCAATTCCCCCATTTTTTCCTTTTGGGGCCTTTGGTTGCCTAGTTCTCCCCCCCCTTTTCTAAGTCTCACACAAAGGTGGAGGTTCATCCCCCTCTCAGTCCCCCCCCCCCCCCCCCCCTTCTTCGGGCCCCCCCAAGACTTCTTCCCCAGAAACCCTTTCCACCCAAATTTCCCCTTTTCCACCACAGGAATCTTCTGTCCCAGGGCCCATATCTCGGGGTTTTCATACTCCCCCCCTTTCTCAACCTTTTTTGGTTCCCTCCAAAATTCCTCCCCGATCTCTATTTTTGCTCTCCCTCCCCCTTGTCGAAGTCATGGTATGGGGCCTTTCTTCCTTATCCGCTGAACACTTGACGCTATCTCCGACTGTACGCGGAGAAAAAACCCCTTGAGGGGAAAACCCGGCGGGGCCTTCTCCTGCCCCTTCTTGTTTTCACAACCCTCACAGAAAATTTTTTTCCTTTCCCAGCTTTCTGTTTTCCTCCTTGCTTACATGCTTTCTTTCCCTCCCACATTGACTTTCACTGACCCAAAAATTCTCATAGATCTTATTTTTTTCTTTTTGTTGGCATACCTTCTTCCCTGAAATAATGACTTATTTCAATGGAATATTCATGGCCCCCATGGGTAAACAGGGAGAGCTTTCCCGGGGTTTTCTCTCCCCGTAAAATTTTTTGGGGTTTTTTTAAGACCCCCAAAAAAATTTTCAGGCTGTATTCGTCCCCTTTTTTTGGCTTTTGTGCGTTGCATTCCCTTTTGGGTTCCTTTCCTGATGAATCATTTTAATTTAGATGCGCATTGATACCGTATCAAAAGGGCTTTTTTCGTTTTCCCGCCCGCCTTATACTGCACCGTATTTTTTTTTCACAGATGGGAAAACAGTTTGCTCTCTATATCTTCCCCTTCCCCGGGATTCTGGGTTTTCCCATATTGCATTCCCTTTAACTCTTCTCTGCCACCACCCATCTGTTAGGTGATTTTAATGCTCACCATCATTCGGGAGGGTTTCCCACTGGGGACTCGTTGGTGACATTTGGAGACTTTTTCCCCTTCTCAACCCTTCAAGTTTTAAAAATGGGTTTTTCCCATCCAATTTTAAAACCCAACACTCAGTCTCCTCTCGCATTAATCCTTTTTTTCCCATCTGCTCCTCAAAAAAAACGCACTTGAAATTTCACTTGGGCTGTTTTTCCCAGATTTGCATGACAGTGATCAAATTTCCTATTCTTCTTTCTTCCCACTACGTATTCCCAACGCCTCGTAGCCCCCGTTTTCAATCTGGGGGACGAAATTTTGGGCCCTTTTAAAAAGTGGGCCCCCCCTTTCGCGATGCTATCAAATATCCGATAAATCCGGTATCCGATGCATTATATCGCAAAAAATTTGCCTCGGTTCCCGTTACAAAACCCGGTATGCGATGCGATTCGTACAAGACGTGTCCACATGTGGCCTGAACTGTCCCGTGTGTGCCAGTGTTTACAAGCCAGCCAGTGTGCGCGCATCTAAGGATACATTCGGTACATTCCGTATTATCCATATTATCACTGTTTTTGGTGCTTGTTTCTGCAAAATAAGTCACCATGGGCCCCAAGAAAGCTAGTGCCAACCCTGTGGTAAAAAGGGTGAGAATTAGTATGGAAATTAAGAAAGATTTTGAAGGGTTTGGGGCTAACCCTGAGAAGCCTATGCCAGTTGTGGACTCCATTGTGCCTACTTCAAAAATTAAGGAAATGTGTGCAAAGTGGGTTGAACTGCAAACCTTTATGGATGAAAATCACCCTAACACAGCTATTGCAAGCCATGCTGGTGGCTATTACAATGACAATGCTATGGCCCATTTTAGACAAATCTTAAAGGAATGGCAACAGAGGTCCAGTGACTCTCAAGCTGGTCCTAGTGGCATTAAAAGAAGGGAAGTAACCCCAGAAAAGGACTTGCTACCTCAAGTCCTAATGGAAGGGGATTCCCCTTCTAAACAGTAACAACTTTGACACTCTCCCCTCCTCCCATCCCATCAATCATCACCAGATCTTCATTAAAGGTAAGTGTCAATTATTCTATTATTATTCTATTGTTATTGTTGTTATTGTAATCATTCTATTGCATTAAACTTAATATTTCATGTGGTAAAAGTTTTTTTTTTCATACTTTTGGGTGTCTTGCACGGATTAATTTGATTTCCATTATTTCTTATGGGGAAAATTTATTTGCTTTCCGATAATTTTGGTTTACGATGAGCTCTCAGGAATGGATTAATATCGCGAACCGGGGGTCCACTGTACTCTCATCTTACCGCTTTTTATAGGGACCCTTCTTCATCCTCTGTTATGAGCTAGTGCACCAGTTTTCGACCTTAGTTTTGATTGCAGCATCACATTCTATTCCTCAAACCTCGGGCAGGCATTCTCAGACGTGTGTGCCTTGGTGGTCTCCTGTGTGTGCCCGTGCAATACGTTTGAAATGTGCTACATGGGGCCATTATCGATATAATTGGACCTCAGATTGACTATTAGATTTTAAGCGAGCAAGGGTAGTCACTCGCCACATCATACACGACACTAAACGCACTTGTTGGCAAGACGACGTGTCTACCGTTACCTCGACTTCTGTGTGTGTGGCTTGGAAGAAGGTACAGAAGTTGTGTGGCAAGTACGCTCTGGACCCAGCTCCTGTTTTGCGGGTTGCTGGTGTTAGTGTGGTGGAACCTCTTGAAGCAGCAGCTGGGTCTTATATTCATCAGTACGCTGAGGTCAGTGGTCACCTGCGGTCATACCTGCCTAAGCTCTTGGGAGTTAGCGTGGGCTGTTACCAAGCACCATGGCTTGTTGTAGTGTTTGAGAATCTCAGGTTCAAGTGTTGAAGAAGGAGATTCTACTTCTTCAGGAGGAAAATAGGAAGCTGAAGCTTGTCATAGATGAGTTTGGGAGTGAGTGTGAGAAGGATTTAGGTGATAAGGAAGGAATGGTCACCAGCAGTGATAGTGGCAGCCGCTTTAAGTGGCAAGTGGTTCACAGTTCAGGAAGAAGGAAGATGAGGAGAGTAATAGAGATGTGAAGGTAGGAAATCGATTCTCTGTTCTCCAAGACGAGTGTACTAAAGTGGTTAGTGAGGTTGAAGATACCACTGATTCCCCTGCTAATCAAGGTAAGAATATTTTAATAGGCGATTCTCAGGTAAGAGATATGGACCATGCATTTTGTAACAGAGACAGAAAGGTCAGACAGAGAGAGTGTCTTCCTGGAGCTGGTGTTGGTGACATAGTCAGCAGGTTGGATAATATTATGGCAGGTAATGGGAACAAGCCCATTATCTGGCTTAGTGCTGGGGGTAATGACATTGGGAAGGGCAGGAGAGAGGAGCTACTGGATAAGTACAGGTCAGCCATAGAAGTAGTTAGGTCTAAGGGAGGGATCCCAGTCATATGTAGCATCTTGCCTAGAAAGGGAGTGGGCAATGAATGGATGTCTAGGGCAATTGGTATAAATTGCTGGCTAGACAGGTACTGCAAGGAACTTGCAATCCCATTCATTGATAACTGGGACCTATTCTTTGGCAAACGTGATATGTGTGCAAGGGATGGGGTTCATCTCTCTTGGGATGGAGTGGTTGCATTAGCTAATTCAATTGAGAGGGTAATTGATGAGTTGTCTAGGAATTTAAACTGATAGATTATAGAGGTATGGGTGTTTGTGGGAAACAATCAGGATGCAGTATTAGGGTTAAAAAGAGCAGTTATTACCGGGATACCTCAGGGATATGTTTAAAAGACAATATTCAAAATAAAGTTGCTAGTAATGGCAAATCAATTGATTAACAAACAAAGAGAGATAGCAGAGGGCAACGAGTGACTAGCTCCCTTAAGGTTTACTATACAAATAGTTGGAGTCTAAGAAATAAGATAGATGAGCTAAGATTACTTGCAAGTGTAGGTAATATAGATATTATTGGTATAATAGAGACCTGGTTCAACTTGAAAGATAGAGAAATGCCTTCTGAATGCAACATACAGGGTTATAAACTATTCCACACTGATAGGGTCAACAGGAAGGGTGGTGGAGTGGCGATGTATGTCAGAGAAAATTTAAATTGTTGTCTTAGACATGATATAAGATTAGAAACATCGAACACTGAATCTGGCTACAGTTTCTCGAGGGACGTGACAAATTAATTTTGGGTGTGATTTATAGGTCCCCAAATCTTGATAGGGAGTGCAGTAAGCTGTTATGGGACGAAATTCATAAGGAATCTAGATATGAAAATGTTGTGATAATGGGAGATTTTGACTTTAGATAAATTGATTGGAACAATATGACAGGAAATCTTGAGTCTAGTGACTTTCTTGATACGGTTCAGGATTGCTTTTTAGAACAGGTTGTGACAGAACCAACTAGAGGAAGCAATCTGCTTGACTTGGTTCTTGCCAACAAAGATTCACCAATTAATACTCTTGAGGTTAATGATGAGCTTGGGGAAAGTAATCACAAACCACTTAGTTTCAATATATCATGGAATTAACCAGATAACTGAAATCAAATCTCTGTCCCAGATTTTCGCTTGGCCGACTTCATGGGACTGAAAAATTACCTGGGTGGGCTAAATTGGGATGTCCTGACTATGGGCCAGGTAGGTGATCTTGGTTGCCAATATGACGTTTTTCAGAGCATAGTTCTAGCTGCCCAGACAACTTTTGTTCCGAGTAGGGAAATTAGATCTAACAAAAATTATCCCAAATGGAAGAACAATAGATTAAAACATCTCATTGGTCAAAAGAGAGGCATATATAGGCGTATCAAAAGAGGGGATGGGCAGTTAAGAAATCGATATATTCAATTAAAGAGAGCAATAAAGAAAGGAATAAGAAAAGCAAAAAGGGATTATGAGGCTAAGGTCGCAAGGGATTCAATGACTAACCCAAAAGGGTTCTTTCAGATACACAGAAGTAAGATTAGGGACAAGATTGGCCCACTTAAGAGTAACTCTGGTCAGATCACTGACAGTGATAAGGATATGTGTGAAATTCTCAATACCTACTTCCTCTCAGTTTTCACCCAGGAAAATACTAGCGATATTCCTGAAATAATAAATTATGTAGAACAGGATAATAAACTATGTACGATTGCGGTAACTAGTGACATGGTCCTCAGACAAATAGAGAAACTAAAACCTAACAGATCCCCAGGCCCTGATGAATTGTTTGCAAGGGTGTTAAAGGAATGTAAAGAGGAACTTAGCATACCTTTGGCTAATCTTTTTAACATATCACTACAAACTGGCATAGTGCCTGATAAGTGGAAAATGGCAAATGTAATACCTATTTACAAGGCAGGTGACAGGTCCTTGGCTTCGAACTATAGACCGTTTATGGAATCAATATTTATAGAATCAATAATTGCCGAAGCAATTCGTAGCCATCTTGACAGACACAGATTGATTAATAAATCTCAACACGGTTTTACAAAGGGGCGTTCCTGTCTTAAGAATATACTAACTTTTCACTAAGGTGTTTGAGGAGGTAGATCATGGTAATGAATATGATATTGTGTATGTGGACTTCAGTAAGGCTTTCGATAGAGTTCCACATCAGAGGCTATTGAGGAAACTTAAGGCACACGGAATAGGAGAAGAAATTTTTTCCTGGGTAGAGGTATGGCTAATAAATAGACAGCAGAGAGTTTGCATGAATGGGAAGAAATCAGAATGGGGGCATGTCACAAGTGGTGTTCCACAGGGGTCAGTGTTGGGCCCGTTGTTGTTCACAATTTACATAAACGACATAGATGAGGGAATAAATAGCGACATAAGCAAATTTGCTGATGACACCAAAATAGGCCGTCCAATTCATTCTAATGAGGACACTAGAGCACTTCAGGACGATTTGAATAGACTGATGCAATGGTCGGAGAAGTGGCAGATACAGTTTAATATTGACAAATGCAAAGTTCTAAATGTTGGACAGTTAAATAACCATGCCACATATAAACTAAATAATGTAGAACTTAATACTACTGATTGTGAAAAGGATTTAGGAGTTCTGGTTAGCAGTAATCTAAAACCAAGACAACAGTGCATTAGTGTTCGCAATAAAGCTAACAGAATTCTTGGCTTCATATCTAGAAGTATAAATAATAGAAGTCCTCAGGTTGTTCTTCAACTCTATATATCCTTGGTTAGGCCTCATTTAGACTATGCTGCTCAGTTCTGGTCACCGTATTACAGAATGGATATAAATGCTCTGGAAAGCGTACAGAGGAGATTGACAAAGATGATCCCATGTATCAGAAACCTTCCCTATGAAGATAGACTGAGGGCCCTGAATCTGCACTCTCTCGAAAGGCGTAGAATTAGGGGGGATATGATCGAGGTGTATAAATGGAAAGCAGGAATAAATAAAGGGGATGTAAATAGCGTGCTGAAAATTTCCAGCCAGACAGAACTCGCAGCAATGGTTTCAAGTTGGAAAAATTCAGATTCAGGAAGGATATAGGAAAGCAGTTGTGGATGAGTGGAACAAACTCCCGAGTACAGTTATTCAGGCTAAAACGTTGTGTAGTTTTAAAAATAGGTTAGATAAATACATGAGTGGGTGTGGGTGGGTGTGAGTTGGACCTGACTAGCTTGTACTGCTGGGTCTGGTGCCGTGCTCCTTCCTTGAGTGGAGGTGACCAGACTGGGTGGGTCATTGGGCTAATCCGGGGGGGGCATTGGTCTAATCCGGGGGACGGACATGGACCTGCTCCGCATGGGTCAGTAGGCCTGTTGCAGTGTTCCTTCTTTCTTATGTTCTTATCTGTGTGCTACAACATCTGCATTCTACAGTCCTTTTACTTTTCAATCTTATTTGGACACGAGGGGTTACCCCTCAACAATGGAAATCTGCCATTGTACTACCGTATCGCAAATCAGGCACCTCAGGGCTTGATACCTCTCATTATCATCCCATTGCTTTGACCAGTGTAGTCTGCAAGGTGATGGAACGATTGGTGAATAGATGTCTGATATGGTATTTGGAGACTCTCAATAGTCTTTCTTCTCGCCAGTATGGCTTTCACAGGGGCCGCTCTACTTTGGACTCCTTGCTCCACTTAGATATGTATGTGCGAAATGCCTATGCTAACATGTATGGACGTGTGAAGGGCTCATTACTTTGTAATTTGTTCATGATTGTAACCAAGTATAGAAGTGTAGATGATTCATTACCTTTGTAACTTGTCTTGATTGTGACAAGATCTACCTGGAGTTCATTACCTTTGTAACTTGTTCAGCTATCAAAATTTTGGGATCCAGTCCCTGGACCCATTATGTACCTCTGTATTTTTTTGACTACCGCCAACAGGATGGGTATCGGGTGTATAATAAAGATATTAAACTTAAACTAACAAACACTCCGCCCTAGCAATCTTTTTGATCTTGAGAAGTCATATGACACCACTTGGAGGTATAACATTTTAACTCAAGCCCACTCCTTAGGCCTCCACGGTAATCAACCAACCTTCCCTGCTGTTTTCTTATCTGACAGACATTTTCGTGTCCGTATTGGCGCCTCACTTTCCTCAGACTTGGTTCAGGCTGAGGGAGTCCCACAAGGTTGTGTCCTTAGCACTACCCTTTTTCTCTTGGCTATAAATGACCTACCTTCCATTCTTCTATCGCATATTTGGTCGTCACTTTATGTGGATGACTTTGCTTAAGCTTACTCAGGCGCTGACTGTTGCCTGGTAGCGGCCTCCCTTCAGGATGCGACTGACCGAGTTTCCCATTGGGCCACTTCCCATGGATTTAAATTTTCTAGTACGAAAAATTATTTCATTACCTTCACTAGACGTCCTGTTGTCCCAGATATTTCATTGTATTTACGCGGCTCACATATTCCAGAATGTGATACCGTCAAGTTTCTTGGCCTTCTCTTCGATCAGTATAAGTTGACATGGAAACCTCACATTTCTTCTTTGAAAGCAGCTTTTAATGGTAGGCTGAATCTCCTTAAAATTCGTTCATGGGGAGCAGATCGCCGGACTCTTCTCCATTTGCATTCCACCCTAGTCTTGTCCAAGATGGATTATGGTGACCAAGTCTCTTCTGCAGCTTCTCCTACAACTCTTTCTGAGTTAGATCCCCTTCATCATCAGGGTCTATGTTTATGCCTTGGTGCCTTTCGTTCATCCCCTGTTGAAAGCCTCGATGCTGAGGCAAATGTTCCTTCCTTAATTGATCATAGTGATGTTCATTGTCTTCGTTACTTTGTCCACTCTCATGACCTTCGTGTTCCTTCTACGTATAGGTTGGTCTCAGACATTAGTAGAAACCCATTATTTGTTTGGCGCCCCTGCTTACTCTGACCATTTTCTCTCTGTCTTCACTCACTCCGGTCTTCTCTCCAGAATGCAGATGTAATATATACAGACTTTGCAAAAGCCTTCGACAAGTGTGACCATGGCGTAATAGCGCACAAAATGCGTGCTAAAGGAATAACAGGAAAAGTCGGTCGATGTATCTATAATTTCCTCACTAACAGAACACAGAGAGAAGTTGTCAACAGAGTAAAGTCCGAGGCAGCTACGGTGAAAAACTCTGTTCCACAAGGCACAGTACTCGCTCCCATCTTGTTCCTCATCCTCATATCCGACATAGACAAGGATGTCAGCCACAGCACCGTGTTTTCCTTTGCAGATGACACCCGAATCTGCATGACAGTGTCTTCCATTGCTGACACTGCAAGGCTCCAGGCGGACATCAACCAAATCTTTCAGTGGGCTGCAGAAAACAATATGAAGTTCAACGATGAGAAATTTCAATTACTCAGATATGGTAAACACGAGGAAATTAAATCTTCATCAGAGTACAAAACAAATTCTGGCCACAAAATAGAGCGAAACACCAATGTCCAAGACCCGGGAGTGATCATGTCGGAGGATCTCACCTTCAAGTACCATAACATTGTATCAATCGCATCTGCTAGAAAAATGACAGGATGGATAATGAGAACCTTCAAAACCAGGGAGGCCAAGCCCATGATGACAATCTTCAGGTCACTTGTTCTATCTAGGCTGGAATATTGCTGCACACTAACAGCACCTTTCAAGGCAGGTGAAATTGCTGACCTAGAAAATGTACAGAGAACCTTCATGGCGCGCATAATGTAGATAAAACACCTCAATTACTGGGAGCGCTTGAAGTTCCTGAACCTGTATTCCCTGGAACGCAGGAGGGAGAGATACATGATTATATACACCTGGAAAATCCTAGAGGGACTAGTACCGAACCTGCACACGAAAATCACTCACTACGAAAGCAAAAGACTTGGCAGACGATGCAACATCCCCCCAATGAAAAGCAGGGGTGTCACTAGCACGTTAAGAGACCATACAATAAGTGTCAGGGGCCCGAGACTGTTCAACTGCCTCCCAGCATACATAAGGGAGATTACCAACAGACCCCTGGCAGTCTTCAAGCTGGCACTGGACAAGCACCTAAAGTCGGTTCCTGACCAGCCGGGCTGTGGCTCGTACGTTGGTTTGCGTGCAGCCAGCAGCTACAGCCTGGTTGATCAGGCTCTGATCCACCAGGAGGCCTGGTCACAGACCGGGCCGCGGGGGCGTTGACCCCCGGAACTCTCTCCAGGTAAACTCCAGGTAAACTCCTGGCACCAGGCTAGTGCAGTGACACTTGACATACTGGAAGTTTGCAGTGCAGCTAGAGAAACAAGTATTGGAGAGTTAATACACTTTTGAACTTATAATGTTTATGCTGGTCTACGCATTTTTTTTACATGACATGTTTGGTCTACAAACACGAACAGTTTTTCTTTTATGCTCTAAGCCAGTGAGGCTAAGAATGTATTACATAACATTAAAATTAATCAAGTGCCTATAATTTCAGTTAAAAAGAAAACTTCCATGCCCTAAACACTAAGGCATGAGTTATCCGTGCAAATGATTATTTACAAAACTATACATTTGCAAGGCAAAAAATATAGGAGACAGGTAAACTTAATTTGTGTTGCATGATAGCTTTCCTCACATGATAGTACAATATGAGCTATTTAAAGAATGTGCTGCAGACATCAATATTCAACTAGAGCTCGAACATGTACCCCAATGGAAATAAGTCACTCTGACCTTTTTGGTTTATCCCAGGTTCTCTACACATTTGCTGCTACGTATGGTAATTTATGCAACTGTATTTGTGTATACCTGAATATGTAATATAACCGTATCAAAGACAATACACTCAGATCACAACATAATAGAGGTACAGACATGTATGCACAGGGCTCCTGACCAGCAAAATGTAATCAGTTACGAAGGTCTCTTCACAAAACTCAATTTCAATAACAAAAACATACAACGGGATCGAGTCAACCATGTCCTAAATGAAACAAACTGGGAAGATATCCTAAACAACACGGATCCGAACATTTGCCTAGAAAATATGTCTTGAGATCTGCCCAAGACACATTCCATAAGAAAAAGAAAGAGAAGATGTAAACTAGAATGAGAGAGACGTTCCCTATACAGACGAAGGCGAAGAGTCACAGAGCTGCTGAGTGGGGCCAATATATCTGAAATACAAAGTGAGGCATGAGTGGCCCGGTGGCCTGGTGGCTAAAGCTCCCGCTTCACACACGGAGGGCCCGGGTTCGATTCCCGGCGGGTGGAAACATTTCGACACGTTTCCTTACACCTGTTGTCCTGTTCACCTAGCAGCAAATAGGTACCTGGGTGTTAGTCGACTGGTGTGGGTCGCATCCTGGGGGACAAGATTAAGGACCCCAATGGAAATAAGTTAGACAGTCCTCGATGACGCACTGACTTTCTTGGGTTATCCTGGGTGGCTAACCCTCCGGGGTTAAAAATCCGAACAAAATCCTATCCTTCCTATCCTTCCTAGGCACTGGTCAATGAAATTGCAAATATCAAACTTAAGCTGAAGGAACCTTACAGGAGACAAGAATCTCAGGAAGAACTAAAAGCCATAAAGGATACTGAAAAAAAACTTCTTCTCTTATGCCAAATCTAAGGGAAAAACAACATCCAGTATTGGGCCCCTGCTTAGGCAGGATGGGACATACACAGATGATAGCCAAGAAATGAGTGAAATATTAAAGTCCCAATATGACTCAGTGTTCAGTGAGCCACTGCCCAGACCAAGGGTCGACAATCCAAATGAATTCTTTATGAACGAAATTCAAAATCTGGACATCTCAAAAATCTCGGATATTATCCTAACTCCACAAGACTTTGAAAATGTAATAAATGACATGCCCGTGCACTCTGCCTCAGGCCCAGATTCAGGAACTCCGTGTTCATCAAGAATTGCAAGAAGTCCCAATCGCGTGCCTTCAGCATTCTTTGGAGAGGGAGCATGGACACAGGGGTCATCCCACACACACTAAAAACAACAGACATAGCCCCGCTCCACAAAGGTAGCAGTAAAGCAATTGCAAAGAACTACAGACCGATAGCAGTAACATCCATATCATAAAAATCTTTGAAAGGGTTCTAAGAAGCAAGATCGCCAACCACCTAGATACCCATCAATTACACAACCCAGGGCAACACGGGTTTAGAGCAGGTCGCTCCTGCCTGTCCCAGTTCCTGGACCACTATGACAAGGTCCTGGATGTTGTTGTGGATAAACAAAGTGCAAATGCAGTATACACAAACTTTGCAAAAGCTTTCGACAAGTGTGACCATGATGTAATAGCACACAAAATGCGTGATAAAGGAATAACAGGAAAAGTTTGTAGATGGATCTATAACTTCCTGACAAACAAAACACAAACAGTAATAGTAAACAGAGTAAAGCCCCAGGCAGCCACGGTGAAAAGCTCTGTTCCACAAGGATTAGATTTTGCCACCGAAGTGGCTAGTTTATTGTGCACCCCATATCCATATCCATACATTTGTTCATGACTGTAACCATGTATAGAAGTGAGGCTGATTCATTACCTTTGTAATTTGCCATGATTGTGACCAGATCTACCTGGAGTTCATTACCTTTGTAACTAGTTCAGCTATCATAACTTTGGGGTCCAGTCCCTGGACCCATTATGTACCTTTGTAATCTTTTGACTACCGCCCACAGGATGGGTATGGGGTGCATAATAAAGATATTAAACTAACTAACCTGTGGATGGTAGAGCGAGAGCATATGGATACACAAAAGGCCCAGGAACTAGGCCCCAAAAGGGTTAACAGGTGTAAATATGAGTTTGTATCTACATATCTATAGTTCACTTATCTGTTAAAAGCAAATTTAGGAAATTTGCTTATTATATCTGGTGTCTTATTTTCACTAATAAGATATCTTGACATGTCACATAAGTTATTATACTGTCTGTCTCTGTATTCCTCAATAAGTGGACAATTAATCACATACTGTTCATATGCCTGATCACATAATTTGCATTTAGTTTGATCATCATCTGTGTGTCTCCCAAACTGCCAGAAGTACTTGTAACCAAGCCTAAGCCTGGCCACTACAACATCAGTCAGTCTGATCACATTGCAAGTTGCTCCATAAACATACTTATCTATGTTCATGTTATCATAGTGGGTTATAGATCTACTCAGGCTTCTAGCTGCATTCCCCTCAAGGAAGGTTCCTTGATGTTGGTGAGGGGCTCTTGATTTAGGGAATTGGATCTGTGCTCCAGTTCCCCGAATTAAGCCTGAATGCCTTCCACATCCCCCCCCCCAGGCGCTGTATAATCCTCCGGGTTTAGCGCTTCCCCCTTGATTATAATAATAATAATTCTAGCTGCATTCCTATAACAATCATTTTCATTACTTCTCTCCTAATATTATTCCTAATGCTAGACACAGATATACCAAAGTCATATTCTACATTCTTCTTTTGGGTACTCTTCTTGGCTAACATATCAACTTTATCATGAATTAAGTAAGTTTATTCAGGTATACACAAATACAATTATATAGATTATCATACATAGCAGTATATGTGTAGAGAACCTGGGATAACCCAAAAAAGTCAGACAGAGCGACTTATTTTCATTGGGGTCCTTTTACCTTATTATTATAATATAAAGGTTATAATATTTTCTTATTATTCTATAATGAAGATAACATCTTATTATCATACTAAAAAGATTATCTACTACACGAGGGTCATTAAGACTATCTACAATAGGAGGGCCATTACTAGGAATAAGGTAAAATTACACGTGTGTTAGCTAAAAATTAAAAAATCATTCCCCTCCTTTTCTGTAGCTACATTCATCAGACACCTTTTGGCACTCTTCTTGAACTGGTTCATGCTATGACTGGCTTTGACATGTGCGGGCAGTCTGTTCCATTTCTTTATTGCTGTACAATAAAAGATGTGTGAAGCCTGGCCAATGACTGTGCGTACTAAAAAGTTGTGCTCTCTCCCCCTAGTACTATGATTGCTTTGGTTCCCAACCTTGACAAAATTGACAGCAAGATATTCTGGACACTGTTTGTGAGCAATTTTATGAATATGATTTAGCTTCAGTTGTTTTACTCTGTCTTCAACACTCAGCATATCCAACTGCTATAATTCATCCTGGCCTACATGCTCTCTTGGTCCCAGTCCCAGGATGAATCTTACAGTTTTGTTCTGGGTGATTTGCAATCTATCTTTCAGTTTTTTTGTCAAGGCAGAGTACCATGAAGAGCAAGCGTAATCCATATGGCATTGTATAAGGGCTAGACATAGGGTCCTGCGAGCCTCAGTAGGTAGACACTGTGCTTGTCTATACAGGAACTTCAGTCTGGCATTCGCTTTCTTTACTACACTGTTCCCTATCAATTCTCCTGACATGCATGAGTCAAAGGGGATTCCCAGAAATTTTATTGAGGAAACCGAAGTGACTGGACATTAAAATTATTTACTCTTCTCAGTTTATGTTTCGTGCCAAAGAGAATGGCTTCAGTTTTCCCGAGGTGTAATGATAGTTTGTTGTCTACTAACCATTTGCTGCAGGACTCCAGTTCCAGTGTTAATACAGTGGCTATATCTTGTGGGTCTTTACCTGACACTAACAGGGCACTGTCATCTGCATACAGTAGGAGTTTGCACTTGACACAGATAGGCATGTCATTAGCATAGCATAAGAATAATAAGGGACCTAGAATACTACCTTGGGGAACTCCACATGCTATCGGCAGGGGTTCTGATTCCGTGTTGTTGAAGTTTCTTACATAATATATTATGGTTGACAGTATCGAAGGCCTTTTGCAGGTCTAAGGTTACCATACCTATGAGGTTCCCCATTGACATTTCAGTTCTCAAGTAATCCATCAGATTAATTAGGGAGGTGTCGGTTGAGTAAGATCTTCTGAAGCCTGATTGATAGCTACCTAAAATGGAGGAATATAGCAAATAATATTATTGCAGTAATAACACCAGGAGGTAGCTCTGATGAAAACTCACACTCACACGAGCTTTTAAATCTCTGCACAAAATTCAATTTAAGCCAGAAAATAATAGAGCCTACTAGACTGGAGAATACACTAGACCTCATCTTCACTAACAATGATGATCTGATAAGAAATGTCACCATATCAAAAACAATATACTCAGATCACAACATAATTGAGGTTCAGACACGTATGCGTGGAGCCCCAGACCGACATAATGAGATTAGTCACGAGGGAGCATTCACCAAATTCAACTTCAATAACAAAAACATAAAGTGGGACCAAGTAAACCAAGTCCTAACCGATATAAGCTTTGAAGATATACTAAGCAACACAGACCCCAACTTATGCCTAGAACAGATTAACTTGGTGGCACTCGATGTATGCACAAGGCTTATTCCTCTAAGAAAAAGGAGGAGTAGATGTAAAATAGAAAGAGACAGGCGCTCCCTTTACAGGCGACGGAAAAGAATAACAGAGCGGCTAAAAGAGGTCAATATATCTGAAATGCGTAGGGAGACACTGGTCAGAGAAATAGCAAGCATCGAACTTAAGCTAAAGGAATCTTATAGGAGTCAGGAATCGCGGGAAGAACTAAAAGCCATAAATGAAATCGAAAGAAACCCAAAGTATTTCTTCTCCTATGCCAAATCAAAGTCGAGAACAACGTCCAGTATTGGGCCCCTACTTAAACAAGATGGGTCCTACACACATGACAGCAAGGAAATGAGTGAGCTACTCAGGTCCCAATATGACTCAGTTTTTAGCAAGCCGCTAACCAGACTGAGAGACGAAGATCAAAATGAATTTTTTATGAGAGAGCCACAGAATTTGGTTAACACAAGCCTATCCGATGTTATCGTGACACCAAATGACTTCGAACAGGCGATAAATGACATGCCCATGCACTCTGCCCCAGGGCCAGACTCATGGAACTCCGTGTTCATCAAGAACTGCAAGAAGCCCTTATCACGAGCCTTTTCCATCCTATGGAGAGGGAGCATGGACACGGGGGTCGTCCCACAGTTACTAAAAACAACAGACATAGCCCCACTCCACAAAGGGGGCAGTAAAGCAACAGCAAAGAACTACAGACCGATAGCACTAACATCCCATATCATAAAAATCTTTGAAAGGGTCCTAAGAAGCAAGATCACCACCCATCTAGAAACCCATCAGTTACACAACCCAGGGCAACATGGGTTTCGAACAGGTCGCTCCTGTCTGTCTCAACTATTGGATCACTATGACAAGGTCCTAGATGCACTAGAAGACAAAAAGAATGCAGATGTAATATATACAGACTTTGCAAAAGCCATGGCGTAATAGCGCACAAAATGCGTGCTGAAGGAATAACAGGAAAAGTCGGTCGATGGATCTATAATTTCCTCACTAACAGAACACAGAGAGTAGTCGTCAACAGAGTAAAGTCCGAGGCAGCTACGGTGAAAAGCTCTGTTCCTCAGGGCACAGTACTCGCTCCCATCTTGTTCCTCATCCTCATATCTGACATAGACAAGGATGTCAGCCACAGCACCGTGTCTTCCTTTGCAGATGACACCCGAATCTGCATGACAGTATCCTCCATTGCAGACACTGCAAGGCTCCAGGCGGACATCAACCAAATCTTTCAGTGGGCTGCAGAAAACAATATGAAGTTCAACGATGAGAAATTTCAATTACTCAGATATGGTAAACACGAGGAAATTAAATCTTCATCAGAGTACAAAACAAATTCTGGCCACAAAATAGAGCGAAACACCAATGTCAAAGACCTGGGAGTGATCATGTCGGAGGATCTCACCTTCAAGGACCATAACATTGTATCAATCGCATCTGCTAGAAAAATGACAGGATGGATAATGAGAACCTTCAAAACTAGGGAGGCCAAGCCCATGATGACACTCTTCAGGTCACTTGTTCTATCTAGGCTGGAATATTGCTGCACACTAACAGCACCTTTCAAGGCAGGTGAAATTGCTGACCTAGAAAATGTACAGAGAACCTTCACGGCGCGCATAATGGAGGTAAAACACCTCAATTACTGGGAGCGCTTGAGGTTCCTAAAACTGTATTCGCTGGAATGCAGGCGGGAGAGATACATGATTATATACACCTGGAAAATCCTAGAGGGACTAGTACCGAACTTGCACACGAAAAATCACTCACTACGAAAGCAAAAGACTTGGCAGACGATGCAACATCCCCCCAATGAAAAGCAGGGGTGTCACTAGCACGTTAAGAGACCATACAATAAGTGTCAGGGGCCCGATACTGTTCAACTGCCTCCCAGCATACATAAGGGGATTACCAACAGACCCCTGGCAGTTTTCAAGCTGGCACTGGACAAGCACCTAAAGTCAGTTCCTGACCAGCCTGGCTGTGGCTCGTACGTTGGTTTGCGTGCAGCCAGCAGTAACAGCCTGGTTGATCAGGCTCTGATCCACCAGGAGGCCTGGTCACAGACCGGGCCGCGGGGGCGTTGACCCCCGGAACTCTCTCCAGGTAAACTCCAGGTAATAGCTATGGAGAATGTTGTTGTCATTAAGGTACTTAACTACTTGACAGTACACCACCCTCTCTAGAATTCTGAATATTATACTGAGTATATTAACAGGCCTATAGTTGCTTACATCAGACCTACTATTTTTCTTGAAGATAGGAGCAACTCTGGCCTCCTTGAACCCCTCCGGTACGGTATTAGTGGTAATGGACAAATTTATTATGTACTCACCTATTTGTGGTTGCAGAGGTCGAGTCTTAGCTCCTGGTCCCGCCTCTTCACCGGTTGCTACTGGGCCCTCTCTCTCCCCGCTCCATGAGCTTTATCAAACCTTGTCTTAAAACTGTGTATGGTTCCTGCCTCCACTACGTCATTTTCTAGGCTATTCCACTGCCTTACAACTCTATGACTGAAGAAATACTTCCTAATATCTCTCTGACTCATTTGTGTCTTCAACTTCCAACTGTGGCCTCTTGTTTCTGTGTCCCCTCAACATCCTGTCTTTGTCCACCTTGTCTATTCCACGCAGTATTTTATATGTCGTTATCATGTCTCCCCTGACCCTCCTGTCCTCCAGTGTCGTCAGGCCGATTTCCCTTAATCTTTCTTCATAGGACATTCCCCTTAGCTCTGGAACTAACCTTGCCGCAAACCTTTGTACTTTCTCTAGTTTCTTGACGTGCTTTATCAAGTGCGGGTTCCAAACAGGTGCTGCATACTCCAGTATGGGCCTGACATACACGGTGTACAGTGTCTTGAACGATTCCTTACTAAGGTATTGGAATGCTGTTCTCAGGTTTGCCAGGCGCCCATATGCTGCAGCAGTTATCTGATTGATGTGTGCTTCCAGAGACATGCTCGGTGTTATACTCACCCCAAGATCTTTCTCCTTGAGTGAGGTTTGCAGTCTTTGGCCACCTAGCCTATACTCTGTCTGTGGTCTTCTGTTGTCATGTAGGGGGGTAATGATTGAATAGGATATAAGTGGGGAATATGGGAGTAAGGGATTATGTAGGCAGGGGAGAGGCTGGCGCGGTGTTAGGAGTGAGATGATTAGCGGAGGTAGGTAGGTAATGACAGGTCAGTGGTGACCACCACGACACTCTCATTAACTCTACAATACTCACTAACATATGCCTCGCCCACTCTTCACTCATATATAAACATAATAAAATATAAGAAATATGAATAGCAAGTAACAGGGACAGTGAATATTACTATTCTACTCAAACACAGTTTATTATTAAGTCTTTGTACAATAATATATTTGGGAACAGAACATTATTGTGGTTTAGATAAATGGGGTGGTACACATAAGCAGTGAGACAGGGAATACAATCAACTTGACCAAAATGAATGTAACTTACAATATTGTACAGAGGACAGTTCACTACAGGAACTAAGCCACAGGTCCCAAGACCTACACAGCACGAGTACTGCGCCAAGCCAGTACTCTGCCCAATGCCTCCAACAGTCTCCTCCAGAGACTTCAGCAGCCTTCTCCCGAGCCCTGCACCCCAGCAGCAGCTCAGCTCGAATCTCATGATCATGCTCTTCCTTGGGCTTTTATGGTGGTCCAAGCACCCTCCACAACCACGTGTACGACCTGACGCCTAGGTCTGAGGCGTCAAGAACAAAAGACCTCAGACGTGGGCGTGGCTACAGACGTTTGCCAAGGCAAGGTGTGACCATATAATTGGTTAAATTAGGTCTCCCCAGAGACCTCACAAGCCCAGCTGGACTACATCACACTGTGCCCTTCCCCTATCTTCATGACTTTGCATTTGGCAGGATTAAATTCGAGAAGACATTTGCTGGACCAGGTGTCCAGTCTGTCCAGGTCTCTTTGAAGTCCTGCCTGGTCCTCATCAGATTTAATTCTCCTCATTAACTTCACATCATCTGCAAACAGGGACACTTCTGAGTCTAACCCTTTCATCATGTCGTTCACATATACCAAAAATAGCACTGGTCCTAGGACCGACCCCTGTGGGACCCCGCTCGTCACAGGTGCCCACTGTGATACATCATTATGTACCATGACTCGTTGTTGCCTTCCTGTCAGGTATTCTCTGATCCATTGCAGTGCCCTTCCTGTTATATGCGCCTGATGCTCTAGCTTCAGCACTAATCCCTTGTGAGGAACTGTGTCAAAGGCCTTCTTGCAGTCCAAGAAGATGCAATCAACCCCCCCCTCTCTTCTCGTGTCTTACTTCTGTTATTTTTTCATAAAACTCCAGAAGGTTTGTGAGTACCCAGGATTTTGCCTTCCATGAATCCGTGCTGGTTGGCATTTATACTCTGTTCCATTCATGGGTGCTCCACCTCTCTCCTCCTGATAATCTTCCTCACCATAACTTTGCATACTATACACGTCATGAAAACAACAGGTCTATAGTTTAGTTCCTCTTTTCTGTCTCCTTTTTTAAAAATGGGAACTACATTTTGCCGTCTTCCCTACCCAGGTAGTTGCCAGTTTCCAGGGACGTGTTTGAAGATAGTGGTAAGTGGCATGCCCCAACATATCTGCTCCCACATCTAAGGGACCCACGGGAGATGTTGTCCGGTTCCATTGCCTTTGAGGTATCGATGGTCCCCTTAGCAGTTTCTTCACCACCTCCTCATCCTGTATGTAAGTCGTCCAACACTTGTTGGTGATTCCTTGCTGGTGTCCCCATCCAGATCTGTCCCCCTCAGAGTCCTTCCTGTCCTACTGTAAATACTTCCTTAAATCTCGTGTTGAGCTCCTCCACATACCTCTGATCGTTTCTTGTGAGTTCTCCACCTTCTTTCCCACCTTCCACCTGGTCCTTGACTGTTTCTCCTCCTAATGTGGCTATACAGTATTTTCGGTCAGATTTGACTTTCGATGCTAGTCGTTTTCATACTGGTCGCTTGGGCCTTCTCCTTATCGTGCATACTCGATTCTGGCTCTTCTACTAATCTCATTGTTTTCCTGGGTCCAAGCCACCTGTACTTTTCCATTCCTCTGTGCACTTTAGTTTTTGCCTCCCTACAACTTCGGGTAAACCAAAGGACTCGTTTGGTCTTCTATATTTCTTTTCCCTTGGGAACAAACCTTTCCTCTGCCTCCTTGCACTTGTTCCACATATTCATCATCTCGTTTACTGATTTTCCTACCATTTCTCTGTCCCCACTGAACCACCTGCAGGAAGTTTTTCATACTGCATAGTCCCCCTATTTATAGTTTGGCCTGTCCCCTTCAGTTCCTTTACCTTCTCCACTTGTAACTCACTATAAAATCAAAACTCAGAACCACGTGGATCGCTAGCTCCAAGGGGCCTCTCGTAAGTGATGTCCCTCAATGTCCTGAACGCTCAGGGTGAACACAAGATCCGGGGAAGTCTGCTGGCTCATCCTCCCCCTCTCTCTCTCTCTGGTTGTGTCCCCTGAACAAGTTGATGCATGAGGTTTTCAAGGTATCACATCCATCATCTTGTGCTTCTCCATATTTCGGGACCCCCATGTGGCTCCCAGTTTTCCCAGTCGATCTCCCCCTTAGGTTGAAAATCTGCCCATTAACCAAGTAACTTTGCTGCTGCTCGAGTGAGCTCTTCTTGCCACCTCAGCCAGTGTGTCCACCATCACCCTGTTGTTTTCTTCGTACTCCTCTCTTGGCCTCCTGCAGTTCTTGGTGGGTTGAACATCACTCTCCAATGACTACTTATGTTCTCTCTTTGACGGACCGAATTTGTACCTCCAATGTAGTCTCATCTTCTTTCTCCCAATCATGTCCCATGCCTTCCATTTCCATCAAATCCCCATCGTGTTTTTATGAGCAGTTTGCAACCCCTTCCTCCCCCTCTACTCCTTCTATCTTTCCTCAGGATCTGATACCCTTGAGGGAAGATTGTGTCTGTTTATGTCTCAGCGAGTTTGTTTCTTGTGACTGCTATGATGTCTGGGATTTTACACTGATTCTTTTCGTCACTCCTCATGTTTAAATCGTTATTCCATCCGCGTTTGTGTACCAAACTTTCAGTACTTTCTATCATTGTGGTCATGCAAGATTGGGAAAATTGGGTGGGGGAGGCGAGAGCCTTGGTGGGGGCCTATAAGGGGGCTTGTGTAGGTGGAGTTTGTGACTGATGGGGGTGGGGGTCAGAATGCCTATAAAGGACAGCGTTGGGGTGAGGTTGTGATATAGGGTTGGTGGCAGAGGGAACATGATGGGTTGTAGTATAGGTTACTCAGTTGCGTTGGGGAAATGTCACAGTTGGAGTCTGTTTGGTAGGAAGATTTCTGTGGGGTGTGTTTGCCCTTCCTCCTGTATCAGGGTCCTGCTCATCTTCGTCCATTGCCTCCGTTCCTCCTTGGGCCCGGTCCCCCCCCCCCCCCCCCCTCTGTACCTCTCTTCAGTGTAGTCCTTTCTTCTTGTGTTCTGTCGCGTCGAGGTATACTCTCTGGTGCCACCCACTGTTTGTCCCTCAGTCTTGCTTCTCTTGCAGAATCCTGGTTCGAACTGATTTCTTCCTTGAAAGTTACCTCTAACAGGGAAGGCAGGCCGTATCCTTCCCCGCAAACCCACTCCAATTTCTCTGAAAATTTGGTCAACCTGGGTCAGTATCGCCCTCACCTATTGTTTTCATGATGCCTTCAATCTTTTTTTCTCCTCCTGTTTTATTTCTTCAAAGTTGTCCCCCTTGGCTTTCTTAGAGCCCGTACACAAAAACTGACCTCGGCCCTTTCCTCCTCCCACTGAGTCTCTATCTGCCTTCCTCTGATGCATTTTTATTTCCTTCCATTGACATGTTCTTCCTCAGTCCCTGTCATATCTGAAACTTCTATTCTCAGTGACTAGTCCTTTCATGACCAGCTGTCCCTTGCTACTGCAGTTGGCTGTTAGCACAAATCTCTGCATATACATACCTCATTGTCTTCGACCTGTGCATTTGATCTTAGTGTTGCTCCTTGTCTTTTCCCTGGCCCCACATGGGTCTGATTATGCCGTTCCCGCGACGGCATGTCTCCGTTGTTGCTTCTGTCCCTTGTCATGCGCCTGACATTGAATTTCCTGATTTCAGATCTGAATTCTGTCATTGTCTCTCTAATCAGTTTCAGCTTGCAAGTTTCTCTTCTAAGCACTGTATCCTAGCTTTTGCTGCTAAGACCTGTACTTTCCCACTTCCTGCACTCTTCAGCTATCCGCTCCTCCATTTTCTTACCAAGCTCTACTATCTTCTTCCCTTCCCCACTCTTCGTCCCTTTTTTGGAGCTCTAACTCCAGTCTTTCCTCCCGTTTTGTCTACCAATCTCTGGTTTTCCGTTCTCTAGGGCCCACTTTTTTTTTTTTTTTATTATTATATTATTATTATTATAATTATTATTATTTTATTATTATTATTACCACAGACAGAAGGCTAGAGGAGGGAGAGGTGAGAGGGGAGAGAGAAAGGGTAGAAAGAGGGAGGAAGAGGGAAGAGAAAGGGTAGAAAGGGAAATGTAGGAGAGAGTATGGGGGTGAGGATAAGACCAAAGGGGGAAGAGAGAGAAATGTGAGGGGGAGAGAAAGGAGTAGAGAGAGGGAGAAAGAGAGGGAGAGAGAGGAGAGAGAGGAGAAAGAGGGTGGTGGAAAAGGCCTATGAGAGAGAAAATGCGAGGGAGGGTAGAAATAATAGAAAAAGGGATATGGAAGAGAAGCCTATAGAGAGAGAGCGGGGAGGGATAGAGTTAATGGGAGTGAGAGAGAGAGAGAAGAGAGAGAGAGGAGAGAGAGAGAGAGATGAGAGTGAGTAGAGAGAGATAGAGAGAGAGAAGTAGGGGAATGATGAAAAAGGCTAAGAAGAAGAGAAACGCGAGGAGTGGGGAGAGAGAAAGAAAGGAGGGAGGAGTGAAGGCAAGGAGGGGAGGGTAAAGGTCTGTGGGGGATGGAAAGGTGTGTGGGGGGTAGGGGATGCGGTCAAATTCGCAGGATCAACTGTGTGAAAGAGTGGGTGTGTGTTACTCACCAAGTTGTGGATTCAGGGGTCGAGACTCAGCTCCTGGCCCCGAGTGTGTATGTGTGTGTGTGCGTGGTGTGTTGTGTGAGCACGGGACAGTTTGTTTAATGGTCCCAGAATTACATTTCACCTCTGTGTATCCATAAGACATAAGATACCAATAACACTGAGAGTAATATCAAATACTTATAATACAAGCGTGTGTTAACCGAGTCTTTCTTTCACCCAGTTATGTAACTAACCTTTTTTACTACATGTACCCAATACTTGCTTCTTCAGAAAATTGTACTGTCATTTGTGTCCTAAAACATTTATCTCTCTCGAAACTGTTGTCAGGGCTGTAGTCCCATTACCCGACTTTAATCCTCCTGCCTATTCTTGCTCCTACAAATTTTATCTTCCTACTACTCATCAGGAGTGTTTTTTGTGTATGATAATCGCTCTGGAGCAAGGGTTTGTGATAGCCAGCCACCAGTGATCGCAGGGCCGGCTCTACCACTCTAAACTTCCCGCCAAGCACAAACATTTATTTGTACGTTACAACTCAAGGGGACGTCCATCCTGATGCCTGATGTACGATGCTCGCTGTACGATGCACGCTGTACGATGACTCGTGCACCTCACCTTCCGACTCTGACTTCTTCAGCTATTCTTTTCTCGTTTTGCACTTTTGAGGTCCTCATTTACCCACAACTTACACTTTATACTGCTACTTTATAATTTACACTTCACTTTTTGGTAAGTACACTTCTTATTTGTGATGACACCCAAGCATGTTATGGCGGAAGCAACTTCCTCAGTCCTACTTTGCTGCCACCTCTCTGCTTAGATATATTATGTATATGTATGTATATATACATATATCCCCCTTTCTGGCTTGATGCTTGTTTCATGCTGGGCTGTAGTGCTACCATTACAGTGTTCTCGTTAGCCAACCCTCTAATTCTATTGATTTTTCTCTTTAGTCACAGTCTGCTTTGTACTTTGTATATTTATAACAGTGTGGCAACAAGTGCTAAAGGTAGGCCCAACGAACTGGGCACTTTGAAATTTTGTTGTATAATTTCAGGCTTTCTCTCGCCTTTACTTTATTTTTTTTGCTAATACTTTGGTTATCACTTGTAGGGTTGTTCACTGACGTTGTCACTAACACTGGTTGCTTCTAGCTGTTCCAAGCTCGCCCTAAAAGCACTAAGATCTCGGAGCCAGGCGCTTGTGACCCACTACACTACGTGTGTGTGTGTGTGTTTGTGTATGTGTGTGTGTATATGTACTCACCTATTTGTACTCACCCATTTGTGGTTGCAGGGGTCGATTCATACTCCTGGCCCCGCCTCTTCACTGAATTGCTAGTTAGGTCCTCTCTCCCTCTCTCTCTCCCTGCTCCATGAGCTTTTTTCATACCTTGCCTTAAAACTATGTATGGTTCCCGCCTCCACTACTTCACTTTCTAGGCTATTCCACGGCTTGAATACAGCTATGACTGAAGAAATACATCCTAACACCCTTTGATTTCAATCGGAGTCTTCACTTTCCAATGTGACCTCTTGTGTCCTGCGACCCATCTCAGGAACACCCGTCTATTGTCCACCTTGCTATTCGCACAGTATTTTAATATGTCTTATCATGTCTCCCCCTGACCCTTTCTGGCCTCCAGTGTCTTCAGGCCGATTTTCCTCAACCTTTCTTCGTAGGAGACAATCCCCGTAGCTCGGGGACTAGTCTTGTTGCAAAACCTTTGCACTCTCTCTAATTTCTTGACGTGCTTGACTTAGGTGTGGATTCCAAACTGGTGCTGCAAACTCCATATGGGCCTTGACGTAAATGTATATACAGAGTCTTGAATGCGAATCCTTTACCTGAGGTATCGGAACGCTATCCGAGGTTTGCAGGCCCCGTATGCAGCAGCGGTTTATCTGATTGATGTGCGCACCCCGGAGATATCATCGGTGTTATACTCACCCCCAGATCTTTTTCCTTGAGTAGGTTTGCCAGACTTTGGGCCATCTAAACTATACTGTGACTGAAGTCCTTCTTTGCCCTCCCCAATCTTCATGACTTTGCATTTGGCAGGGTTAAAACTCAAGGAGCCAGTTGCTGGACCAGGCTTGTACCTGTCCAAGTCTCCTTTGTAGTCCTGCCTGATCCTCATTCCGATTTGATTCAGAGTGGGGGCATATTAACTTTCACAACATCCGCAACCAAGGACACTTCTGAGTCTATCCCTTCCCGTTATGTCATTCACATATACCAAAACAGCACCAGTGTCCTAGACATGACCCTTGGAACCCCGCTTGTCACAGGCGGCCCACTCTGACCGCTCGTCACGTACACAGAATCATTGTTGCCTCCCTGTCATATTCTCTTATATCCATTGCAGTGCCCTTCCTGTTATGTTTGCCTGGATCCTCTAGCTTTTGCAGTAACCCTTGTGAGGAACTGTTCGAAGGCCTTCTTGCCAGGCCCAAAAAATATGCAGTCGATCCACCCCTGTCGCTCTTGCTTACTTCTGTCACCTTGTCATAAAACTCTAGTAGGTTTGTGACACAGGTTTTCCCCTTCCCTGAAACATGCTGGTTGTCAATTATACACTTGTTTCTTTTCCAGGTGCTCCACCACTTCCCTTCCTGATGATTCTTCTCCATGACCTTGCATACTATACACGTTGTGGGTTATACAGTCTGTAGTTTAGGGCCGTGCCCATGTCCTTTCCTCCTTTGGAAAAATTGGGACTACATTTGCCATCTTCGCATACCTTCTGGGAGTTGCCAGTTTCAAATGAATTGTTGAAGATCTATGTTAAGGTACACACAATACCTGCTCCCCTCTTGTAAGGTCCCCGAGAGAATGTTGCTGGTCCCACCGCCTTTGAGGTGTCAAGGTTCGCAAGCAGCTTCTCACCTCCTCCTATGTTAATGTACTCATCCACACTTGTTTAGTGCTCCCCCCTGCTATGATTTCCTTCCTGGAGTACCACAGTTTCCACTGTAAATACTTCTTTAAATCTCGTGTTTGAGCTCCTACATACCCTCCGGTACGTTTCTTGTGAATTCCCCCATCACCCTTCCTCATCTATTACCTGGTCCTTGCTGTTGTTCTCTCCTGATGTGGCTGTACAACAGCTTCAGGGTCAGTCTTGACTTTACGAATGCTATGTCATTTTCGTTATTGCGCTAGCCTCCCTTCTTATCTGTGGCATATTCGTTACTGGCTCTCTGCATAATCTCTTTATTTTCCTGGAGTTCTCTTTCTCTGAACCTTTTCCACTCTCTAGACAACACCTAGTTTTTGCCTCCCTACACCTTTTGGGTGAAACAAGGACTCATCTGTTCTTCCCATATTTCTGTTTTCCCTTTGGGAACAAACCTCTCCTCTGCCTCCTTTCATTATGTTGCGACATAGTCCATCATTTCTGTACTGGTTTTCCAGTCATTTCCCTCTTCCCACTGAATGTCTTGAAAGAAAGTTTCCTCAAGGCCTGAGTAGTTCCCCCTTTTGTAGTTTGGTTTTTTCCCACCCTATTCCCTGCTGCTCTCTCCACTTGAGCACACTATGTAGTCGAAGGCACAGAACCAATGATCACTAGCTCCAGGGCCTTTCTTACATGATATCCTCGATGGTCCGAACTACTCAAGGTGAACATAAGGTCCATCTTGCTGGTTCATCCTCTTCTATCTCTCTGGTAGTGGTCTTAACATGTGAATGCACGAGGTTTTCCAGTACCACATCCATCATCTTTGCTCCTCCATGTTTTCGGGACCCCGCATGGGGCTCCAGGTTTTCCCATCAATCCTCTTGTTATTGAAATCACCCATAACTATAACTTTTGCTCCCCCCCATGTGTGCTCTCCAGGCCTACCTCGGCTAGTGTGTCGACCATTGCTCTGTTGCTCTCATCGGATTCTCTCTTGGCCTCCTGCAGTTCTGTGGTGGGTTGTACATTACAGAAACAATCACCTTATGTCCCTCAGACTGGATTGGTTTCCTACTAAGTAGTCCCTTTCGCCGTGCCGTCCATTCCTTCCATTTTATCTCAAACCCCCACTGGTTTTTTAATGAGCATGCAACTCCTCCTCCCCCTTCCTCCCTCTGTCTTCCCTATGAGATTTGATATCAGATGGAAAGATTGAATCTGTTATTATCTGGTTGAGTTTTGTTTCTTGAGTGCTATTATGTCTGGGGATGTCTCTCCCTTTGAATCTTTCCTGCCACTCTCCTCATACTTATTTGTTATTTCGTCTTCATTGTGTATACCACACATCAACTTCTTTTCTAAGATTGTGGTCTGGGAGGTGTTATTGCGGTGGGAAGTGGTGAACCTGATAAGGAACTATGGAGTGCTGTGGGGTAGAGTTTGTAAGCAGTGGGTGGGGGCATTTGGATGTGGGCATGGTAGTTTTGAGTTTTAGGCGTGTTTGGTTGACCTGGTTGGGAGGCTTTCTAAGGAAGTTGTGATGGAGCTGTATTTGATCTTCCTGTGTCTGGGGATCTCCTGTTCTGTCTTCTATCCATCCCCTCTCTTTTCCTCCTTTCGCCTTGTACCATCTCTTTCAGTTTCTTCCTTTCTGCTATGTGTTTTCGTCGGCAGTCGAGATAACACCTTCCTGTATGCCGGCATGTCCCATAATCGTGCTTTCTCCTGCGGATCCTGTTCCGACGAGTCCAATTCATTCCTGAAGGTCACTTTCAACTGGCTGGGGTTTTCTTTTTTTTTTACAAAAACCCCCTATATCTCTCTTCTCCGAAAATTTTCCAGCTGGGTCATGTCAGTCTTCTCCTATTTGCTTTCATGATGCTTTCAATTGCTTTTTTTTCCCTTGTTTTCTTTGCTTCATATGTTTCCCCCTTCAACTTTTCCTGAGCCCCATCCACAAAGACTGACCTCACCCTTTCATTCTCCCACTGCATATATCCCTGTGTATCTCCTCATTCAATTTGTTTCCTCCGATTGGCAGCTTTCCTTTCTTCAGTTTCACTAGCTAATGTACTTGGGCTCAGTGGCCTGTCATTTTTCCTTCTCTCTGCTTTCCCTGGGCTCTGCTGGGGTCTGTTAGGGCCTCCACATATGCATTAGCTCTTTCATTGGCTGCAGTCTCCAACTGATTGAGCTTCTACTTGCAGTTTTTCCTCCTTCTTCCCTAACAGTCCCCTAATTGTGACTGAGGTAGCAGTCTCTGTTGTCAATCCCAAAATGTTCTTTAGTTCTTTTAGGCTGTTTCAGATTTTTCGAGTTCCTCTCTAAACTCTGTATCCTGGCTCTGCTGCTTTGACTTGCACCTCCCCACTTCCTGCATTTTCCATGTCTGTCCCTCTCCCATTCTCATGCTAAGTTCTTCTAGTTTCTTTTTCCCATTCATGTTCCCTTTTTTGGTGAACTTCTGCTGCCCAATCTTCCTTTGCAGTTCCACCTCCGTCCCTCGGTTTTTCTTGTAGCTGCTCTTTGGCAAACCCTTTTTTGTTTTATACTGATTACCTCAGAGTGGGAAACCTATGTAAATTCTGGTATGTAGGTAGTATTGTGTATGTCCAGAGTGTGGGGGGAGGTAGAAGAGGAACTGTGGCTATGTGGGAGAGTATGGGGAGGGGGGGGGGGAAGGAGGGAGAAGCAAGTGGGTGAGTGGGAGATGGAGAGGGGAAGGAGTGAGATGTGGGGAGGGGGAGGGTGAAAGAGGGAGGGAGGGATCAGGTAAGGATTGGATGTCCGGTGGGAGGGGGGAGTGATATTTGTGAGTCAGCAATGTGTGTGTGTGTGTGTAGTATGGCAATGTGTGTGTGTGTATGTGTGTTGTGTGTGTATTTGTGTGGTGTGTGGTGTCTTGTGTGTGTATGTTTGTGTGTGTGTGTGTGTGTGTTGTGTGTGGTTGTGTGTGTTGTGTGTGTGGTAGTGTGTGTTGTGTGTATGTTGTTGTGTGAGTGTGTGAGTGTGTGTGGTGTGTGTGTTGTGTGTGTGTGAGTGTGTGTGTGCATTGTGAGCATGTGTGTGTTTTGTGTGTGATGTGTGGTGTGTGTGTGTGTGTTTGTGTGTGTGGTGTGTGTGTGTGTGTGTCTTGTGCTGTAATGACTGGCCGCAACTCTTGTGACCTGAACCACAACCACCTGGGACTTGACCCTCGTACCGTCCTTACAAGTTGCCCTTAAAAGTTTTGTCCGCCACTTCCTTATGTAATACTCCGCCTTGTGAGTTGTGTGTTGTGTGTGTGTCTGGATTTAAGTATCAATTATTGCTGGTTATTATCCTGTTCCATGTTCACATTGGGAGAGGACTTCCTAGCTTCCTAAGTATCTTACTGCTAATAACTAGCAGGAAATAATACTACTCTACTCCTCTCTGGACTCTACATTCTCTACACTCTCGACACCACATATTCACTATGTCTATGCTATTTCTAATCTAATTCTGGTAATAGCTAGCAGGAGTGGAGTGAACCAGTAATCAAACAGTATGCAATGCCAGCCATGGCCTTCACCATGCAAACCACAAATAGTCGAATGAAACGTTGCACTCAATGGGTGCGGTGACCATTGCCAGTTGCCACTGCTGATGACGAAGTCCAGTCGTACTAAGGCCTTAAATCCCTATTTTGAGAAACCTTCACCCTGCCGTGTTGTTTATAACCATATATTCTCATACTCCCGCTTCCTCACGCGATTTCACTTCTTCACTGATGATAGTATACACTCACATTATATACACTTCACTTTATATGTATAGATGGCACACAACTGTCGTGACCGTCCTTTTTCAGCCTACCGCTGCCAATTGGCAACAGCGCCCTAAGACCCCCAACGTTTGCGCTTTGAATATTTTTGATTTCAGCTTTCCTCTCACTTTTTTTAACTAATAACTTTAATTACACTCTAGTATTGTTCACTGACGTTCCACTACCACTGATTACCGCTAGCTGTTACTGCCTTACAACGCTAAGGTTCTCGGAGCCTTGTCGTGTGTGTGTGCATGTGTGTGTGTGTGTGTGTGTGTGTGTGTACCACCTAGTGTACTCACCTAGTTGAGGTTTGCGGGGTCGAGACCGAGCTCCGGCCCCGCCCTCTTCACGATCGCTACTAGGTCACTCTCCTGAGCCGTGAGCTTTACCATACTGTGTGTGTGGTGTGTGTGGTGTGGAGTGTGTGTGTGTGTGTGTGTGTGTGTGTGTGCCGGGCTACTTCCTCAGTCCAGTTACCGAACACTGGTGCACTGCATGACTGAAACCCTTCGTTATCACTCTTCGCACGAGGACTGCCAACAGCTGTTACCGGGGCTCCATATTGTACCACGATACACTTTATTTTCCAGCGTTAAGCCTCATGGAATATAAATTATCATGGGAACTCTTGTATACAAATGAAGGTTTTTCCGTGAAATATTAAAATATTAAAGGAAAGGCTTTACAAATATGCTTGAGTAACAAGCAGATTGATTAAAATTCTACCTCTGGAATTTAAAAATCGGCTTCTGTAGGTCAATCTTGTAGATTTTTCGATATAATTAAAATCACAAAAATGTGGACTTGAATCTGTATATATAAAAATTCGTAAGGACGTAGCAGTTACACATGTTTGCTAGTAACATGACCTCGAGGGCTACAGCACCTTGCTAGGGTGCCTTTGCAGGTGTACCATGGATGGTGTCTTTCATTACTCAAGTCCGTCATGCACTATGTAAACAGCCACAGCTGCTGTGCACCAGTGATGTTACGTAGAGTACGCTACACTAATCAATAACCCAACACGCAGTCTTCATTATCCCAACGTAACATTACACTAACATTAGTGTGTACTCACCTATTTGTACTCACCTATTTGTGGTTTGCAGTGTTCGATTTTCACAGCTCCTGGCCCCGCCTCTTCGCTGAATTTGCTACTAGTTCCTCTCTCTCACCTGCCCATGAGCTCTTATCATTACATCGCCTTAAAACTAGTATGGTTTTCCTGCCTCCATCACAATCACTTTTCTAAGGCTATTCCCAGGCCTGACTACTTAATTACAGAAGAAATACTTCCTAACATCCCTTTGATTCAATCTGAGTCTTCCAACTTCCAATTGGCCCTCTTGTGTCTGTGTCCCATCTCTGGAACATCCCATCTTTGTCCAATCCACGTCTATTTCCGCGCAGTAATTATATGTCGTTATCAGTCTCCCCTGACCCTCCTGTCCTCCAGTTGTCGTCAGGTCAGGCCGATTTCCCTCAACCTTTCTTCATAGACAATCTCCGTAGCTCTGGACTATCTTGTTGCAAACCTTGCACTTTTCTCTAATATTCTTGACGGTGCTTTGATTAGGTGTGATTCAACAGGTGCTGCATACTCCAGTATGGCCTCTGGACTGGGGTGTAGTGGGTTTCGAGCCCCGTCATGAGCGTGTTTCTTACACCTACAGTTCTTTGTTCACCGAGCATAAAGTACCTGCATGTTAGCTGACGTGTGAGTCCGGATCCTGGAGAGAAGATTAAAGAACTCAGTGGAAATAAAAACAAGTCCCTTGATGATGCGACTGACTTTTATTGGGTTGTTCCTGGGTGGATAACTTTTTCCCTGGGTTTTAAAATCTGAACAACCCCAAAATATTGATCTGAACTAGTTAAATAAGGTGCCATCTTTTAAGAGAGACCCGTGTCCAGAAACAGTTGTCCCTTTTCCTTTGTATTTAATCTTAGACGCTCCTGTGTGGTTATCCAATTTTGTTAGGGTTGGAACTCCTACCTTCACGTCTTTTGATGTGATCTTTATGTATTTTTATTGATTGAACTGGTAAGCCGGGGTCAGACCTCTCGGAGGAAAGGGCTCAAAGGTTCACAGATCGTCTCGTCCAAATATCATCTTCTCTGGTAACCAAAATATTCAAATTGTGTATATAATATATAAATATATATATAAATATACAATTATATATACACATAAAAAAAAAAAAAATTTATATATATAATATATAATATATATATATATATATAGAAATATATATATATATATATATATATATATATATAAATATATATACATATAAATATAATAATATATATATATAATAGTATATATAATATATATATATAAAAATATATATATATAATATATATATATATATAAATATATATACGGACACTGCACCTAGCCAATCAGCAGTCGAACCAATGCATGCTTTGGCCTGCCTCATGATATCAGGCCAAATGCAAAACATGGGTTCGAATCCTGGCTAGGCTCAGTGTTGTTATCGTTTATTGATAAGTACCACTATGTTCGTGGTAACAATAATAAATAATTAGATATAATATATATATATATATAATATATAATATATATATATATATATATATATATATATTATATATATCCAGTGGTCCCCCGCTTTTCGTGTTTCCCGGCAATCGTACAATTCGCCAATCATACGAGGTATTTTCGTATTAAACATGGACTCTCGATTTTCATAGGTTGACTCGCGAGTTGTAGTTTCTCTGGGACGCGTACCCACGGCGTAGCCAGGGCAGCACCAGTCGGCTATTGTTTTACCCAGTGACGAAGGTCCCCTCACATCTCCAGCAAAAATATTTCATAATATTCCATTTATTTTAGTGCTTGCAAGTACTAAATAAGCTACCATGGCTCCAAAGAAAGCTCCTAGTGCCAAGCCTGTGGTAAAGAAGGTGAGAAATACGTTTTAATTTAAGAAAACCATCATTGAACAATATGAAAGTGCTGCAAGTGTGGCCGAACTGTCCAGGATGTATAAGAAACCCTACACAACCTTATGTTCCATGTGGCCAAGAAAAATGAAAAAAAGGGAAAGCTGCTGTTGCAAAGGGAGAAACTATGCTGACAACAATGAGATCCCAGTACTGGAAAGGTTGAGAAGTTATAATTGGTTTGGATAAATAGAAACAATTAGCAGGAATACCTTATGACTTCTTTTAAATTTGTGAAAAGGCTAGGCATTTGCATGAAGATTTGGTAAAGAAATTGCCTGCAAATAGTGGTGAAGTGAGTGAATTTAAGGCCAGCAAAGCTGGTTTGAGAGATTTAACAACCGTACTGGCATACCCAGTGTGGTAAGGCATGGTGAGGCTGCCAGTTCGGGCCACAAGGCGGCTGAAAAATATGTGCATGAATACCAGGATACATAGAGGCTGAAGGACTGAAACCTGAACAATTTGTTCAATTGTGACAAAACCAGGCCTCTTTTGGAAGAAAATGCCAAAGAGGACCTTCATTACACAAAGGAAAAGGAAATGCCGGACACAAGCCTATGAAAACAGGCTAAACGCTAATGTTCTGTGCTAGTGCTAGGGGGGAAATTTCAAAGTGAAGCCATTACTAGTGTACCTTTCGAAAATCCCAGATTTGTTCAGGAAAAAATTTATGAAGAGTAGATTGTGTGTGTTTTGGAAATCTAATAGTAAGGCATGGGTCACGAAGGAAATTTTCGTCGAGGGTTCAATGAAGTGTTTGGCCCTAGTGTGAAGGATATCTCCTGGAAAAGAAATTGGATCTCAAGTGCCTGCTAGTAAGGGAAACAATGCACCTGCTCATCCTCCAAACTTGGATGACCTAATTTCGAGGAGGTTTGGGTTTCATCACAGAAAATTTTCTTGCCCCCGAATCCCCACTCCTCTCCTCCAACCCATGGACCAGCAGGTTTTTGGGCAAACTTTAAAAAACTCACACAAAAGAAAATGTATCACGGGTGCTTGACCGTGACCACAGACACTCATTTGACCCTAAGGGAATTTTGGAGAGAACACTTCAGCATCCTCCACTGCATAACCCTTATAGGTATGGTTTTGGGAGGGAGTGACTACCAGGACTTTGAACTCTGCCTGGAAAAATTGTGGCCAATTGTGTCGACAAGAGGGGTTTTGAAGAAATTTGGGACTGACCCTAATGAGCCTATGTCTGTTGTAAAATCAATTGTGGCACTGGGGGGTTCCATGGGGGTTTGGATTGAGTTGGAGGATGTGGAAGAATTGGTTTGGAAAAACCACAATGAAGAGCTCACCCACTGAGAGCTGCAAGAGCTTCAGCAGGGAAAAGCAACACATCGCAGCTCAGAATCTTGCTGCAGAGGAGGAGGAAGAGAGATGGAAAAAGGTGCCTTCTTCAGAAATTAAAGAGATTTTTTACTATGTGGGGTAAGATGGAAAGCTTTTTTTGGAGAAACATCACCCTAACAAAGGTTGTTGCAAGCCAGGTGGCAACATGTACAGTGACAAAGTCTTGGCCATTTTAGGGGAAATGTTAAAGAGACGCCAGAAACAGAGCTCTCTCCACAGTTATTTTGTGAGACAGGAAATCCAGTGACTCTCAAGGGTGTCCTAGTGGCATTAAGAAACAAGGAAAAAGAAGCAACCCCAGAAAAGCAAATGGTACCTGAGGGGGTTTGCTGGAAGGGATTCCCCTTTCCCAAACTATAAACAATCCACTCTCTCTCCTCCTCCAGTCTCCCATACACCCAAGAAGAATCTCCAATAAAGGTAATGTTATGCTGTTAATGTTCATCATCATTTCCCATTGTATTGTTTATGTACTACATGCATATTTCATGTTAAATTTTTTTTTGTTTTAATACTTCTGGGTGTCAGGAACGGATTAATTGTATTTACATTATTTCTTATGGGGAAAATTGATTCGTAAATCGTAAATTTCGTTTGTAGTAACGGCTCCAGGAACGGATTAATTACGAACAACGAGGGACCACTGTATATACATTCATCATTCAACACTTTCACCTCACTCATACATAATCACTGTCTTTGCAGAGGCGCTCACATAAGACAGTTTAGAAGTCCCTCCAAACTGCCAGTATCCCAAACCCCTCCTTTAAAGTGCAGGCATTGTACTTCCCATTTCCAGGACTCAAGTCCGGCTAACCGGTTTCCCTGTATGCCTTCAAAAAATATTACCCTGCTCAAACTCCAGCAGATAGTCGGGTTCCAAAAACCATTCATCTCCATTCACTCCTATCTAACACGTTCATGCACGCATGCTATGAGTCCAAGCTCCTCGCCCACAAAACGTCCTTTGCCCCCTCCCTCCAACCTTTCAGAGGACGACTCCTACCCCGCCTTCTTTTCCCTGCAGATTTATACGCTCTCCAAGTCATTCTACTTTGATCCATTCTCTCTAAATGACCAAACCACCTACACAACCCCTCTTCACCCATCTGACTAATACATTTAGTAACTCCACACCTCCTCCTAATTTCCACACTCCGAATTCTCTGCATAATATTCACACCACACATTGCCCTTAGACAGGACATCTCCACTGCCTCCAGTCACCTCCTCGCTGTAGCATTTACAACCCAAGCTTCACACCCATATAAGAGTGTTGATACCACTATACTTTCGTACATTCCTTTTTTTACCTCCATGGATAACGTTTTTTGTCTCCACAGATATCTCAACGCACCACTCTGTTTTTTTCTTTCATCAGTTTTATGGTTAACCTCAACCTTCATAAACTCATCTGCTGACAAATCAACTCCCAAATATCTGAAAACATTCACTTCTTCCATACTCCCTCTCTCAAATGTGATATCCAATTCTTCTTTAAACCGTTTGATACCCTCATCACCTTACTTTTATTTATGCTCACTTTCAACTTTCTACCTTTGCACACCCTCCCAAACTCATCCACTAACCTTTGCAACTTTTCTTCAGAATCTCCCATAAGCAAAGTATCATCAGCAAAAAGTAACTGTGTAAGATCCCATTTTGTACTTGATTCCCTATAATTTTATCCCACCCCTCTCCCCAACACCCTAGCATTTATTTCTTTTATACAACCCCATCTATAAATATATTAAACAACCATGGTGACATTACACATCCTTGTCTAAGACCTACTTTTACCAGGGAAGTAATCTCCCTCTCTCCTACACACCCTAACTGAGCCTCACTATCCTCATAAAAACTCTTTACAGCATTTAGTAACTTACTACCTATTCCATACACTTGCAACATCTGCCACATTGCTTCCCTATCCACTCTATCATATGCCTTTTGTAAATCAACAAATGCAGTGAAAACTTCCCTACCTTTATCTAAATACTGCTTTAATGTAAACACTTGATCTACACATCGCCTACCCACTCTAAAGCCTCCTTGCTCATCTGCAATCCTACTCTCTGTCTTTCAATAATAATCCTACAGTACACTTTACCTGGTATACTCAGTAAACTTATTCCCCTATAATTTTTACAATCTCTTTTATATAAAGGAACTATACATGCTCTCTGCCAATCCCTAGGTGCCTTCCCCCTCTTTCATACACTTATTAAACAAAAATACCAGCCACTCCAACACTATATAATATCCCCCTGCTTTTAACATTTCTGTCATGATCACATCAGTTCCAGCTGCTTTACCCCCTTTCATTCTATGTAATGCCTTATGCACCTCCCCCACACTCACATCCTGCTCTTCTTCACTCCTAAAAGATGTTATACCTCTTCGGTCAGTGCATGAAATTACCGCCTCCGTTTCCTCATCGACATTCAAAAGTTCCTCAAAATATTCCCGCCATCTACCCAATACCTCCATCTCCCCATCTACTAACTCTCCTACTCTGTTTTTAACTTACAGATCCATTCGTTCCCTAGGCTTTCTTAACTTGTTTCACTCCAAAATTTTTTCTTATTTCAGCAAAATTTCTGGACAGTGCCTCTCTCACTCTATCATCTGCTCTCCTTTTGCATTCTCACCACTCTCTTCACCTTTCTTTTACTCTCCATGTACTCTACTCTTCTTATAACACTTCTGCTTTGTAAAAACCTCTCATAAGCTACCTTTTTTTCTTATATCACACCCTTTACTTCATCATTCCACCAATCACTCCTCTTTCCTCCTGCACCCACCCTCCTATAACCACAAACTTCTGCCCATCATTCTACTACTGCATTTTTAAAACTATCCCAACCCATTTCAACCCCGTCCCCTACAACTTATACTTGCACTAGCCCACCTTTCTGATAATAGTTGCTTATATCTCACCCTAACTTCCTTCTCCCTTAGTTTATACACTTTCATAACATCCACAATCATCTCTTTCTTATCATTCGCACAACATCCACAGACATTCAAACATTCCACTTCGATGTTTTTCTTCTTTTTCTTTTTAGTAAGCTATAACGTGAAAAGGGATTACTAGGCCATTGTTCCCGCCATTTTAGTTAACTTTTACAACACACATAGATATAAAAGGAAAAGCAATAAGAACAAAAACTATTAAGATAAAATCAAAGAAAACTCAGATGAGTGTGTATAAATAAACATGTACATGTATGTGTACAGAGAACTTTCACGGCGCGCATAACGGAGATAAAACACCTTAATTACTGGGAGCGCTTGAGGTTCCTAAACCTGTATTCCCTGGAACGCAGGAGGGAGAGATACATGATTATATACACCTGGAAAATCCTAGAGGGACTAGTACCGAACTTTCACACGAAAATCACTCATTACGAAAGCAAAAGACTTGGCAGACGATGCACCATCCCCCCAATGAAAAGCAGGGGTGTCACTAGCACGTTAAGAGACCATACAATAAGTGTCAGGGGCCCGAGACTGTTCAACTGCCTCCCAGCACACATAAGGGGGATTACCAACAGACCCCTGGCAGTCTTCAAGCTGGCACTGGACAAGCACCTAAAGTCAGTTCCGGATCAGCCGGGCTGTGGCTCGTATGTTGGTTTGCGTGCAGCCAGCAGCAACAGCCTGGTTGATCAGGCTCTGATCCACCAGGAGGCCTGGTCTCAGACCGGGCCGCGGGGGCGTTGACCCCCGGAACTCTCTCCAGGTAAACTCCAGGTGTAGTGTAACCTAAGTGTAAGTAGAAGTAGCAAGACGTACCTGTAATCTTGCATATTTATAAGACAGACAAAAGACACCAGCAATCCTACCATCATGTAAAACAATTACAGGTTTCTTTTTTACACTCGCTTGGTAGGACGGTAGTACCTCCCTGGGTGGTTGCTGTCTACCAACCTACTACCTAGGATATATATATATATATATATATATATATATATATATATATATATATATATATATATATATATATATATATATATATATATATATATGCAAAACAACCACTCTGAGAGAATAGAGAAATTCCAAGCGCTTTCGTAACTACTCACATTATCAAGGAACTATGAAAGTAAAGCATCCAAGGAAGGTATATAAGGGGTCTGGCCAACACCTCACTATCAGATCCCACAACGGTTAAACACCTGACGCGCGCCGACCTGACTGGACAGGTCCTTCGCACAACCACCAACAAACTACTTTACCCAAGAAAATTTTTAAAATTATTATTTGTCCAGTGTATTATTAAATTCTTCCCAAATTCTAATAATAAAATTTGGGAAGATCGCCAAGATCGCAAGTTCTGCCTATTCGGCACGACATATATATATATATATATATATATATATATATATATATATATATATATATAATATATATATATATATATATATATATATATATATATAACGACACTTCACTGGTCAAGGACTCGAACCCATGGTCATTACGCTGAGGTCAGTGGTCACATGTGGTCATACGTGTCCTAAGCTGTCTGGGATTAGCGTTGGGTGTTACCTAGCACCATGGCTTGTTGTAGTGTTTTAAAATCTCAGGTTAAAGTGTTGAAGAAGGAGATTCTACTTCTTCAGGAGGAAAATAGGAGGCTGAAGCTTCGTCTAGATAAGTTTGGGAGTGAGTGTGAGATGGTGGTAGCTGATGAGGAGGAAAAAGTTACCAGCAGTGATTTGGAGAGTGGCAGCCGCTTTAAGTGGCAAGTGGTTCACAATTCAGGAAGAAGGATGATAAGGAAGGTTAATAGAAAAGATGTTAAAGTCGGAAATCGATTCTCTGTTCTCCAGGACGAGTGTACTGCAGTGGTTAGTGAGGTTAAAGGTACCACTGACTTCTAAGCTTATCAAGGTAAGAATATTCTGATTGTGGGAGATTCTCAGGTAAGATATATGGACCATGCTTTTTGCAAAAGACATACAAAGATCAGACAGAGGGTGTGTCTCCCAGGAGCTGGTGTTGGTGACACAGTTAGCAGCTTGGATAATATTATGTCATGCAATGGGAACAAACCCATCATCTGTCTTAGTGCTGGTGGAAATGACATCGGGAATGGCAGGAGACAGGAGCTACTGGATAAGTATAGGTCAACCATAGATGTAGTCAGGTCTAAGGGAGGGATCCCAATCATATGTAGCATCTTGCCTAGAAGGGGAGTGGGCAATGAATGGATGTCTCGGGCAATTAGTATTAATATCTGGCTAGACAGGTACTGTAAGGAACTTGCAATCCTATTCATTGATAACTGGGACATATTTTATGGCAAGCATGATATGTATGCAAGGGATGGGATTCATCTCTCTGGGGCTTGAGTGGTTGCATTAGCCAATTCGATTGAGGGGGTCATTGATGACTTGTCTAGGCCTTTAAACTGATAGATTATAGAGGTATGGGTGTCTGTGGGAAACAGTCAGGCTGCAGTACTAGGGTTGAAAACAGCAGATATAACCAGGATACCTCAGGGATATGTTTAAAAGACAATATTCGATGTAAAGTTCCTAGTAAAGGCAAATCAATTGATCAACAAGCAAAGAGAGATAGTAGAGGGCAGTGAGGGACTAGCTCCTTTAAGGTTTACTATACAAATAGTAGGAGTCTAAGAAATAAGAAAGATGAGCTAAGATTACTTGCAAGTGCAGGTAAGATAGATATTATTGCAATAACAGAGATCCGGTTCAACTTGAAAGATAGAGAAATGTCCTTTGAATGCAACATACAGGTTTATAAACTATTCCATACTGATAGGGTCAACAGGAAGGGTGGTGGAGTGGCGATGTATGTCAGAGATAATTTAAATTGTTGTGTTAGACAAGATATAAGATTAGAAACATGTTTGGCTACAGTTTCTCGAGGGTCGTGAAAAGTTAATTTTGGGTGTGATTTATACTCCCCCAAACCTTGATAGAAAGTGCAGTAAGCTGCTATGTGACGAAATTCATAAGGCATCTACATATGAAAATGTTGTGTTAATGGGAGATTTTAACTTTAGGCAAATTGATTGGAACAGTGTGACAGGAAATCTTGAGTCTAGTGACTTTCTTGATACGGTTCAGGACTGCATTTTAAAAGAGTTTGTGACAGAACCAACTAGATGAAACAACCTGCTTGACTTGGTTCTTCCCAACAAAGAATCACTAGTTAATAATCTTGAGGTTAATGATGAGCTAGGGGAAAGTGATCATAAATCACTTAGTTTCAATATATCATGGAATTACCCGGATAACTGCAATCAAATATCTGTCCCAGACTTTCGCTTGGCCGATTTCACTGGACTGAAAAATTATATGGGTGGGCTAAATTGGGATGTCCTGACTATGGGTCAGGTAGGCGATCTTGGTTGCCAATATGACGTTTTTCAGAGCATAGTTCTAGCTGCCCAGACAACTTTTGTTCCGAGTAGGGAAATTAGATCTAACAAAAATTATCCCAAATGGATTAACAATAGATTAAAACATATCATTGGTCAAAAGAGAGGCATATATAGGCATATCAAAAGAGGGAAGGGGCAGTTAAGAAATCAATATATTCAATTAAAAAAAGAAATAAAAAAAGGATTAGGAAAAACAAAAAGGGATTATGAGGCTAAGGTCGTAAGGGATTCGAAGACTAACCCAAAAGGGTTCTTTCAGGTATACAGAAGTAAGATTAGGTACAAGATACGCCCACTTAAGATGGTAGTTTGGAATGGGGTAATATCCCATGGAGCAAGAAGTGCCTCTGTTGCCTAACTTGAAATAGATCATGTAGCTGGTTCATGCGGAGGTCGGTTCCAGTTTTTCTGATGCATCTGGAAGGATGTTCACCAGTGCTGAGGAAAGTTTAGAGGGCTTCTGTGCAGGGGTTTGAATGGGCTAACCTAAGCATATTGACCCCAATAAGGATATTTCAGTAATACGATCTCTAATGCTTGGAATATTAAGTTCTTTCCGCATATTTAAAATTTTGACAGTACGAGGGCATCCTAGGATGATCCTCATTGCTTCGTTTTGCAGTTTTTCCAGCCCTCCAAGCTTCCAGTCAGACACAAGAGCAAGTAGTGGCGCAGCATACTCAACCAATGATCTAATATAAGCAAGATACATCATTTTCACAATTTTAACATTAGCTCCATACCTGGGGTGAAGCCCTGACACAACTCTAAGTGCTCTCAGCCTTTCTTTGTATTGGCGACAAAGTCTCGTTATAACAGGTCCAAACAGTGGAACCTGAAAGCCAAGATACCTGTATTTGCTTACATATTCTAGAAGAGACCCATCATTCAACTTTATCTGACGAACTGTGCCTCTGTCGAGGAGGACGCCTGTTGAGTATCTTTGCTTTATCAGTAGAGATTATCAACCCCAGGTCCTGACACGAGGCTAGTACATGATTAAGAATGTTTTGGGTGTTGGAGAATCCGGTGGTGTGAATCATTATATCATCAGCAAAACTAATAATATAATGATGGGGCTGGCTAGGCATAGCATTAAGTAAGGCATTAATTAGAATATTGAATAGGGTGGGACTGAGCACACCTCTCTGTGGGGTTCCTAATTCAAAATCTTTAGTTACACTTCTATGCCCCTGGAACAACGCAGACGACTTTCTGTTGGACAGGTAACCTTTAATCCAGCGGAGAAGCCACCCTCCAACATCCATTCTGGCAAGTTCACTAATGATTACATGTCGGTTGGCTACATCAAAAGCGGATTTAAGATCAAGGAAGGTAGTATATGAGTTGTCAGTGTGCAGAGTGAGAAAGGTGGTAATGCAATGATGCACACTCCTTCTGTGGAAAATACTGTATATTTTCCGGAAATACGGTAATTTATAGGTAAATAGATGCCCTATATTGTATTTAATAAAAGTGTATTTTTAAACAGGGGAGTCGCCATTTTGTTTGAATAAAGTAAGCCGTTAATTAATAATGTGAAGAATTTTCGTGCTCTAGAGGTTAAAATTGGGTTGACACCTCTCAAATAGCAGGCGAAATTGTTGGACGTGCATTCCTGCATAACTTGAGATATCAGGCGACTGGATAAGACAGCTCCAGGAACCTCAGATAAGTCTGTTATGTTATAACTCTGGTCAGTTGTTATTTTCATGTATAGACAGTGAGGTTTTCTGAGTATGATACAACTTAATCTCCAGTCAAATTGGTGAGTGTTATGATTAAGATATATTCTCCTTCTGTTATATAAATGTGTGTATATACTATAATCCTTTTTTAATTTTAATATACAGTCCACAAATTTATATATTTACCAGTATTCCTGGTGATGTATATTTCATTTAATTAATAGGTCCAGAACAACTTGTGGATATGACAGTGGTAGGTATGGAAGGGGGACATTTTTTGCGACCTAGGTGTCCCAAATTCCTACTTGTCTAACTGATAAATAATAATTATCTATGTTCATTTACTGTTATGTACATAATGATACATCCAAGTAAATGCAATTTTCCACACCTTCCATGCATGAAGCCATGCAACCGGGGAGACAAAAATTGCTTAATTCTGTGGATAAGACGATTAAGAATCAGCCTTTCGAATGTTTTACACAAGCAGCTAGTAAGGGATATTGGGCGAAATGAGTTTTGTTGATTGGGCTTCGGAATGGGAATAATGAGGCTGTTGGTCCATGATTTAGGGAGCTCCCCAGTGACATAACTGATGTTATATAATTCAAGGAAAGGATTACCTAGTACTCGACACAGTAATCTGAGTATGTTGTAAGTAATACCATCCTCCCCAGGCGACATTGAGCTTCCCTTTGTTAGTGCTGCATCAAGTTCAAAGTTAGTGAAAGGAAAGTTACAGTCATCTTCCTTGCTGAGCATAAAACAAATCAGTCTCTCCCTTGCATCACATTTGTCCATTAATTTCGCCTGTGTGGTACTGGGAAGACTGTCATAGCTAGATGTAGCAGCCCAAGCACTGACTAATTCATTCACCCTACGCAAGGTATGAGGGTGCGCGATCTGCCCAGTTCTGTGACTCTTAATTCTATTTATGTCCCTCCATGCCCGGCTAAGTGGGGTGTGAGCATTGAGACCGTTGACAAATTGTTGCCAGTCTGTTTGCCGCAGCTCTGTCATACGGTCTCTGGCAGCAGCAAGGGCAGTTTGGAAGAAGCTCAGCATTTCAGGGGTACGATTGTTTCTATAGGCTAGGCCTAGTCTGCGAGCAGTACGTTTCAGTGTACGAAGTTTAGAATCATTGTAATAGGTATGGTTTTTATAGGAGGTATGATTATTATGGAAGTTAGTTGGATTTAGAGTAGTAGGAGGTTTCAGAGGCGGCTCTACGTAGTTCTGAATACTGCTCACAAGGTCATTGTTAAAGGTCTCAATAGAGGAACACTCATAGGAATTATACCAGTCAGTCACATGTGCAATAAAGTCATCATGCTGATCAGTGGGAACATTAAAACGTTTCCGTTTGAATATCCCACAAGGAAGGATAGTATTACCAATATCTAGTGAGGTTAGCCTAGGGAAATGATCTGATGATATATCTGTTACAATGAAAGACTCACAGCTGGCACAAGTAATGATGAAGCCACGACACAGATCAAGGACACCTCCATAGATATGTGCGAGTTCAAGGTCACCTACAATTCTACTAAAGATGCACATCACTGACTAACTTTTGCTAGTTGTTATACACTTATTATTCCATTTAGAAAAAAACTCTCGCCATTTGGCACACTAATCACCATGCTCTTACTTTAACCGAGGTGTTCTGTTCAGTGTACAATGATGGTGTCGTGAGCGACCACTACCTCTCCCCCCTCCCTGAGAGTTTAATGAATATTGTACGAATTAAAATGTTTTAAATTATCCGTAGACAAGTGAAGTGTAGCTTGAATGACCCCTCGTAAAGTAGATAAGCTTTAAACTTAACGAACTATTACTCAGTGGATTCTGTGCTAGTTTTATTAAAGCACTAAGAAACCATCTTGAGTAGTTACACCTTCAGGTGAAGGTGAAGCTGAGAGAAGCTAGGAAGAAGATGCAGTCTCTTATAAGAATAAAGAAGAGGGTACCAGTTATGGTCTGGAAGGATATCGTTCCAGACTATGGAGCTGAACTCTTCTCCAGGCTGAGGGACTGACCACCTCAAATACTTGTTCTCCAAGGTTGATGGACTGATTACATCGTCATTATTTCACTACCATACCTGTTCCTTCTGTATTTGACCGAAGAAGCCTACCGTGTAGGCGAAACTGATATGTCTTAATCTTCAGGATACCAACTGCAGCAGAATGAAAAGACGGAAAAAATAAATCTGAAAATAAAGAAGTTTTTAAAAGTAGATTTTAAAAAATTACTGTATTCCCTTTTGATTCATTGCTAGAAGGGTTTTTGGCTGAGGAATCTCTATTAAATTTATGGACAGGGTTTTCTGTAGAAAGGTTGAAAAAGTGGGCAGTGTGTGGTGTGCTACTTTTGTGGGACTAAAAATATGATAGAAGATTAAAAAAAACATTAAAAACGGGTTTAAGGAAGCACCCGGCCTCAGTTGGAAAAAAATGATGCTGAGAATTTTAGAGAATCCTGGTCCAGGGATTCCTAATCTGTGCTGAGAACCTCCAGAAAACATCACTTGAAATAATAGTTTTCCCCGGATTACTATACCTGTTACCCCCCCACTACTACTAACCTACATACTTACTACTACTACTACTATCTATACTACTAATACTCTGCGCATTATTTATTGCTACTACCACAACTTTTATCAACAGTCCCTCATTTAGGGACACGTCGCCTTACCCCCTCGTGCCCCTTTTATCGTAGTGTTTGTTTTGGGTTGACAAACACCCGGGTAAATGTCTTCTAGTTGCACATGTGTCCAAAAATAAAACATATTACGGTAAAAACCCAATTTTTAAATAGAAAGCCAAACCAGTTTTCTTTTGTTCTTATGTTCGCGTAAGCATTACCCAAAATTTTCCAGGTGGTTTTTGTATGGTATTTTAAATTTGGTGGAAAACTTGTTCCAGTACTCCAGCTTAACCACTGAGGGGATTACATATGCAAAGGCCCGCGTTCCCAGACATTTTTTCTGACGAAAAAAAGCGCTGTTGTCTACAAGAACCCTTTTTGAATTGTAAAACTTTGGGGCGTGTGGGACTCTGGACGTTTGGTTTTACACCTGCTGAACCGGATGTGTAAGACTCAGGACGTGCAAGCGCTGGATGTTAAGGACTTGGACGCCGGGGAAATGTGGACGTGTGGACCCCGTACATGGGGGCCCCTTGCAGTTAGCTGACTGGAGTAATACTTCAGGTGATACAGTGAAGACAAAATCAACATCAACCACCGGGGTCGCAGGTGAGCCAGACATCTTCGTATCCCAGGTTTTCCCGGGCGCCTTCACCAGTGGAAAAATTGCCCCCTTACCTTCAGCTCAGTGATGCCGTCAGACCTCAGTGGGCCGTGTGCCCTTCCCGTCCGGGGAAATTTCAAGGTCCCACCGCGGTTAAAGGTCTAAGACCAGGCCACTTAACCTAGTTGGGAAATATTCGAAAAAATTTGTGAAATAGTGGAAAGTAAGTGTTACTGACTGTAAAAAATTTGTTACATTTGCCTTCCATCTTAGGGTTTTACGAACAGAAAAAGATTCGGATCGGATAGAGGGACACTAATAAAGAAAAATGAAAATTTTTATGAGAAAAACTTTTTGTAAAATAAGAAAAAAAAATGTCGTAATACAATTTCAGTTTTGGTAGTCTTACATAACTTTCGCTTTGAAATCAAGCTTTATCAAGTCTACACGGGGGACCGTAAAGACTAGGTAGTATTGTATATATAGGGGGGGAGTAGGTGGAGACTTTTAAAGCACGAAGTTGACTTTCGAAAAAGATCCCCTGGTATTGCACTTGTATTATTCACAAAACTATCAGTTCAAGGGCGGTGATGCTGAGGAATATGTGGCCAGATGTCCCCCCAGCGGGAAAACCTTTCTTGGGTTCTGACTGATGGTATCTTTGGTAGAATAACCCCCGTTTCCCCGGCATTTTCATTTTTTTTTTTTCTTTCCTGATAAACTACTATACTTTACGCGTTGTTGGTGTTACGATACGACATATGTTTGGTTCGTAAAACCCGTCCCCCCCGTCTGTATATACTTTTTTGCATTAAATCAAGGGATAGTTCGGATCCCTCCCTTTTCAGGGCTGGCCTATCCCTGCTGAAATAACTCCTTAGGGAAATAAAGGTTGACAGACGGTAAAAAATCCTCAATAAAATCGGGGGGGCGAGGGTTTCGCATAAAAAAAAATTCAGTAATGTAAGGGGACCTGGGTTTTTCCCAAAGCTGCCGTATTTTCTCATTTATCATCTTAAAAACCAAAAAGAGAACAGAATTTAACAGTTTCTGCTTCACATTTCGGGGTATGACGGTGTCCCTCCCGGGCGTGTTTTCCCTGATTTTTTAATCTCCTACGATTTTCAGTGTCCTGCAACGCATTTTTTCCCTACAGTACTTCATTTTCCCTACAATACATCTAATTCTACACACATCCTTTTTTTCAATACATTATCTTCCTGTGAAAAGATAATGGTATAAACACCAAGAAGTTGATAAGTAAGCTTTGGCAGTAGTTAGGTATTTTTTTTACCCCGAAACATGTCGTCTACACAGTTGGTTTTTCTTGGGAAATATAGAAAAGGAAAACAAAGCACGGAAATGAAAAACGTTTTAAATTTTTGCATACCTCGAAGATTTGTTTTGGGGGTGGTCGTCCTCCCTGGGGAAAAGGCTCTGCCCATGTCGGGAATTGTTCCAGATCATGGAGCAGAAGAAGATTGCTATTCCATAATCTATCTTCCTACAATTCATCGCTTCCTACAATACATCTTTTTCCTAGAAGGGTGTATGTTTTACTCAATCTTCTAGGCCCCTGGATTTTTTTTGTACACGTATGGCGTTTTAAAATTGACCCCCTTATGGCTGTCATTAACCCTTTTTTTTAATAATTCGTTTTTTTTACTTTTTTATCTCTCTCTTCCTCTCTTCTCCTCTCCCCCTCCTCTCTCCTCTCTCCTTCCCCTCTCTCTCTCTCCTCTCTCCCTCTCTTCTCTCTCTCTCTCTTTTCCTCTCCTCTCTCTCCGCTTTCTTTTCCTTTTGTCTTCTTTAAAAAGTTATTAAATAAAAAATTTAAATTTGGAGAAAAAGGGACGACTCCCCGGGGTAAACACATGCTTTGTGATGGTTGGCCTTTTATGTGTCCTCTGGGAAGGTAGGCAGGTTTTTCCCTGTGTTCCTTGACCGTGGCTACACCGCTGTTGTTGCTGCTGTTCAGAAATTTTGCCGTCTCGTTGATGTACTGCTATGCCATTTGCTTCTATTTGTTGCTGCAAATTGTTATGCTGTTCTTTTTCTGTAGTGGGGGGAGGACGTGGATGAACATAAAAATGAAGGAGAAATTTAATCAGGTTTACTGGCTATATAAGGCAGGCCTTCCAAAACCAACCCTTACTTCCCCCATTTTTCAAAGAGATGGGGGTGGGGACTGCGATGTTTGTATTTTTAAGCTAAAAACAAACACTTCGGACACAAAAGTTACGAAAGGGAAGGGACAAAGTGTGGGGGTAGAAATTAACCACGAAGTCGTAGTGTTGGGGATAAGGTTAACTTGTGAGGCGGGGTCTACAATTTTTTTAAGTTAATGCAATATTTTGAGATGAAAGTTTTTGTTCTGGGTTTATCTGAAAAGAAGATTAATGTTACTTATGGGCTTTTTGTTTGCAGATTTGGTTCCTTGATCCTAAGCGTGTCGTTCCATTGATCAAGGTTTTATATGGTGTCCCACTTTGTAGAAATGTGTATTTTCAGACTGTACATTTACATGCGTTTTAAAAAACCTTGTCCCAGCCTCAGCAGGGATAATGTACACCCCCCGCTTTGATGGTTCAAAGTTCTCCCTGTATCCTGGTGAGGTCTTTTATAGATGTGGGAGTTGCTGGCGGGTCTGGTGTGCCTTGGCGAGTGCTTAGGAGATATTTGGGCAACCGGGTGCGGGGTGGATGAAAGTTCAAAAAGGGGATCAGTACATGAAAAATTTATGTGAAGGGGTTGTCCGTTTTTGATGAAGAAAGGGAAAGGGAAGTGACCTCAGTGAAGGTTTGGTGTGTGAAAAACTTTCCCCCAACGGAAAATACTTTTAAACCAGGGAAGTTGAAAGTTCATTTAAGCCAAAAATCGCTATTCTGCCTATTCGGCACGACTTATATATATATATAAAATTTATATATATATATAAAAATTAAAAATATTATTATAATTTAAATATTTTAAAATTTTAATTTTTATTATTTAAATTTTTAAATTTTTGTAGCCCGAAAAAGTGGTATTTAATAACAGCACTTTTATTATTATAGGCATGTACATCGTCCGTGGATTAAGGCGTCATGATTTTTTTACCCACCTTAGGCACAAAGCAAGGGTTCGATCCTTGGCTAGTCGCAGTGTTGTTATTTTATATTAATAGGTTCCTCTCTCTTCCCCTGACTTTATCATACCTCATTTAAGGCTATGTAATGTGTTGTGTGTGTGTGTGTGTGTTTGTGTGTGTTTGGTAATTTATAATCTTTACAAATTTAAATAATTTTTCACTGAAAAAAAAGAACACAACACAAAACTTTTTTCGTTATATCTACGTTCCCGAAGAAAATTGAATTATGCTTAAATCATACAATTTTCAGTAGTGTGGTATATCAACTACAAGGAAAGGAGTCCCCCGAGAGAACACCTAAATCAAAACTGGGATTTGCTTGCATCTTTGAGAGCCCTTTGTGGGCCTGTGTACCAAAAATTTGACGATCCAAAGCAACGCTCTTTCTAAAATAAAGAGGGGAAGGAAAAGCGTTGATGTCTGTAAAAGACCTTAACCAAGGAATTGGTGTGAAATCAGACACACGTGCAACACTTGGGTTCTTTATTGCCTAAACTTTTTGTCGCGCAAAAGGTCTCGAAGGGCGAATGGGGGGTGAATCAGCACTGGACACAGAGTTGTGATCAGTACGTCAGCCTTGGTAGGTGGGGTCAAATTTTCCAAAATTAAACCTAGTAAACATTCAAAAATTGATTACATTTTATTTCTTTGCTAAAACGTAACGTGTATGCCCCCTTTAAAAGTTTACTGCGCAGAGTGAAATAATAATAATAAAAATCTGTTCTATTTTTTTGTGTGGTCCAACCGTCCCGTGAAAAACTAGTATGATGTTTTTATATCAGTTTTCCACTGGATATATATACCCGAAACGTCTTAGTCTCTTAGCTTATATATCTGAATTTTAACATAGTTTGAGATTAAAGTATTTTATGTTTGTTGGCAAAAAGGTTAGTGCAGCCTTAATGCCCTCGTGAGTTGTGGGTTTAGACCCCCTTGACTAGTCAGCCAAATATAGATTCCAATTATTTTTCCTTTAATAGCGACAAATTTCATTATTTTTGTAAAAGGAAATGGTAATTATATTTGATAATGATTGTCTAAATGCGACAAATAGACGAACAAGATCACAAAAAAAACCAAGGGGGAAAAGAGGATGGAAGAACAAAAAAACCCACGGGCGAAAGTTGCTAATAAGTTTTCCTAAGTATTTTTTACGTGGCTTTGATCCATGTTTTCTATATTCTATCTAAAGTACTTGTACAGAAAATAGCGGACTTTTTCCCACGTTTTTTTTCGTTGGAGCAAAAAAATTTTTGTTACTCTGGGGCTGGGGTGGGGAAAAAGACCACTGGACAAAAAACCATCTTATCTTACATTCCATCCTGAACTAACTTAACCCAAAATAATCTAAAACCCAATTTTAAACTCTTTTATAACCTAAACAAAATTTCCAACCTAAATGACTGACATGTTTTTTGGTTTTTTTTCACTGAGGGACTTTTGTCTGAAAAGCTTTTTTATACCTTTACGGGACATAGGCAGTTTGGGGGGAAATGATGGGCTTTGAAAATTTTTTAAAATCAGCCTCAAGAACATTTTTTTCCGAAGGGAAAAAACTTAAGCCATTGTCTGCTCTCTGACTTCCTTTACCGCAGTGATGAGGCAACACGATGCTACTGTTTACTGCCCCATAATAAAACTTTTTTTACGGTATATGAGACTCTGGAAACTTTTCCAGCACCCGGAGTCTTGTTCCCGCATTTGGGTTCTTGTTCCAGCAGCTGGAGTCTTGTTCCGTAGCGGGAGTTTGTTTCCCGCACTGGATTCTTTTCCAGCGTGGAGTCTTGTTTCAGTAGCTGGGTTTTGTTCCCGCATGGATTCTTGTTCCATCGCTGGATATTTTTATTTTCCTCTCGAGTTTTCCTCTTTACTGATGCAGGTTCGTAGTCACTTAATTTCAACTAACTTTTTCCAGCCGGATCACTTCCCAATGCCAGGTTTTTTCATGACCATATTGGTTTAGAGCTTCCTCTGCATAATAAATTAATAATAAAATTATTACTATACTACTATTATTATTATTTGGGTCTCCGAAAAGGGGGGTACCTATAGCGGTTACTGTGTTTCCGTGTTTTTTTTTTTTTCTTCTCGATTTTATTTCGCTCGTTACTCGAGAACTCCCTAATACAATAGATTAAAAATTTCGAAAGCTTGTGTACGGAAAGAGGAAAATTCTAGGAGAAACTCCGTATGCAAATTTCCCTATGCCAAGTTATTGACCCCATTCTTGCATCCCGGGGGCTTAGATAAATTCCAAAACCTTTTGCAGCGTGCTTTCAAACGTTCCCGAAAGGGCCCCCATAATTCGACACAAGGAGAGTCAAATTCAGCGGGTAGGTGCAAATTTACCTTTTGTGTATAAAATTGGGGATAATTTAGATTTTTTCCCTTTTTTAATCTCTCAGCCCAAAAATGCGTCTGCCTCTTCGAATGTTTCATAGTTAATGGTGATGCACCTTACTGTCGGACAGCAACGTACTCTTAAATTTGTGTGGGCCCAAAATTTTTTTACTCAAATTTATTATTTAGTATTATAATTTTTTCATTAATTTTTTTTTGTTTTTTTTTAATAGTTGATGTATACAAACCAACCATTGGTGAAATCCCTAAAACCATTTTGGTGAAATACTACCAACCAGTTGGTGAAAACTCCCCAACCAGTTGGTGTATACTACCAACCATTGGTGATACCCCAAACCATTTTGGTGAACAAAAAAAACCATTGGGTTGTAAACTCCCAACCATTTGGGGTATACTACCAACCAGTTGGTTATACTCCCCAACCATTTTGGTGTATACTACCAACCCAGTTGGGTATACTCCCAAAACCATTTTGGTTTTAATACTAAAAACCTTTGGGTTTAATCCTCCCAAACAGTTGGTGTATACTACCAATCAGTTGGTGTATACCCCAAACCCAAAATTTGGGTTGTAACTACCAACCATTTTGGTGTATACTACCAACCGTTGGGTGTATACTCCCAAAACCATTTGGGTTTAAAATACAAATCAACCATTTTGGTGTATACACCAACCAGTTGGTGTATACAACCCCCCAATTTGGGGATACCCCAACCATTTGGGTTAAGAACACCAACCTTTGGGTTTAAATACTACCAACCTTTTTGGGGTTACACCAACCATTTTGGTGTAAATACCAACCATTGGTGTATACTCCCCAACCATTTGGTGTATACTACCAACCAGTTGGTGTATACTACCAACCATTGGGTATACTACCAACCAGTTGGGGGGTATCAACCCAACCAGATTGGTGTATTAAAACCCAAAGTTTGGGTGAAAACTAAAAACCAGTTGGTTTTAAAAAACAAACCAACCATTTGGGGGTGAATAAAAAACCAACCAGTTGGTGTATACAAACCAACCTTTGGGTGTATACTCCCAAACCCCTTTTTGGGGTGTTTTACATCCAACCATTGGTTTTATAACCAACCATTTTGGTATACTACCAAGCATTGGTGTATCCCCCAACCAAAACCATTGGTGAAATACAAACCAAACCCATTTTGGTGTATACAAACCAAAGCGGGTTGGTGTATACACCAAGCATTTGGGGGTTGTATCCCACCAACCATTTTTGGGTATACTACCAACCTTTTGGGGTGTATACCCCAAACCCCATTTGGGTGAAATACTACCAACCATTTGGGGTGTATACTCCCAAACCCCATTGGGTGAAATACTACCCCCCATTTTGGTGTATACTCCCAAACCATTTTGGTTATACTACCAACCATTTGGGTGTATACTACCAGGGCATTTGGTGTATACTACCAACCTTTTGGTGTATATAACCAACCATTTGGTGTATACTCCCAAACCATTTTGGTGTATACTACCCAAGATTTTGGTGTATACTACCAACCATTTGGGTAAACTACCAACCAGGGGTTTTGTATACTACCAACCAGGGGTGTATACACCAACCAGTTGGTTATACAACCAAGCATTTTGGTGAAATACTACCAACCAGTTGGTGTATACTCCAAAACCAGTTGGTGTATACTACCAACCAGTGGGGATACTCCCAAAGGGCTTTTTTGGTGTATACTACCAACCATTTTGGTGTATCAAACCAACCTTTTTGGTGTATACTACCAACCAGGTGGTGAAATACTACCAACCTTTTGGTGTATACTCCCAACCCATTTGGTGTATACTCCCAAAGCATTGGTGATACCCCAAACCCCATTGGTGTATACTCCCAACCAGTTGGTGTAAACTAACCAACCCTTTGGGTGTATACTCCCAAACAATTGGTGTAAAACTACCCCCATTTTGGTTTGAATACTACCAACCAGTTGGTTATAAAACCACCCCGTGGTGTAAACTCCCAAACCCCATTGGGTGAAATACAAACCAACCAGTTGGTGTAAAACAACCAACCATTTTGGTGTATACTACCCAAACCATTTGGTGCATACTACCAACCAAGTGCATACTACCAACCATTGGTGTAACCCCAAACCCAAATTTGGGTTGCATACTCCCAAACCATTTGGTGCATACACCAACCAGTTGATGTATACACCAACCATTTGGTGCATACTCCCAAACCATTTGGGGGCATACCCCCAAACCATTTGTTTGTATACAAACCAACCTTGGTGCATACTCCCCCCAACCAGTTGGTGCATACTACCAACCATTTGGGTTTCCATACTCCCAAACCCAAATTAAACGTATACTAAAAAACCATTTGGGTGAAATACACCCAACCATTTGGGGTGCATACTACCAACCAGTTGGTGCATACAAACCAACCCATTTGGGGTGCAAAAACCCCAAACCTTGGGGGAAATACTACCAACCATTGGGTGCATACTACCCCCCATTTGGGTGCAAAAAAACCAAACCAAAGTTGGTGTATACTCCCCAACCAGTTAAATGTAATAGGGCCCCCAAACCATTTGGGTGCATATTCCCAACCAGTTGGGGGAAATACTCCCCAACCATTGATGTATCCTACCAACCAGTTGATGTATACTACCAACCATTGGTGCTACTCCCAACCCATTTTGGGCATATTAAAAAACCAGTTGATGAAATTTACCCAAACCCCGTTGGGCATACTACCAACCATTGGTGCAAAACTACCAACCTTTTTGGTGTATACGACCAACCATTAAAGAAAACTACCAACCAGGGGTTGAAATACTACCACCATTGGGCATACTCCCAAACCCTTTTTTGATGTATACAACCAACCATTTTGATGAAAACCCCCCCAAACCATTTGGGGTGCATACCCCAAACCCATTGGGTTGCTACCCCAACCAGTTGATGTATACCCCCAAACCATTTTGGTGCAACAAACCAACCATTTGGGGTGTATACAAACCAACCATTTGGGGGCATACTACCAACCTTTTTGGTGAAATACTACCAACCATTTGGGTATACAAACCAACCATTTTGTGTATACTCCCAAACCCTTTTTGGTGCATACAAACCAACCAGTTGGTGCATACTACCAACCATTAAATGTATACAAACCAACCAGTTGATGTAAACAAACCAACCATTGGTGCATACAACCAACCAGTTGGTGCATACTACCAACCATTGATGTTACTCCCAAACCCCTTTTTGGGTGCATTTCCCAAACCATTGGTGCAACTCCCAAAACCATTGGGTTAAATACTCCCAAACCCTTTTTGGGTGCAAAAACCCCAAACCATTGGGTCCCTACTCCCCCAACCATTTGGGTGCATACAAAAAACCATTTGGGTTGCAAACCCCCCAAACCATTTGGTGCATACTACCAAAACCTTTTTGGGTGCATACTCCCCAACCAGTTGGGTATACTCCCAACCATTTGGTGTAAACTATCAACACATTTGGTTTTAACTATAAACCATTGGTGTATACTACCAACCGGGTTTGGTGTATACAACCAACCATTTTGGTGAATCCCCCAACCAGTTGGTGTATACAAACCAAACCATTTGGTGGAAATACACCAAACCTTCCATTGGTGGCATACTACCAACCGGGTTGGGGTAAAAAAAACCAAACCAGTTAGGGGTAACACCAACCAGGGGGGTGCATACTATAAACCCATTTGGTGTAACAAACCAAACCCCAGTTGGTGTTACTACCAGCCTTTGGTGTATCCAAACCAACCAGTTAGTGATATTTAACCAACCAGGTGGGCAATACATCAACCATTTTTGGTGAAACAAAAAACCATTTTGTTGTATACTCCCAAACCATTGGTGAATACTACCAACCATTTGGGTGTATACCCCAAAACCATTTGGGTATACTACCAACCTTTTTGGTGTAAAATACCAACCATTTGGTGTAAAAAAAACCAAACCTTTTGGTTTTATACTCCCAAAAAACCATTTGGGTGTATACTCCCAAACCAGTTGGGTGTATACAAACCCAACCGGGTTGGGGGTATACTCCCCAACCAGTTGGTGTATACAAACCAACCAGTTGGTGTATACCCCCCAAACCATTTGGTGTTACTCCCAAACCAAATTGAGGTATATACCAACCAGTTGTGTATATACCAACCATTGGGGTAAAACTAAAAAACCCCATTTGGTGTATACTCCCAAACCATTTGGGGTGTATACTCCCAAACCCCATTTTGGTGTATACTCCCAAACCCCTTTGGTGTAAAACAAACCCAACCTTTTTGGTGTATACACCAACCAGTTGGGTATACAAACCAACCTTTGGGGTGTATACTACCAACCATTTGATGTATACTACCAACCTTTTGGTGTATACTCCCAAACCCATTTTTGGTGTATACTCCCAAAACCATTTTGGGTTTAAAACCTACCAACCAGTTGGGTATACCCCAAACCCTTTTTGGGTTTAAACAAACCAAAACCAGTTGGTGAAATACTACCAACCATTGGTGTATACTACCCAACCCCAGTTGGTGTATACACCAACCATTTGGGTTGTATACCCCAAACCCATTTGGTGTATACTCCAACCAGTTAAAGTAAACTCCCAAACCATTTTGGTGAATACTCCCAAACCCTTTTTTGGTGTAAAAAAAACCAACCAGTTGGTGTAACTCCAACCAGTTGGTGTTTTACCCCCCAACCATTTTGGTGTATACTCCCCAACCATTGGGTGTATACTACCAACCATTGGGTTTATACTACCACCATTGGGAATACAAACCAACCAGTTGGTTATACTCCCAAACCCAAATTTTGGTGTATACAAACCCCAACCGGGGTTAGTATCCTACCAACCATTGGGGTGTAAAACTACCAACCATTGGTTATACAACCAACCATTGGGTAACAACCCAACCATTGGTGTATACTACCAACCAGTTGATGTAAACTACCAACCAGTTGGTGTATACTCCCAAACCATTTGGGTGTAACTCCCAAACCTTTTTGGGTGAAACAACCAACCAGTTGGTGTATACACCCCCATTTGGGGTGAAAACTACCAACCCAGTTGGTGTATACAAACCAAACCCTTTTTGGGTGTATACTCCCAAACCAGTTGGTGAAATACAAACCAACCAGTTGGTGTATACTACCACCATTGGTGTATACCCCAAACCCAAAGTTGGTTTATACTACCAACCATTAGTTTTTTCTCCAACCAGTTGGGAAATACACCAAACCATTTTGGAGTATACACTAACTGGTTGGTAGAAATCACCAACCAGTTAGTGAAATACAAACCAACCAGTTATGTATACCCCAACCAGTTAAAAAATACTCCCAAAGGGCAAGTGTATACTACCCCCCCAAATTGGTGTTACTACCAATCATTGGTGTAAACACCAACCAGTTGGTGATACTACCAACCATTGGTGTTTTACAAACCAACCATTTGGTGTAACAACCAAAAAAGTTGTTTGTATACTCCCAAACCCTTTTTTGGTATTTTAACTACCAACCAGTTGTGTATACTACCAACCATTTAGTTTAACTACCAACCAGGGGGTTGTAACACCACCATTTTGGTTATATACCAACCAGTTTGATAAAATCCCCTTAAACCCAACCATTTGGGTTAAAACAAACCAACCTTTGGGGAATAAACCCTTTTTAAAACCAAACCATTTGGGTTTAAAACAAACCAACCATTGGGTGAAAAATCCCAAAACCCATTTTGGTGTATACTACCCCCCAGTTGATGTATACTCCCCAACCATTTGGTGAATCCCCCCCAAACCCGGGTTGGGAAATACTCCCAAACCCAAATTTTAGTGTATATTTTACCAACCATTTGGTGTAAACAAACCAACCATTTTTAATGTATACTACCAACCATTTGGGTAAAAACTACCAACCATTTTTTTGAAAATTGGTTAACTACCAACCTTTGGGTGTATACTACCAACCATTTGGGTGTTACAACCAAAAAAATGGTGTATCCCAACCCCAAAAACCCAATTGGTGTATCTAAAACCATTTTTGGTGTATACTACCAACCATTTTGGTTGAAATCCCCAAACCGGGTTGGTGTATACAAACCAACCAGTTTTGTTACCTCCCAAACCAGTTGTTGTATACTACCAACCATTTTAAGGTATACTACCAACCAGTTGGTGAAATACTACCAACCATTTATGTATACTACCAACCATTTTGGTGTATACTACCAACCATTTTAAAAAATTTTTGGTATACTACCAACCTTTTGGGTGTATACCCAAAACCATTGGGGGGGGGGGGGGGGGGGGGGGGGGGGGGGGGGGGGGGGGGGGGGGGGGGGGGGGGGGGTGTATACTCCCAACCCAGGTGGTGTAAAAAAAAAACCAACCAGTTGGGGAAATACAACAACCAGTTGGTGTAAACTACAAACCATTGGTGTAAAACAAACCAATCAGTTGGTGTATCCCTTCCCAATCAGTTGTGTAAACTCCCAAACCAGTTGGGTAAAACTACCAACCAGTTGGTGTATACTCCCAAAACCTTTTTTGGGGTATACTCCCAAAACATTTGGTTTATACTCCCAAACCCCTTTTTGGGTGTATACTCCCAAACCCAAATTGGTGAAAACTACCAACCATTTGGTGTAAACAAACCAAACCCAAGTTGTTTATATTTACCAAACCAGTTGGGTATACTACCAACTTTTTGGTGTTACTACCAACCATTAGTGTAAACTCCCAAACCCCAGTTAGGTATCTACCAACAATTGGTTTAAAACCCCAAACCATTTGGGGTTTTATACTCCCAACCAGTTGGTGTATATTTCCCAAACCCATTTAGTTTTAAACTCCCAACCCAGTTGGTGTATACCCCAAACCAATTGGTGTATACTCCCAAACCATTTTGGGTGTATACTACTACCAAATTGGGTGAAAAACTCCAAAACCATTTGGTGTTTTCTACCAACCAGTTGGTGTAAACAAACCAAACCCCGTTGGTGAAATACTCCCAAAACCCATTGGGATACTCCCAAACCCATTGGTGTATACTACCAACCATTAGTGAAAAACAAACCAACCAGTTGGTGTATACTACCAACCATTTGGGGTTTTATAACCAACCATTTGGTGTATACTCCCAAACCCCTTTGGTGTATACTCCCAAACCCATTTGGTGTATACTACCAACCATTTTTTGTAACTCCCAAACCCCAGTTGGTGTAACCCCAAAATCATTTTTATACTACCAACCATTTGGGTTTGTATACTACCAACCATTGGTGTATACCCCAAACCCATTTGTTATACAAACCAAAAACATTTGGGTGTATCCCTTACCAACCTTTGGTGAAAATCCCAAACCCATTTGGTGTATACTCCCAAACCATTTTAGTTTATACAACCAACCATTTTAAGGTATACTACCAACCATTGGTGTTTTACCCCAACCAGTTAGTGTATACTACCAACCATTTGGTGTATACTACCAACCTTTGGTGTATACAACCAACCAGGTGGTGATACTCCCAAACCCTTTTTGGGTTATACTACCAACCAGTTGGTGTAATTACCAACCATTTGGGTTGAATACTACCAAGCTTTTTGGTGTATACTCCCAAGCATTTGGGGTGTATACAACCAACCAGTTAGTGTATACTCCCAAACCATAGGGGGTAACTACCAACCAGAAAGGTGTATTCTACCAAGCATTGGTGTATACTACCAACCCGTTTTGTAACTCCCAAACCGTATTTGTAATATACCAACCAGTGGGGTTTTTCTCCCAAAGGGCAGTTGGTGTATACAACCAACCGGGGTTAGTGTATACAAACCAACATTGGGTTTAAATACAAACCAACCATTTGGGGTTTTAATACTCCCAAAGCAGTTGGTGTAACTCCCAAACCAGTTGGGGGTATACTACCCAACCAGTTGGGTATACCACCAACCAGTTGGTGAAATCCTCCCAAAGCAGTTTGGTGTATACTACCAACCATTTGGGTGAAATCCCCAACCAGTTAGTGTAAAACCAACCCAACCTTTTGGGTATACACCAACATTGGGGGGTATACTACCAACCATTAGTGATCTACAAAGCATTTTGGTGTATACAAACCAATCATTTGGTGTATACCCCAAACCCAGTTATGTATACTCCCAAACCCAAATTGGTGTAAAAAACAACCAGTTGGGGTATACTCCCAAACAAGTTGGGTATACAACCAAACCAGTTGGTGTATACTACCAATCATTTGGGTGTATACTCCCAAACCCAAATTATGTATACTACCAACCAGTTTAGTGAATACTACCAACCAGTTGGTGTATACTCCAAACCCAAAGTTGGTGTATACGCCAACCATTTGGGTGTATCCTACCAACCATTATGTATACTCCCAAACCATTTGGTGTATACTACCAACCATTTTGGGTGTATACTCCCAATCGTTGGTGTTTTCTACCAACCATTGGTGTATACAAAAAAACCCAAATTGGTGTATACTTACCAACCATTTGGTTAAAATCCCAAACCCATTGGTGTATACAACCAACCAGTTGGGTATACTACCAACCAGGTGTTTATAACTACCAACCATTTGGTGAAATACTCCCCCCCCAGTTAGTGTATACCCCAAACCATTTTTTAGTGTATACAAACCAAACCAGTTGGTGTATACTACCAACCATTAGTGTATACTACCAACCATTTTGGTGTAACTCCCCAACCAGTTGGTGTAAACAACCAACCAGGTGGTGTATACTACCAACCATTGGTGTATACAAACCAACCATTTGGTGTATACTACCAACCATTTAGGTGTAAAAACTACCAAGCAGTTGGTGTATACCCCAAAGCAGTTGGGTATACTCCAACCATTTTAGTGAAAATACTACCAACCAGAAATTTTTAAAAAACCTACCAACCAGAGTGTATTCAACCAAGCATTTGGTGATACTACCAACCATTAGTGAATACTCCCAAAAGCGGGTTTGGTGTATACTACCAACCATTGGCGTATACTACCAAGCATTTGGGGTGTAAAACTATCAACCATTTGGGTTTATATACTACCAAGCAGTTGGGGGTATACAAACCAACCATTTGGGTGTATACTACCAACCTTTTTGGGGGTTACTACAAAGCATTGGTGTATAACAACCAACCGTTAGTAATACACCAAGCAGTTGGGTAAACTCCCAAACCCCCTTTTTGGTGAAATACTCCCAAACCATTTAGTGTATACAAACCAACCAGTTGGGGGGTATACTCCCAAACCCAGTTGGTGTATACTACCAACCATTGGTTTATACTCCCAAACCATTGGTGTATCCAACCAACCATTGGTGAAAAAAAACCAATTTTTTTGGGTGTATACTACCAACCAGTTGGGGGGTAAAACTACCAACCATTTGTGTATACAACCAACCATTTTGGTGTATACACCAACCAGTTGGTGTATACTACCAAAAATTTATGAATACTACCAACCATTTTAGTGTATACTCCCAAACCATTTTAGTGTATACTACCAACCAGTTGGTGTAAACTACCAACCATTTAAATTTATACTCCCAACCAGTTGGGGGTTTTACTACCAACCAGGTGGTGTATACTACCCACCAGTTGGTAAATCCCAAAAAAACCCCCCATGGTGTAAACTACCCAGTGGGTGTAAAACAACCAAGCATTTGGGGTATACTCCCCAACCCAAATTTAGTGTAAACAAACCAACCAGTGGGTGAAAAACAAACCAACCAGTAGGTGTATTCTACCAACCCAAGGTTGGGTATACAAACCAACCTTTAAGTGTAAACTCCCAAAGCAGTTGGGTGTATACTACCAACCAGTTGGTGTTACGCCAACCCATTGGTGATACTACCAACCATTGGTGTATCCTATCAACCTTTGGTGTATACTCCCAAACCATTTGGTGTATCCTCCCAAAAGCATTTTGGGGGAATCCTACCAACCATTTGGTGTAACTACCAACCATTAGTGTATACTACCAACCTTTGGGGTATACTACCCAACCCCCAAGGTTTGGTGTATCAAACCAACCAGGGGTGTAAACACCAAGCATTTTGGGTGAATACTCCCAAACCAGTTAGTGTTACAAACCAATTTTTTGGGTGTATAAACCAACCCTTTGTAAAATACAAACCAAGCAGTGGTGTAAAAACAAACCAAACCCTTTTTGGTGTATACTCCCAAACCCATTTGGTGTATACCCAAGCATTTGGTGTATACTACCAACCATTTGGGTGTATACTACCAACATTTTGGTATAAACTCCCAAACCCAATTGGTGTATACTACCAACCAGTTGGTCCCTACCCCAAACCCCCATTTTGGTGTATACCCCAAACCATTGGTGCTTTACTACCAACCAATTGGTGCATACTACCAAGCATTTGGTGCATACAACCAACCGGGTTTGGTGTATACTCCCAAAACATTTGATGTATACACCACCCAGGTGGGTAAAAACCCCAAACCAATTGGTGCATACTCCCAAACCTTTTTGGTTGATACTGCCCCCCTTTTTGGGTGAAATACCCCAAACCATTTGGTGCCTAGAAACCAATCAGGGGGCATACTAACCCCAACCATTTGGGGTGAATACTCCCAAACCCTTTTTGGTGTATACTACCAACCATTTGGGTGTATAAAACCCAAGCAGTAAAATATAACAAACCAACCATTTGGGTGTATACTACCAACCAGTTGGTGCATACTACCCCCAGCATTTTGGTGCAACTCCCAAACCCAAGTTGGGGTATATACCAAGCTTTTGGTGTATACTCCCAAACCCCGGGGGTTATACTACCAACCAGTTGGTGCAAACTACAAACCATTTGGTGATACAAAACCCAAACCCTTTAGTGCATCCCTCCCAAAACCATTTGGTTTTATACAAACCAACCATTTTTGATGTAAACAACCCAAAACCAAATTGGTTAAACTCCCAAACCCAAATTTGGGTGCATACTCCCAAAACCATTTGGGTTTGAAATACTCCCCAACCAGTTGGTGTTTTTCTCCCCAACCAGTTGGTGTAAACTACCAACCATTTTGGAGTAATACAACCAACCATTTGGGTATACAAACCAAACCATTTTGGTGTATACAACCAACAAATTGGCATCCTACCAACCATTTGGGTGCATACTCCCAAACCAGTTGGTGTATACCCCAAACCATTTGGGGTGTAACTACCAACCATTTGGTGTTCTCCCAAACCAATTGGGTGCTTTAAACCCCAAACCAGTTGGTGCATACCCCAAACCCAATTTGGTGTATACTACCAACCAGTTGGGTATACTCCCCAACCAGTTGGTGTATACTAAAACCCAAATTTGGGCAACAAACCACCAGTTGGGGCAAACTCCCAAAACCTTTTGGGTTGATACTCCCAAAACCTTTTTGGGTGTATACTACCAACCAATTGGGGGCATACTACCAACCAGTTGGTACTTACACCAACCATTTTGGTTTATCCCCCAACCAGTTGGTGTTACAACCAACCAGTTGGGGGATATTCCCCAACCAGTTAGGAATACTCCCAAACCTTTTTGGGTTTGAAAATACTCCAAACCGGGTTGGGTGAAAACTACCAACCATTTGGGTGTATACCCCAACCAGTTGGGTATACACCAACCAGTTGGGAATCTACCAACCATTCGGGGGAACCCCAAACCCCAGTTGGGTAAACAAACCCAAACCCAAATTTTGTGTATACTACCACCAGGGGGGGTGTAAACTCCCCCCCCGGGTTGGGGAAAAACTACCAACCAGTTGGTGAAATACTCCCAAACCGTGGGTGTAAAACTACCAACCAGTTGGGAAACCCCTACCAAGAAATTGGTGTATACTACCAACCAGTTGGTGTATACTACCAACCAGTTGGTTTTAATACACCAAGCAGTTGGTGAATCCTACCAACCATTTAAAGTGAAATACTCCCAAGTTTTTTGGGTGTAACTACCAAGCAGTTGGTGTATACTCCCAAAGGGTTTTTGGGTTGTATACCCCAACCGTTGGTGTATACTACCCCCAACCCAGTTTTGGTGTATACTACCAAGCATTGGTGTATACACCAACCCTTTGGGTGTAAACTCCCAAAGCAGTTGGTATATACTACCAACCGGGTTGGTGTATACTACCCCCAAAAGTTGGTGCATACTCCCCAAACCATTTGGGTTATACTACCAACCAGTTGGTGCATACAACCAACCAAATTTTGGTGCATACAAACCAACATTTGGTGCATACTCCCAAACCAGTTGGTGTTTTTCTACCAAGCTTTTGATTTAAAACTACCACCCGGGGGAAGTATATTCCCCAACCAGTTGGGCATCCAAACCAAACCCAAATTGGTGCATACGCCCCCCAAAGTTGGTGTAACTACCAACCATTTTTGTGCATGTCCCAAAAATCGGGGTGCAAACTACCAACCATTTGGGTGTATACTCCCAAACCCCATTTTGTGTAAATTTCCAACCAGTTGGTGTATAAAACCAAGCATAAATAAATCCCCCAAAAAACCAAAATTGGTGTATACAACCAACCAGTTGGTGAAATACAACCCACATTTTGGTGCTACCCCAAACCCCATTGGGTGAAAATACTCCCAACTTTTTGTGTATACTCCCAAACCCCAGGTGTTTAAAAACTCCCAAACCATTTGGGTGCATACTACAAACCATTTGGGGCATACTACCAACCATTTAGTGCATACTACCAACCATTTTTGGTGTATACTCCAAACCCCAGTTGAGTATACCCCAAACCCTTTTTTGGTGTATACTACCAACCAATTGGTGCATACAAAACCAACCAGTTGGTGCATACTCCCAAACCATTGGTGTATACTCCCAAACCCAAATTGGGTTTGGTATACAACCAACCATTGGAGTATACTCCCAAAACCAGTTGGTGATACTCCCCAAACCATTGGGGTGTATACAAACCAACCTTTTGGTGCATACTCCCAAACCAGTTGGTGAAATATTTACCAACCATTTGGGTGTATCCTACCAACCATTGGGTGATACTCCCAAACCTTTGGTGTATACTCCCAAACCCAAAATTGGTGCATACACCAACCAGTTGGTGCATACTACCAACCATTGGTGAATACTCCCAAACCATTTGGGTGTAACTCCCAAACCCCAGTTGGTGTATACAAACCCAACCAATTGGTGCATACTCCCCAACCCTTTTTGGGTGCATACTACCAACCATTGTTTTATAAAAACCAACCTTTTGGTGTATACCCCAAACCCAATTGGTGCATACTACCAACCTTTGGGTACTTACTACCAACCAGTTGGTGTATACAAACCAACCATTTGGTGTATATTTACCAACCAGTTGGTGGATTTTAACCAACCGTTATTTGTATACTCCCAAACCAGTTGGTGTATACAACCAACCATTTTGGTGTAACAACCAACCATTTTGGTGTAACAAACCAACCAGTTGGTGTATCTCCCAAACCATTGGTGTATACTCCCAACCATCGGTGTATACTCCCAAACCAGTTGGTGTATACTCCCAAACCCAAATTGGGTAATATACCACCATTTGGGTGATATTTACCATCCAGTTGGGTAAAAAACCCCAACCAGTTGGTGTATACTACCAACCAGTCGGTGATACTACCAACCCAGTTGGTGTATACTCCCAACCATTTGTGCATATTACCAACCAGTTTTGAAAATCCTACCAACCATTTTGGGTGTATACAAACCAAAACCATTTTGGTGAATTTTTTCACAAAAAACGCGATTCTAAAAGCTTAGAGATCTCCAGTGAATACTAGAAAGGACTGCCCTTCTAGCATCCAGCCTGTTACTGGTTTTCGTAACAAGTAGTCAGTATCCTTGTCCAATTATCCATTAAAATTCAGTATGGTTCAATAGTGCTTTAGGATTACAACTGGTAGGCTACTAACTAGAGAAATTAAAATTTAATAAATTTATTAAGTAGTAAGTTGTCTAGAGGTATATTATCAAAGTAAATTAAATCACAGCAATCAAAATAAAATCAATCTCTCGAGTTCAATATTATTGTGCTGAAAGCACATATCACATTTATAATTCTTAAGTACCGTCAGGTACATTAACATTTAATAAGATATTACAAATATGTACAAGTGTGTGTATGCGTGTAAGTGCTCTTAAGTAGTTAGCTATGTCTCAAGACTCGAATAAGACTTAAACAAGTGACTGACAAAGTCCTCAAATAAACTAACTTCTTGACCGACTGGCAACCCGAACAGTCTGCTTGAACAACAAAGAATGCTAAGCCCAATAGCAATACAATATCAAGCGACTGCGACACAGAATCAGGAACAAGGAGATAATATAACGACACTAAGTAGGGACCATCTGCAGATCCTCCACAAAAGTTACAAACTCCCATAATACTGAATCTAAGTTCAGCATAGGTAAAACTATGACTGTGACAATACACAGGAACCAGTACAAAATTAGGTCAGAAGCTATAGCTCGGGACCTGAGATGTTCAGAGTGTCAATGTGACACACAACCTCAGTACAACGTCGAAAATCACAAAGTCTATACAATGTTCTGTGAACAAAGTTCTACAGAACTAACAAGAATAATGAGACAGACAATCTGTCCAACCACCAAGCGAGTCTCCAGCAGACTGTCAGACAGACAATCCGTCCAACCAGCAAGCGAGTCTCCAGCAGACTGTCAGACAGACAATCTGTCCAACCACCAAGCGAGTCTCCAGCAGACTGACTACTTTACGAGAGGTGAGGACACCCCCCCCTCGATCACGTGATAGCTACGTGGACAGCGCAGCTCAGAAGCCGGCAGTATAACGAGCGACAAGCGATAATTACAGTAGTTTGACAATCAAGACTAACTGAGCACATTTTATATACATCCTAACAACATAAGTCAAATAAGAATATAACAGTCAAATAATAATATAAAGTCATACATTTACGATTTAGCTATTATCGCAAATATAAGCAATATATAATTAAATGAGGGGTGTTAATGTTGCAGTTTAAAAACTGTAGTGTAAAGCACCCTTCTGGCAAGACAGTGATGGAGTGAATGATGGTGAAAGTTTTTCTTTTTCGGGCCACCCTGCCTTGGTGGGAATCGGCCGGTGTGATAATAAAAAAAAAAAAAAAATATATATAATAATCATTGTAACCCATTCAGGGGTTGCAACAGTGTATACTACCAACCAGTTGGTGTATACTACCAACCAGTTGGTGTATACTATCAACCAGTTGGTGTATACTACCAACCAGTTGGTGTATACTACCAACCAGTTGGTGTATACTACCAACCAGTTGGTGTATACTACCAACCAGTTGGTGTATACTACCAACCAGTTGGTGTATACTACCAACCAGTTGGTGTATACTACCAACCAGTTGGTGTATACTACCAACCAGTTGGTGCATATTACCAACCAGTTGGTGTATACTGCCAACCAGTTGGTGTATACTACCAACCAGTTGGTGTATACTACCAACCAGTTGGTGTATACTACCAACCAGTTGGTGTATACTACCAACCAGTTGGTGTATACTACCACCAGTTGGTGCATATTACCAACCAGTTGGTGTATACTACCAACCAGTTGGTGTATACTACCAACCAGTTGGTGTATACAACCAAGCAGTTGATATATACTACCAACCAGTTGGTGTATACTACCAACCAGTTGGTGCATACTACCCAGCAGTTGGTGCATACTACCAACCAGTTGGTGTATACTACCAAGCATTTGGTGTATACTACCAACCAGGTGGTGTATACTACCAACCAGTTGGTGCATACTACAAACCAGTTGGTGCATACTACCAACCAGTTAGTGCATACTACCAACCAGTTGGTGTATACTACCAACCAGTTGGTGTATACTATCAACCAGTTGGTGTATACTACCAACCAGTTGGTGTATATACCAAGCAGTTGGTGTATACTACCAACCAGTTGGTGTATACTACCAACCAGTTAGTGTATACTACCAACCAGTTGGTGTATACTACCAAGCAGTTGGTGTATACTACCAACCAGTAGGTGTATACTACCAAGCAGTTGGTGAATACTACCAACCAGTTAGTGTATACTACCAAGCAGTTGGTGTATACTACCAACCAGTTGGTGTATACTACCAAGCAGTTGGTGTATACTACCAACCAGTTGGTGTATACTACCAACCAGTTGGTGTATACTACCAAGCAGTTGGTGTATACTACCAACCAGTTGGTGTATACTACCAAGCAGTTGGTATATACTACCAACCAGTTGGTGTATACTACCAACCAGTTGGTGCATACTACCAACCAGTTGGTGTATACTACCAACCAGTTGGTGCATACTACCAACCAATTGGTGCATACTACCAAGCAGTTGGTGCATACTACCAACCAGTTGGTGTATACTACCAAGCATTTGATGTATACTACCACCCAGGTGGTGTATACTACCAACCAATTGGTGCATACTACCAACCAGTTGGTGCATACTGCCCACCAGTTGGTGTATACTACCAACCAGTTGGTGCATAGTACCAATCAGGTGGTGCATACTACCAACCAGTTGGTGTATACTACCAACCAGTTGGTGTATACTACCAACCAGTTGGTGTATACAACCAAGCAGTTGATATATACTACCAACCAGTTGGTGTATACTACCAACCAGTTGGTGCATACTACCCAGCAGTTGGTGCATACTACCAACCAGTTGGTGTATACTACCAAGCATTTGGTGTATACTACCAACCAGGTGGTGTATACTACCAACCAGTTGGTGCATACTACAAACCAGTTGGTGCATACTACCAACCAGTTAGTGCATACTACCAACCAGTTGGTGTATACTACCAACCAGTTGATGTATACTACCAACCAGTTGGTGTATACTACCAACCAATTGGTGCATACTACCAACCAGTTGGTGCATACTACCAACCAGTTGGTGTATACTACCAACCAGTTGGTGTATACTACCAACCAGTTGGAGTATACTACCAACCAGTTGGTGTATACTACCAACCAGTTGGTGTATACTACCAACCATTTGGTGCATACTACCAACCAGTTGGTGCATACTACCAACCAGTTGGTGTATACTACCAACCAGTTGGTGTATACTACCAACCAGTTGGTGTATACTACCAACCAATTGGTGCATACTACCAACCAGTTGGTGCATACTACCAACCAGTTGGTGTATACTAACCAACCAGTTGGTGTATACTACCAACCAGTTGGTGTATACTACCAACCAATTGGTGCATACTACCAACCAGTTGGTGCATACTACCAACCAGTTGGTGTATACTACCAACCAGTTGGTGTATACTACCAACCAATTGGTGCATACTACCAACCAGTTGGTACTTACTACCAACCAGTTGGTGTATACTACCAACCAGTTGGTGTATACTACCAACCAGTTGGTGGATATTACCAACCAGTTAGTGTATACTACCAACCAGTTGGTGTATACTACCAACCAGTTGGTGTATACTACCAACCAGTTGGTGTATACTACCAACCAGTTGGTGTATACTACCAACCAGTTGGTGTATACTACCAACCAGTCGGTGTATACTACCAACCAGTTGGTGTATACTACCAACCAATTTGTGTATACTACCATCCAGTTGGTGTATACTACCATCCAGTTGGTGTATACTACCAACCAGTTGGTGTATACTACCAACCAGTCGGTGTATACTACCAACCAGTTGGTGTATACTACCAAGCAGTTGGTGTATACTACCAACCAGTTGGTGTATACTACCAACCAGTTGGTGTATACTACCAAGCAGTTGGTGAATACTACCAACCAGTTAGTGTATACTACCAAGCAGTTGGTGTATACTACCAAGCAGTTGGTGTATACTACCAAGCAGTTGGTGTATACTACCAACCAGTTGGTGTATACTACCAACCAGTTGGTGTATACTACCAAGCAGTTGGTGTATACTACCAACCAGTTGGTGTATACTACCAAGCAGTTGGTATATACTACCAACCAGTTGGTGTATACTACCAACCAGTTGGTGCATACTACCAACCAGTTGGTGTATACTACCAACCAGTTGGTGCATACTACCAACCAATTGGTGCATACTACCAAGCAGTTGGTGCATACTACCAACCAGTTGGTGTATACTACCAAGCATTTGATGTATACTACCACCCAGGTGTATACTACCAACCAGTTGGTGCATACTACCAACCAGTTGGTGCATACTGCCCACCAGTTGGTGTATACTACCAACCAGTTTGTGCATAGTACCAATCAGGTGGTGCATACTACCAACCAGTTGGTGTATACTACCAACCAGTTGGTGTATACTACCAACCAGTTGGTGTATACAACCAAGCAGTTGATATATACTACCAACCAGTTGGTGTATACTACCAACCAGTTGGTGCATACTACCCAGCAGTTGGTGCATACTACCAACCAGTTGGTGTATACTACCAAGCATTTGGTGTATACTACCAACCAGGTGGTGTATACTACCAACCAGTTTGGTGCATACTACAAACCAGTTGGTGCATACTACCAACCAGTTAGTGCATACTACCAACCAGTTGGTGTATACTACCAACCAGTTGATGTATACTACCAACCAGTTGGTGTATACTACCAACCAATTGGTGCATACTACCAACCAGTTGGTGCATACTACCAACCAGTTGGTGTATACTACCAACCAGTTGGTGTATACTACCAACCAGTTGGAGTATACTACCAACCAGTTGGTGTATACTACCAACCAGTTGGTGTATACTACCAACCAATTGGTGCATACTACCAACCAGTTGGTGCATACTACCAACCAGTTGGTGTATACTACCAACCAGTTGGTGTATACTACCAACCAGTTGGTGTATACTACCAACCAATTGGTGCATACTACCAACCAGTTGGTGCATACTACCAACCAGTTGGTGTATACTACCAACCAGTTGGTGTATACTACCAACCAGTTGGTGTATACTACCAACCAATTGGTGCATACTACCAACCAGTTGGTGCATACTACCAACCAGTTGGTGTATACTACCAACCAGTTGGTGTATACTACCAACCAATTGGTGCATACTACCAACCAGTTGGTACTTACTACCAACCAGTTGGTGTATACTACCAACCAGTTGGTGTATACTACCAACCAGTTGGTGGATATTACCAACCAGTTAGTGTATACTACCAACCAGTTGGTGTATACTACCAACCAGTTGGTGTATACTACCAACCAGTTGGTGTATACTACCAACCAGTTGGTGTATACTACCAACCAGTTGGTGTATACTACCAACCAGTCGGTGTATACTACCAACCAGTTGGTGTATACTACCAACCAATTGGTGTATACTACCATCCAGTTGGTGTATACTACCATCCAGTTGGTGTATACTACCAACCAGTTGGTGTATACTACCAACCAGTCGGTGTATACTACCAACCAGTTGGTGTATACTGCCAACCAGTTGGTGCATATTACCAACCAGTTGGTGTATACTACCAACCAGTTGGTGTATACTACCAACCAGTTGGTGTATGTTACAAAAAACGCGATTCTAAAAGCTTAGAGATCTCCAGTGAATACTAGAAAGGACTGCCCTTCTAGCATCCAGCCTGTTACTGGGTTTTCGTAACAAGTAGTCAGTATCCTTGTCCAATTATCCATTAAAATTCAGTATGGTTCAATAGTGCTTTAGGATTACAACTGGTAGGCTACTAACTAGAGAAATTAAAATTTAATAAATTTATTAAGTAGTAAGTTGTCTAGAGGTATATTATCAAAGTAAATTAAATCACAGCAATCAAAATAAAATCAATCTCTCGAGTTCAATATTATTGTGCTGAAAGCACATATCACATTTATAATTCTTAAGTACCGTCAGGTACATTAACATTTAATAAGATATTACAAATATGTACAAGTGTGTGTATGCGTGTAAGTGCTCTTAAGTAGTTAGCTATGTCTCAAGACTCGAATAAGACTTAAACAAGTGACTGACAAAGTCCTCAAATAAACTAACTTCTTGACCGACTGGCAACCCGAACAGTCTGCTTGAACAACAAAGAATGCTAAGCCCAATAGCAATACAATATCAAGCGACTGCGACACAGAATCAGGAACAAGGAGATAATATAACGACACTAAGTAGGGACCATCTGCAGATCCTCCACAAAAGTTACAAACTCCCATAATACTGAATCTAAGTTCAGCATAGGTAAAACTATGACTGTGACAATACACAGGAACCAGTACAAAATTAGGTCAGAAGCTATAGCTCGGGACCTGAGATGTTCAGAGTGTCAATGTGACACACAACCTCAGTACAACGTCGAAAATCACAAAGTCTATACAATGTTCTGTGAACAAAGTTCTACAGAACTAACAAGAATAATGAGACAGACAATCTGTCCAACCACCAAGCGAGTCTCCAGCAGACTGTCAGACAGACAATCCGTCCAACCAGCAAGCGAGTCTCCAGCAGACTGTCAGACAGACAATCTGTCCAACCACCAAGCGAGTCTCCAGCAGACTGACTACTTTACGAGAGGTGAGGACACCCCCCCCTCGATCACGTGATAGCTACGTGGACAGCGCAGCTCAGAAGCCGGCAGTATAACAGCGACAGCGAAAAATTACAGTAGTTTGACAATCAAGACTAAACTGAGCACATTTTATATACATCCTAACAACATAAGTCAAATAAGAATATAACAGTCAAATAATAATATAAAGTCATACATTTACGATTTAGCTATTATCGCAAATATAAGCAATATATAATTAAATGAAAAGGTAATATACATTACATATATATAATAATCATTGTAACCCATTCAGGGGTTCCCAACAGTGTAAACTACCAACCAGTTGGTGTATACTCCCAAAACCAGTTGGTGTATACTTTTCAACCAGTTGGTGTATACTACCAACCAGTTTTTTGTGTATACTACCAACCAGTTGGTGTATACTACCAACCAGTTGGTGTATACTACAACCATTTGGGTGTTACTACCAACCAGTTTGGTGTAATACTACCAACCAGTTGGTGTATACTACCAACCAGTTTGGTGTATACACCAACCAGTTGGTGCATATTACCAACCAGTTGGTGTATACTCCCAACCATTGGTGTAATACTACCAACCAGTTGGTGTATACTACCAACCAGTTGGTGTATACTACCAACCAGTTGGTGAATACACCAACCAGTTGGTGTATACTACCACCAGTTGGTGCATATTACCAACCATTGGGTTGTATACTACCAACCATTGGTGTATACACCAACCATTGGTGTATACTACCAACCAGTTTGGTGTATACTCCCAAACCAGTTGGTGTATACTACCAACCAGTTGGTGAAATACTACCAACCATTTTGGGTATACTACCACCAGTTGGTGCAAAATTACAACCAGTTGGTGTATACTACCAACCAGTTGGTGAAATACTACCAACCATTTGGGTTTGTATACTACCAACCAGTTGGTGTATACTACCAACCAGTTGGTGTATACACCAACCAGTTTGTGTATACTCCCAAAACCAGTTGGTGTATACTACCAACCAGTTGGTGTATACTACCAACCAGTTGGTGTATAACCAACCAGTTGGTGTATACTACCAACCAGTTTGGTGTAAAACTACCACCAGTTGGTGCATTTTACCAACCATTTGGGGTGTATACTACCAACCAGTTGGTGTATACACCAACCATTTTGGTGTATATACATACCAACCAGTTGGTGTATAACTACCAACCATTGGTGTATACTACCAACCAGTTGGTGTATACTACCACCAGTTGGTGCATATTACCAACCAGTTGGTGTATACTACCAACCAGTTGGTGTATACTACCAACCAGTTGGTGTATACTACCAACCAGTTGGTGTATACTACCAACCAGTTGGTGTATACTACCACCAGTTGGTGCATATTACCAACCAGTTGGTGTATACTACCAACCAGTTGGTATATACGACACCTGTGCAATACCTGTATATATTTATCGCTTATACATCTCACCTACACAACATGCTCTTTCACTCCAATACAGGCTAATATAACACTGGAGACAGCAGAGACAACACTGGAGCAGCAGTGGGCGTGATCAGCCCTCAAGTCTACTGCGAAACACCTGTCTAGTCTAGAGAGTTTTAGCCTCTTTCCTGGTTTATGTTGCCTGAGCTGGGCTACTTGAATTTGGTTACTTGGGTTGGAATACCCGAGTCAGGCTATTCTGGTCTGTGACGTCACTAGAGGTGGAGGGGAAGGGTCGTGACGTCATTTCGAGATCATAAAGGAGAAGTTTCTCTTGGATGCTGGTGAAGAGCTCTTGTTCCAAGAAGCTAGAACTATCCTTCTCTTGGATCAAATCGATTTTCTTCCGTAATACTACTACTACTAATAAATTTATTTTAATTATTATTATCTGTTCCTACCACCTGCTTCCTGTAGGGTGGAAAATGTCGCCTTATCTTCCTTGCTCATTTCATCAACCCTTGCAATGTTCTTCCTTATGATCTTTATGTTTTCCCTTTCTTATTTCTTCATATTCTTCCCCTACTCCCTTTTCATCGTCCTCTCTCATTCCCTTCCTCCTTCATCCAACCTTTATTTCTCTACTTCTGTTTTTTTCCCTTAGCTGATAAAGTCCTTGTTGACTTTCTCTTGCAGCTCCCTGTCTCTCCCTCATTTCATCCTCTCCCTCAGTCCAACTTCTCCCTCAAAACGTTTAACATGAACATGGGTAAGAGTGCAAAATCAGTTCATTCTCACAAGCACCATTTCCACAAATACTTTGTGAGGATAGTATTCTACTAGTCACAGGCTACTCTAGGAAGGTGACCACCGGCACCCTGGTGGAAGTTCCTGAGCTACACTGGTGCTTAATTTGGCTACAGTCCACCAACCGGAGCTCAGCGTCAAGGAGTAGAGTTAGAGGTATACACAGCCCTGGCTGCCAGTAGAGAAACAAGAGCAGTTGCTGTTTACCTGGAGATTACCTGGAGAGAGTTCCGGGGGTCAACGCCCCCGCGGCCCGGTCTGTGACCAGGCCTCCTGAATAGTATTTTTGTAGTAGATGTAGTCTTTACCTTCCATACACTTCTGTAATTTCTATCTGATATCCATGCCCATTATTTGAATGCACTGTAGGATTTCTTCCTCTACAGATAACGTCGGTGTGGACTGCAAATTATTCTAATTCTTACCCTGGAACCTGACTCTTACCTCACTTTGGGATCTAATTCTTCCTGATGCTGTACCATCCTGGGAATTAAGACCCTGCTATAAGAAATTCTGGCGCCTCCGTTGTCAAGAGGTAACTTAGTAAACAAGAGGTGCCTCAGCCAATCTGTGTTGGCGATTTGATCCATCAATCTGAAAATAACAATAGCCTGGTTGATCACACGATCAACAGGAAAGTAAAAACAACAGTTGGCAAGTATACGACTTTCATTCCTGATGCCAGTGTAAGAGAGAAGGTAAGACAGTCAGTGAGGAAACACATGGAAAAATACACGTTGTGTACATAGAATTAATGTGTAGTCAATAATTAGAAATTTATTGTTTTCCAGTCAGTGGAGGAGCGTGGTTGTGGTACTGACTCAGTCCAGTCAGTGGAGGAGCGTGGTTGTGGTACTGACTCAGTCCAGTCAGTGGAGGAGCGTGGTTGTGGTACTGACTCAGTCCAGTCAGTGGAGGAGCGTGGTTGTGGTACTGACTCAGTCCAGTCAGTGGAGGAGCGTGGTTGTGGTACTGACTCAGTCCAGTCAGTGGAGGAGCGTGGTTGTGGTACTGACTCAGACCAGTCAGTGGAGGAGCGTGGTTGTGGGGACTGACTCAGACCAGTCAGTGGAGGAGCGTGGGGTTTTGGACTGACTCAGCCCAGTCAGTGGAGGAGCGTGGTTGTGGTACTTGACCAGTCCCCGTCAGTGGAGGAGCGTGGTTGGGGGTACTGACTCAGTCCAGTCCCGTGGAGGAGCGTGGTTGTTTACTGACTCAGACCAGTCAGTGGAGGACGTGGTTGTGGTACTGACTTAGTCCAGTCAGTGGAGGAGCGTGGTTGTGGTACTGACTCATCCAGTCCCGTGGAGGAAACGTGGTTGTGGTACTGACTCAGACCAGTCAGTGGAGGGGCGGGTTGTGGTACTGACTCAGTCCAGTCCCGTGGAGGAAACGTGGTTGTGGTACTGATCAGTCCAGTCAGTGGAGGAGCGTGGTTGTGGTACTGACTCAGTCCAGGCTGTGGAGGAGGGTGGTTGTGGTACTGACTCAGACCAGTCAGTGGAGGAGCGTGGTTGTGGTACTGACTTAGTCCAGTCAGTGGAGGAGCCCTGGTTGTGGTACTGACTCAGACCAGTCAGTGGAGGAGCGTGGTTGTGGTACTGACTCAGTCCAGTCAGTGGAGGAGCGTGGTTGTGGTACTGACTCAGTCCAGTCAGTGGAGGAGGGTGGTTGTGGTACTGACTCAGACCAGTCAGTGGAGGAGCGTGGTTGTGGTACTGACTTAGTCCAGTCAGTGGAGGAGCGTGGTTGTGGTACTGACTCAGTCCAGTCAGTGGAGAAGCGTGGTTGTGGTACTGACTCAGACCAGTCAGTGGAGGAGCGTGGTTGTGGTACTGACTCAATCCAGTCAGTGGAGGAGCGTGGTTGTGGTACTGACTCAGTCCAGTCAGTGGAGGAGCGTGGTTGTGGTACTGACTCAGTCCAGTCAGTGGAGGAGCGTGGTTGTGGTACTGACTCAGTCCAGTCAGTGGAGGAGCGTGGTTGTGGTACTGACTCAGTCCAGTCAGTGGAGGAGTGTGGTTGTGGTACTGACTCAGCCCAGTCAGTAGAGGAGCCTGGTTGTGGTACTGACTCAGTCCAGTCAGTAGAGGAGCGTGGTTGTGGTACTGACTCAGCCCAGTCAGTGGAGGAGCGTGGTTATGGTACTGACTCAGCCCAGTCAGTGGAGGAGTGTGGTTGTGGTACTGACTCAGCCCAGTCAGTGGAGGAGCGTGGTTATGGTACTGACTCGGCCCAGTCAGTAGAGGAGCGTGGTTATGGTACTGACTCAGCCCAGTCAGTAGAGGAGCGTGGTTATGGTACTAAGTCCAGTCAGTGGAGGAGCGTGGTTGTAGTACTGACTCAGCCCAGTCAGTAGAGGAGCGTGGTTATGGTACTGACTCAGCCCAGTCAGTAGAGGAGCGTGGTTATTGTACTAAGTACAGTCAGTGGAGGAGCGTGGTTGTGGTACTGACTCAGCCCAGTCAGTAGAGGAGTGTGGTTGTGGTACTGACTCAGCCCAGTCAGTAGAGGAGCGTGGTTATGGTACTGACTCAGCCCAGTCAGTACAGGAGTGTGGTTGTGGTACTGACTCAGCCCAGTCAGTAGAGGAGTGTGGTTGTGGTACTGACTCAGCCCAGTCAGTAGAGGAGTGTGGTTGTGGTACTGACTCAGCCCAGTCAGTAGAGGAGTGTGGTTGTGGTACTGACTCAGCCCAGTCAGTACAGGAGTGTGGTTGTGGTACTGACTCAGCCCCGTCAGTAGAGGAGTGTGGTTGTGGTACTGACTCAGCCCAGTCAGTAGAGGAGCGTGGTTATGGTACTAAGTCCAGTCAGTAGAGGAGCGTGGTTGTGGTACTGACTCAGCCCAGTCAGTAGAGGAGCGTGGTTATGGCACTAAGTCCAGTCAGTAGAGGAGCGTGGTTGTGGTACTGACTCAGTCCAGTCAGTAGAGGAGTGTGGTTGTGGTACTGACTCAGCCCAGTCACTAGAGGAGCGTGGTTATGGTACTAAGTCCAGTCAGTAGAGGAGCGTGGTTGTGGTACTGACTCAGTCCAGTCAGTAGAGGAGTGTGGTTGTAGTACTGACTCAGCCCAGTCAGTAGAGGAGCGTGGTTATGGTACTGACTCAGCCCAGTCAGTAGAGGAGCGTGGTTATGGTACTAAGTCCAGTCAGTGGAGGAGCGTGGTTGTGGTACTGACTCAGTCCAGTCAGTAGAGGAGCGTTGTTATGGTACTAAGTCCAGTCAGTGGAGGAGCGTGGTTGTGGTACTGACTCAGCCCAGTCAGTAGAGGAGTGTGGTTGTGGTACTGACTCAGCCCAGTCAGTACAGGAGTGTGGTTGTGGTACTGACTCAGTACAGTCAGTAGAGGAGCGTGGTTATGGTACTAAGTCCAGTCAGTAGAGGAGCGTGGTTGTGGTACTGACTCAGTCCAGTCAGTAGAGGAGTGTGGTTGTGGTACTGAGTCCAATCAGGTGAGGAGTCTGGTTGTGGTACTGACTCAGTCAGTAGTGTGGTTCTGGTAATCAGTCCAGTCAGTAGTGTGGTTGTGGTACTGTTTCAGTTCAGTCAGTTGTGTGGTTGTGGTACTATCTCAGTCCAGTCAGTAGAGTAGTGTGGTTGTCGTACTCAGTCCAGTCAGTAATGTGGTTGTGGTACTGTTTCAGTCCAGTCAGTAGTGTGGTTGTGGTACTCAGTCCAGTCAGTCGTGTGGTTGTGGTACTCAGTCCAGTCAGTAATGTGGTTGTGGTACTGTTTCAGTCCAGTCAGTAGTGTGGTTGTGGTACTCAGTCCAGTCAGTAGTGTGGTTGTGGTACTCAGCCAGTCAGAGGGTGCTGTGGTACCCCTTTCGTAGTGGTGGTTGTGGTACTGTCTCAGTCCAGCCAGTAGAGTAGTGTGGTTGTGGTATTGAGTCCAGTCAGTAGTGTGGTTGTGGTACTGTTTCAGTCCAGTCAGTAGTGTGGTTGTGGCATTGTCTAAGTCCAGTCAGTAGAGTAGTGTGTTTGTGGTACTGTTTCAGTCCAGTCAGTAGTGTGGTTGTGGTACTTTTTCAGTCCAGTCAGTAGTGTGGTTGTGTAACTGTCTCAGTCCAGTCAGTAGAGTAGTGTAGTTGTGGTACTCAGTCCAGTCAGTAGTGTGGTTGTGGTAATATCTCAGTCCAGTCAGCAGAGTAGTGTAGTTGTGGTAATGTCTCAGTCCAGTCAGCAGAGTAGTGCAGTTGTGGTACTGTCTCAGCCCAAGAGATGAATGTGTCACTCAGAATGTTACTGGTGGTAGGCCGGACTGATGAGACAACTACAACTATATTTAACACATAATATATGTGGATCCAACTTGTGGACGCTCCTGCGTCAGTGTTTACACACGTCATGTGCTTGCCCAGCTTAGCCTCATCTTACCACCACACTTTCCTATCGTGTGTACAACGTCAGTTTGTTCAACACTTTCTGCCAGTATCAAATACTATTTTCTCTTCATTTTAGGTTAGTGTAAGTTTTATAATTCAACGATTACGTATATTTAACAGTAAATAAGAGAAAATCGACTTGACAGTGACAGCGAAATGGTTGAGGAAAACAGAAACAAAATGTGCGCGCTGGTGGTTTGTCATCAGATTGTACTGTTTTTTTTTTATATATGTTTTGAATATAAATTTTGTTTGAATGTTTATCATAGTGAGAGATTGGGTTGGTTTGCCGGCGTGGTGAGGGATGCTCTTCTATGGACACTCAGGATTATCTTATCAATAATATGATTCGTGCAACTAATTTAACAGCATTATTATCGTTTGAGTATATTTACCATAAGCTCTCATTCCCAGTATATATAACTGATATATTTATATCATCAACATCAAACCGTTGAAAGGTTTGTGAAAGATAGGTGAAGTGTAACTGATTAACTGGAGTGGACCCACGACACTGGGACACCATTTGTTACTACCACTTAGCCCCTTGTTGTATTATTGAAACTACTACTGCTGCTGCTGCTGCTGCTGCTGCTGCTGCTGCTGCTGCTGGCTGTTTGCTGCTGCTGCTGCTGCTGCTGCTGCTGCTGCTGCTGCTGCTGCTGCTGCTGCTGCTGCTGCTGCTGCTGCTGCTGCTGCTGCTGCTGCTGCTGCTGCTGCTGCTGCTGGCTGCTGCTGCTGCTGCTGCTGCTGCTGCTGCTGCTGCTGCTGCTGCTTCAAATATCAATAACTTAGTTACTCTCCCGGTGTAAAAGACTTCAAACTTTCTCAATGCACTTGCTCACTTCCTCTCCACTGACATTCCCATGTTTTGCTCGCTCTCTCCTCTCTGACTCTCCCTGCCTCCAGCTCTTCCTCTCTCATCCTCCAACTCCTCCTCCTTCCCTCTATTTCCAACTGTTTCTTCTTCCCTCCCACTCCAATTCTTCCCTCCCCTTACCTTTAATTCTAAATCTAAATCCAAGTTTCCCTCTTTTTCAGACTCCTTTTCCCTTTCTCTCCATTTTTTGTCCGTCTCCTTACGAAATTATACCAATAGCCAGCCAGACAGTCCCTCGTGATCCATCACTGCCCTTATCAAACCACTCACAAAAAAACACTATTTGAATGTGGAGCTAGTTAGAGACTTACACGACTCCTTGTAGAGAAAGAGAGAGAGAGAGAGAGAGAGAGAGAGAGAGAGAGAGAGCGAATGAGAGGAACCAAAGAGGGAGAGTCGATGGAAAGCAAAAGGGAGGGGAAATTGGAAAGGAGAGGTGATAAATCTGAAACAGAATTTGTAATGTTGTAATGGAAATTAATGTGAGTGGAAAGACATAAAAGCAACACACACACATACACACACACACAAACAAACAAACAAACAAACAGGATCTGAAGGAATGGAATAGGAATAGGGAATGGGAGACTAAAGATTAGGAAAAAGGGAAATCGGAAGGGAAGAAGATGAGAATGCGAGAATACAAAGGATGGGATGAGAAAGGTAGAAGGATTTCCGCCTTACCTCTGCGGTTCCGTCTCACATTATTTCAAATTGGAATTTTTTCAAGATAAGAGCTGTTATCCTGCCTCATTATTCATGTGTAGGCTAATGATTGCTCTCCTACTTCACCTCATATACACACAGGCTAAGTGTTGTTAACCTGTCTCAGTTCATCTTCCAGCTTAGCAATATCCACGGTATACTACCCTTCTTCACCCCTAGGATACCAACACATACAACACGGCCCTAACTCCCAGATACCTATATACCACTTGATGAACGAGAGACCTCCATAAATCTGTCCTTATGAAGTCGTCCATAAATCTGCCCTTATGAAGACGTCCATAAATCTGCCCTTATGAAGACGTCCATAAATCTGCCCTTATGAAGACGTCCATAAATCTGCCCTTATGAAGACGTCCATAAATCTGCCCTTATGAAGACGTCCATAAATCTGCCCTCATGAAGACGTCCATAAATCTGCCCTTATGAAGTCGTCCATAAATCTGCCCTTATGAAGACGTCCATAAATCTGCCCTTATGAAGACGTCCATAAATCTTCCCTTATGAAGACGTCCATAAATCTGCCTTTATAGAGACGTCCATAAATTTGCCCTCAGCTGAGGATCAAACTTGGAATCTATCGGTTGTGACCACTGAGTTACGATTACTCAGTATTTATTTCTGTATCAGCAACATCTGCTGTACCAGTAGCATCTGTCATATCACCAGCATCTCTGCTATACCAGCAGCATCTCGGCTGTGCCAGCTTTACTTCTACCAGCTTTATCTCTCACTGCACTAGCATCAGCTCTCACTGTACTAGCATCATCCACTGTACTGGGGAGAGAACTTTCTGCTTTACTCTCCTTGCTTCGAATATCTAAGTAATAGATAGACTTTAATCTAGATAGAAATAGACAGTCCTTAGAAGACATTTTCGGTCTTTCACATGCACCCTCTCTGATATACAGGAAGACATAAGCAGGGCTTTCCAGTGTGATAAGCTCCAGCTGCTTCCTAATTTGGAATATTGCTCAGTACTAACGGCTCCGCTCAGAGCAGGAGAAATATCAGAGCTGGAACAAATACAGAGATCGTCTACGGCACACGTAGAGCCTGTAAAGCACTTAAATTAGTGGAAACGCCCTAAAGTCTTGAACATGTACTCACAGGAGAGGAGAAAAGAAAGATAAATGATAATATATACCTAGAAAGTACTCGAGGGCCTGGTCCAAAATCTGCACACTGCCATGAAAACATACTGGAGAGATGTGGGAGGAAATGCAAAAAAACCCAGTGAGGAGCTGGGGTTCGGTGGGCACACCGGACCTCTGATTATTCAACATCTTACCTTAAGGTATCAGAAACACGGCTGGAACAAGTGTAGAAGCCTTCAAGAGGAAACTGGACAAGTATCTTCACCAAGTGCCAGATCAACCAGGCTGTGATGGATATGTGGGGCAGCGGGCCTCCAGCAGCAACAGCCTGGTTGACCAGGCAAGCATCAGACGAGCCTGGCCCATTGTCGGGCTCCGAAAGTAGTGAGACTCTCGAAACTCGTCAAAGGTATATCAGAAGTATCTTTGATGAGTTTCGAGAGTCTTATTACTCCTGGAGCCCGGCCATGGGTCAGGCTCGTCTGATGCTCGTCTGGTGTACCGTCCATACCCACTGTTATATATTATATTTTAATAGCGTCTGTAGAATAGGGGGCATTCAAATTCGACCTAAGCAAGGGGAAGATAAATCCAGTTCCTTTGATCAAGATCCACTCACCAGCATCAAGGCGAAATAATGCAATAATGTAAATTAATACTAACCATTTCGAGATTAAAAATAACAAGATGGCATCTACACACTCCACACTTTCTTCTAAGTAGGATACACACGAGTGTTAAATTTTTCAAGTCTTTACCTGTCACACGGAAACCAGATTTGGGAATGTCTTATGTAACACTGTACAGAGGTCACTCACGGATGTTAATAGTCGCAGGAAGGTTGAGTAAGACACATCACACTAGCATTGAAAAATATGAAGCTAATCGAATAACACGCTCTCCAGTATAAAAGAAAATTTGTGAGAAAGTAAAGAAATAATCTGAGAATGTTGTAAAACAGAAAAAATCTCTCCTCGTTAAACTTAACGCGATTTTTTTTTTCCAGTTTTTTCTCAGTGATTCTCATAAATTCTCTAAAATCCTGTAGGAAAAAATATTTGATTTTTTAAGATCAGATTTGATAAAATTGACAAAAAATGGCAAATTGACATCCAAAAAATCTAAATTTAATACAGGCAGAAATTTATAAGTCATGAAACAACATGTGACGCAACACAATTATCATCAAAGATTTGTTAGTTATACCATGAATTAAGGAAACAAAGCAAGGGAACTTACCTGTCTCTTATTAAGTTGATTTAACATTAAGTTGCTAATTAAAATCATACACTATGATTTATAATTAGAAGAGACATTCTCCACTTATTTCACAGAAATCAGTTTGATTAATAAAATTCACACATGATAACTTATACAATTTAACATCAAGAGGTTGTATTCTCTGAGGAAAGCACATCAACACTAAAAGTTTAAAGCCGATCAGAAGATGCATTGTCCAGTTATTGCAGAATCCAAAAAAAATTGTGCGTACACAGTCTAAACCCATAAAATGATCCATCTATTTCATACATCAGCCATTGAAGACTGATGACATTCACAATAGTTATATTTTAATCAGAAGAAAGCGCTAAGCCCGTAGCGGTCATATAGCGCCTGTGGAGTTGAAAACATTAAAATTTCATTCTAGCAAGGGAAAGATAAGGTCAGTTCCTTGTATCTTAAGTCTCTCACCAGCAGCATCAAGTAGAAAACGATACTAAACTATTTCGAGGTTAAAAGTGACCAAATGTCCGGTAACAGGATCCTTCCTCCAGTGATCACAGAGATGTAAAAATATGAGAATGACCGATGTAGCACTGTGCATAGGTCAGTCCCACATTGTAGCACTGTGCATAGGTCAGTCCCACATTGTAGCACTGTGCATAGGTCAGTCCCACATTGTAGCGCTGTGCATAGGTCAGTCCCGCATTGTAGCACTGTGCATAGGTCAGTCCCACATTGTAGCACTGTGCATAGGTCAGTCCCACATTGTAGCACTGTGCATAGGTCAGTCACACATTGTAGCACTGTGCATAGGTCAGTCCCACAATGGAGCACTGTGCATAGGTCAGTCCCATATTGTAGCACTGTGCATAGGTCAGTCCCACATTGTAGCACTGTGCATAGGTCAGTCCCACATTGTAGCACTGTGCATAGGTCAGTCCCACATTGTAGCACTGTGCATAGGTCAGCCACGAATTCAAATAGTCCCATGAACCTTAACTAAGAATGCATTTCACTAGCGTTGAATTTCAAGTTGATAGAGTAAGGCGTTCTCGAGCAATAATTGATTATTTGTGAATATAGAGCAAACGAAAATGTTGCTGAAAATGTTCCGAAAAATAGGTAAGTCTCCCCGTGTTACGTATGACCCTTGTGGGTTTACCGTTTAGTTTTGATAATCTTTTTGTTAAATTTAAAAACGATTATAGAGCTGGTAAATATGGCAGTTGATCCAATAACTTGGTCCTTGTTACCGTACACGAGTCTTGAAAATTTGAAGCCGATTGAATGAGGCTTTCTCAAGTTAAGAGCAAAATAAAAACGAAAAGTTGAAGAAAGAAAAGAAAACAAAAATTCGGGTAACCTCTTTAAGGTCCTCCTTTGAGGATTAATAATAATAATAATAATAATAATAATAATAATAATAATAATTCAGCCCTGAGCAGATAGCTTGGATGTGGACCACGAGGGTCTCTTTGTCACCCCTAAGTGACAGCAGGAGACGCTGCTGTTACATGGGACTAACAGCTCTGTGTTGTTAGAGAACTATCAGTCTTGTGTATGATAGGACTGTAAAGTTCCTCTCTGATCTTTACTTCAGTTGCTCTTCTTCAACATTGTAACTTTACCTCAGAGCTCAAAATCTTGCAGCACTTGATCTGGCGACTAATTTCAGAAAGTTGAATCAGCCGGACTATTTATATTCAGTTAATCCGGATTCATTAATTCGGATTTAAAGACGAGAAAAATTCAGAATTTCATTATTTCCCGGAGATGAGTATTATTGAAAATTATTTTTCTGTTAATTCCAAGTTAAAATTATTCTTAATGTTAATAACTACAACTTCGACGTTTGTTGGTTAAAAAGTTAGCAAAAGCGATTATTTAAGCATTTGTTCATAAAATGTTCACAGTAATGACGTTTTTAAAACGTTAGTTCTCAGAGAAGTTTTGGACGTAAAGAAACAATGAATAATTTGTCAAGTATTTTGTGAAGACTCACGATATTAATGTTCGTCTTCTGAAGCAAAGTGAAGTTCTTGATGTTAATGAAGTGTAAATTATAGATTAATAACTGCCATTATAAACCCTCCCCCCTCCCTCCCTACCTCCCTCCCTCCCTCCCACCCTCCCTCCCTCCCACCCTCCCTCCCTCCCTCCCTCCCTCCCACCCACCCTCCCTCCCACCCCTCCCTCCCTCCCACCCTCCCTCCCTCCCTCCCACCCTCCCTCCCTCCCACCCTCCCACCCTCCCTCCCTCCCACCCTCCCTCCCTCCCTCCCACCATCCCTCCCTCCCTCCCTCCCTCTCCCTCCCACCCTCCCTCCCTCCCTCCCACCCTCCCTCCCACCCTCCCTCCCTCCCACCCTCCCCCTCCCCTCCCCCCACCCTCCCTCCCTCCCTCCCACCCTCCCTCCCTCCCTCCCTCCCACCCTCCCCCCTCCCTCCCTCCCACCCTCCCCTCCCTCCCTCCCTCCCACCCTCTCTCCCTCCCACCCACCCTCCCTCCCTCCCTCCCTCCCTCCCTCCCTCCCCCCCCCCCCCCTCCCCCCCACCCTCCCCCCCTCCCTCCCTCCCACCCTCCCTCCTCCCCCTCCCCTCCCTCCACTCCCTCCCACCCTCCCCCCCTCCCTCCCACCCTCCCCCTCCCTCCCTCCCCCCCCTCCCCCCTCCCTCCCACCCTCCCTCCTTCCCACCCTCCCCACCCCTCCCTCCCTCCCTCCCCCTCTCCCTCCTCCCCACCCCTCCCACCCTCCCCTCCCTCCCTCCCACCCACCCTCCCTCCCCCTCCCCCCTCCCACCTCCCTCCCTCCCCCCACCCTCCCTCCCTCCCTCCCACCCTCCCACCCCCTCCCCTCCCTCCCTCCCACCCTCCCTCCCCTCCCTCCCTCCCACCCTCCCTCCCTCCCTCCCACCCTCCCTCCCACCCCCTCCACCCTCCCACCCTCCCTCCCTCTCCCACCCTCCCTCCCTCCCTCCCACCCTCCCTCCCTCCCTCCCTCCCTCCACCTCCCTCCCTCCCACCCTCCCTCCCACTCCCTCCCTCCTCCCTCCCACCCTCCCTCCCTCCCTCCCACCCTCCCTCCTCCCTCCCTCCCCCCTCCCTCCCTCCCCTCCCCCTCCCTCCCCTCCCACCCTCCCTCTTCCCTCCACCCTCCCCTCCCTCCCTCCCTCCACCACCCTCCCTCCCTCCCCCCACACCCCACCCCCCTCCCTCCCTCCCACCCTCCCTCCCCCCTCCCACCCTCCCACCCTCCCCTCCCTCCCTCCCCCCTCCCCCTCCCACCCACTCCTCCCATCCCTCCCTCCCTCCCTCCCTCACCACCCCTCCCTCCCTCCCCTCCCTCCCTCCCTCCCCCCCCTCCCTCCCTCCCTCCCCCCATCCCTCCCTCCCTCCCTCCCTCCCTCCCTCCCACCCTCCCCCTCCTCCCTCCCTCCCCACCCTCCCTCCTTCCCTCCCTCCCACTCCTCCCACCCTCCTCCCTCCCCCCACCTCCCTCCCTCCCCCCCCACCCCTCCTCCCTCCCACCCTCCCCCCCTCCCTCCTCCCTCCCTCCCACCCTCCCACCCTCCCTCCCACCCTCCCTCCCACCCTCCCTCCCTCCCTCCCTCCCACCCTCCCTCCTCCCACCCTCCCTCCCTCCCTCCCACCCTCCCTCCCACCCTCCCCTCCCTCCCACCCTCCCTCCCACCCTCCCTCCCACCCTCCCTCCCTCCCTCCCTCCCTCCCACCCCTCCCACCCTCCCACCCACCCACCCACCCTCCCACCCTCCCCACCTCCCTCCCTCCCTCCCTCCCACCCTCCCACCCTCCCACCCACTACATACCATGTAGGTAAAGTCTTTCCGTAGCAACTACTTTAAAATAAATATTATTCTCTTTAACTTAAAATTTCATTATCACGAATCTTAATTATATTTAGTGTATATGAGTATACCTTTGTTATACTGCTTCCTCTGTCTCTGAAGGTCACACCTACACCGTTTATCTAACAGCTTATTTCTGAAGGTCACATACACACACCGTATATCTAAGATCTTATCTGTGAAGGTCACATACACACACCGTATATCTAAGATCTTATCTCTGAAGGTCACATACATACATCGTATATCTAAGATCTTATCTCTGAAGGTCACATACACACACCGTATATCTAAGATCTTATCTCTGAAGGTCACATACACACACCGTATATCTAAGATCTTATCTGTGAAGGTCACATACACACACCGTATATCTAAGATCTTATCTGTGAAGGTCACATACACACACCGTATATCTAAGATCTTATCTCTGAAGGTCACATACATACATCGTATATCTAAGATCTTATCTCTGAAGGTCACATACACACACCGTATATCTAAGATCTTATCTCTGAAGGTCACATACACACACCGTATATCTAAGATCCTATCTGTGAAGGTCACATACATACACCGTATATCTAAGATCTTATCTCTGAAGGTCACATACACACACCGTATATCTAAGATCTTATCTGTGAAGGTCACATACATACACCGTTTATCTAAGATCTTATCTCTGAAGGTCACATACACAACACCGTATATCTAAGATCTTATCTGTGAAGGTCACATACATACACCGTATATCTAAGATCTTATCTCTGAAGGTCACATACACCGTATATCTAACAGCTTATTTCTGAAGGTCACATACACACACCGTATATCTAAGACCTTATCTCTGAAGGTCACATACACACACCGTATATCTAAGATCTTATCTGTGAAGGTCACATACACACACCGTATATCTAAGATCTTATCTGTGAAGGTCACATACATACACCGTATATCTAAGATCTTATCTCTGAAGGTCACATACACACACCGTATATCTAAGATCTTATCTGTGAAGGTCACATACATACACCGTATATCTAAGATCTTATCTCTGAAGGTCACATACACCGTATATCTAACAGCTTATTTCTGAAGGTCACATACACACACCGTATATCTAAGATCTTATCTCTGAAGGTCACATACACACACCGTATATCTAAGATCTTATCTGTGAAGGTCACATACACACACCGTATATCTAAGACCTTATCTCTGAAGGTCACATACACACACCGTATATCTAAAGTCGTATTTCTGAAGGTCTCAAACACAAGATATAGTCACTATCTTATCTCTGAAGGTCACATACACACACCGTATATCTAAGATCTTATCTCTGAAGGTCACATACACACACCGTATATCTAAGATCTTATCTCTGAAGGTCACATACACACACCGTATATCTAAAGTCGTATTTCTGAAGGTCTCAAACACAAGATATAGTCACTATCTTATCTCTGAAGGTCACATACACACACCGTATATCTAAGATCTTATCTCTGAAGGTCACATACACACACCGTATATCTAAGATCTTATCTGTGAAGGTCACATATATACACCGTATATCTAAGATCTAATCTCTGAAGGTCACATACACACACCGTATATCTAAGATCTTATCTGTGAAGGTCACATACACACACCGTATATCTAAGAACTTATCTCTGAAGGTCACATACACACACCGTATATCTAAGAACTTATCTCTGATGGTCACATACACACACCGTATATCTAAGATCTTATCTGTGATGGTCACATACACACACTGCATATCTAAAGTCGTATTTCTGAAGGTCTCAAACACAAGATATAGTCACTATCTTATCTCTGAAGGTCCCGGAAAGAAGGAAGAGATCCTCTGTTATTACTGAAGGTATCAAGCACAAATTATAACACCACACTAAACAGCCTTGGTAAGTCAGACCACAAATTTGATTTGTCCTCGTTTCCGCTATAAACGGTTTGCTGACGTGACATTACAAGTGCGAGTGGTAGATTTGGGAGTTACTAAGCTCTTCAAGGATACTACATCGATGGCAGAAAGTAGAGATGTATTTATACTTATATTTTTGTAATTTTTGCATATTATTACATTTTATTGTGTGTCTGCGTTCCGCTTTCTCTTTCTCGGCCATTTAACAGTTGCCAAAGGCAGTTTTTGACAGATTTTTGGGGTGGTGTGTATGTACGTATTTGTATATGAGGGATATCAATGGGTGGGAGTACATATTTATCTACATGGAGCCGCCTTCTGAGGTCACCACCCCCAGCAGTGTGTGTGTGTGTGTGTGTGTGTGTGTCTGTGTGCGAGCGAGTGTATGTATATATGTGTATCTGTGGGTGTGTTTTTCGTCGTAACTTTGCGACTAGACAGTTGGATAATGAGGCACGTGAGAGCGGAGTCAGAGAAGCAACTCACTAGGTAGACAATCATAGGTAAATATAAACACGTGATGCATGTCTCTCATTAGACCAACTCTACTTTATAAACTACTAAGTTAAAAAAAATCCTTAATGAGATATCCATTGCAAGAGCAAAGAAGGCAGAATGGTAGAGGGTACAGGGAGGGAGGGAAGGAGGATGGATGATGAGGGGTGTGTAGGGAGGGAGGGTAGGGAGGAAGCAGGTTGGGTTAAGGTACAGAGGCAGGAAGAGAAAAATGTTAAGAGTAATGGAAGGGAGGAAAGTCAGTAGGATGGAAGGAAAGTAGGAAGTAAAGGAGGAAGGGTAAACGAAGATAGGGAGGGATAAAGGCAGGGAGTGAGATAGTGAGGGAGGGAAGAATGAAGACAGGGAGATAAAGGCAGGGAGCTAGAGAGATAGTGAGAGAGGGATGAAGACAGGGATGGATAAAGGCAGAGAGGGATAGGGGGAATAGGGAAGAACGAAGACAAAGAGAGATAGAGAGGGAAAGGGTTACCTCTAAAGATTTGTGAGAGAGAATCTGGATTCATTTGCATATTACAAGTCAGCCTCAGGAGATGAGTGAGTAAATACGAGTTCTTCCTGCTGCTGCTGCTGCTGCTGCTGCTGCTGCTCAGCCTGGCAGCCTGTGTCAGGACACCCACACAGCTCTTCTCTCAAGCCTGGCAGCCTGTGTCAGGACACCCACACAGCTCTTCTCTCAAGCCTGGCAGCCTGCGTCAGGACACCCACACAGCTCTTCTCTCAAGCCTGGCGCCCAAACCTGTCACAGACATGCCATTAAACTTGCTACCACACTACCATCAGTAAGAAACACACACACACACACACACACACACACACACACTCACACACACACACACACAACACACACACACACACACACCACACACATATATATATATATATATATATATATATATATATATATATATATATATATATATATATATATATATATATATATATGTATGTATGTATATATATGTATGTATATAATGTGCAGAATAAGGCACAGAGGGGAACTGCAGCAGTGCTTCATCACGAGCTTTGCAATACAAAGCAAAGATAAATGAAACGAAAATTATTTTGATTAGGTTTGGTTGGTTGTAGGTCAAACTAGCGAACACCAGGAGGAGCGAGAGTCAGGTACAGTGGTACCTACCTACCTGGTGGTGCCATGCTGTCTCGGATGGCCACTTAAAACAGTGATCAAGACAAATATTTTTTTGAGTTAATGGAAATTAACATTGAGCTTGTACGCCTCATCCAGTTAAAAACATTGAATGTGAATTAATAGCTCAATTTTTTGACAAAAATCCCGACACCTTATCACGAAAACTAAATGTTATGTTTCTAGACATGAATAAATCTTGGAGGTGTTATGCTCCTTACCAGCGTTTGAATGAACTTATAAGATGAATACACAAAATTGAAGAACTCTATTTCAGCCTTCAGCTGAGGTCTTCTTCAGCAGATGAACATTTAAGTTATAGGTGGAAACATACGGCATTGATATCTTACTTTTTTAATTTTATACAAGCTATAATAATTTATCTTCTAGGTTCCATTAGGTTAACCTAGATTAAGTTATTTTTACGTATAAATAACCGCCATTAGCCGGATAACATAGTAGGGCAGGTTACATTTGGCAGCGTGGGACATATCGTTACTGAAAGCGTCGGTATCAGTGCAGTCAATTGATAAATTTTTCAATCAAATAAAAATTACCTTTTTTGAGAGAGTTTTGAAATGTGAACAGGGAAAGAGACAAAATATTGATCAGAAATATATTGAGAAAACGTGCAAGTGCTTCTGCCAGCTGTAATGGCGAACGCTGGCAAGTTGACAGTAAAGTGGCAGTCTTGGCCGGAGGAACGGGAAGGGAATGGGGAGGATTACTCGTGTCTTTTCTGTGGTCTTAATGTTGTCCTGGTGTTGAGAGTAGGATTTTCCATTTTTCAGGTTTGGGAAGCTCTATATCTCTTACTACAGTTTTTTTTACTTGATCAAGGTTGTGAAGTAATTTCTTGTCTGATTGTGAATGTCACTCTCCTGTTGCGAAACTTTTTATTAAATCCTTCAGTGATCATTGGTGAGCGGTTTTTAACAGTTGTGTAGAATGTTATGGTAGTCTGTTCGTAATTTTTGGCTTCAGTTTTCAGCTTCGTCCTCATATATGGATGTTCTGTTGCTGGTGCTTGTTTCTGCTGTTGGAATAACTAGATTTTTCACTCAAGAGTTGTTGCTGTGGATGATTCTAAATACTTCTGTGAGTGGAGTGTCTTTTGAGAACTTCTCGGGGAGAAGTGCTGCGATGGTGAGATATGTGTATATCATGCGCGCTAGTGTCTTTATTAGTGTAGAATCTTGGAGATGTATTACGTATGAATGCTTTTTTTGTTGGGTAACTTTTAGAATCTTCTGTATTATTACTGCTTGATGGTGTTTCTGACAGTGTACTTTTTTCTTGCTTCCTTAGCTGTAAGGTACAGTGGTCACCCTTATAATCTAAGCATTTCTGTAGGGCTTGAAAGTGTGTCCACTTGCAGTTAGAGCAAAATAGCGAGATGACTGTAGTTATAGCAGTTCCAGCATGGCGCTATGTGGTGAGGTTATTGTTTGATCTCCCTTGGGCGGATGTGGTTATGGAAATTTCCAATTTCGTTTTGGAGTGCACTGTGTGCCGTCATTGTTGTCTCAAACCAGATCTTCGTCAAAGGAGGAGAGTTAATTAAATATCGGTACCATGAATTTGGGTCTCCATTGTTACTTTTAGGTTTTTTCTTTGTTAGATGGGGTGTCTTTCCAGTTTTTTTTTTTTAAAGAATGTCTATTTCTTGGCCTTCATTATTGTTAGTAATGACTTTAATAGTCCTTGTTGCTTGTGGAGGCTTCAATTATTTGGTCGACACCTTCAAGCGCTGAAGCAGTTCACGATGAAATATTTCCTCGCCTACACAGTGAATTTCTTCAGTATCATACATTGAAAAAAGCGTTTCGGAAGATACCTAATGCATGCTTCACATGTGTCTAACTCATCTGCTTACCAGTACTGTATATCATTATTATATTGATAAGTAGAAGTTTGACGTTGCTGGTATGTTGGTGCCACGACCGTGAGTGTTGCCACCCCCACGGGGCTCATAGTGAGCAGCAGAGTTGCTCATTGCTGCCGACTTGGTAAATCTTGTGATACAGCAGCTAGTCCTGCACACTGTTTGTTCTATCAGGTTAGGTAAGGTTTATCAAGAATCAGGACAAGTGTTTCCTGACGCGGGTCTTAGTCATATGATGACCAGATTTTGGTCATCTGACCGAGGCCTTCCGCTGGTTTGCCCCTCCACCCATTTAAAAATTATAATATTAATTTATTGTTTGTTGGAACTATACAAGGGTGGAACTATACAAGGGTGGAACTATACAAGGGTGGAACTATACAAGGGTGGAACTATACAAGGGTGGAACTATACAAGGGTGGAACTATACAAGGGTGGAACTATACAAGGGTGGAACTATACAAGGGTGGAACTATACTGTAAGTGATGAATCAAGTATTGTTAAGGAAAATACTGAAAATTTGAGGCCAAATGTTGAATATTTGAAGATTCCTAAAATGTTCAAAGAAATCATAGGGAACGAAAACATCCTGGAAAGAGATTATGACTAAGGTAAGTGACTACTACTGTCAAGGTAAGTGACTGCCACTGTCAAGGTAAGTGACTACTACTGTCAAGGTAAGTGACTACCACTGTCAAGGTAAGTGACTACTACTGTCAAGGTAAGTGACTACCACTGTCAAGGTAAGTGACTACCACTGTCAAGGTAAGTGACTACCACTGTCAAGGTAAGTGACTGCCACTGTCAAGGTAAGTGACTACCACTGTCAAGGTAAGTGACTACCACTGTCAAGGTAAGTGACTGCCACTGTCAAGGTAAGTGACTACCACTGTCAAGGTAAGTGACTGCCACTGCCAAGGTAAGTGACTACCACTGTCAAGGTAAGTGACTGCCACTGTCAAGGTAAGTGACTACCACTGTCAAGGTAAGTGACTACCACTGTCAAGGTAAGTGACTACCACTGTCAAGGTAAGTGACTACCACTGTCAAGGTAAGTGACTACCACTGTCAAGGTAAGTGACTACCACTGTCAAGGTAAGTGACTACCACTGTCAAGGTAAGTGACTACCACTGTCAAGGTAAGTGACTGCCACTGTCAAGGTAAGTGACTACCACTGTCAAGGTAAGTGACTACCACTGTCAAGGTAAGTGACTACCACTGTCAAGGTAAGTGACTACCACTGTCAAAGTAAGTGACTACCACTGTCAAGGTAAGTGACTACCACTGTCAAGGTAAGTGACTGCCACTGTCAAGGTAAGTGACTGCCACTGTCAAGGTAAGTGACTACCACTGTCAAGGTAAGTGACTACCACTGTCAAGGTAAGTGACTGCCACTGTCAAGGTAAGTGACTACCACTGTCAAGGTAAGTGACTACCACTGTCAAGGTAAGTGACTACCACTGTCAAGGTAAATGACTACCACTGTCAAGGTAAGTGACTGCCACTGTCAAGGTAAGTGACTGCCACTGTCAAGGTAAGTGACTACCACTGTCAAGGTAAGTGACTACCACTGTCAAGGTAAGGGGACTGCCACTGTCAAGGTAAGTGACTACCACTGTCAAGGTAAGTGACTACCACTGTCAAGGTAAGTGACTACCACTGTCAAGGTAAGTGACTACCACTGTCAAGGTAAGTGACTACCACTGTCAAGGGTTTAAGTGACAAACCACTGTCAAGGTAAGTGACTGCCACTGCCCAAGGTAAGTGACTACCACTGTCAAGGTAAGTGACTACCACTGTCAAGGTAAGTGACTGCCACTGTCAAGGTAAGTGACTACCACTGTCAAGGTAAGTGACTGCCACTATCAAGGTAAGTGACTGTCAAGGTAAGTGAGATAGTACTGTCAAGGTGACTACCACAGTCAAGGTAAGTGAGATACCACTGTCAAGGTGGCTACCACTGTCAAGGTAAGTGAGATACCACTGTCAAGGTGGCTACCACTGTCAAGGTAAGTGAGATACCACTGTCAAGGTAACTACTACTGTCAACTTAAGTGAGATACCACCGTCAAGGTAACTACCACAGTCAAGGTAAGTGAGATACCACTGCCAAGGTGACTACCACTGTCAAGGTAAGTGAGATACCACTGTCAAGGTAAGTGAGATACCACTGTCAAGGTAAGTGACTACCACTGTCAATGTAAGTGACTATCACTGTCATGGTAACTACCACTGCCAAGGTAAGTGACTACCACTGTCAAGGTAAGTGAGATACCACTGTCAAGGTAAGTGACTACCACTGCCAAGGTAAGTGACTACCACTGCCAAGGTAAGTGACTACCACTGTCAAGGTAAGTGACTATCACTGTCTAGGTGACTACCACTGTCAAGGTGACTACCACTGTCAGGGTATACGAGATACCACTGTCAAGGCAAGTGAGATGCCACTGTCAAGGTAAATGACTACTACTGCCAAGGTAAGTGTCTACCACTGTCAAGGTGACTACCACTGTCAAGGTAAGTGAGATATCACTGTCAAGGTGACTACCACTGTCAAGGTAAGTGACTAACACTGCCAAGGTAAGTGACTACCACTGTCAAGGTAAGTGACTACCACTGCCAAGGTAAGTGACTACCACTGTCAAGGTAAATGACTACCACTGCCAAGGCAAGTGACTACCACTGTCAAGGTAAGTGACTACCACTGTCAAGGTAAATGACTACTACTATCAAGATAAGTGACTACCACTGTCAAGGTAAGTGACTACCACTGTCAAAGTAAGTGACTACCACTGTCAAGGTAAGTGACTACCACTGTCAAGGTAAGTGACTACCACTATCAAGATAACGGACTACCACTGTCAAGGTAAGTGACTACCACTGTCAAGGTAAGTGACTACCACTATCAAGATAAGTGACTACCACTGTCAAGGTAAGTGACTACCACTATCAAGATAAGTGACTACCACTGCCAAGGTAAGTGACTACCACTGTCAAGGTAAATGACTATCACTGTCAAGGTAAGTGACTACCACTGCCAAGGTAAGTGACTACCACTGTCAAGGTAAGTGACTACCACTGTCAAAGTAAATGACTACCACTGCCAAGGTAAGTGACTATCACTGTCAAGGTAAGTGACTACCACTGTCAAGGTAAGTGACTACCACTGTCAAGGTAAGTGACTACCAGTGCCAAGGTAAGTGACTACCACTGCCAAGGTAAGTGACTACCACTGCCAAGGTAAGTGACTACCAGTGTCAAGGTAAGTGACTACCAGTGTCAAGGTAAGTGACTACCACTGCCAAGGTAAGTGACTACCACTGCCAAGGTAAGTGACTATTACTGTCAAGGTAAGTGACTACCACTGTCAAGGTAAGTGACTACCACTGCCAAGGTAAGTGACTACCACTGCCAAGGTAAGTGACTATCACTGTCAAGGTAAGTGACTATCACTGTCAAGGTAAGTGACTACCACTGTCAAGGTAAGTGACTACCACTACGTCACTTTAAAAGTGAATCAATATCAGCCTGAGTAAACAAACTGATAAAGAGATAATCTACGTACCCACACAGTCAAGTACCTCTCAATAAAGATCATATGAAGCGAATATTCAATTTTATTGATCATAAAATTAGGTAAAGGACTTACTATGGAACTTTCTGAAGCTGAAGTAACAGAAGAGGAGAAGGTTCACCTGAGAGGCTGACCTTTGTGTGTCTTGATCTCTTTTTAATATGGGGTTAATAACATAAAAGCAAATTTTGTGATGTGCTCTTTAATATTTTGCGAGATGGAACGGAAAGCCAAAGGAAGGCCTTGGCAATAGAGTTGTAAATGAGTGGAACAAACCGCCAAGTATGATCATTGAAGCTAAATACTCCTGCCGAATGTATGCCAGTAAACCTACTGCAGTGCTCCTCTCTTATGTTTTTATGTCATAAAAACTAGACCCCCGATCAGGACAAATTTTCGAAGTTCTCCTGGAAAGGTATAACTACTTGAGAGTTGAAAATATTTAGAAATTCAAGGTTCTGATAATTGATGTTTTTCTATACACTGTAATATAAACCGTGGTAAAGCAGATAAGATTTCATACGTCTCACATCGATTTAAAACGTCAAAATATGCAATTAAAACAAGTTTTTGTCTGCATATTGAGGAGCTACGATTTACGCAAGGCTGGAGAGATAGATGACGCGGTTTTCAGGGACCAGTAGTATCTCTCTCACCTCTCAGTTATGATGCATCCCAATTAATCCTCCACACTTTGCAGACTACATTTCGGGGAATGTGAGATAATTAGGTTTAATCTAAGGAATGCAAGAGTAGCCATAATTCCTTGGATCAAGAGTCTCTTAAAAGCATCAAGGTCCTAACCCTCCCGCAACCACTTGGACACTTAAGAGGTACTCTTTCACCTGATTAATTTTTTGTTGATCATAGTGCTTAAGTGCTCACCAAAAACCTGCACTTAGGAGAGGAAGTCTATGACGAGTCGTTTCAGTGTGTCCTGGACAACTGTCAAGTCACAGCGAACCGAAATGTAGTCATAAGGGTCCTATGTGCGTTTATTTTGGTGAATTGTTTCAGCCACAATATTGTGTTTTTTTCTAGTGTCATATCGAATATGTATAACGTTATTTTACATACTACAGCGCTGAACTGACAAGTTTAATTCGACAGACTGTAAAAAAATTGACACATGTCAAACCAATCACATCTTTATTAATACATTTAATTTCAAGAGGTGAATGAATCCCCGGATTCTGTGCAGTTTAAATATCTCAGAGCAAACAGCCAGCAGTGCTTCCCATTTTATATACAGCTTAATTAACTGCAGATACAACATTCATGGAGTCAAATTGGATCATTTGAATTTATTAAATCTCTGTTATCAGTGAAAAGCAAGGTGCATAAAACATAAAGGTTACTAAAATAGAGTGTATACAGCGAGAGTTGTGAAACTCATTGTGTTGACACCTGGAGTATACCTGGAGAGGATTTCGGGGGTCAACGCCCCCGCGGTCCAGTCTGGGACCAGGCCTAGTGGTGGAGTATTCTTAAATTAAGGAATTTGGGTAGTCTTGATTGGTATTGTACAGGTGTACCGGAGACCGCGATCACAAATCTCTTAGTTTTGTTATCGCGTGGAATTACCTTAATAAGGATAACACAGATAAAGTTCCCAATTTTTGCAGTGTAGATTATGAGTCTGAGTGATTGACTGAGTAGTGTAGACTAGGTAACCTGACTAGAGATTTAGAGGAAGACTTGATAGATGATGATGGTTGCCAGTATTATATTTTTCAAAGCATTGCACAAGCTGCCCATATTCCTAACAGGGAATTTACAGCAAACGTGAATAACCCTAAATGGATAAACAATAAACTCAAAAATTTCCCGGGTGAATCAAAAGGGAGGGAGGTCGCATTATTGGCTATTATTAAGGGGATCCTAAAGAAAAGTTTGATTTTGTAACTTTCGAAATGCGTACATTTTTATCGTATATTATTTTTGTCTAATTCTGTCTTACATAATTTTGTCCTGTTATATTTCAATCTATTTAATCTGCGTTCATCGTATACTGTAAAATGCATCTCTCCTCTAAATTATTAAAAACGGGGTTATTACACTCCTGGTGTACTGTGAGTTATCTAGATAAATTATGTCAATCTTGTTTATAATGTAATGTTTTACTGAATATTGGGTTCTTCTTGCGATACCTTCGCTTGTGAATTATCTTACATTTTGAACTCAATCTAGATCCGTGCTAGCTAGAGTTGGTAGTGGATGTTCTTCAAACCTGCCGTTCATACCTAGCCGTGCTAGCTAGAGTTGGTAGTGGATGTTCTCCTGCCGTTCATACATAGCCGTGTTAGCTAGAGTTGGTAATGGATGTTCTCCTGCCGTTCATACCTAGCCGTGCTAGCTAGAGTTGGTAAGTGGATGTTCTCCTGCCGTTCATACCTAGCCGTGCTAGCTAGAGTTGGTAATGGATGTTCTCCTGCCGTTCATACCTAGCCGTGCTAACCTGAGATCCTCTCCACTGTTATTCTCTCCTATATTTATACGTCTTGTATTCTCTTATCTTGTTTGTATGTCTTCATGTGTCCGTCTCCCTGGATAACGATAAGTCACTTGCGGTATATTACTTGGTTCTCTTCGTTTGTTCCCCCAATTATATTTTCATGTCTTGATGTTTTTTTGTATTTCATGTTTTATTTTTTTCATTATTCCCTTGTTGTGTTTTTCGTCTAAACTTTAAACGATGATCTTGATCCTGTATTGAATTTTATCCCCAGATTGTCAGTCAGTTCCCTCATGCTTTAACGAGGACTGAGTTTAATAATAACAACAATACTAGTACTAATAATAATAATAATAATTTATTTTTCCCAAATAGTATTTTCCATCAAAATTTATTTTGTTATATAATAATCCTAAAGAGAGACAAGTGTGTATATAAAATTCTAGGAAGGTCTAGCATAAGCTCTTCTGTTTAATTCCATATCCTATATCATCATTTGCGTTCTGTATTTCATCCACACTCTTTTGTGCTTCGTGTTCACCGACCCTCAATTCTAATGAAACTATCAGCTCTCTCTCCATGTCTTACTTCCTTCTTTCTTTACTGCAGTATACCAGTTTGTTACTCCCCGACACTGTGACTAGGTTCTCCAGTTTATGAGCTCACTCTCCTACCATTTCCCATTCCTTTTGCCAGTGTGTATGTGTGTGTGTGTAAGTGTGTGTGTGTGTGTGTGTGTGTGTGTGTGTGTGTGTGTGTGTGTGTGTGTGTGTGTGTGTGTGAGAGAGTGAGAGAGAGAGAGAGAGAGAAAATATAAGTCAGCTTTCCGTATATCTAAAGCTTCAGTGACTAGATGGAAACGTGTTCACAACTTTCCCAAACAAGTAGAGCAGTAAACTACCAACTTGGGTAACTCGTGATCGTCAGCACCTACTCAACACCGAAGAAAGAGACAACTAGCGCTTCAACTTGTCCTATTATTGCATACATTTCCCCGGCAGAGACAATAACCAGTCAAAAACTATCATTTTCTTCATCTTGGTTTTCAGGGCGACAGCGTGAGCGTGACAGTTTGGAAGGTGCCAACGATAAAAGTTCAGTGTCTTAAATATAAACTTTTATTATCCCGTTAAATTTTTGGAACTAGTGATCGAATAGGAATCTGCAAGAGGATTAATTACGCGTGTGTGATAGTGATAAGGCCGGTATAGAAGAGGGATGAAACTCGGGAATATCGCAGCTAAGGGATGGATACAGCGGAAAAGGAGGTAAGGATAATACAGGAAAGCAATAACCTGCATCTTGGGTAAACATAAATGATGCAGTAAGGGAGCTGAACTTTATCAGGTAATGACAAACGGTACAGCTGTAATAACTGTAGTAACTATCACAGCTGTAATAACTGTAGTAACATCACACTGACCAAACCTAAACATGCAGTATCACACTGACCAAAGATAAACATGCAGTATCACACTGACCAAAGATAAACATGCAGTATCACACTGACCAAAGATAAACATGCAGTATCACACTGACCAAAGAATAAACATGCAGTATCCTACCAAAAATAAACTGCAGTAACACACTGACCAAAGATAAACATGCAGTTATCACACTGACCCAAAAAATAAAAAATGCAGTAAACACACTGACCAAAGGAACAAACACTGGTAAAAAAATCCTGCTTGGGCTTCCCTCTAAAAGTGGAAAACATGCTCAGATTTGTTTCCACCAAAGAATCGTTACGAGAACGTATACAAATGCCTGTTTTTATAAAAGCTAAATTGACATAAATTTTAAAATGTAGAAGTTATTTCAAGAGGTTAGACTCTCGCAGATTACACTACGCACCGAATAAATGTGTTCTTATTAATTATCATGTATGGATTCCTCCTAGAGAACCTTATATCATTTAAATTTTTTCCTTTTAAATTAAAAATTTTCTCTCGATGCTATTCAGGACTTCACGCTGTTAGTTTGAAACTTAATATAGTCAGCGTTTAAAATTTTTTTTTCACAGTTTTGGTTTTTAGGGTGATGAGAAGCTCCCTGGACAGCCGGTTTTTTGTAAACCTTAAAATATAGTAATTAATGTAAACTCACATATAGTTTCCTTGGACAATACTGTTCATAGTACATATACATCAAGGGAAATACGACACACAAAATAGAACCAATGTGAAATCTTTCATGGTTAGCTTAACTAATTTAAAGCCTATACACTACCTAGATATCTTTAAGGCAGCATGTAACAAGTGTACCGCCAGACAAGTATACACACCTCGGTGTATATACACTTAATATCATTTATGTTGATCTACCTTATTAAGTGGTGAACTATAAAGGACCTGTAGTTAAAGAGGAAACCAAAAAAAATTATGAAATTGAGTATATGGAGAGAACGAGTGAGTAAATGAGTGGTGAAGTAGTGCAAAAAAAATAGAGAGCAAATGAAACCTGATGAGTTTTTTAAGCAAATTCTTATTGAGAATAAGAATATGATAAGTAAATGGGCTAGCCAGTTAAAAATGAGAGAGGGAAGATTTTAGACGGGGTGGTATAGGTACTACAAAGATGTAATGAATGTTTTGAGAAGTTAAATTTTCATGATGAAAGGGAAGCAGTTATTAGGTATACAGAAGTAAGATTAGGGACAAGATAGGCCCACTTAAGAGTAACTCAGGTCAGATCACTGACAGTGATAAGGATATGTGTGAACTTTTCAGTACCTACTTCCTCTCAGTTTTTACTCTGGAAGATACTAGCGAAATGCCAGAAATAATAAATTATGTAGAACAGGACGATAATAAACTATTCACGATTAAGGTAACTAGTGATATGATCCTCAGACAAATAGAGAAATTAAAACCTAACAAATCCCCAGGTCCTGATGAACTGTTTGCGAGGATGTTAAAGGAATGTAAAGAGGAACTTAGCATACCTTTGGCTAATCTTTTTAACATATCACTACAAACTGGCATAGTGCCTGACAAGTGGAAAATGGCAAATGTAGTACCTATTTACAAGGCAGGTGACAGGTCCTTAGCTTAGAACTATAGACCAATAAGCCTTACTTCCATAGTTGGTAAATTTATGGAATCAGTAATTGCCGAAGCAATTCGTAGCCATCTTGACAGGCACAGACTGATTAATGAATCTCAACACGGTTTTGCAAAGAGGCGTTCCTGTCTTACGAATTTACTAACTTTCTTCACTAAGGTATTTGAGGAGGTAGATCATGGTATTGAATATGATATTGTGTATATGGACTTCAGTAAGGCTTTGGATAGAGTTCCACATCAGAGGCTATTGAGAAAACTAGGGCACACGGAATAGGAGAAATTTTTTCCTGGGTAGAGGCATGGTTGACAATTAGGCAGCAGAGAGTTTGCATAAATGAGGAGAAATCAGAATGGGGGCACGTCACAAGCGGTGTTCCTCAGGGGTCAGTGTTGGGCCCGTTGTTCACAATTTACATAAACGACATAGATGAGGGAATAAATAGCGACATAAGCAAGTTTGCTGATGACACCAAAACAGGCCGCCCAGTTCATTCTAATGAGGACATTAGTGCACTCCAGATGATTTGAATAGACTGATGCAGTGGTCGGAGAAGTGTCAGATGCAGTTTAATATAGATAAATGCAAAATTCTAAATGTTGGACAGGAAAATAACCATGCCACATATAAACTAAATAATGTAGATCTTAATATTACGGATTGCGAAAAGGATTTAGGTGTTCTGGTTAGTAGTAATCTAAAACCAAGACAACGGTGCATTAGTGTTCGCAATAAAGCTAACAGAATCCTTGGCTTCATAGCAAGAAGTGTAAATAATAGAAATCCTCAGGTTGTTCTTCAACTATATATCTTTGGTTAGGCCTCATTTAGATTATGCTGAACAGTTCTGGTCACCATATTACAGAATGGATATAAATGCACTGGAAAACGTACGAAGGAGGATGACAAAGTTGATCCCATGTATCAGAAATCTTCCCTATGAGGATAGACTGAGGCCCTGAATCTGCACTCTCTAGAAAGGCGTAGAATTAGGGAGGATATGATTGAGGTGTATAGATAGAAAACAGGAATTAATAAAGGGGACGTAAATAGTGTGCTAAAAATATTTAACATAGACAGGACTCGCAGCAATGGTTTTAAATTGGAAAAATTCAGATTCAGGAAGGATACAGGAAAGCACTGATTTGGTAACAGAGTTGTGGATGAGTGGAACAAACTCCCGAGTACCGTCATAGAAGCTAAGACGTTGTGTAGTTTTAAAAATAGGTTGGATAAATACATGGGTTGGTGTGGGTTGGACCTGACTAGCTTGTGCTACTAGGTCGGATGACGTGTCTGACTTCACTAGGTTAAGGCATTGGCTTAAACCGGTGGGAGAAATGGGTCTGCCTCGCATAGGCCAGTGTTCTTTCTTATGTTCTTATGTTATTTCTTGCATTAGGCAGGGAGGAATAAGGTGTGTAGAGAATAAGGAAGAGTTAGGAGTTAAGGGTGAGCGTGGGAAAAATGCATTAGATAGTGAGCAGAACGAAAATGGGTAAAGCATTTGGGACATGAAATTAAAACTGAGACGCTAATAGCAGCAGATGAGGACACAAATTTTTCAGTGGTTGGAGTATTTGTTCAACATATGCACGAAACAAAGGAAGTAACTTAAGCACTAACATACAGCATGTATAGTTCCTTTGTATTAGAGAAAAGAGGACAAGAGAGTGTGTGCGAATTACATGAGAATGAGCCTGTTGAGTATACCGTCTACAGTATGGTAGAATTATTATTGAATAATTAGGGATAACACAACTTAGGATATAGTATGAGTTTGGAAAAGTATAGACCAAGTGTTTACATTAAATCATTTAAGTAAAAATTCTTAGATAAGGGTAAAGAACGGTTTGTTGTTTTTATAGATCTTAAACAGACATATGATGAGTGGCTAGGAAAGCGCTGTGCCAGATGTAGATATATGGAATAAAGAAGCAGACACATGTGCAACATCTGGGTATCTTTATTGTAGATGTTTCGCCATCCAGTGGCTTTATCAATACAAATTCAAGGACTTAACTGGAAGACAGTATAACTATATACAAAAGACGAGGTAATCAGTTCCTCAGTCTTGGAGTTGGTGAAGAGCACAGTAGCTGAGAGTAGAGTCTGAAGAACAGGCGTGAAGATTAGCGTTTATATACTGGCGTCAGGTGAGGGACGTGTAGCAGACGAAGACATTGTCACTGGTAGGCGGGATTACGCAGTGGAAGTAGTCATAACCGAGGGACGGGCCAGTAGTAGTTAAGATGGTTGTAGAGATGCCATCTGAACCAAAATTCCATGATGTTGCAGTGTCTGACGTGTATGGTATACATTACCGACAGGATGAATAATTAGACACGTGCAATATCTGGGCATCTATATTGTAGACATTTGGTCAGATACTAAAAGCAGTTAAGAATTTTCATATAGACTGACCAAAGGATATGTAAGAGGAAGAGTATATTTTCCCGTAAAAGTATGCCTTAGTTAGGGAAGTGTGGTGACACAGTGGTTGTTAAGTACTTTTATAGATGAGGTTTTCAAAGATGATTCTCATGTGAAATAAGAATTGTCACAGTGATCTTTACCAGTGATAGTTTTGTAGATAAATTGTATAAAATACCGACAGGATGGAAAAATAAACACAAACGCAGTGTAATGCGATCCTTTATTGACAAAGTTTCGCCAACACAGTGGTCTTCATCTTTATCTGTTTGTGACTTGATAAAGCAACACTGTGAGCGAAACATTGTCAATAAAGGATCGTATTATACTGCATTTGTGTTTATTTTTCCACAGTGACAGTTCTCAAGGAAGATTCTGAGTAGAAGTTGCAAAAGTTGTAGAGATGTCTGGGAGGGTGTATTAAATAGTTGAATTAAAGGTAAATGTAGAAAAGGGCAAGATGGTGAGAGTAACGAAATGATTAAACACTGGAAGATCGGCAATCAGAATGGAGGGAAGGGGTATGGAGGAACCGAATTATTTAGATGTTTGAGAGAGGATGTATCTGCAGACAGGTCTGTTTAAGACGAGCTCATCCATAAAACAGATGAGTAAAAAAATATATGTGATACGTTGAAGAATGTGTTGAAAGAAAAGTTCATTTCTGGAAGAAAAAGGGGGAGGCTGGAGGCAATGAAGATGTCATGTTTGAGAATATTATGTGTGGTGAGAATGTTGTGTAGATCAAGGGTGACCTCACACTTGCAAGATGCGCTCTTCTTTTTCCAAAGTTATCTCAACGTGATCCATTATAACCATTCTCTCTCTCTCTCTCTCTCTCTCTCTCGCTCTCTCTCTCTCACTCTCTCTCTCCTCTCTCTCTCTCTATATATATATATATATATATATATATATATATATATATATATATATATATATATATATATATATATATATATATATATAAAATGTCGTCCCGAATAGGTAGAACTTGTGATTTTTGGCTTAAATAGCAGCGCTCTTCTTGCCGAATAAGGCAAGCGAAAATTTGTGTATGCAGTAATTTCGCAAAAATCATTCTGAACCTAACGAAAAAAAATATATTTCATTGTGTATGTTTATTATTAAATTATTGTGAACTTATCTAAAATATATTTAGCTAGATTATACTAAATTAAATTGCGCTTGTTATAATAAGGTTAGGTAAGTTTTCTAAGGTTCTTTTAGTACAAAAATTAATTTTTACATAAACATAAGTGAGAAAAATATATCTTTAAACGTATAAGAGAAAATTTTAGGAAGGACTTAATTTTAAATAAGTTCTTGCTAAATGACCAATTTTACCTATTCGGTGTAATCTTGTCCTTATATGCCTTCCTGTTAACCTTTTATTGTCATAGTTCCTTGATAATGTCAGAAGTCATGAAAGCTCTTGGAACTGCGATTTGAATTTTAACTTTAACTCTCCATTAAATAGGTTTAGAAAAATTTTCCAGAATTTATTTTTCAATCACTGAATAAATGTAATATCACAACTTAATAAATGTAATATCACAACTTAATAAATGTAATATCACAACTTAATAAATGTAATATCACAACTTAATAAATGTAATATCACAACTTAATAAATGTAATATCACAACTTAATAAATGTAATATCACAACTTAAAGTTAATGATAAAGTTCATTAACATTGTGTTATATTTTAACTCCTGTACTTCTGAAGCCTCACTGAGGCTCAATAGTTTCTGGCAAGCGAAACGTAGTTTAAATCAAATTTTCAGTACGTTACACCGTTTAACAAAATGGTTAAACATTAGAAAAAAAAAAAGTAAAAAATATACGGGGGAAAAACAGTTCCGGGCAAAAGACGCTAATGAATCATATATACGTTAAATTAAAAGAAGGGCGGGCGAGGGCTAAAGGGAAGACACACACGTATGAAGGTTGAGGATGAAGCGACCCCTCCCGCAGGGGTTAACACTTGGGTTACAAAATGCTTGGCCCATTAAGACGGGGTTAAAAAGAGGGGGGACTTCAAAAAAGGTGACACGTCTTCTTCCCCCCAAAAAAGAAAATTAAGCACCCCCAGTTTTTTCCCGGACTTGAAGTTTAAAGAAAGTAAAAGCTCCCCGTTTTTCCAGGAACTTAAATTTAAAGAAAGTTAACTACCCCAGTTTTTTCCACGAGACTTGAGGTTAAAGAAATTGCAAACCCCGTTTTCCAAACTAGGTTTAAAAGAAATAAAAGAAAACCCCATGTTTCCACAGACCCGAGGTTTTAAAAGAAATAATACCCCTGTTTCCAGAAACTGAGTTTAAAGAAATCTAGTTGCAAGAAGACATTAAAGACCGAATGAAATAGTTAAAGATTGGGAAAAAAATAATTCTGAAACCCTGGAAGACTCAAGAAAAAAGGGGAACGAAGCGGGGGCACCCTGGAAAAACTCAAGGAAAAAGGGGAACAAAGCAGGCCCCCCGGTAGACTCAAGAAAGAAGGACAAAGAAGGGGGTACCCCGGTAGACTCAAGAAAAAAAGAAGGCAAGAAGCAGGGGTACCCCGGAAGACTCATGAAAAAAGGAAAAGAAAGGGGAATACAAGTCTCTCTCTTCCTTTTTTGTTATGGCTCCCCCGGTGTAAATAAACTGCCTGGAAATATTTGCAGAGCGCCTGGAAATTCGCTTTTTTAAAAAGGAAATATTATGTCAATTAAAGAACAATGCCCCCCATTGTAAAAAACCCAAGGAGATAAAAATCAATATTTTTTGAACGTAATTTTACTTATTGCAGTGCTGGACACAATTTGATAAAACCTTTTAAGTTGGGGCCAAACCCAAAAAACCGTTTTTTATATATATATATATATATATATATATATATAAATTTTTTAATATATATAAAAAATATTATTATAATAATAAAATAATGCATTTTTTTTTTTAAAAATCAAGAGGGGAGTTGGTGATGGATGGTTTTTTAAAACCCACAAGTTGAAGATTTGAACAGCAACATTGGGGGAATTTTTTTGAGAATAAAAAGAACGATTAGATAACTCAACAGTTCTTTTTCTCTCCATTTTAATCCTACAAGACAGACAGACAGACAAAACACCACACACACACACACCACACACACACACACCCCACACCACACACACAACACACACACACAAAACCCCCACACACAACCCCCCAACAACACAGGGGCATTGGGGAAGAGAACTGGGGGAAAGAAGTAAAACGAAGAGATGGATACTGACCCAAAGTGCAGGGGGCATAGGAAAAATTCGTGCTTGGGGAACAGCAACAATGGAAAAGCAGAAAAAGAGCCCTTGTTCACCCGAAGGTGTAAAAGGCCAAAACGGGTGCGCTAAAGCTTGGAAAAAGGAAAACCCCCGGGGAAAATAAGGAGAGACCCAAGAGTCAAAATGAATATGAGGGAAAAGGAGGGAGGCCCACGGCTACGAGAATCACATCAAAAACTAAACGACCGGGAAGCTATTGTACAAACACAAAAAGAAAACATAGCAAGGACCAGGAATCGGGCGAGGGGGATAGAAGGGCTTCCAGCAAACCGGGTGGCAGGGTACACCAAACAGTGCTGGACCACTACACAACCGAAGAGGGAAGAGATGCTAAAGGGGCTAGGACCTTTAAAGGCGGCAGACCGGGCAATCCCATGGGTTTACCTGAGAGGGGGTTTCGGGGGTCAAGCCCCGCGGCCCCGGGCTGGACCAGGGGCCCCTGGTGGATCAGGCCCGATCAACCGGCTGTTGCTGTGGGTGCACGCAAACCAACGTACGGCCCAGCCCGGCGATCAGGAAATGATTTAGGTGCTTGCCAGTGCCACTTGAAGACTGCCAGGGTCTGTTGGGGAACCCCCCTTTTGTGTCTGGGGGAGTTGAACAGTCCCCGGGGGGGCCCCCGACCATTTTTATGGTCTCTTAACGGCATGACCCCTGTTTCATTGGGGGGGGGGTGCATCGTCTGCCAAAATCTTTTCCTTCGTGTGATGATTTTCGTGTGCAAGTTTGTACTAGTCCCCTTGGATTTTCCCCGGGGTATATAATCATGTATCTTCCCCCCCTGCGTTCCCGGGAATACAGGTTTAGAAACCTCAACGCTCCCAGTAATTTAGGTGTTTTTTTCTCCGTTATGCGCGCCGTGAAAAGTTCTCTGTTCATTTTTTGGGCGGGGAATTTCACCCTGCCTTGAAAGGGGCTGTTAGGTCAGCAAAATTTCCCGCCTAAAAACAATGACCTGAAAAGGGGTCTCTGGTTGGGGCCCCCCTAGTTTTGAAAGGTTTCATTTTCCACCCGTCTTTTTCGCAATGCGATTGAAAAAATGTTTTAGGCCTTGAAGGTGAGATCCCCCGCAAATTCTCCCAGGCCCTTTGACGTTTGGGTTTCGCTTTTTTTTGGGGCCAGAATTGTTTTGTATCTGAGAAGATTTTTTTTCCCTCATGTTCCCTATTGATAATTAAAATTTTCTCACTTTGAATTCATTTTGTTTTCTGCAGCCCACTGAAAGATTTGGTTATGCCCCCTGGAGCCTTGCAGTGTCTGCAAGGGAAAGACACTTTCTCAGATTCGGGTGTCTTTCTGAAAAGGAAGACAGGGTGGGGGTAAATCTTGTCTATGTCGGATATGGGGATGGGGAAAAAAGTGGGAGCTAGTACTGTGCCTTGGGGAACAGAGTTTTTCACCGTACTGCCTCGGACTTACCTGTTACGACACTCTCTGTGTTTGTTAGTGAGGAAATTATAGATCCATCGACCGATTTTTTCCTGTTATTCCTTTAGCGGCATTTTGTGCGCTTTTACCCCTGAAAGGGGAAAGAAACATGTCCACAACAACAGTTTCAAAACTCTACATAAAGGCAACTACCTGAGGTGTGGAAGATGGCAAATGTAGTCCCAGTTTTAAGAAAGGAGACGAAATTTAAGCTATAGACCAGAGTCAAACATGTTAGTAGCAAAGTCTGGGGAAAAGTACAGAAGAGCGGGGGAGCACCCAGAAAGAAAGAGTTTATACACGTAAACCGCATGGTTTTAAAGGGGGGGGAAAAAACCCGTCACAAACCGCTAAAAGTTCTACGACAAGGTAACAAAGTAAGACAGGAGAGAGAGAGGGGTAACTGGTATTTCGAACAGTTCCTCACAAGAATTTGTGCAAAAAGAGGAACAGGGAGGAATAACAGGAAAAAAAAACGCCCGGTGTGGATCAGGGAAACCCCGAAAGGGAAAGGGAAACGACGAATGATGGGAAGGACGAGGTATCAGAGGGGACAGTAATGAGGGGTTCAAAGGGTCGGGCCGGGCCTGTGCTGTTTCGGGGATATGTGAAAGACATGACGGGAAGGACAAAATTTAAAGGTGTCCCCTTTGCAACGATTGAAGCAATCAAAAATTCAAACAAAGAAGATCAGGTAAGATACAAAGGGGGA
>NC_069405.1:98120717-98157787 GCF_026875155.1 Cherax quadricarinatus | reverse complement strand
TTCACGGGAGACTCTAACTTTTAGAATCGCGTTTTTTGTAACACACACACACACACACACACACACACACACACACACACACACACACACACACACACACACACACACACACATATATATATATATATAAAATATATATATATAATATATATAAAATATATAATATATGTATATATATGTATGTATATAATTGGAAATAAGGCACAGAGGGAACTGCAGCAGTGCTTCATCACGATTTTTGCAATACAAAGCAAAGATAAATGGAATGAAAAATTATTTTGATTAGGTTTGGTTGGTTGTAGGCCCAAACTACGAACACCAGAGGAGCGAGAGTCAGGTACAGTGGTACCTACCTACCTGTGGTGCCATGCTGCTCGGATGGCCACTTAAAACAGTGATCAAGACAAATAATTTTTTGATTTAAAATGGAAATTAACATTGAGCTTGTACCCTCATCCATTAACAACATTGAATGTGAATTAATAGCTCAATTTTTTGACAAAAATCCCGACACCTTAAATCACGATAACTAAATTTTAAATTTTTCTAGACATGAATAAATCTTGGAGGTTTTTATGCTCCTACCAGCGTTTGAATGAACTTATAAGATGAATACACAAAATTGAAAGAACCTATTTCAGCCTTCAGCTGAGGTCTTCTTCAGCAGATAAACATTTAAGTTATAGGTGGAAACATACGGAAATGATACTTCTTTTTTTAATTTTATAACAAGCTATAATAATTTGTCTTCTAGGTTCCATTATTTTAACCTAGATTAAGTTATTTTTACGATAAATAACCGCCATTAGCCGAAACATAGGGCAGGTACATTTGGCAGCGTGGACATATCGTTCCTGAAAGCGGGGAAATCAGTGCAGTCAAATGATAAATTTTTCAATCAAATAAAAATTACCTTTTTGAGAGAGTTTTGAAATGTGAAAGGGAAAGAGACAAAAAAATTGATCAGAAATATATTGAGAAAACGTGCAAGGGGCTTCTCCAGCTGTAATGGCGAACGCTGGCAAGTTTACAGTAAAGTGGCAGTCTTGGCCGGAGGAACGGGGAAAGGGGAATGGGAGGGTTACTCGTGTCTTTTCTGGGGTCTTAATGTTGTCCTGGTGTTTGAGAGTAGGATTTTCCATTTTTTCAGGTTTGGGAAGCTCTATTTCTTTTACTACATTTTTTTTATTTGATCAAGGTGTGAAGTAATTTCTTGTCTGATTGTGAAGTCACTCCCCCTGTTGCAAAACTTTTTATTAAATCCTTCATGATCTTGGGTGGGGGTTTTTTAACGTTGTAGAATTTATGTAGTCTGTTCAATTTTTTTTGGCTTCAGTTTTCAGCTTCGTCCTCAAATGATTTCGTTCGGGTGTTGTTTCTGCTTTTGGAAAAACAGTTTTTTCACCAAAAGTTTTTGCGTGGATGATTCAAATACTTCTTGAGGGGAGTGTCTTTTGAAACTTCTCGGGAAAGTGCTGCGAGGGTAGAATGGTATATCATGCGCGCTAGTGTCTTTTTAGGAAATTTTGGAGATGTATTACGTAAAAATGCTTTTTTTTTTGGGGTAATTTTTAGAATTTTCTGTATTTTCTGCTGATGGTGTTTTTGACATGTATTTTTTTTTGCTTCCTTAGCTGAAAGGAAGTAGTCACCCTTAAAAATCTAAGCTTTTCTGTGGGTTTGAAAGTGTTCCACTTGCAGTTAGAGCAAAATACGAATGCTGTATTTTAAAGCAGTTCCCATGGCGCATGTGGTGAGGTTTTGTTTGATCTCCCTTGGGCGGATGGTTATGGAAATTTCCATTTCTTTTTTGGAGGCACTGTGTGCCGTCATTTTTGCCCCAAAACCCAATTTTTCGTCAAAGGAGGAGAGTTAATAAAATCGGTACCATGAATTTGGCCCACCATTGTTACTTTTGGGTTTTTTCTTTGTTAATGGGTGTCTTTCCAGTTTTTTTTTTTAAAGAATGTCTTTTTCCCTTGGCCTTCATTATTTTAAAGTTTTAATACCCCTTTTTGCTTGTGGGGCTTCAATTTTTTGGGTCCACCTTCAGCGCTGAAGCATTTTCACGATGAAATATTTTCCTCGCCTACCAGGGGATTTTTTCAGTACATACATTGAAAAAAGCTTTTTCGGAAATACCTAATCTGCTTCACATGTTCAACTCTCTGCTTCCCAACTGTAATCTTTATTAATTGATAAGTAGAAGTTTGACGTTGCTGGATGTTGGCCACGACCGGAGTTTTGCCACCCCCCAGGGGGCTCATAGGAGCAGCAGAGTTGCCATTGCTGCCGACTTGGAAAATCTTGTGATACAGCACTAGCCCTGCACACTGTTTGTTCTTCGGTTTTAAGGTTTTTAAGAATCAGGGCAAGTGTTTTCCCGACCGGGTCTTAGCTTATATTTTACCAGCCTTCCCCTGGTTTTCCCCCCCCCATTTTAAAAATTAAAATTAAAATTTTTTTTTGGGAACATACAAGGTGGACTATACAAGGGTGAACATAAAGGTGGAACTATACAAGGGGGGAAAATACAAGGGGGGTATATACAAGGGGGAACTTATACGTAAGGATGAATCAAGTATGTTTAAAGGAAAAAACTGAAAATTTGAGGGCCCAAAAGTTGAATATTTGAAGATTCCTAAAATGTTCAAAAAAATCATAGGGAACAAAAAACCTGGAAAGAGATTTACTAAAAAAGTGACTACCACTGTCAAGGGAAATGACTCCACTGTCAAGTAATGACACCACTGTCAAGGTAAGTGACTACCACTGCCCAAGGGAATGACTACCCACGTCAAGGTAAATGACTACCATGTCAAGGGAAAATGACACCACTGTCAAAAGGAAGTGACAAACCCCTGTCAAGGGAATGACTCCACTGTCAAGGGAAGTGATAAACCCCTGCCCAAGGGAAGGACTACCACTGTCAAGGGAAGTGACTCCCGTAAGGTATGACTACCACTGTCAAGGGAAGTGACCCACTGCAAGGTAAGTGACTACCACGTCAAAGTAAGTGACTCCCCCTGTCAAGGTAAGTGACACCACTGCAAGGTAATGATACCACTGTCAAGGTAAGTACTACCCTGTCAAGGTAAGTGCTACCACTCCAAGGGAAGTGACTACCCTGTCAAGGTAAGTGACTACCCCTTTTCCCCGGGAAGTGACTACCACTGCCCAAAGGGAAGTGACACCCTCCCCGGTAAGTGACTCCGGTCAAGGAAATGCTACCACTGCCCGGTAAGTGACTCCCTGTCCAAGTGTGACTACCACTGTCAAATGAAGTGGACTACCACTTCAAGGAAGTGCACCACTGTCAAGGTAAGTGACTCCACTGTCAAGGTAGTGACTCCACTGTCAAAGGGAAATGACCCACGCAAGGTAAGGACTACCACTGTCAAAGGGAAGTGACTCCACGTCAATAATGCTACCACTGTCAAGGTAAGTGATACCACTGTCAAGGGAAGACCCACTGTCAAGGAAATGACTACCACTGTCAAGGAAGTGACTCCACGTCAAGGAAATTTAAAAAAATGACTACCACGCAAGGTAAGGACTACCACTGTCAAAAGTACCCACTGTCAAAGGTAAGTGATACCACTGCAAGGAAGTGACTCACGTCAAGGGAAGTGCTCCCCCGTCAAGGTAAGTGATACCACTGTCAAAGGAAGTGACCCATGTCAGGTAAGTGACTTTCCCCCCCTGTCAAGGGAAGTGACTCCACTGTCAAAGGGAAGTGACTACCACGTCAAGGGTAAGTGATGCCACGTCAAGGTAAGTGACTACCCCTGTCAAGGGAATGACTCCACTTTAAGGTAATGACCCATGTAAGGAAAATGACTACCACGCAAGGTGGGCCCCCCTGTCAGGTGCTCCACTTCAAGGTAAGTGATACCACTGTCCAAGGTAAGTGATACCACGTCAAGGTAACTCCACTGTCAAAAGTGTCCACGTCAAAGGGAACACCCCTCAAGGTAAGGATACCCCTGCAAGGGTGACTACCACGCAAGGAATGATACCACGCAAAGGGAAGTGATACCCCTGTCAAGGTAAGTGACTACCCCCTGCCCAAGTAATGACATCATGTCAAGGTAACTACCACTGCCAAGGTAATGACTACCACGCAAGGAAGTGTACCCCGCAAGGTAAGTGACTACCACTGCCCAAAAAGGACTACCCCTGCAATAAAATGACACCACTGTCAAGGAAGTGACCCCCACCATGCAAGGTGACTACCACTGCAAGGTAAGGGCTACCACTCAAGGGTGAAAAGTGGGACTACCACTGCCCGGAAAGTGCTACCACTTCAAGGGTACTACCCCTTTCAAGGGAAGTGAAAACCCTTAAAACCCCCTGCCAAAGGGAATGACTACCATCCCAAGGGAAATACTACCACTGTCAAGGTAAGTGATACCACTGCCAAGGTAAGTATACCACTGCCCAAAGGAAAAAGACTACACTCCAAGGAAGTGACTACCATTCCAAAGGGAAGTCTACCATGCCCAAAGGGAATGCTACCCAAGTAAGTGACTACCACTGCAGTAAGGCACCATGCAAGGTAAGGAAACCATGCAAGGGAAGGACACCCCTGCAAAGGGAAGTGACTACCACTCCCAAATAAGGACTACCTGCAAGGGAAATGACTACCACGCAAGGTAATGAAACCACTTCAAGGTAAGTGACTACCAGCAAGTAAGTGACTACCCCTTCAAGGTAAGTGACTACCCGCCAAGGAAGTGACACCCCCTGCAAGGTAATGACTACACTGTAAGGTAAGTGACTACCCCCTTCAAGGGAAGTGACACCACTGCAAGGTAAGGACACCACGCAAGGGAATGACTAACACTGAAGGTAAGGACTACACTGCAAGGTAAAATGACACCCCCTGCAAAGGGAATGACACCCCTGTCAAGGAAGTGCTACCCTGCAAGGAAAATATACCCCCTGCCAAAGGAAAATGACACCCCTGCCAAGGAAGTGCTACCCTGCCCGGAAGTACTACCCCCTGCAAGGTAATACTACCATGCCCAAGGAAAATGACACACTGCCCAATAATGACTAACTGTCAAGTAAGTGATACCCAAATTCAATTTAAAAATATTCATCCAGGAAATTAACCATGAAGGAATTACTACCCCACTGTCCCCAAGGTAAGGAATATCATGCAAAAAAGTGGACTAACCCGCAAGGTAAGGACACCACTACGTCACTTTAAAAGGAATTAAATACCTAAAACAAATGATAAAAAATAATCAAGAACCCAAAGCAAGACCTTCAATAAAGTATATGAACAAACAATTTTATTGATCATAAAATTTGGTAAAACTTACTATGGAAATTTTAAGCTAAAACAGAAAGGAAAGGTTCCCTGAAGGTCCTTTGGTGTTTTGATTCTTTTAAATTTGGGTTAATAAATAAAGGGAAAAGGATGTTTTTAATATTTCAAATGGAAGAAAGCCCAAAAAGGGTTAAAGAGTTGAAATGATAAAAAAACCGCCCAAATAAAAGATTATTAACTAAATCCCTCCAATGTTCCATAAACCTAACTGCCTAAATTTTTTATGTAAAAAAAGACCCCCGATCAGGACCCAAATTTTTCAAGTTCTTCCTAAAGTTATAAAACTTGAAGTTTTAAAAATTTTAAAATTAATTTTTAAATTTGTTTTTCTATAAATGTAAAAAACCGTGGAAAGAGATAAGTTTCATGTCTAACTTTAAACGCAAAAAGTTAAAACAAGTTTTTTGAATTGGGTTACACCAAGCTGGAAGATAGATACCTTTTAACATATACCCTACCCCCAGTTTAATGGCACCCAAAATTCCCCCTTTTAACCATTTTAATTTAAAATTTTTTAATTTAAAATTTAAGGTGAAAATCCGGATCGAGTTTAAAACTCAAGGCCAAACCCCCGCAACCCCTTGGCTTAAGGTTTTTGGGTTGGGGGTTTTTTAAAAAGTTGGGGGTTGGGTTTTGTGTGTCCCTTACACTTTTAAAAACGCAACCAAATGGTCAAAGGGGGGTTTGGTTTATTTTTTGGGAAGCAGCCACAATATTGTGTTTTTTTCTAGTGTCATATCGAATATGTATAACGTTATTTTACATACTACAGCGCTGAACTGACAAGTTTAATTCGACAGACTGTAAAAAAATTGACACATGTCAAACCAATCACATCTTTATTAATACATTAATTTAAGAGGTGATGATCCCCGGATCTGGCGTTTAAATATCTCAGAGCAAACAGCCAGCAGTGCTTCCCATTTTATATACAGCTTAATTAACTGCAGATACAACATTCATGGAGTCAAATTGGATCATTTGAATTTATTAAATCTGTTATCAGTGAAAAGCAAGGTGCATAAAACATGAAGGTTACTGAAATAGAGTGTATACAGCGAGAGTTGTGAAACTCATTGTGTTGACACCTGGAGTATACCTGGAGAGGATTTCGGGGGTCAACGCCCCCGCGGTCCAGTCTGGGACCAGGCCTAGTGGTGGAGTATTCTTAAATTAAGGAATTTGGGTAGTCTTGATTGGTATTGTACAGGTGTACCGGAGACCGCGATCACAAATCTCTTAGTTTTGTTATCGCGTGGAATTACCTTAATAAGGATAACAAAGATAAAGTTCCCAATTTTTGCAGTGTAGATTATGAGTCTGAGTGATTGACTGAGTAGTGTAGACTAGGTAACCTGACTAGAGATTTAGAGGAAGACTTGATAGATGATGATGGTTGCCAGTATTATATTTTTCAAAGCATTGCACAAGCTGCCCATATTCCTAACAGGGAATTTACAGCAAACGTGAATAACCCTAAATGGATAAACAATAAACTCAAAAATTTCCCGGGTGAATCAAAAGAGGAGGGAGGTCGCATTATTGGCTATTATTAAGGGTATCCTAAAGAAAAGTTTGATTTTGTAACTTTCGAAATGCGTACATTTTTATCGTATATTATTTTTGTCTAATTCTGTCTTACATAATTTTGTCCTGTTATATTTCAATCATATTTAATCTGCGTTCATCGTATACTGTAAAATGCATCTCTCTCTAAATTATTAAATCGGGTTATTACACTCCTGGTGTACTGTGAGTTATCTAGATAAATTACGTCAATCTTGTTTATAATGTAATGTTTTACTGAATATTTGATTCTTCTTGCGATACCTTCGCTTGTGAATTATCTTACATTTTGAACTCAATCTAGATCCGTGCTAGCTAGAGTTGGTAGTGGACGTTCTTCATACCTGCCGTTCATACCTAGCCGTGCTAGCTAGAGTTGGTAGTGGATGTTCTTCAAACCTGCCGTTCATACCTAGCCGTGCTAGCTAGAGTTGGTAATGGATGTTCTCCTGCCGTTCATACCTAGCCGTGCTAGCTACAGTTGGTAATGGATGTTCTCCTGCCGTTCATACCTAGCCGTGCTAGCTACAGTTGGTAATGGATGTTCTCCTGCCGTTCATACCTAGCCTGCTAGCTAGAGTTGTAATGACCCTGCCTGTTCATCTACCGTGCTAGCCAGTTGTAATGATGTTCTCCTTCGTTCATACTCCGTGTAGCTACAGTTGGTAATGGATGCTTCATCCTGCCGTTCATCCTCCGCTAGCTACATGGTAATGATGTCTCCTGCTTTACTAGCGCTAGCTACATTGGTATGGATGTTCTCCTCCGTTATATACCGGCTAACCGAACCTTCCACTGTTATTTCTCCTATATTTATACGTCTTGTATTCTCTTTTTGTATTTTATGTCTTCATTGTCGTCTCCCTGGATAACGATAATTCCACTTGGTATTTACTTGGTTCTCTCGTTATTCCCCAATATTTTCATGTCTTGATTTTTTCTTGTTTCATGTTTTATTCTCCATTGTCATGTCATTCCCTTGTTGTTTCGTCTAAACTTTAACGAGATCTGATCCTTATGAATTTAATCCCCAATGTCAGTCATTCCCTCAGCTTAACGAGGACTGTTTATATAACAACATCTATACAATAATAATAATAATAAATATTATTTTTCCCAAATAGTATTTTCCATCAAAATTTATTTTGTTATATAATAATCCTAAAGAGAGACAAGTGTGTATATAAAATTCTAGGAAGGTCTAGCATAAGCTCTTCTGTTTAATTCCGTATCCTATATCATCATTTGCGTTCTGTATTTCATCCACACTCTTTTGTGCTTCGTGTTCACCGACCCTCAATTCTAATGAAACTATCAGCTCTCTCTCCATGTCTTACTTCCTTCTTTCTTTACTGCAGTATACCAGTTTGTTACTCCCCGACACTGTGACTAGGTTCTCCAGTTTATGAGCTCACTCTCCTACCATTTCCCATTCCTTTTGCCAGTGTATATGTGTGTGTGTGTGTGTGTGTGTGTGTGTGTGTGTGTGTGTGTGTGTGTGTGTGTGTGTGTGTGTGTGTGTGAGAGAGAGAGAAAAAATAATAAGTTCAGCTTTCCGTATAACTAAAGCTTTCATGACTAGATGGAAATACGGTTCTACAACTTTCCTCAAACAAGTAGAGAAAAAACCAACTTGGGTTAAACTCGTGATCGTCACCTTACTCAACACCGAAGAAAGAACAAACTAGCGCTTCTACTTGTTTCCTATGATGCTACATTTCCCGGCAGAGACAATAACCAGTGTCAAAAACTATCATTTCCCTTAAATCTTTGTATTGTCAGGGCGACAGTTCGGTGAGCGTGAAAGTTTGGAAGGTGGCCAACGATAAAAGCTAAGGATGTAAATAGCAAAACTTAATGATATCCGTGAAATTTTTGGAACTATGATGAATAGATCGCAAGAGGATAATTACGCTGTGTGATAGTGAAAAGCCGGTTAGAAGGGGATGAAACTCGGGAATATCGCAGCTAAGGGATGGATACAGCGGAAAAGGAGGTAAGGATATTACAGGAAAGCAATAACCTGCATCTTGGGTAAACATAAATGATGCAGTAAGGGAGCTGAACTTTATCAGGTAATGACAAACGGTACAGCTGTAATAACTGTACAAACTATCACAGCTGTAATAACTGTAGTAACATCACACTGACCAAAGATAAACATGCAGTATCACACTGACCAAAGGAACAACACTGGTAACTAAGATCCTGCTATGTCTTCCTCTCTAAAATGTGGAAGATAATCATGCTCATGATTTGTTCCAACCAAAGAATCGTTACGAGAACGTTATACAAATGCCTGTTTTTATATAAAGCTAAATTGACATAAATTTCAAAATGTTAGAAGTTATTACAGAGGTTGTGACGTCTCGCAGATTACACTACGCACCGAATAAATGTGTTCTTATTAATTACTCATGTATGGGATTCCTCCTAGAGAACCTATATCATAATTTTTACCTTTTAAAATGTAATAAATTTTCTCTCGATGTATATTCAGACTCTCACGCTGTTAGTTTGCACAATTAATATATGTCAGCTGTTTAAAATTTTTTTGTTTCACAGTTGTTTGGTTTCTTAGGATAATGAGAAGCCTATGGACAGCACGGTAATATTGTAAACCTTAAAATATAGTAATTAATGTAAACTCACATATAGTTTCCTTGGACAATACTGTTCATAGTACATATATACATCAAGGGAAATACGACACAAAATAGAAGCAATGTGAAATCTTTCATGGTTAGCTTAACTAATTTAAAGCCTATACACTACCCAGATATCTTTAAGGCAGCATGTAACACGTGTATCGCCAGACAAGTATACACACCTTGGTGTATATACACTTAATATCATTTATGTTGATCTACCTTATTAAGTGGTGAACTATAAAGGACCTGTAGTTAAAGAGGAAACCAAAAAAAATTATGAAATTGAGTGTATGGAGAGAGTGAGTGAGTAAATGAGTAGTGAAGTAGTGCAAAAAAAAAAATAGAGAGCAAATGAGACCTGATGAGTTTTTTAAGCAAATTCTTATTGAGAATAAGAATATGATAATAAATGGACTAGCAGTTAAAAATGATGAGAGGGAAGATTTTAGATGGGGTGGTATAGGTACTACAAAGATGTAATGAATGTTTTGAGAAGTTAAATTTTCATGATGAAGGAAGCAGTTATTAGGTATACAGAAGTAAGATTAGGGACAAGATAGGCCCACTTAAGAGTAACTCAGGTCAGATCACTGACAGTGATAAGGATATGTGTGAACTTTTCAGTACCTACTTCCTCTCAGTTTTTACTCTGGAAGATACTAGCGAATGCCAGAAATAATAAATTATGTAGAACAGGACGATAATAAACTATCACGATTAAGGTAACTAGTGATTGATCCTCAGACAAATAGAGAAATTAAAACCTAACAAATCCCCAGGTCCTGATGAACTGTTTGCGAGGATGTTAAAGGAATGTAAAGAGGAACTTAGCATACCTTTGGCTAATCTTTTTAACATATCACTACAAACTGGCATAGTGCCTGACAAGTGGAAAATGGCCCAAATGTAGTACCTATTTACAAGGCAGGTGACAGGTCCTTAGCTTAGAACTATAGACCAATAAGCCTTACTTCCATAGTTGGTAAATTTAGGAAACAGTAATTGCCCAAGCAATTCGTAGCCATCTTGACAGGCCAGACTGATTAATGAATCTCAACACGGTTTGCAAAGAGGCGTTCCCGTCTTACGAATTTACTAACTTTCTTCACTAAGGGATTTGAGGGGGTAGATCATGGTATTGAATATGATATTGTGTATATGGACTTCAGTAAGGCTTTGGATAGAGTTCCACATCAGGGCTATTGAGAAAACTAGGCACACGGAATAGGAGAAATTTTTTCCTGGGTAGAGGCAGGGTTGACAATTAGGCACAAGATTTGCAAAATGAGGAGAAATCAGAATGGGGCACGTCACAAGGGGTGTTCCCAGGGGTCAGTGTTGGGCCCGTTGTTGTTCACAATTTACTAAACGACATAGTGAGGAAAAAATAGCGACATAAGCAAGTTTGCTGATGACCCCAAAAACAGGCCCCCCCCAGTTCATTCTAAGAGGACATTAGTGCACCCAGATGATTTAAAGACGTGCAGGGGTCGGAGAAGTGCCCGATCATTTTTAATATAGATAAATGAAAAAGTTCAAATGTTGGACAGAAAATAACCATGCCACATATAAACTAAAATAATGTAGTCTTAATATTACGGATTGCGAAAAGGATTTAGGAGTTTTTGGTTAGTAGTAATCTAAAACCAAAACAACGGTGCATTAGTGTTTCAATAAAGCTAACAGAATCCTTGGCTTCATAGCAAGAATGTAAATAATAGAAATCCTCAGGTTGTTCTTCCAACTATATATCTTTGGTTAGCCTCATTTAGATTATGCTGACAGTTCTGGTCACCAATTACAGAATGGATATAAATGCAAATGGAAAACGTACGAAAGGAGGATGACAAAGTGATCCCATGTATCAGAAATCTTCCCTATGTGGATCGACTGAGGCCTGAATCGCACTCGCTAGAAAGGCGTTAGATTAGGGAGATATGATTGAGGTGTATAGAAAATAAAAACAGGAATTAATAACAGGACTAAATTTGTGCTAAAATATTTAACATACAGACTCGCAGCAATGTATTTTAAATTGAAAACTTCAGATTCCAGAAGGATACAGAAAGCATTTGATTTGGGTAACAGAGTTGTGGCTGAGTGGAACAAACTCCCCGATAGCGTCATAGAGAGCTAAACGTAGTGTAGTTTTAAAAATAGTAGTATAAATACAGCGTGGTGTGGGGTTGGACGTGACTAGCTGTGCTACTAGGTCGGATACGTGTCTGACTTCACTAGATTAAGGCATTGGGCTTTAAATATCGGTGGGAGAATTGGCCTGCCCGCAGAGGCCAGTTTCTTTCTACTGTTCTATGTTATTTCCTTGCATTAGGCAGGGAAGGAATAAGGTGGTAGAGAATAAGGAAGATTAGGAGTTAAGGTGACGTGGGAAAATGCATGAGACGTGAGCAGAACGAAAAATGGGTAAAGCATTTGGGACATAGAAATTAAAACGAGACGCTTAACATCAGGCAGATGAGACACAGTTTTTCAGTGGTTGGAGTATGTGTTCAACATATGCACGAAACAAAGGAAGTAACTTAAGCCACCTGACTACAGCGTGATAGTTCCTTTGGATTAGAGAAAAGAGGACAAAGATGTGTGCGAATTACATGAGAATGAGCCGTTGAGTAAATACCGTCTACATAAGTAGAATTATTATTGAATAATTAGGGATAACAACAACTGAGGAAGAGTATGATGTTGGAAAAGTATAGACCAAGTGATTACATTAAACCTCATTTAAGTAAAAATTTCTTAGATAAGGGTTAAAGAACGGGTTGTTGTTTTTATAGATCTTAAACAGACATATGATGATGGCTAGAAAGCGCTGTGCCAATGTAGAATATAGGAATAAAGAAGCAGACATGAGCAACATCGGTTATCTTTATTGTAGATGTTTCCGCCATCCATTGCTTTATCAATACAAATTCCAAGGAACTTAACTGAAACAGTATAACTATATACAAAAAGACGAGGTAATCATTCCTCAGTCTTGAGTTGGTGAAGCGCACAGTAGCTGAAGTAGATCTGAAGAACAGGCGTGAAGATTAGCGTTTAATACTGGCGTCAGGTGAGGGACGTGGTACAGACGAAGACATTGCCACGGGAGGCGGGATTACGCATTGGAATAGTCATACCGAGGACGGGCCAGTATAGTTAAGATGGTTGTATGAGATACCAGCTGAACCAAAATTCCATGTTGTTGCAGTGTCTGTCGTGTTATGGGTATACATTACCGAAGGATGAATAATTAAGACACTTGCAATATTCGGGGCATCTTATATTTGTAGACATTTGGTCCGGATACTGAAAACATTAAGAATTTCCTTATAGACTGACAAAGGGTATATAATAGGAAGAGTATATTTTCCCGTAAAAAGTATGCCTAGTTAGGGAAGTGTGGGGACACAGGGTTGTTAAGTACTTTTATAGATAGTTTTCAAAGATGATTCTCATGTGAAATAAAATTGTCACAGTGCTCTTACCAGGATAGTTTTGTATAAATTGTATAAAATACCGACAGAAGGGAAAATATCTCTTCCAAACGCAGTGTAATGCGATCCATAGTTGACAAAAGTTTCGCCAGCGACATGGTCTTCATCTTTATCTGTTTGTTGACTTTGAATAAAGACACACTGGGTTAGCGAAACATTGGTCAATAAAGGATCGTATTATACTGCATTTGTGTTTATCTTCCACAGTGAGCAGTTCTCAAGGAAGATTCTGAGTAAAAGTTGCAAAAGTGTAGAGATGTCTGGGAAAGGGTGGCTTAAATGTGGAATTACAGGTAAATTTAGAAAGGCAAGATGTGAGAGTTACGAAATGATTAAACACTGGAAGATCGGCATCAAAATGGAGGGAAGGGTTAGTTACTATTCCATCTACGCTTAAAACGACACCAAAAAATTAGCCCCTATTGAGAAAGAGGTCTAGCTCTTGTGGTGTCCTTAGAAATCTTGAGTGTATTTGGGCACTTCCCCCTTTAAAATTAATCGTTTTTTCAGACCACAATCCACTCACTTATATTAACACTATGAAGAGTAAAAATGCTAGGATCATGAGGTGGGCTCTCAGAATCCAACCTTATTCTATTAGTATAAAACACATAAGTGGTCATTGTAATGTAATTGCTGACGCTCTGTCTCGTCCTTAATAATTATCAGTTACATTAAATTAACGTAATTTTATGCCCAAATACCTTTTGTTACTTGCTATGTCAAATTCAGTAAAGTAACTTAATCCCTCCAGCCCATATTAACTATATATACTCATGTCATGTCTAATTATTATATTTATATATTCACAGTAATGTTGTGTGAGGAGGAGACAAGCTGAGTGTTGAGTGAGTAGTGTGGTGCGGGTGATGTACTGCGTGACGCAACACTGTCCTGCCGCAGACCCCCCCCCTTCACTACACACCTTAAGCTGTTTCATACTCAGATGTTCATACTGCCTCGCATTCCACAACCACTACTTAAGAGTGGAATGCAGTCTACTCTACTATGATCGAGCCTCAACGTGCCCTCCTTGTCAGCGCTATCCTGTTTCTACACTGATGTATATAACCACGAGTATGCAGAAATACGATACTGTGTACTGCCCTAGTTAGGGGCATATCCTAGTGATGGACGCTGTGAAATTGTAGAAGTGCTTGGCACAAGAGACTCGGATTAATATGTATTTTGATAATAATATTGATATGAGTAACCAGAAATAATGTAAGACATTCATGCAACTCCTAGTGCGACCCTCTGTCGTGTTGGGGGGGTGTTGCAACCCCTGAATGGGTTACAATGATTATTATGTATATATGTAATGTATATTACCTTTTCATTTAATTTTATATTGCTTATATTTGCGATAATAGCTAAATCGTAAATGTATGACTTTATATTATTATTTGACTGTTATATTGTTATTTAGCTTATGTTGTTAGGATGTATATAAAATGTGCTCAGTTAGGCTTGATTGTCAAACGACTGTAATTATCGCTTGTCGCTCGTTATACTGCCGGCTTCTGAGCTGCAGTTGTCCACGTAGCTATCACGTGATCGAGGGGGGGGGTGTCCTCACCTCGTGTGAAGTATTCAGTCTGCTCGAGACTCGCTTGCTGGTTGGGCAGATTGTCTGTCTGAGTCTGCTAGAGACTCGCTTGCTGGTTGGACCTTGTCTGTCTGAGTCTGCTAGAGACTCGCTTGCTGGTTGGACATTGTCTGTCTGAGTCTGCTGGAGACTCGCTTGGTGGTTGGACAGATTGTCTGTCTCATTATTCTTGTTAGTTCTGTAGAACTTTGTTCACAGAACATTGTAAAGACTTAGTGATTTTCGACGTTGTACTGAGGTTGTGTGTCACATAGACACTCTGAGTATCTCAGGTCCTTAGCTATAGCTTCTGACCTAATTTTGTACTGGTTCCTGTGTATTGTCACAGTCACAGTTTTACCTATGCTGAACTTAGATTCAGTATTAAGGGAGTTTGTAACTTTGGTGGAGGATCTGCAGAAGGTCCCTACTTAGTGTCGTTATATTATCTCCTTGATCCTGATTGTGTCGCAGTCGCATTTTTGCATTGCTATTGGGCTTAGCATTCTTTGTTGTTCAAGCAGACTGTTCGGGTTGCCAGTCGGTCAAGAAGTTAGTTTATTTGAGGACTTTGTCAGTCACTTGTTTAAGTCTTATTCGAGTCTTGAGACATAGCTAACTACTTAAGAGCACTTACATGCATACACACACTTGTACATATTTGTAATATCTTATTAAATATTAATGTACCTGACGGTACTTAAGAATTATAAATGTGAATGTGCTTTCGCACAATAATATTGACTCGAGAGATTGATTTTATTTTGATTGCTGTAATTAATTTAATTTGATAATATACCTCTAGACAACTTACTACTTAATAAATTTATTAAATTTTAATTTCTCTAGTTAGTAGCCTACCAGTTGTAATCCTAAAGCACTATTGAACTATACTGAATTTTAATGGATAATTGGACAAGGATACTGACTACTTGTTACGAAAACCCAGTAACAGGCTGGATGCTAGAAGGGCAGTCCTTTCTAGTATTCACTGGAGATCTCTAAGCTTTTAGAATCGCGTTTTTTGTAACAGGATGTATCTGCAGACAGGTCTGTTTAAGACGAGCTCATCCATAAAATAGATGAGTAAAAAAATATATGTGATACGTTGAAGAATGTGTTGAAAGAAAAAGTTAATTTCTGGAAGAAAAAGGGGGAGGCTGGAGGCAATGAAGATGTCATGTTACGAGAATATATGTGTGGTGAGAATGTTGTGTAGACAAGAGTGACCTCACACTTGCAAGATGGGCTCTTCTTTTTCCAAAGTTATCTCAACGTGATCCATTATAACCATTCTCTCTCTCTCCTCTCTCTCTATATATATTATAATATATATATATATATTTTAATTATATAAAATATATATATATATATATTATATATATATATATATATATATATATATATAAAAATGTCGTCCCGAATAGGTAGAACTTGCGATTTTGGTTTAAATAGCAGCGCTCTTCTTGCCGAATAAGGCAAGCGAAAATTTGTGTATGCAGTAATTTCGCAAAAATCATTTTGACCTAACGAAAAAAAAATATATTTCATTGTGTATGTTTTATTTTTAAATTATTGTGAACTTATCTAAAATATATTTAGCTAGATTATACTAAATTAAATTGCGCTTGTTAAAATAAGGTTAGGTAAGTTTTCTAAGGTTCTTTTAGTAAAAAATTAATTTTTACATAAACATAAGTGAGGAAAAATATATCTTTAAACGTATAAAGAAAATTTTAGGGAAGGGTCTTAATTTTAAATAAGTTCTTGCTAAATGACCAATTTTACCTATTCGATGTAATCTTGTCCTTATATGCCTTCCTGTTAACCTTTTCTTGTCATAGTTCCTTGATAATGTCAGAAGTCATGAAAGCTCTTGGAACTGCGATTTGAATTTTAACTTTAACTCTCCATTAAATAGGTTTAGAAAATATTTTCCAGAATTTATTTTTCAATCACTGAATAAATGTAATATCACAACTTAATAAATGTAATATCACAACTTAAAGTTAATGAACTGATAAAGTTCATTAACATTGTGTTATATTTTAACTCCTGTACTTCTGAAGCCTCACTGAGGCTCAATAGTTTCTGGAGCGAAACGTATTTTAAATCAAATTTTCAGTACGTTACACCGTTTACCAAAATGGTTAAACATTAGTAAAAAAAAAGTCAAAATATACGGTGAAAAACAGTTCCTGGACAAAAAGATCGCTAAATGTAATACATATATACGTTGAAATTATAATGAAGGGCTGGCGAGGGCTGAAGGAAGACGAGCAGCACTGTACTGAAGGTTGAGGAGTGAAGCGTGACCCTCCCAGGCAGAGTTAACACTTGGGTTCACACAAATGCTTGGCAGCCATTTAAGACGGGGATTCAAAAGAGGTGGACTTCAAAGAAAGGTGACACTGTCTTCTTCTCTCAAAGAAAGTATAAGCTACCCCAGTGTTTCCAAGAGACTTGAAGTTTAAAGAAAGTATAAGCTACCCCAGTGTTTCCAAGAGACTTGAAGTTTAAAGAAAGTATAAGCTACCCCAGTGTTTCCACGAGACTTGAAGTTTAAAGAAGATCTAGAATTCCAGTGAAGAAAGACATTAAGACCGACCATACCCCCGGCCGGGATTGAACCCGCGGTCATAGAGTCTCAAAACTCCAGCCCGTCGCGTTAGCCACTGGACCAGCTAGCCACAATAAGATTCATCCAACTAGGTATATTTCTACACGATGGTGTAGAAATATACCTAGTTGGATGAATCTTATTGTGGCTAGCTGGTCTAGTGGCTAACGCGACGGGCTGGAGTTTTGAGACTCTATGACCGCGGGTTCAATCCCGGCCGGGGGTATGGTTTGTTTGCAATCGTGTCATTACGATTTCTTGAGTCACATTAAGACCGATATGAAATATGATTAAGAGTTGGGGAAAAAATGAATTCTGAAACCCTGGAAGACTCAAGAAAGAAGGGAACGAAGCAGGGACACCCTGGTAAACTCAAGGAAGAAGGGAACGAAGCAGGGATACCTTGGTAGACTCAAGAAAGAAGGGAACAAAGAAGGGATACCCTGGTAGACTCAAGAAAGAAAGAAGGCAACGAAGCAGGGATACCCTGGAAGACTCATGAAAGAAGGAAACGAAGGAGGAATACAAGTCTCTCTCTTCCTTTTTTGTTATGGCGTCGCCGGTGTAAGATGAAACTGCCTGGAGAAATATTTGCAGAGCGCCATGGAAATTCTGCTTTTTAAATATGGAAATATTATGTCAATGAAAGAACAATGTCACCATTGTTAAAGCCCGAGAGGAGATAAAAGTCAATATTTGTGAACGTAATGTATCTTATTGCAGTGCTGGACACAATTTGATAAAGCCTTTTAAGTTGGACCACCAAACCGTTTATATATATATATATATATATTATATATATATATATAAAAATTATATATATATTATATATTTATTTATATATATAAAATATATATATGCATTTTTATTATACATATTCAGAGAAGAGATTTGTGTGATGGTTTGGTTTTGAAAACCGACAAGTTGAAGATTTGAGACATGCAACATATGGGAAATTTTTATTGAGAATTAAATGAACGATTAGATAACCTCAACAGTTCTTTTTTCTCTCCATTTCTATATCCTACAAGACAGACAGACAGACAGACAGAACACACACACAACACACACACACACACACACACACCACACACACACACACCACACACACACACACACACACACACACACACACACACACACACCCTCATACACACACAGGTGCATTGGAGAAGAGAACTGGAGGGAAAGATAGTAAACGAAGAGATGGATTACGTGACCACAAAGTGCAGGGTGGCATAGGAAAAATTCGTGCTTAAGGGCAACAGCAACAATGAGAAAAGCAGAACGAGCCCTTGGTTCACCCGAAGGTGTAGAAAGGCCAAAACAGGTGCGCTAGAGCTTGGAAAAGGACAAAGAACCTTGGAAAATAAGGAGATGAGCCGAAGAGTCAAAAATGAATATGCATGGATACGGAGGGAGGCCCAGCGGCAATACGAGAATGACATAGCATCAAAAACCAAATCTGACCGGAAGCTATTGTACAGACACATCAAAAAGAAAACAGTAGTCAAGGACCAGGTAATCAGGCTGAGGGAGATAGAAAGGCTTCCAGCAAACCGGGATGGCAGGGTACACCAAACAGTGCTGGACACACTACACACAACCGAAGAGGAGGTGAAGAGACTGCTAAAGGAGCTAGGTACCTTAAAGGCGGTGAGACCGGACAACTCTCCATGGGTCCTGAGAAAGGGAGCAGAGACACTGTGTGTGCCACTAACAACAGTCTTCAAAACATCTATCATAATGGGGCAACTACCTGAGGTGTGGAAGATGGCAAATGTAGTCCCAGTTTTCAAGAAAGGAGACAGACAGAATTAAACTATAGACCAGAGTCACTAACATGTATAGTATGCAAAGTCATGGAGAAAAGTATCAGAAGAAGAGCGGTGGAGCACCTAGAAAGAAATGAGTTTATACACGATAACCAGCACGGTTTCAGGGAGGGAAAATCCTGTGTCACAAACCTGCTACAGTTCTACGACGAGGTTACAGAAGTAAGACAGGAGAGAGAGAAGTGGGCAGACTGTGTATTTCGAGACATTCCTCCAAGAATTAGTGCAAAACTAGGGGAAACAGGGAGGAAAACGGGGAAACGCACTGGGGGATCGGGGAAAACCCTGACAGGAAAGGGAAAAACGACGAAATGGTAAGTGACGGGGTTTTCAGAGGGGGAAAACGAGTATGAGCGGAGTGTCATGGGTCGTCCTGGGGCCTGTGCTTTTTTCGGGTTTTGGGTGAAAGACTGACGAAGGGGAAAATTTTAGGGGTGCCCCTTTTTTGCAGCGATGTAAGCTAATCAGAAAATTTCAAGCGAACAAAAATCAGGTAGGACTAAAAAGGGGAAAATTGGGACGGGCTGAAGCCTGGTTCAAAAATTTGGGCCCCGGGATTTTAACCCCCCACCAAGTGCAAAGACATAGGGGGGAAAGGGTCAAAGAAAACCGCAGACGGGTTCATGCTGGGGGGCCCAAAAAACTGAAAATTTCAATCAGGGGAAGGACTGGGGACAGTATCAACCGAGAAACATCCCCCTGGGGCACACATCAATCAAATAACTATGGAAAAATGGGGCGACGGGAAACCTAAAAATAGCTTTTTGACGCCGGGTAAGGAGTCATTCAAGACGTCCACTGTGTACCCGGGCCTATTTTAGGTATCAACCAGTATGGAACCAGGAAACCCCATATTAAGAAAGTTCAAAGATTTGCAACTAGTGAGTCCTAGAGCTAAGGGGGGATTCCCAAAAAGAGAGGGGAAGGTAAACAACCTGCGACCTGGGGGACAAAAGGGATAAGATAACATGATAACGTTTTAATTTTGAGAGGAATTGAAAAGTGGGTGGGACAGGAGTTTCGACTGGGAACAGAATAAAAAGGGGTCAAAATGGAAGTTGAAAACACAGAAAAAGTCACAGGGTGTTTGAAAACATTTCTACGTCTAATTTTTAGGGAAATGGAGAGTTGGAGAGTATGTAGTGGAGGCAGGATCATATATACCTTAAAAAGGTTCGATAAAGCTCAAGGAGCCGGGAAAGTGGATTTATGACCAGCGAAGACACTGGGCCCGGAGCTGCGAATCGCCCCGCAAACACAAACAAGCGAGTACCCGGGGGATACCAAACACACACCTTCATCTGACAGGGCTGAAATCCGATAATGACAGAAGCGATTTTCTTCTCTGAGGACAAGACCCTCTTAATCTATGTATTATTTGATGTAGCAAAATTGGATAAATTAGCAGTGTGCTGCTACCGTATTCACCATGATAATTACAGTGGGAATAAAAGGTAGCTATATTTTCCCTGTCATATTCCATCACTCTTTTCATGCATAATGAGATGGAACTAGGAGACTTCACTTGGGCAATGAGGATATCGTCAATTATTCCATCCAATTTTAATCAGTAGCGACAGCTTCAAAGGCTTTGGTTCCAGCAGAGCTGGAGTCACTATTACCTGGTAATTACCCTCTCTCAGAGTGAACTATCCCACACACTGGAAAAATAAAATTTTGATGAAGATTTATTCATCATCACAGAATGGGGCAGAGAAAAGTAAAAGAGAGGGGGTGGGGAGGGAGGAGAAATTTATACTATGCAAAACGTATCAGTTATGATGGAATGGGCGGCTAGTGTGTAGTGACCTCCAGCCCATGGTGCTCCCCTCCAGACACTACTTCATAATAACCAGTCCATAACCACCATCACCTTACACCATCCCATCAACACCCACTACCACCTCACTATCACAAACACCACACCATACGACCATCACAACCACCACCACGACCACACCACACGACCATTATACAACCACCACCATACCACACGACCATCACACCACCATCACACCACACGACCACACACTACCCCAAACCACACCACACGACCATCACACAAACCACCCCCAAACACCACACAACCATCACAACACTCCCACTACACCACCGACCATCACACCACCACCCCACACCACACGATCATCACACCACCACCACCACACCACACAACCTATTACAACCCAGGATTCCAAATGGCCTGTTATCCCGGGTGTAATGGGAGCAAAATAAACACAGCAGAAAAAAGTTTAGACTTATATTATCCTTCACCAATTTAGAACAGCAATAGTACACTGTGAAACAGTGATAATATATGCACTCCACGTAAGCAAGGCAGAAATAAAGCCACAAGAAGCAGACCTTTGCTTCAACCAGCTCTAGAATGGGAATGACAAGGGCAGACAGAGAGAGTGTACCCACAACCTCTGCGATTGCCAAAACCATCTTCTTATTGGCTAGAACCTGGTCACTATTGAACGACGGCCCCATCATCAACTCTTAGCAACCGGGTTTTCGCTGGTTGGGGGGAGATAGCCTGTAAATGAGGTGGGGGTTACATGCCCCGAATAAAGGTTACGTACTCTTTGCATGCCACACCCCCACCCCGAAAGGCTCAGGATTAGGCTGCCCCTTCCCAGTGGTAACCGGCCGCCTGGCACAAAATAATGGGACCGCCTTTCCTCTCCACCATCCAACTCTTAGATAGAGCTCAGCTTTTCTCGTGACAAAAAGCCAAACCCTAAACTCAAAGTGAACAGCACAGTCAGTCAGGCTAGCATAGGTCCAAGATACAGGCAGACGGTAGCCCGCACCCCCTCACAAAAAAAAAAACCCCACACCAGGGGATAAAAAAAAGAGCGTGAAAAGGGGGTTACCACAAATATAACATTCAAACCTAAATAAATAAAAATATTAAGACTCTAGATAATGAGTCCGCCAACACATTTTCTTTGCCGGCAATAAAATTTAAAATTCTGAGTGAGTAGGGTTTGCAGTTTTAGCGTCCAGCGCATGAGCTGGAGGTGGTTCTTCATGGCTTGGAGAAATACTAGGGGTTTGTGATCACTGTAGACTGTGACCACCTGCGATGTCGGCCCACAAAAACATCGAAATGCTCCAAAGCCAGTACCAGCGCGAGGGCTTCTTTTTCAATGGTTAGAGTAACCCTCTGATGTGGCTGGAACTGGCTGAAAAGTATGCTACAGCTGAAAACCCCTCATTCTCGATTTGTAATAGTACTGCCCCAACCCCAGACTCACAAGCATCAACCTGTTATAAAAAAGGTTTGGAAAAGTCTGGAGACAAGAGAAGGGTGCAGTACACATATTCTTTTGCTTTATTAAAAAGGCATTTGTTACAGTCTGAGGTCCCCAAAAAAGGGAACTTTGTGACTGGGAAGAGAGGTAAGAGGGGCTACAATATCTGAGAAATTCTTACGAATCTTCTGTAAAATCCTAAACATGCCTAGGAAACGTTGAAGAGATTTTCCTATCATGAGAAACTGGATAATCTTTAATAGCAAGAACTTTAGCAAGTTTAGGTGCAACTTTACACTACCTACTTCATGGCCTAGAAAGTGATAGTGGCCTGGCCAAAGGAAGATTTAGATAAATTAACTGTTAAAGGGAACTCTTAAAGATCTCAAAAAGAGCCTTAAGTCTAAGTAGGTGTTGATCCCAAGTATCAGACACCACAACAATATCATCTAAGTACGCTGCCGTGCCTTCAAGTCCTTTAATAGCATGATGGATAAGTTTCTGGAATGAAGAGGGGGAATTTTTCATTCCGAAGGGGGTAACTGTGTATTGATAATGACCTCCTGGAATTACGAAGGCAGAATTTCCTTCGCCTTATTCGTCAAAGTACCTGATAGTAACCTTTTAGGAGATCAACTTGGACACAAAAAAAAGCCTTACCCACGAAGTTAATTACGTCATCCAGACAGAAGAGGGTAAGAATCTGTAATTGTGACCTCATTCACCTTACGGTAGTCTGTACACATACCCAAACCCTCCATCAGCCTTCTTCACAAGGATGCACGGTGAAGCCCATGGACTAGATGACTCCTCCACTAAACCATGCTTTAACAAAAATTCTAAATTCCTGCTGAAGTAGCCTCTGCTTTTCAGGATTAAACTCTGTAGGGGAGAGTTTAATTGGTTTAAAAGTTTCCCACATCTACATCATGATAACCTAACGTACATTTTTTCGGCACATCCGAAAAAATATTAGGATATGACTGTAGAAGCTCAGTTAAATTTGTTGCTTGCGTTTCAGATAGTCCCTCCATTAAAGGGCTAGGATCCTTGAGGAGGACAGAATTTGAAAGTTTAATATTAATTTCAGAGATAGAGTGCAAAGAATCAGAGTCGTCCTCAGAGGTAGAGGACAGAGTCCCTTTCTGGGACTTTATCTGGTGTATGAAAAGATTTCAATTGATTGATGTGGTAAATTTTAGTTTTTGAGGTCTTATCAATGGGAGCTACCACATAATTTACATCAGATAATCTACTTACAATCTGCATAGGTCCCGTAAATCTAGCTTTCAAGGTGTGGCCAGGTATAGTTCCTGCACCAACACCTTGTCCCCTGGATGAAGGAGCAGAATTTTGCACTTCTGTCCCTACCTCTGTTTTATCTTACTTTGACTGTCTTTACGTTAGCCTTGGCTAACTGACGTGCCACCTGCAACCTTGAAGACGGGTTGTAGAGTGTTGAGCTAACGTCTTCTCCCATCCATCCTTCTTTGAGCACCCGAAGAGGACCTCGTACATTGTGCCCAAAGATCAGCTCAAACGGACTATACCCTGTAGACTCTTGCACCGTTCTCTCGTACTGAGAACAGCAACAAAGGTAGTGATTCATCCCAGTCTGTAGGAAAGTGCATGCAAAAAGCTCTCATCATTGTTTTTAATGTCTGATGGAATCTTTCCAAGGCGCCTTGGGACTGAGGATGATAGACTTATATTATCCTTCACCAATTTAGGACAGCAATATGTACACTATGTACAGTGATAAGTATAGTGCACTCCACGGTAAGCAAGGCAGAAATAGAAGCCACAAGATAGCAGACCGTGCTTCAACCAGCTCTAGAATGGGAATGACAAGGGCAGACAGGAGAGTGGTACCCACATAACCTCTGCGATTGCCAAAACCATCTTCTTATTGGCTAGAACCTGGTCACTAGTTGAACGACGGGGCCCCATCATCAACTCTTAGCAACCTGGTTCGCTGGTTGGGGAGATAGCCTGTAAATGAGGGTGTGTACATGTGCCGAATAAAGGTTACGTACTCTTTGCATGCCACACAACCATCAAACCACCACCACTACACCACACGACCATCACACCACCACCACCACACCACAACAACCACCCACCCACCAACCCACCATCACACCCCACCACCCACCACACGACCATCACACCACCACCAAACTACACCACACGCCCATCACACCACCACCACCACCCCACACGCCCATCACACCACCACAACCACCCACACGACATCACACCACTACCCCCACACCACACTCCAGCACCACCCCCACAACACCACACGACCATCACACCACCCCACCACCACACACATAACAATTTTCCACACCACCCACACGCCATCCCCCCACCACCACACCACAAAACCAACCCACCACCACACCCCCAAACACGGTCATCACACCGCCACCACCCACCACAGACCTCACCCCCCACCCCCACCCACACGCCCTTCACACCACCACCCCACCCAAAAAACCATCACCCCACCAACCCCACACCACACACCATCACCACCCCCACCACACCACAAAACATCGCACCACCCCCACCACACCACACACCATCACCACACCCCAAAACCCATCACCCCACCACCCCCACACCACAAACCATCACCCCACCACCACACCACACAACCATCAAAACCCCCACCACCACACGACCATCACACCCTTCACCCCACACGCCCATAAACCCCACCACCCCACCCCACAAAACCATCACACCACCACCCACCAAAAAACCATACACACCACCCACAGACCATCACACCACCACACCACACAACCATCTCCCCCACCCCCACACCACAAAAACCATCACACCACCCCCCACATGACCATCACACTACCCCCACCCCACCACACGCCCATCCCCCACCACCACCACACCCACAACCATCACACCACCACCACCACACCACAACCATCACACCACCACCACCACAAAACCATCATCCCACACCACCACACCACACAAATCACACCACCACCACCACACAACCATCACTCCCCCACCACACACCACACGCCCACCACACCAAAACGCCCATCACACCCCCACCCCCACACAACCATCACACCACCACCACCACACCATACAACCATACACCACCACCACCACACCACAAAAACCATCACACCACCACCACCACAAAACCCATCACACCACCACCACCACACCACACAACATCACACCACCACCACCACACAACCATCACTCCACCACCACCACCCCACACGACCATCACACCACACACCACACGACCATCACACCACCACCACCACACAACCATCACACCCCCACCCACACCACACAACCATCACACCACCACCACCACACCACACAACCATCACACCACCACCACCACACAACCCTCACACCACCACCACACCACACAACCATCACACCACCCCCACCACACAACCATCACTCCACCACACCACACCACACGACCTTCACATCCCCACACCACACGACCTCACACCACCACCACCACCCACAACCATCACACCACCCCCACCACACCACACAACCATCACACCCCCCCACAACTACCACCACCATCTTTCCGTCTCTACACTCGAGAAATTAGTGTTACAAAAACGCAAATTCAAAAAGCTTAGAGATCTCCAGTGAATACTAGAAAGGACTGCCCTTCTAGCATCCAGCTGTTACGGGGTTTTCGTAACAAGTAGTCAGTATCCTTGTCCAATTATCCATTAAAATTCAGTATGGTTCAATAGTGCTTTAGGATTACAACTGGTAGGCTACAAACTAGAGAAATTAAAATTTAAAAAAATTTTTTTAAGTAGTAAGTTGTCTAGAGGTATATTATCAAAGTAAATTAAATCACAGCAATCAAAATAAAATCAATCTCTCGAGTTCAATATTATTGTGCTGAAAGCACATATCACATTCATAATTCTTAAGTACCGTCAGGTACATTAACATTTAATTAGATATTACAAATATGTACAAGTGTGTGTGTATGCGTGTAAGTGCTTTTAAAGTATTTTAGCTATGTCTCAAGACTCGAATAAGACTTAAAAAAAGTGACTGACAAAGTCCTCAAATAAACTAACTTCTTGACCGACTGGCAACCCGAACAGTCTGCTTGAACAACAAAGAATGCTAAGCCCAATAGCAATGCAATATCAAGCGACTGCGACACAGAATCAGGAACAAGGAGATAATATAACGACACTAAGTAGGGACCATCTGCAGATCCTCCACAAAAGTTACAAGACTCCCATAATACTGAATCTATGTTCAGCATAGGTAAAACGCGACTGTGACAATACACAGAAACCAGTACAAAATTAGGTCAGAAGCTATAGCTAAGGACCTGAGATGTTCAGAGTGTCTATGTGACACACAACCTCAGTACAACGTCGAAAATCACTAAGTCTATACAATGTTCTGTGAACAAAGTTCTACAGAACTAACAAGAATAATGAGACAGACAATCTGTCCAACCACCAAGCGAGTCTCCAGCAGACTCTCAGACAGACAATCTGTCCAACCAGCAAGCGAGTCTCTAGCAGACTGAATACTTCACACGAGGTGAGGACACCCCCCCCTCGATCACGTGATAGCTACGTGGACAACTGCAGCTCAGAAGCCGGCAGTACAACGAGCGACAAGCGATAATTACAGTAGTTTGACAATCAAGACTAACTGAGCACATTTTATATACATCCTAACAACATAAGCTAAATAACAATATAACAGTCAAATAATAATATAAAGTCATACATTTACGATTTAGCTATTATCGCAAATATAAGCAATATAAAATTAAATGAAAAGGTAATATACATTACATATATACATAATAATCATTGTAACCCATTCAGGGGTTGCAACATTAGTTTCTGGACGAGCGCTTGAAGACAATTAGGAACCTGTATGAAGGTCCATGTGACGATGGTGGCTTTGCTTGACGTTACTCTGGTAGAGGGTGGCTTGTGGACTGCTTCTTACTGGCTTACACTTTAATTTATTTAAGCAGTTGTAAAACCTGGCCAATAATTGCAGTGCGAAACAAAGTAAGAGACTGATCACCTCCCGTTTAATATTCGCCTGTTTTTGACTGAAGAAGCCTCTTGTGCAGGCGAAACGTTTCGGTAATAAAGTATACTCGCGTGTTGTGCATGTATCATATTCATCAATTTGTTGGTATTGCACACTGTTATTAAAATCATTTTTTGAAGTGTTTTTTGGGGCTCTCTGGGTGCCCTGAGACAGCTTTTCTCTGTGAAGTCTGCCAACACATTTCTCTTCACTGATTATAAATCTGATTACGCATATTTATCACAGTTTCTGTTGAGGACGAATTTTCCATTTTGTGTTTATCTCGGTCCCTGACTTTACTGGGTTTAATGCTGTCGACCACACGAGAGCCATTAAAGACCCTTGGTGCACCCGATAACCTTTCGAGAAATTAACAACCAAATAACAACGACATTATATGTATTATATATATATATTATATATATATTTATATATATATATATATTATATATATAATATATATATATATTATATTTATTATAATGTCGTTGGACCTCGCACTACCACTCAAGACTTCTACAGGATCTTCGGTAGACCTAATGCCAACGTCTGCCCTCTGCCTTGTCTTTGCTTCTGCATTGTACCTGTCTTCAGATCTGCATACACAGGTGATGCCTAAGTCTGCGACGCTCTGCAGCGTCAAGTGAAATTACTTGGGCAGTCATGAAGACGTCTCATCAAACTTGTAAGTGTGCCAGGTTATTGTGCGTTTCCAATATAACCTTTACATTCCACTTTGTGAGATAACTATGTTGAACCTTTCCACCCTCACCATCCCCAAAGAGGATAATTCCTTACAGCTCTCCTTTCAGTTATAGCTTAGCAGAGACCTTTATAGCTTAATCAGATTTACGTTTGAACAGCAAGCAAAGCTTTCTCCTCTACCATGGCCCTCACCCTCTTGATTAAGTATTCCAAACCCGATCATGACTCCATATCATCAAGCAACGTACTGTTCCAAAATCACTCTGGCAGATTAATTTACATTATTCAAGACAAACTGGATTCTAACTCTTATTCGACCAAGACATATTCTACCACATGTCAAAACACTGTCTGATGCCGGATTTACTATTAAATGAGCCACAGAACACAGAGCCTGAAGTATACTCATTGTAAAACGTGTAGACGACACTTGGACTGCCCATAACACCGATAAGGACGACATGATCCACGATATTGCTTCCGAAAATCAAATATCTATCGACGACACTTACAAACTCACAAACTCTAATATCTTCAACACGACATGACGCCAAAATGGCATTCGTGTCAAAACTGCACATTCCCAACTCTTCTCAAAAAACTATAATTCAACTGTGTTCCATGCGCTTACAAGTTCTGCTGTTCCACTAAGGCAGTGGTTCCCAAACTTTTTCAGCTTGTTACCCAATTTAACATGCAACATAAAGCATGTTACCCCTTTCACAAAATGTTGTTATTATTGATATATATGGCTAAACGTGAACGTATACAGCCTCGCATACTCTGCTAATCCTAGCAAAACCATTGAAAACGTAAGAACCACACATACATTATATATAAAATAAATAATAGCTACAAATTCACAGTAACAGTGGGTAAATACTAACTATATACTGCACAGGGTAGTACACATACATACCAGCTTATGTCTACCTCGGCTGATGCTCACAGATAAACTGACAGTGTGAAATAGAGGCAGCCTCAGGAAGTGAGTGACGCGTACTGGACAGGTCGATCAGGGCTACTGAGTGACTTTTGTCCTGAAGCATACTTGTCAAAATACTTTTGGGTTTTCCACACACTTAGCAATATATTTCTTCTTTTCTAATACTGTATATTAGTTTTTGATGTTTATTGTTATTTGGTTTAACTTTATTACTTACTTATAATAGGTTTACTTACAACTTTATATACTAAGACAAAGTTAACAATAATCCTCATACCGGGTACCGCATTGTTTTCTTGATTTTCAGAATTCATAACTTTTTTCTGTCACCCCTCCATTACCCCCCAAAAATGGTTAAATTACCCCCAGGGGGTAATTTACCCCCAGTTTGGGAACCACTGCACTAAGGACTGCTCCAACCAAGAGATCTGCTTCAGATTTTCAGCCATCAGTCACTGTAGAGGATCACACTGTTGCTTGAAACCTCTGCCTTATCAGGGAAGATTACATATAATATCTCAAGCAAAAATCATCTCCATTCACCCCCTTAACACTTTCACATCTGAATCAAACTCGTCCCTCTCAAATCAAAGCTATACATAACCTTCACACACCACTACACCTCCAACAAACAATTGGACTCTTCCTCTAATTCTCCTCTCCTCTTCCAACACCTCCAGCCCAAAACCTGCTCCAACATCACACTATACACTCAATGTTCCTAATGTCTACAATTCAACACTTTCTCACACTGTCCACTACAAGACTTTAAGCTTCACTAACACTGCTGTACAAGCCTCCAAGGCGATAGCCAAGAGCTAAAACATTGACTTTGCAGACATCCTTAACACCATCCTCCCAGCTAATAATCTCCAAAAAATCATTATTCCCTTCTGTCTACCGACCACCTGACGTAGCATATCCTTCACACTTTCTAATGACCAGCACACCCCCACTCCCAACCTTGTCAGCGTCCCCAACAATCCTTCTACTTTCATCTCAAGCCTGACTTCCTGTTCTCTGGTTCCAAGAATTCCCCTTCAACATCCAAATGCAACCCTTAAATCTCATAAACTTTCCCAACCTTAGAGAGAGAAACCAACAGAACAAAAATATTAAGGTCACCCAGCTCTATGTACATTTTTTTGCACAGTCAGACACTAAGTAGCTGAATTCATTGAGAGAGAGACGCGATGTTCTGAGCAACACCAGCTAGCCTTAAATAGTTTCAATGAATCAGACTATGACTACACATCACAACAGTCTCCATACGATCCCATGTTGGCGTTGCTATCTTAATGAACGGCCACCTAAATCACGAATTTCTCAACTTCTCCACTGCACACACCCAGAGCCATACAATCAAACTATATACACACACACAAACCACGGTCTTCTACACCACAAACATCCCTGTGCCCACAAAACCTTAACTTTGTCTTCAACCATACTAACATATCAGGCTGTCTTCTAGCAGACATGAATGCACGACTTACAGCCTTTAAGCATATCATTACCTTCCAGTTTTGTACCTAACTCTTTCGGGTACTCGGCCAAAAAACTGATACATTTGAGTTCTCACTACAACCCTTATGGACACCAAGGCCAGAGACGGTCTAACATCCACTAAGCCAACACATCCACTTCATATCTACAACGCTATCTCTCTCAGGGCTCCATACAGGTTCAAACCAGCGCTCCATCACACCACATATCACCAAACACCTTCCTAATTCCTGTCGCTCCATTTTATTCGTACAAACAAGCCAACTGGGACTACAACAATATATTCATTGCAGACACTGACACCCACCTCACTCTGACCCACAATATTATCTCTCAAGCAGCCGACAAAACCTTCCCCATCCCCCAAAGAAAAAAAAATAAAAATTAGCTTTATTATTCCTCCATCCGACCCAGACAACACGTGACATTTAGCAGGTATTGAGAGATCTCACCTTCCTCTGCAATCCCATCATTCACAACCTAGATGACGACCATAACATGGGCTCATTCTCATAAAACAAACAGAATCACACCATATCACAGACCCAAAAGACCTTGTGGAGCTTCATCAGGAGAATCCAAGGCACCACATCCACACACAAATTCAAACACAACCGATACATCCGACCTTAATGAAGCAACTCAAATATTTAAAGCCACCTCCACACTCCTGATCACTTGGCACTACAGACCACTCACTACATAGGGTCATAGAACAATGTAACACGTTCCACAGACACCAACACGCATATAAACTTAGACTCACTCACTTTTACACAGGAACTCGAGAAGTCCTTCTCCAACTCGGACATTAAAACTCTTCTCACTCGCCTCCCTCCAAAAGCCCCAGAAGCCCTGGGAGTTAACCACATTATCGTACATCTTCACAGCTCTTGTCATTTCCGCCTTCGCAGACCTACTTAATGCTTCCCTCGCCTCCTGTTATTTTTCCCACTGTGTTCACGTCTGCCACAGCAACACTCATTCCTAAACTCAGCAAAGAATTCACCGAACCTCCAAAAAACTACAAAACTATTAACCTTCTAAAAACCCTTGGACTATCATTGAAAGCCTCATCAACCACCGCCTTCGCAGACTCTTAAAAACAGAATAACCTTCTCACCAAAAAAAACAGTTTGGTTTCAGACAACACTTCTCTACAGAAGGCGCCGTCAGCATCATAAGTCAACTACATACACACAAACAAAACAGTGCCAGTGCTTCCTGACAAACCCTGTGCTGCTTCCTGACAAACCCTGTCCTGCTTCCTGACACTGTCCTGCTTCCTGATAAACGCTGTCCTGCTTCCTGACAAACACTGTCCTGCTTCCTGACAAACGCTGCCCTGCTTCCTGACAAACACTGTTCTGCTTCCTGACAAACACTGTCCTGCTTCCCGACAAATCCTGCCCTGCTTCCTGACAAACACTGTTCTGCTTCCTGACAAACACTGTCCTGCTTCCCGACAAATCCTGCCCTGCTTCCTGACAAACACTGTCCTGCTTCCTGAAAAACACTGTCCTGCTTCCCGACAAATCCTGTCCTGCTTCCTGACAAACACTTTCCTGCTTCCTGACAAACACTGTCCTGCTTCCCGACAAATCCTGTCCTGCTTCCTGACAAACACTGTCCTGCTTCCCGACAAATCCTGTCCTGCTTCCTGACAAACACTGTTCTGCTTCCTGACAAATCCTGTCCTGCTTCCTGACAAACACTGTCCTGCTTCCCGACAAATCCTGTCCTGCTTCCTGACAAACACTGTCCTGCTTCCCGACAAATCCTGTCCTGCTTCCTGACAAACACTGTCCTGCTTCCTGACAAACACTGTCCTGCTTCCCGACAAATCCTGTCCTGCTTCCTGACAAACACTGTCCTGCTTCCTGACAAACTTTACATAGCCTGATAAATGTAACACCGACTCTCAGTTGAACTATAGAAGTAAAATAATCTTCTACTGAACAAATATAGAAGTAGAATAATCTTCTGTTGAAGGAGTAGAATAATCTTCTGTTGAAGGAGGAGAATAATCTTCTGTTGAAGAAGTAGAATAATCTTCTTTTAAAGAAAGAGGTAGAATCTTCCGTTAAATTTAAGAAAGAAGTTGAATAACGTTACGTTTAGAGAAGTATAATAATCTTCCACTGAACAAATAGTGATAGAATAATCCTTTGCTGGATAAATATGGATAATCTTTTATCTAGGAACTACAAACTGTAGCGAAGGTCCCTCGGTTACCGACACATATCGAACACGGTTGGTTAAATGGGTTTGAAGCCTGTCGACTACATAAAGGGTCTTCTAGGCTGCCTGTAACCTAGTCGACGACAATCAAAGGAAATTTTTTGAAATGCGATAAATACAAAGTGATCTGTGTATGAATGTGAGGATTATTGTCCTCAGAGTTCAGTCTTAATCCCAGGCTTCATTCAGGTACTGGAGTTGACCCTTGTGAGTTTAGCACTTAGTTTTGATTGTAATAATAATGATTCCTATATTGGAACAGGAAATATTGCATTAATAATAACACTGGGGAGTAAAGCTGTGTTTACTGAATACTAGCAGAAGTTAGCAAGATTTACATGATATCTTGAATATTCATGACACAAAGAGTTTACCCAGCAATCATACCGGGGTAGTAACGTATACGGACAATTAACACTCGTCACAGGTTTTATTTATTTATTTATTTATTTATTTAAAAATTTGTGCACACATACAGAGGTACAAAAAATACAGAAAGAGCAGTATGCCAAAGCCACTTATACTATGCATAGCATTACGGGCTGGCTTAAAATTAACTTAAGATGAACTAAGCAATGATGACATCGGTGATAAAACTTTAATGTAAACAGATTACTATAAAGCACAAGTGAGTATTACAAAGACAGGTCATATGGTTGTATGCATTGTTGTACATTCAGTAGAATGGAGTATTCTGTTAGGTAGTGTTTTTAAAAAATAATAAAGTTAGATTGGGTTTTAGGTTTAACATTTATGTGATATAATTGTGAGAAACATTTAAGATAAACAATTTATAAGGTTCAGTATTCAGTATTTATTTGGTTTTGGGTGAGTAAGTGATCTTTGAGAAGAGACTTGAATTTATAAACAGGTAGTGGTTTCTTTTATATTTACAGGTAATGAGTTCCAGATTTTAGGGCTTTTATGTGCATTGAGTTTTTGCATAGTGTGAGATGGACACGAGGAACATCAAAGAGTGATCTGTGCCTTGTGTTATGGTCATGTGTTCTGTTGAGGTTGGCAAGGAGATGTTTGAGGGGAGGGTTAATATCAGAGTTAAGTGTTCTATGTATGTAATAGGTGCAGTAATAAGTATGAATGTTTTGTATGGTGAATAGGTTTAGTGTATTGAATATTGGTGGAGTGTGCTGCCTATAGTGAGAATTTGTTATCATTCTAACTGCAGCCTTTTGTTGGGTAATTAGTGGTCTGAGATGGTTACTTGTTGTTGAGCCCCATGCACAAATTCCATAGGTGAGATAGGGGTAAATAAGAGAGTGATATAGGGCCAGGAGGGCTGACTGTGGAGCATAGTACCGTATCTTCGATAGTATGCCTACAGTCTTGGAAATTTTCTTAGAAATTTGTTGTATATGTGTATGAAATTTGAGTCTATTATCAAGGTGGATTCCTAAGAATTTTCCCTCTGTTAGCTTTGTGATAGGTGATCCGTTTATCATTATGTTAAGAGGGACATCTGTAGCTCTGTTACCAAACTGAATGAAGTAGGTTTTGTCAATGTTTAGTGTAAGTTTGTTAGTCCTCATCCAGGTAGATATTTTCTGTAATTCTGTATTTACAGTATTGGCTAGCGTGACTGGGCTCGGGTGGGAGAAGACGTATGTAGTGTCATCTGCAAATAGTGGGGTTTGAGTAATTGCGAAGCATTTGGTAGGTCATTTATGTATAGGAGAAAGAGAAGAGGGCCAAGGACACTTCCCTGTGGGACACCAACTGTAATTGGTTGTGCAGAAGAGTTTGTCCCATTTGCATACACATATTGGCTTCTGTTGCTGAGGTATGACTTGAGGTAGTTGAGGGAGTGCCCTCTTATACCATAGTGTGACAATTTTTACGTGGAGCAAGTCATGGTTAACTGTATCAAAAGCTTTACGTAAGTCAATGAAGATCCCCAGTGGGACTTTCTTTTTTCTCTATTGCAGTGTATATATGTTCTAGCATGTGTATAAATGCATCATTAGTATTTTTATTTGGCCTGAATCCAAATTGGCAGGGGTTGAGTATGTTTTGGGAGATAAGGTAGGAGTAGATTCGTTTATGAATTAATTTTTCGAAGATTTTTGAGAGAGGGTGTAAGTTGGATATTGGCCTATAGTTATTCAACTCTGTTTGGTCTCCTCCTTTGTGGATCGGGGTGACCCTTGCTATTTTGAGTACTGTGGGGAAGGTGGAGGATTCAATGGATTTGTTAAAGAGTGTTGCAATGATTGGTGATAGCACTTGTGACACTTTTTTGTATATAAAGGGTGGTAAGGTATTTAAATCTCCTGCCTTGTTTTTTAGCGTGTTGATAATAAGGGAGACTTCGTATGGGTTAGTCGGAGCTAGGAACAGTGTGTTCGGGTAGTTTGCCAGTGAGGTAGTCATTTGGTGGGGTAATCTGAGCTTGGGATTTTATGGCAAGGTTTTGTCCTATAGTGGAGAAGAAGTCATTGAGTCTGTTTGCTGTTTCTGTTGGTGGGAGTTGGGTTCATCTGATTTTGCTAATTTTATTTCGCTATTTCGTGATATCTTTTTTGTTCCTAGAATTTCTGATAGGGTTTTCCAGGTCTTTTTTATATCACCTCGTAAGTTGGATAATCTGTTCTCATAATACAATTTTTTTGCCCTTCTTATCAGGCTGGTTAGGATTGACGAGTAACGTTTTGTTTGGTCTCTGGTTATGTGACCCATTCTGTACTGTTTTTCATATTGGTGTTTTGTATTTATAGATTTGAGAATGCTGGGTGTTAACCAGGGACTGTTCAGTCTCTTAGCTGTCATCTGTTTAGTTTTTTTAGGGCAGTGCTTGTTATAGAGGTATTGGGTCTTTTTTAGAAAATTATTAATACATTCGTCAATATCTGTATAGATTTCTAGCTCAGTGTGCCAGTCAATGTTTGCTACTGCTGTTGTGAAGTTATTAATGGCTGCCTCATTGTGAAGTCTGAAGGTGACTTTAGTAGTGTCTTGGGGTAATTTACCAAGAGTTGTTATGAGAAAAGTAGGGTAGTGGTCTGTGGTATTATCTGTAATTATGCCTGATTTTAAAGGGATATGGTGTTGGTCCAGATGTGGTCAAGTAGGAAACACTAGTCTCTGTAACTCTTGTAGGTTTTGTTACTGTTGGTAGCAACATACAGTTACTCATTGTGTTTGTGAATTCAGTAACGTGTGGGTCCTGGTCTTGCAGGAGATTTATATTGAAGTCACCTGAGAGTAGTAAGTGATCTTTGTTCATGCGTGCATCAGTTATCATACTTCCTAGGTTTTGACTAAATTGGCTAATGTTTGACTGTGGAACTCTGTAAATGTTTATCAATGTGAGAGGTTTTTGTAGGTATTGGATTTGAATTTGGCTATTATATATTCCCCATGTTCATCCCTTGTGCAAGTATTAGTGATACATTCTAGTTGGTCTGAGTAGTATATGGCTGTGCCACCCCCTTGTTGGTCTGGCCTACAGTTGTGTATGGCTGTGTAACCAGGAATGGCATAGACATCTGTACTATCAGGCTTTAGCCAGGTTTCAGTTAGTGTAATGATGGACATATTGGCATGTAAGGAATTTAGTAATGCTATGAGGTCATCGTAATGCTTGCTTAAAGATCTGATATTGTAGTTAAAGATAGTTATGTTGTTGTTGGCACTGAGAAGTGCCTTTGATTGTTCTGCAGTGTAGTAATTACAGTAACTGTTTGAATCATTTAAGTCATTAAATAAGAGGTTGGTATCAGGATCAATGCTTGTAATCATAAGATTTGTAGTGAATCTATAGTTAGAATTAAGTATAAAACAAAGTAAATAGTCTTAAGCTAAATACTCCCATCCTGGAGTCGCTGGGCGAGTTCTTGGGTAAGTATTGCGTTGGTAAACTGTTTTGTGGTGTAGAACCAGACACCAGACATAAGAGAGGCATGTACTCTAAGTAGCAGAAGCATTCGAGGTCGCTGATTGGTCCGTTGCAGTGGTGGTGGAAGGCGAGGTCGCTGATTGGGCCGTTGCAGTGGTGGCGGTGGAAGGCGATGGTGTCCTCTCATTGGTGGGAGTTGGCTGTGTCTCGACAATCAGCGAGGCCTCTGATTGGTCCGTTGTAGTGGTGGTGGTGTGAGGCGGCAGTGGTCTCTCATTGGTGGATTCTGAAGTAGAGCAGGTGGCATCATCAAGCAACATATCTTGCATGTCGTCTAGTGCAGCGAAGCTGACGATTTTTT
>NC_069405.1:98081711-98120217 GCF_026875155.1 Cherax quadricarinatus | reverse complement strand
ATGTTCCAAAATGTCTCCCTTTTTAAAACCCTTTCCCACCCCTGTCCAAACAAGATTTTTAAGCTTCCCCCTAACACTGTTGTACAACCCTCCAAGGCAAATACCAAGAGCTAAAAAAATTTGATTTTGCGACTCCTTAACACCTTCCTCCCAGCTAAAAATTTCCCCCAAAAAAATCATTTTTTCCCTTCGGGTTACCCGACCCCCTTTGACGTAGAAATATCCTTCACACTTTCTAATACCACACACCCCCACCCCCCAACCTTGTCAGACCCAACAATCCTTCTACTTTCCTCAAGCCGGGTTTTCCTGTTCGGGGGTTCCCCAAGAATTCCCCTTCAAAAATCCAAATGAAAACCCTTTTTAAAATTCAAAACCCTTTTTCCCAAACCCTTAGAGAGGGGAAACCAAAACAAAACCCAAAAATTTTAAAGGGAAAAACCCAGCTCTATTTTCATTTTTTTGCACGGGTTCAGAAACAAAGGGTAGTTTGAATTCTTTGAAAAGACGCGATTTTTCTCCTGAGCAACCCCAGCCCCTTTAAAAATGTTTCAATGAATCAGACTATAATAAACCCCAAAACCCATCCTCCAAAACGATCCCATTTGGCTTTTGCTATTTTAAATTTGAAGGGCCACCAAACCCACGAATTTTCAACTTCCCCAAATGAAACACCCGAGCCATACAAAAAAAAAATATATACACACACGAAAAACCACGGTTTCTATACCACAAAAATCCCGGGGCCCAAAAAACCTTAACTTTGCTTAAAACCATACTAACATATCGGGGGTTTGTCTTCAGCGACATAAGGCAGACTTCCCACCCTTTTAAAATTATCATTCCTTCCATTTTTTTGTACCTAACTCTTTTGGGGAAACCCCCGGCCCCCAAAAAAAAACCCCACATTTGAGTTCTACTAAAAAACCCTTAGGAAAAACCAAGGCCAAAGAAACGGTCTTTCCACAAAGAAAAACACCCCCCTTTTCATACTAAAACGCTATCCCCTCTAAGGGTTTCCATTACAGGGCCCAAAACCAGCGTTTCCAAAAAACCCACAAAACACCAAACCCCTTTCCCTTTAATTCCTGTGCCCCATTTTTTTCCCGTAACAAAAAAAAGCCAACTGGGACAAAAACAATTTTTACCCTTTGCAGCCCACTGACACCCACCCCCACCCCTACTCACAAAAAATTATTTTTCTCAAGCAGCCGAAAAAACCCTTTCCCCCAAATCCCCCAAAGAAAAAAAAAAAAAAAATTAGTTTTTTATTCCTCCACCCGACCCGGGGACAAACGTGAATTTACCCCGGGGGGTATTGAGAAAATCCACCTTCCTCTGCAATCCCATAAATTCACAACCTAGTTGACGCCCAAAACGGGGCCCTCATTCTCAAAAAAAAAAAAACAGAATCAAAACCATTTCACAGCCCAAAAAAAGCCCTTGGGGGAGTTTTCATCCAGGAGGAACCCCGGGAAACCACTTTTCCACACAAAAATTTTTAAAACACAAACCGATACATCCGCCTTTAAAAGGAAGCAACCCCAAAATAAAAAAAAGCCACCCCCCACACTCCGATCACTTTGAAATTACGGGCCATTTCATTAAAAAGGGTCTAAGAAAAAAAGTAACCTTTTCCAAAACCCCAAACCCCAAACCCCATTTTAAACCCCTTAGACTAACCCCCTTTTAAAACCCCAGGAACTCGAAAAAGGCCCTTTCCCAAACCCGGGACATTAAAAATTTCTTCTAAATCGCCCCCCCCAAAAAAGCCCCAGAACCCCCGGGGAAAGGTTAACCACATTATCTTTACATCTTCACACCCTTTGTCTTTCCCCCCCTTTGCAGACCTACTTAATGCCCCCTCGCTCCTGTTTTTTTTTTCCCACGTGTTCACGCCCTGCCACAGCAACCCCTCTTCCAAAACCAAGCAAAAAATTTAACCGAACCTCCAAAAAACTAAAAAACAATTAAACCCTTTCCCAAAAAAACCCTTGGCCTATCTTTAAAAAAGCCTCACCCAACCACCCCCTTCGCAACCAAAAAAAAACAGAATAACCTTCTCACCAAAAAAACCCTTTTGGTTTCAGACAACATTTCCTCTCCCAAAAAGGGGCGCCGTCGGGCATCAAAAGTAAAAAATACATACACACAAAAAAAACCCAGTGCCAGTGTTTCCCTGACAAACCCTGTGCTGTTTCCCTGACAAACCCTTCCGTTTCCCCTGACACTGTCCTGTTTCCTGAAAAACCCCGTTTCCCCCCCTGTTTTCCCTGACAAACACTGTCCTGTTTTCCCTGAAAAAAACGCTGCCCTGCTTCCTAAAAAACACTGTTCTCCCTTCCTGAAAAAACCCTGCCCTTCCCGAAAAATTTTCCTTTGCCCTCTTCCGCCCAAACATTTGTTTTTGCTTCCTGAAAAAACCGGGTCCTGGTTTCCCCCGACAAATCCTGCCCTGTTCCTGACAAACATTTGTCCGTTTCCCTGAAAAAACACTGCCCCTCTTCCCGAAAAAACCCTGTCCTGCTTCCGGGGAAAAACCCCTTTCCGGGTTTCCCTTTGGACAAACCTGTCCTGCTTCCCGAAAAACCTGTCCTGTTTCCCCGGGACAAACACTGTCCTGTTTCCCCCGACAAATCCTGCCCTGTTTCCCCCTGACAAACACTGTTCGGTTTCCGGGAAAAAAATCCTGTCCTGCTTCCTGACAAAAATGTCCTGTTTCCCCGAAAAAATCCTTTTCCTGTTTCCCGGGCAAACACTGCCCCTGGTTTCCCGACAAATCCTGTCCTGCTTCCCTGACAAACACTGTCCGGGTTTCCCTGAAAAAACACTGCCCCTTGCCCCCCGACAAATCCTGTCCGTTTCCCTGACAAACATTTCCCTGCTTCTAAAAACCTTTACATACCCGATAAAGTAAAACCGACTTCAGTTAAAACTTAGAAGAAAAATAATTTCTACTAAACCAAATAAAAAATTTTAAAATAATCTTCTGTTAAAGGAGTAAATAATTTTTTCTGTTAAAAGGAGGAAAATAACCCTTCGGGTTGAAGAATTTGAAAAATTTCTTTTTTAAAAAAAGGGGTAGATTTTTCCCAATTAAATTTAAAAAAGAAGTTGAATAACTTTTTCGTTTAGAAAAAGTATAATAATCTTCCACTGAAAAAAAATTAGTAAAGAATAATCCTTTGCGGGTTTAAATATGGATAATTTTTATTGGGAAACTACAAACTGAAAGCAAAGGGGTCCCTCGGTTAAAAAACCAATCGAACACGGTTGGTTTTTGGGTTTTTGAAGCCTTTTTCGACTACAAAAAAGGGTTTTCTAGGCTCCCTTAACCAAATAACGACAATAAAAGGGAAATTTTTTAGAAATGCGATTAAATAAAAAGTATCTGTGTAAAAATTTGTGGGGATTTTTTCCCTGGTTCAGTCTTAAAGCCAGGCTTTCATTCATGTGCTGGACTTGACCCTTGTGATTTTTTTTTTGCACTTATTTTGTTTTTAATAATAATGATTCCAAATTTTGGAACGGGGAAAATATTTTTTTAAATTTTTTAAAAACTGGGGGAAAAAGGGGGTTTTTTACTGAATACTAGCAGAAATTTGGGCAAGTTTTTACATGATATCTTGAAAAATTCATGACACAAAGAGTTTACCCAGCAATCATTCCGGGGTATTTTAAAGGGGTATACGGACAATTAACACCGCCCACGGTTTTTTTTTTTATTTATTTAAATTTATTTAAAAATTTTTTTGCACACATACAGAGGTAAAAAAAAATACAAAAAGAGCAGTTTTCCCAAAAGCCATTTAAAACCTTTTGGAATAGCTTTAAACGGGGGGTTTAAAAATTTAAAAATTAAGAGAACTAAGAAATTTGATGACATGGGTGAATAAAACTTTAATGTAAACAGATTACAAAAAAGCCAAGGGGAGTATTACAAAACAGGCCCTGGGGTTGTAGGCATTGTTGTACATTCAGTAAAATGGGTATTCTTTTTGGGTAGTGTTTTTAAAAAAAAAAAAGTTAGTTTGGGTTTTTTGGGTTTTAAACTTTTAAATGTGAAAAAATTGTGAAAAAAACATTTAAGTAAAAAATTTTAAAAGGGTTTTCAGTATTCAGAAATTTTTTTGGGTTTTGGGGGGGGGGAATAAGTGATCTTTGGGAAGAGACTTGATTTAAAAAACGGGGTAGGTTTCTTTTTATTTTTAAACAGGGTTAATAAATTTCCCAGATTTTAGGGCCTTTTTATGGTTTTTGATTTTTTGCATATTTGTGGGGGGGGGGACACGAGGAAACAAAAAAAGGGGTAAACCTGTCCCCTTTTTTTATGGTCATGGGGTTCTGTTGGGTTGGCAAGGAAAATGTTTGAGGGGGGGGTTTTTAAATATCAGATTTTAATTTTTTCTATGTATTTTAAATGGGTTTGAAGTAAATTAAGTAGGGAATGTTTTGTTATGGTGAATGGGTTTTTTAGGGGTATTGAAATATTGGTGGAGGGTCCCTCCCTATAGTGAAAAATTTGTTATCATTCAAAACTGCACCCTTTTTTTGGGAAATTAGTTTCTGAAATGGTTATTTTTTTAAAGCCCCAAATCAAAAATTTCCCCATGGGTTGGTTTGGGGGTTTAAAAAAAGGAGGTGATATGGGGCCCAGGGGGGCCCTGACTGGGGAGCTTAGTACCGTATTTTCCATAGTTTCCCCTACGGGTTTTGGAAATTTTCAAAAGAAATTTGTTGTTTTGGGGAAAAAAAATTTTTTTGAGTCTTTTAATCAGGTGGATTCCTAAAATTTTCCCTCTGTTACTTTTGTTTTTTTGACCCGGGTTTTATCAAAAATTTTAAAGGGGGACTTTTCTGTAGTCTTTTTTCCCAAACTAAAAAGGGAAGTAGGTTTTGTCAATGTTTAGTTTAAAGTTTGTTATTTCCCCATCCAGGTAGATTTTTTCTGAAATTTCTGTAATTACAGTTTTGGGCTAGCTTTGACGGGGCCCGGGTGGGAAAACTTATGTATGTCATCTGCAAATAGTTGGGGTTTGAGAAAATTGCGAAGCTTTTGGGTTTTGGGTTTCATTTATGTATGGGGAGAAAGGAAGGGGGCCCAAAGGGGACACTTCCCTGGGGGGACACCAACTGAAATTTGGGTTTGGGGCAAAAGAGTTTGTCCCATTTGCAACACATATTGGCTTCGGGCTGGGGTTTATGACTTGGGGGTTGTTGGGGGAAAGGTGCCCTCTTATCCCAAATAGGGGGAAACAATTTTTCGTGGACAAGTAAAGGGGTTTAAACTGTATCAAAAGCTTTAGGGTAAGTCAATGAAAAATTCCCGTGGGACTTTTTTTTTTTTTTCTTTTTTTTGCAGTGAAAATATAGTTCTGGGAATGTGTAAAATAGCACATTAGTTTTTTTAATTTGGGCCTAAAACCCAAAATTTGGCGGGGTTGAGTTTTTTTTTTGGGAGAAAAGGGTAGGGAAATTTTCGTTTTAAATTTAAATTTTTTCAAAGATTTTTGAGAGGGGTTTGTAATTTGGGATATTGGCCTATGGGTTTTTTAAACTCTTTTTGGGTTTCCCCCCCTTTTGGGGGCCCGGGGTTTACCCTTGCTATTTTGAGTACGGGGGGAAAGGTGGGGGATTTAAAGGGGATTTTTTTAAAGAGTGTTGCAATGATTGGTAAAAGCATTTGTAAAACTTTTTTGTATATAAAGGGGGGGAAAGGGTTTTAAATCTCCTCCCTTTGGGTTTTTTTAGCGTGTTTTTAAAAATAAGGGGGGATTTCTTTATGGGTTAGTGGGAGCTGGGAAACAGTGTTTTCGGGTATTTTGGGGCCATGGGGTTTGTAAATTTGGGTGGGGAAAATTGAGTTTTGGGATTTTTTTGGAAAATTTTTTGCCCCCTTTATAGTGGAAAAGGGAAGTCATTGGGGCCCCTGTTTGCTTTTCTGTTGGGGGGGGGTTTGGGGTTCATCTTTTTGCTAATTTTATTTCCCCTTTTTCCGTGATACCCTTTTTTGTTCCAAAATTTCTGATAGGGTTTTCCGGTTTTTTTATATCACCCGTAATTTTGGATAAATTTTTCCCTCTTAATAAAATTTTTTTTCCCCTTCTTATCGGCCCCGGTTTGGGGATTGACGAGAAATTTTTTTGTTTGGCCCTTGGTTATTAAACCCCTTTTCTGTACTGTTTTTTATTTTGGTTTTTTGTATTTATGATTTGAAATGCTGGGTTTTAACCAGGGACTTTTTCAGTTCAAAAAGCTGTCATCTGTTTATTTTTTTTTAAGGGCAGTGCTTGTTTTAGGGTATTGGGCCCTTTTTTAGAAATTTTTAAATACATTCGTCAATACCTGAAATAGTTTTTTTAGCTAAGTTTTCCAGTAAATGTTTTTTTAATGTTTGTTGGGGAATTTTTTAAGGGCCCGGCCTAAATTGTGAATTTCTAAAGGGTGATTTTTAAGTAGGGTTTTTGGGGGTAATTTTCCAAGATTTTGGTTATGGGGAAAAAGTGGGGTTTAGGGGTCTATGGAAAATTATTGTAATTTTGCCTGATTTTAAAGGGAAAAGGTGTTGGCCCAGTTTGGGGTTTAAAGTGGGGAAACACTAGTCTCTGTAACTCTTTTTGGTTTTTTGGTTACTGTTGGGAAAGCAAAAATACATTTACTCATTGGGGTTTGTGTTTTCCGGGGAAAAACGTGTGGGTCCGGTCTTTGCAGGAGATTTTTATTGAAGTCCCCGGGAAAGTAGAAAGTGATTTTTGTTCATGCTTGAAATCGTTTCTTTATTTTCCTAGGTTTTTGACTTTTTTGGGGCCAAATTTGTTTGACTGGGGGGAACTCTGTAAATGTTTTTTCAATGTGAGAGGTTTTTTTTTAGGTATTGGGATTTAAATTTTGGTATTTTTTTTAATTCCCCATGTTCCCCCTTTTTTCAAGTTTTAGGGGTTTTAAAATTTTTTTTGGCCCGGGATTATTATAGGGCGTGCCCCCCCCCTTTTTGGGTTCTGGCCAACAGTTGGTATGGTTGGTGAAACCGGGAAAATGGCATAGACATCTGTACTATCGGGGCTTTACCCCGGGTTTTTTCAGTTGTGAAAGAGGACAAAATTGGCCCAGGGAAGGAAAATTTATTTAATGCTATGAGGTAAATTTTTAAGGCTTGCTTAAAGATCTGTATTGTTTTTTAAAAGATAGTTTTTTTTTTGTTGGAACCTGGGAAAAGTGTTTTTGATTTTTTCTGCAGTTTTAGAAAATTTCAGTAACTTTTTTGGGAAATTTTTTTTTTAAGTCATTTAAATTTAAGGGGTTTGGGGAAATCAGGACCCAATGTTTTTAATAATAAGATTTGTATTTGAATCTATAGTTAAAATTAAGTAAAAACAAATTTAAATAGTTTTAAAAGCTAAATACCCCCCACCCTGGGGGCCCGCGGGCGGTTCTTGGGTAAATTTTTTGCGTTGGTAAACTGTTTTTGGGGTTTGTATTGAACCAGAAAACCGGGAAATAAGAGGGGCTTTTGTACTCTAATTTGCAAAAAGAAATTGAGGTCGCTGATTGGCCCCGGTTTTGCGGGTGGTGGTGGGAAGGCGAGGCGTTTTTTTTTGATTGGGCCTTTTGCATGGTGGGGGGTTGGAAGGGGGAGGGTTTGTCCTCCCCATTGGGGGGGATTTGGCTGTGTCTCGACAATCAGCGAGGCCCCTCTGATTGGTCCCTTTTTAGTGGTTTGGGGGTGTGAGGCGGCAGTGGTTTTTCATTGGTGGAAATTTTGGAAAGTAGAGCAGGGGGCATCATCAAGCAAAAATAACTTGCCTGGGCTCTTTGTGCAGCCGGGAAACTGACGATTTTTTGGAAATGATCTCCAGAAAAATCAGCCCAAAGGAGGACTTTCTGGGAAGTTGGCAAAGGAAAGGCATGTTGTTTTAAAGCAAAAAAGTTCATTTAAAAGTCCTGTTTTTTGGAACCGGGTTGGGGCCCCATTTTGCTTTGGGGGAAAAAACATCTTCTGCTTGTGGGAAGAATTGGTGGAAGGTGGGGGAAGGCTGCTAAATTTTCTTGTAAAGGGCTTTGGTAGTGTTCCCTTTTGGAGCTTTGTGTAAAGCCTTGCTTTGGGGGGGGTTTTTTGTTGGGTTTTTTTAAGATCTTTTTTTTATCTTTCCCTTTTATTAAAATCTCCTTAAAGAACAGGGCTTTTTGGGTGCCAAAAGTATGAAAGGTCACCTTTAAAACTTGATATTTAATTGGAGCTTTTAGAGCTGCAGGAACGAAAGCGTTTTTCCCTCAAACCCCCAAAGGTTTGGGAAAAGCTCTTCTTGTTCTTTACATGGGCATTCGGGGGTTGAGTGATTTTAAAAAGGGGCCTTTTCCCAAAAAGGGGGTTTTGTGTCTTAAAAAGTTTCAGGCCCCAATCTTTTAAAAAAAAGGGTTATTTGGAAGGTGCTGCAAGCGGGTGGTTAAAAGATAAACTTCTTCAGAGGCTTTTTGTTTTTTTTGTTAAGTCGTTTGGTTGGGGGGACACAGGCTTGTGGGGGTTTGTTTTTCCCTGGCCCGGGCAGGGCCCAAACCCCGAGAGAGGCTGGGGAGGCTTGTGTCTTGCTCCTAGGCCGCCCTGTTTCGAGTGGGGTGAAGGGAAGTCCCGGGCCCTACTGAAGTGGGGCCCAAAACCTATAGGTGGCACACCAGCCATGGCGCAAAATATGAATAAGCTGGCAGAACAGCATGCGCTGTCGTTGCAGGGCAGTACAGGCTGCCTTTCATACGGGTCGGGCCACCTACCGCGCGTCGTCCTGACCCCGACAATTTTGGTAGTAAAAGAAAAAACGGTCTTCTTGTAGGAAAAAAGGGCCCCAAAAAACAAAAATAAAAAAAAATATATATACATATGGACATGGAAAAAAAAACTTCCTACAAGGAGGAAGAAAAAAAAATGTTTGGGGGGTTTCTAAAAAATTTGGGGTTTATAGGCCAAGGGGAGCATCGAAATTTCATCACTGCAACCCCTTCCTGCCCTCTGGAAAAGGGTTTTGCAACCAGGAGACAACCCTTTCGGCTGAGCTTTTCCCCTAACCCGGTTTTTCGGCTCCTCTGGGAAAGGGAAGCGTCAACGAAGGGAGTCGGGTGCCGTTTTTACTCCCAAACCCGGGCAAACATTTCGGTGCCCCGGTGAGGCTTTGCAAAACCGGCAACTGGGGCAGGAAATTCTGGCCAAATGCCCGGAGAACACTTTTTCGACTGGTACTTCGCTGGGCTTGTCACTGGGCCCGGGGAGCGGTTGGGGGTTGGGGGTTTGTGGAGCGGTCGTGGGGGAGAATTTACTTGGGGGGAAACATCGGGGTCGTAAAATCCTACACCAGATGCTTTAAGAGCTAGCAGTCCAAATTGACATCTTTTTTTGTCAGGCTGCTCAATGAAGCTTGTGACACAGGGTGAAACAGCGCCTGCCGACGGGCCCGGGGTGGGCTTTTGGGCCGTATCATTCCTTTTGGGCGTTGGAGTTTTTAGCAGAGGTTATCTAAGCATCCCAAAACTTTGGGTTTTTCCCAAATTAAAACTGCACTCTGACGGTTTTGGAGGTTTAAGTGAAACAAAACTCGATGGGAAACGTTGAGGGGCATTCTGCAGAACATCACGAGCGGGCGACAAAAAAAAGCTTTCCGGGTTTTAAGAGGGCTATTTGCTCGGGTGAGAAAATTTAGCTTTTTCAAACACACTGGGGCACAAAGGGGGGGATTAAAACAGTGGTGCTACTAAGGGCTGAATCAGACCTCCCCTGGACACAAAGGAAACTTTTTTAAAAAAACACCGCGGTACAACCTGTGGGGAACACTGACTGAAAAGGGGGAATTTTCACCCCGACATATATCTTTTCTCAATTTTTCTCGACAATTTCTGAAATAATTACTGGGGCCCCTCGATGGTGGGCAACATCTTTGGGTGTTTAGGCGTGATGTTGCGAGGTGACGTCAGCAGGGCACTCGAGGGAAAGTTTAGGAAGGGCATCGTGGGCGTCATGAAAATCGGCCCGTATCTGGGGTGATGCTTTTTGCGGCAGCCCGGAAACCCCAGCTTGAGGCCCGGGAAAATAGGTAACCACCCTAAACTGTAGGGCAAAATGACATAGCCCACACCCAAAGTGGGTTCCCTGATCCAAAGTGGCGTTCCCTGATTAACTTGCTTGATCCCCGTAGTTCGAGTGGCCTCGGGCACTTTGGGGAAAAAAGCTCTGGGGGAATTTAATCACAAAAAAAAACAGCAGAAAACACAGCAAGGGGTGGGCAGTGGGTTTAGTGTATGGTTATGTGGGGGCGGAAAGGGGCGTGGGTGGGGTGTATGGCGGGGAAACATCTGGGCCCTTTTTCCCCCTCCTCCCCCACCCCCAAAAAAATGCAAAAAAAACTTTACCCAATGGGCGCAGAAAAACACCCCAAAAAATCCAAACCCTGCCCTTTCTGAAACGCCCGTGGGTGAGCTGAACAAACAACACAAACATACCCCCGGACGCTTTAACAGGACTTGGGGAAACAGCGTGGGACGCTAGCGTGGGAAGCTGTAGCGTGGGGTTTACTGTAAAGCCACTTCAATTCTCGAAGAAATTTTGGGGAAAATTTTTTGGGTGGAAACCGCTTGTACCTGTGTCTGGTTTCTGAAACGTGCAGACACAATCAGGAAACTCGTTTGAAAACGGATGCTTCTTTTCAAGGGAAAGATGAAGTGAAGATGACTTTTATCCTCTTCCTTCCTCTTTTCGGGGGAAACACAAAATGCCCCCGACCCCCGCTGGTTTCCATTTACAAAAAAAAAAGGGTTTTTTTGGTTGGTGCTGCAAAGGGGGGGGGGGGTTAAAAGATAAACTTTTTTCGGAGGGGTTCTTTGTTTATTGTTTAAATCTTTTGTTTGGGTTTCACCCGGCATTGTTTTGTGGGCCCTGGCCTGGCCCGGGGCCCTCCCCGAGAGAGAACGGGAGGCCTTTTTTGTCCCTTTCCCAGGCCCCCTGTGGGGAGTGAGGGGGAGGAAAATCCCGGGCTTTCTGAAGTGGCCCAAGGGCCCTTTTGGGGGCAGCACCAACATGGTGCGAAAAAAATGAACTAAGCGGCAGACAGGGATGGCCCCGGGCTGTGGGAGGGCAGAAAAGGCTGTTTTAAAAAAATCTGTCGAGGGGGTTGAGAAAAAGTAGGATAAGTATGCCATCTGAAAAGGGCCCTGGCACCATGAGTTCGGGCAAGAAGCAAAGACCTTGAGAACGAAGATGCGTTTTGGGGAAACCCTTTGCTTCCCCTGTTTTAAACTTGGCCCAAATTTGTTTTTGATCTTAAAACGACTTCTTGTGTTTTTTTTTGGTTTTAAATGAAGGGAAAGGCTTTATTTTAAGGAGGGTTTAAGTGGCAAAACCCCCGGTTGTTTAAGGGGCTTCCTTGGGAGGTGGGTTTTACGCACTTTGTCAGCCTCCGCACAAAGTGAAGGGGGCAAGGGAAAACTTCTTTGAGTGAGCAGTTTCCCCAGAACTTTTCCCCGTAGACAGCTTTTTTTTGGGGGACGCAAAGTTAAAACTTTGAAAGCCGTTTTTTGACGATTTTTGGGTTTTTTATCTTTTACACGATGGGGTCATTTGTGGAGAAAAGGTAGAGGACCCCTCCCCAAAATGGGAAACGTAGACTTTGTACTATAAGTTAGGGGGCTTGGGTGTTGGGCCGTCGGGACGGTGTTTCAGAGCGAATCCTTGTATATATGGGGTCAAGAAGGTAAAGGAAACAAGGAAACAAGTGCATTGGGTTTCCCGTATCACCGGGGGGAAACGGGTAAATGACCATTTAAAAGAGGAAAAGGGAAAAAAATAAATATAGGGGAAAAATGTTAGTATAAAATATTGTGGGTTGTGACTATCCCCGGGGGAAAAAAACGTTTTTGACCCAGGAAAAAAGTTTTCGACCCCATAAATTTTGTAAAGATCCAGGAAAAATTTTTTTGTACGACCCAGGGGAAACAAGTGACGTTTAGGACCAAAAATGTACGGGCCCAGAAAAGTGTACGAACCCCGGAAAAGTAAGTGTTGAACCCAGAAAGAAATGTACGACCCCCGGGAAAGCAATGGGACCCCCAGGGGAAAAAATGTACGACCCAGGAAAGCAAGCTCCCCCCCCCTAGGAAAACAAGGGGTACACCCGGAAAGCGTTAAAACCCCATTTAAAATAAATGTACAACCCAGGAAAGTAGGTGTATGAGCCAGGAAAACAAATGTAAGAAACCCCGGGGGAAAACAAGCGTAAAGACCCAGTTTTTTAAAAAGGTTTTACGACCCCCGAAAAAGTGTAAAGCCCGGGAAAAAATGGGAAAACCCAGGGGAAACTGCTGGGGAAAGTTCCGGGGAAAATTTGTTGCGACTCCCAGCAAGGGGAAAACAAAAAGGAAAACAAAAAACAGCAAAATTGGAAAAGGGGGAAAAAGTGAAATGTCATGGCACTGTAAACACCCAGCGGAAAATTATTATTTTTTTTTTTATTTGGGGTGCCTAAAAAACATAGAGGTTTTTTAGGGGCCTGGGGATCTAGAAAGTAGGTTTTATTTAGAGGAAGGGAAAGTGGTTTCCTCATCTGACCAAAATTTTTTTGTAGCATGCAGATGAAAAAAAAGGGGCAGGGGGGGGGTTTTGGAAAAAACGAAAAGATATTTTAAAATCTGCGAAGATAGAGGCGCAAAAAAATGTAAACAATAGCAGAATAAACAAGAAGAGCGCGTAGCCACAAGAAGATCCTGCAGTGAAAGGATTACGCAGCAAAATAAAACGCAAACATAATGTGGTACAAACTGTTTTCCTGTGCCTGGGTGATAATCGTTTTTACGAATGCCGGGAGTCTGGAAACTTTTCCAAAATGTCTGAGAAAACATTGTGAAGAAAAACTTCGTTCAGGCAGGATTTAATGGACATAAAAATGAGCTCTTGTTTACGGAAAAGGGGAAGAGCCACACGGCATGAGGCCACCAAGGCATGGGCAACACGGCATGAGGCCACACACAGGCATGAGGCCACACACAGGCATGAGGCCACACACAGGCATGAGGCCACACACAGCATGGGGCCCAGACCGGCATGAGGCCACACACAGGCATGAGGCCACACACAGGCATGAGGCCACCACACAGGCATGAGCCCACACACAGGCATGAGGCCACACACAGGCATGAGGCCACACACAGGCATGAGGCCACACACAGGCATGAGGCCACACACAGGCATGAGGCCACACACAGGCATGAGGCCACACAGGCATGAGGCCACACACAGGCATGAGGCCACACAAGGCATGAGGCCACACAGGCATGAGGCCACACACAGGCATGAGGCCACACACGGGGCATGGGGCCCCACACACAGGCATGAGGCCACACACGGCATGAGGCCACACACCAGGCATGAGGCCACACACAGGCATGAGGCCACACACAGGCATGAGGCAACACACGGCATGAGGCACACACAGGCATGAGGGCCACACACAGGCATGAGGCAACACACAGGAAGAGGCCACACACAGGAAAGAGGCCACACACAGGCTGAGGCCACACACGGGATGAGGCCACACACAGGCATGAGGCCACAACCGGGCATGAGGCCACACAAAGGCATGAGGCCACACACAGGATGAGGCCCACACAGGCATGAGGCCAGAACAGGCATGAGGCCCACACAGGCATGAGGCCACACACAGGCATGAGGCCACACACAGGCATGAGGCCACACACAGGCATGAGGCCACACACAGGCACGAGGCCAGACACAGGCATGAGGCCACACATAGGCATGAGGCCAAAACACAGGCATGAGGCCACACACAGGCATGAGGCACACACAGGCATGAGGCCCACACAGGCATGAGGCCACACAAGGAAAGAGGCCACAACAGGATGAGGCCACACACAGGCATGAGGCCACACACAGGCATGAGGCCACACACAGGCTGAGGCCACACACAGGCATGAGGCCACACACAGGCATGGGGCCCACACACAGGCATGAGGCCAAAACAGGATGAGGCCACACACAGGATAGGCCACACACAGGCATGAGGCCACACACAGGCATGAGGCCACACACAGGCATGAGGCCACACAAAGGCATGAGGCCACAACAGGCATGAGGCCACACACGGCATGAGGAAAACACACAGGCATGAGGCCAGACACAGGCTTGAGGCCAGACACAGGCATGAGGCAACACAGGCATGAGGAAACCACACAGGCATGAGGCCACCCAGGCATGGGGCCCAAACACAGGCATGGGGCCGACACAGGCATGAGGCAACCACCGGCATGAGGCCACACAACAGGCATGAGGCCACACCCAGGCATGAGGCCACACACAGGCATGAAGCCACACACAAAAAGCATGAGCCACACACAAAAAAGGCATGAGGCCACACACAGGCATGAGGCACAACAGGCATGAGGCCACACACAGGCATGAGGCCACACCCCAGGCATGAGGCCACACACAGACATGAAGCCACACACAGGCATGGGGGCCACACACGGGCATGAGGCCACACACGGGCATGAGGCCGCACACAGGCATGAGGGCCACACACAGGCATGAGGCCACACACAGGCATGAGGCCCACAACAGGCATGAGGGCCACACAAGGCATGGGGGCCACACACAGGCTTTGGGCCACACACAGGCATGAGGCCAAAACAGGCATTGAGGCCACACACAGGCATGAGGCCACACAAGGCATGAGGCCAGCCCACAGGCATGAGGCACACACAGGCATGGGGCCCACCACCAGGCAGGGAGGCCACAACAGGCATGAGGCCACACACAGGCATGAGGCCACAACAGGCATGAGGCCACACACAGGCAATGAGGCCACACACAGGCATGGGCCACACAGGCATGAGGCCACACACAGGCATGAGGCCACACACAGGCATGAGGCCCACACAGGCATGGGGCCACACACAGGCTTTGAGGCCACACACAGGCATGAGGCCACACACAGGCATGAGGCCACACACAGGCATGAGGCCGCACCAGGCATGAGGCCCACACCAGGCATGAGGCCCACACACAGGGGCATGAGGAAACACCACGGGCATGAGGGCCACACACACAGGCATGAGGCCGCACACAGGCATGAGCCGCAAAACAGGCATGAGGCCACACACAGGCATGAGGCACACACAGGCATGGGGCCCAGACACAGGCATGAGGCCACCCCACAGGCATGAGGCCCACACACAGGCAGAGGCAAACACAGGCATGAGGCCACCACAACAGGCATGAGGCCAGACACAGGCATGAGCCACACACAGGCAATGAGGCAACACACAGGCAAGGCCACACACAGGCATGAGGCCAGACACAGGCATGGGGCCCACACACAGGCATGAGGCACCACACAGGCATGAGGCCACACCACAGGCATGAGGCCCACACAGGCCATGAGGCCCCCCACAGGCACGAGGCCAGACACAGGCATGAGGCCAAAACACAGGCATGAGGCCACACACAGGAGAGGCCACACACAGGCATGAGGCCACACACAGGCATGAGGCCCACACAGGCATGAGGCCACACAGGCATGAGGCCACAAAAACAGGCATGAGGCCACACACAGGCATGAGGCCCACACAAAAGGCATGGGGGCCACACACAGGCATGAGGCCACACACAGGCATGAGGCCACCCCCAGGCATGAGGCCACACACAGGCATGAGGCCCCCACAAAAGGCATGGGGCCCAGACACAGGCATGAGGCCACACAAGGCATGAGGCGAGACACGGGCATGAGGCAACACACAGGCATGAGGCCAGACACAGGCATGGGGCCCAGAACAGGATGAGGCCACACACAGGCATGAGGCAACACACAGGCATGAGGCCACACACAGGCATGAGGCCACACACAGGCATGAGGCCGCACACAGGCATGAGGCCACACACAGGCATGAGGCCACACACAGGCATGAGGCCACACACAGTCATGAGGCCACACACAGGCATGAAGCCACACACAAGCATGAGGCCACAACACCCATGAGGCCACACACAGGCATGAGGCCACACACAGGCATGGGGCCCACACACAGGCATGAGGCAGACAAGGATGGGGCCCACACACAGGCATGAACCCACACACAGGCATGGGGCCCACACACAGGCAGGGAGGCCGCACACAGGCATGAGGCCGCACACAGGCATGAGGCCACACACAGGCATGAGGCCACACACAGGCATGAGGCCACACACAGGCATGAGGCCACACACAGGCATGAGGCCACACACAGGCATGAGGCCACACACAGGCATGAGGCCACACACAGGCATGAGGCCACACACAGGCATGAGGCCACACACAGGCATGAGGCCACACACAGGCATGAGGCCAGACACAGGCATGAGGCCACACACAGGCATGAGGCCACACACAGGCATGAGGCAACACACAGGCATGAGGCCACACACAGGCATGAGGCCACACACAGGCATGAGGCCACACACAGGCATGAGGCCACACACAGGCATGAGGCCACACACAGGCATGAGGCCACACACAGGCATGAGGCCACACACAGGCATGAGGCCACACACAGGCATGAGGCCACACACAGGCATGAGGCCACACCCAGGCATGAGGGCCAAAACACAGGCATGAGGCCACACACAGGTTTGAGGCCACACACAGGCATGAGGCCGCACACAGGCATGAGGCCACACACGGGCATTGAGGCCACACACAGGATGAGGCAACACACAGGCATGAGGCCACCACACAGGCATGAGGCCGCACACAGGCATGAGGCGCACACAGGAAATGAGGCCACACACGGCATGAGGCCACACACAGGCATGGGCCGGGACACAGGCATGAGGCCACACCAGGCATGAGGCCAAAACAGGCATGAGGGCAACACACAGGCATGAGCCACACACAGGCATGAGGCCAGACACAGGCATGAGGCCACACACAGGCATGAGGCAACACACAGGCATGAGGCCACACACAGGCATGAGGCCAGACACAGGCATGAGGCCACAACAGGCATGAGGCCACACACAGGCATGAGGCCGCACAAGGCATGAGGCCACACACGGGCATGAGGCCACACACAGGCATGAGGAAAACACACAGGCATGAGGCCACAACACAGGCATGAGGCCGAAACACAGGCATGAGGCCGCACACAGGGATGAGGCCACACACAGGCATGAGGCCACACACAGGCATGAGGCCACACAGGAATGAGGCCACACACAGGCATGAGGCCACACACAGGAAAGAGGCAACACACAGGCATGAGGCCACACACAGGCATGAGGCCAGACACAGGCATGAGGCCACACACAGGCATGAGGCAACACACAGGCATGAGGCCACACACAGGCATGAGGCCACACACAGGCATGAGGCCGCACACAGGCATGAGGCCACACACAGGCATGAGGCCACACACAGGCATGAGGCAACACACAGGCATGAGGCCACACACAGGCATGAGGCCGCACACGGGCATTGAGGCCACACACAGGCATGAGGCCACACACAGGCATGACGCCACACACAGGAAATGAGGCCCAACACAGGCATGAGGCCCCCACAGGCATGAGGCCACACACAGGCATGAGGCCACACACGGGCATGAGGCCACACACAGGCATGAGGCCACACACAGGAATGAGGCCCAACACAGGCATGAGGCCCCCCAACAGGCATGAGGCCCACACACAGGCATGGGGCCCAGACACAGGCATGGGGCCCACACACAGGCATGAGGCCACACACAGGCATGAGCATACACAGGCAGAGGCCACACACAGGCTTTGAGGCCGACACAGGCATAGGCCACAGACAGGCATGAGGCAACACACAGGCATGGGGCACACACAGGCATGAGGCCACACACAGGCATGAGGCCGCACAAGGATGAGGCCACACACAGGCATGAGGCCACACACAGGCATGGGGCCACCACAGGCATGAGGCCACCCCAAGGCATGAGCCACACCCCGGCATGGGCCACACACAGGCATGAGGCCACACACAGGCATGAGGCCACACACAGGCATGAGGCCACACACAGGCATGAGGCCAGACACAGGCATGAGGCCCCACACACAGGCATGAAGCCACACACAGCATGAGGCCACACACAGGCATGAGGCCACACACAGGCATGAGGCCGCACACAGGCATGGGGCCCACACACAGGCATGGGGCCCACACACAGGCATGGGGCCCCACACCAGGCATGAGGCCACCACAGGCATGAGGCCACCACAGGCATGAGGCCACCCCACAGGCATGAGGCCACACACAGGCATGAAGCCACACACAGGCATGAGGCCACACACAGGCATGAGGCCCACAAGGCTTTGAGGCCGCACACAGGCATGGGGCCACACACAGGCATGAGGCCACACACAGGCATGAGGCCACAACAGGCATGGGCCACACATAGGCATGAGGCCACACACAGGCATGAGGCCACAAAACAGGCATGAGGCACACACAGGCATGAGGCCACACACAGGCATGAGGCCACACACAGGCAGAGGCCACACACAGGCATGAGGCACACACAGGCATGAGGCCACACACAGGCATGGGCCACACCCCAGGCATGAGGCCACACACAGGCATGAGCCACACACACAGGCATGGGGGCCACACACAGGCATGAGGCCACACACAGGCATGAGGCCACTCACAGGCATTGGGGCCCACACACAGGCATGAGGCCACACACGGGCATGAGGCCACACACAGGCATGAGGCCACACACAGGCATGAGGCCACACACAGGCATGAGGCCACACACAGGCATGAGGCCACACACAGGCATGAGGCCACACACAGGCATGAGGCCACACACAGGCATGAGGCCACACACAGGCATGAGGCCGCACACAGGCATGAGGCCACACACAGGCATGAGGCCACACACAGGCATGAGGCAAACACACAGGCATGAGCCACACCACAGGCATGAGGCCGCACACAGGCATGAGGCCGCACACAGGCATGAGGCCACACACAGGCTGAGGCCACACACAGGAAATGAGGCCAGACACAGGCTTTGGGGCCCCACCCCAGGCATGAGGCCACACACAGGCATGAGGCAACACACGGGCCCATGAGGCCACACACAGGCATGAGGCCAGACACAGGCATGAGGCCCAACACAGGCATGAGGCAACACATAGGCATTGAGGCCCCCACAGGCATGAGGCCAGACAACAGGCATGAGGCCACCATAGGCATGAGGCCACACACAGGCATGAGGCCACACACAGGCATGAGGAAAACACACAGGCATGGGGCCCAAACACAGGCATGAGGCCGCACACAGGCATGAGGCCGCACACAGGCATGAGGCCACCACAGGCATGAGGCCACACAACAGGCATGAGGCCAGACAACAGGCATGAGGCCACACACAGGCATGAGGCCCACACAGGCATGAGGCAAAAAACACAGGCATGAGGCACCCCACAGGCTGAGGCCAGACACAGGCATGGGGCCCACACACAGGCATGAGGCCACACACAGGAAAGAGGCCACACCAGGCATGAGGCAACACACAGGCATGAGGCCACAACAGGCATGAGGCCACACACAGGCATGAGGCCACACACAGGCATGAGGCCACACACAGGCATGAGGCCACACACAGGCATGAGGCCACACACAGGCATGAGGCCACACACAGGCATAAAGGCCACCACAGGCATGAGGCCACACACGGGCCCATGAGGCCACACACAGGCATGGGCCACACACAGGCATGAGGCAACACACAGGCATGAGGCCACACACAGGAAAGAGGCCACACCAGGCATGAGGCCACACACAGGCATGAGGCCACCACAGGCATGAGGCCACACACAGGCATGAGGCCACACACAGGCATGGGGCCCACACACAGGCATGAGGCCACACACAGGCATGAGGCAACACACAGGCATGAGGCCACACAGGCTTTGAGGCCCACACAGGCATGGGGGCCACACAAGGCATGGGGAAACACACAGGCATGTGGCCAGACACAGGCATGAGGCCACACACAGCATGAGGCCACACACAGACATGAGGCCACACACAGGCATGAGGCCACACACAGGAACTGGGAAAGGGAATACTTTTCACAAAAGAGAAAAAGTTTAACATACTTAACAAGCTAGAAAACATTAAAGTTTCACACGACGAGATCTTGTGACGGAAAGGGGGGAGGGAGGAAGAAAGATGGAGAGAAGGAGACAGAGGAAAGAAATGAGAAGGGAGAGGGTGAAGGCAGGGAGAGGGAGGAAAAGGCAGGGAAGGAAGAGGGAGTCTTCAAAAAGCCGGGGAGGAAGGAGGAAAGAAGGCAGGTAGAGAGAGGCTTAAATAAAGCAGGGGAGAAAGAAGGGAGGAAGAGGGGAGAGGGACTAAGTGTTGAGGTGATGAACTGGATGATGAGAGGAACTGAACCGGAAGGAGCTGCTCCGTCTTCAAGCAGTTTTGGTACTTCATCTGCCTTTCTTCTTCCCTCACCTCATCTTTCCTTCAAGACTTCTTCTCCACCTCATCTTTCCTGCAAGATTTCTTTTGCCCCTTCGTCTTTCCTGCAAGATTTCTCCTACCACTTCTTCTCTCCTGCAAGATTTCTTCTCCACCTCATTTTTCCTGCAATATTTCTTCTCCAACTCATCTTTCCTGCAATATCCACTAAACGCATTCACATATTCAACCACTGCAATACACACTCATCCACAACTATACTTAACCCACTGCTTACAAAACCCCCACTACTGTAAAACCCCAAAACCCTGCTCAACACACAAAACCCAAATACTGACCCTCAACCACTGCTCTAAAACCCAAAACCCAAACACTTTTACACACTAAACCCCACTGCTCAAAAAACACACAACCACACGGAAACACCCCAAAACCACTGCTCTACACACACAACCACTACGGTACACACTCAAAAAATTGCTCTACCACACAACCACTACTGTAAACACTAAAAACCACTGCTCTCCACACCCAACCACTCTTACACACACAACCCCCTGCTCAAACACACAAAACCACTACGGGTACACACACAACCACTACTGTACCACACAACCACAACGTACAAAACACAACCACTACGGTCCACACACATCCACTACTGTACACACACAACCACAAACTGTACAAAAAAACCCACTGCCTACACACACAACCACTACTGTCCCACAAAACCCCATTTGCTCTAAAAAACACACAACCACTACGTACACACACACAACCCCTGCTCAACACAAAACAACCACTACTGTACACCCCAACCACAAACTATACACACACATCCACTACGTACAACACCAACCACTACTTTTCACACACATCCACTACGTACACACACAACCACTACTTTACACACTAAAACCATTGCTCTACACACACACCCAAATTACTGAACAACTCAACCACTACTGTACAACACAACCATTTATTTGTACACAAACAACCACAAACGAACACACACATCCACTATTTAACACACCAACCACTGCTCAACACACACAACCCCTACTGACAAAACCCCAACCCCCAAACTGTACACACACATCCACTACTGAAACACACCCCCACGCCTACACACACAACCCCCACTGTACACACTCAACCACTTCTCTAAACACACCATCCAAAAATGTACACACACAACCAGTACGTACAACAACATCCACAACTTACACACACAACCACACTGAAACACACACATCCACTATTTTACACCCCAAACCACTACTGAACAAAACACATCCACGCTCTAAAACCACACAACCACTACTGTACACCCCAAACCCAAATTGCCCCTACAACAACAACCACAAACTGTAAAAAAAACTAAAAACCACTGCTCTACCACAAAAACCCACAATGACACACCCCAACCATGCCTACACACACAACCACTAAGTACCCACTAAAACCACTGTCTACCCCACACAACCCTATTTAAAACACACCCCCAACCACAACGTAAAACACACATCCATTTCCACACACCCCAACCACTACTTCCCCCTAAAACCACTGCTCTACACACACAACCACAAACCTGTACACCCCAAAAACCCCAGCTCTACAAAACACAACCCCTACTGTACACACTCAACCACTACTGAAACCCCACTCAAACCCCCTGCTCAAACCACACAAAAACCACTACAAAAACACCCCAAACCCACTGCTCTATCCCCAAACAACCACTACGGACACCCCAAAAACCCTGCTCAAACACACACAACCACTACTGTACACACACAACCACAAACTAGGGCACACACATCCACTACTGTACACACAAAAACCCCACTACTATGCACACACATCCACTACGTACACACACAACCACAAACTATGCCACACATCCCTCGTACCCCACACAACCACTACGGGTAAAACCCACAACCACTACTGTACACACACACCCAAATACTTTTACACACAAAACCACTACTGTACAAAAACACATCCCTACTGTACACAATAAACCCTCCCTTAAACACCCCCAAAACCCAAATACGTACACATAAACCCACGTCTACCACAACCACTACTGTAACACCAACCACTACTATGCACACACATCCACTACTGTAAACACAAAACCCCAACTACTGTACACACACACCCACTACTGTACACCACAAAACCACTATTTGTACCCCAAAACAACCACTACTTACCACTAAACCACGCTCTCAACCCCAAACCCAAATACTAAACACACTCAACCACTGCTCTACAAAACACATCCACTAAGTACACACACATCCACTACTGTACACACAAAACCCACTACTGTAAAACCCTAAACCACTGCTCTACACACACACCCCACTACTGTACACACAAAACCCACTACTGAAAAAAACCACAACCACTACGTACACACCCCAACCACTTGCCCCTCCACACAACCACTACTGTACAAAATCAACCACTGCTCAAACACACACATCCACTACTGAAACCACACAACCACTACGTAAAAACACATCCACAAATTTGAAACACACACAACCACTACTGTACCCACAACCACTACTGACACACCCCCTCCCTACTGAAACACACCAACCACTACTGTACACACACATCCACTCGAAACAAACACCCCCACTACTTACACACAAAATCCACTACTTTTACACACACAACCACTACTGAAAACAAAAAAAACCCCCTACTTTTACAAAACCATCCACTACTGTACCCCACACAACCACTACTGTACACACACAACCACAAACTATCACACACACCCACTACTGTACACACACAACCACAACTGTACACAAAACATCCACACTGTACACACAAAACCACTACGTAAAACACAAAAAACCCACTACTGAAACCAAACCCCAACCATACTGTACCAAAAACCACAAACAAAGCACACACATCCACTACTGTACACACCCCCAACCACTACGGACACACACCCCCCACACTTTACACACAAAACCACTACTGTACCCCACCAACCACTGTTTCTACACACACATCCACTACTGAAACACACACAAACCACTACTTGCACACAAAACCACTACTGTACACACAAAACCCAACTGCCCCCACACATCCCCCTACGTATACACACAACCACTACTGTACACACAACCACTACTGTACACATACAACCCCCTACTGTACACACACATCCATTTATTGAACACACACAACCACTACGTACACACACAACCACTACTGTACAAAACCAACACCACCTACTGTACACACACAAACCACTTTTTTACACACAAAATCCACTACTGTACAAACAAAAACCAAACCAACTGAACACAAAACATCCACTACTGTACCAAAAAACTACTACGACAAACAAAATCCACAACTTAACACACACCCACTACTATACACACAAAACCCACTACTGTACACACACAACCCCCACTGAACACACAAAACCACTACTGTACACACACTTTCCCCCTACTGTACCCCCAAAACCAATCCCGAAACAACACAACCACTACTGTAAACACACAACCACTACGTACACACACAACCACACTGTACAAAACAAAAACCACTGCTGGACAAACAAAAAAGCCCCCTACTGTATAACACAACCCCCTACGTACGGGACACAACCACTACTGTAAAGACACAACCACTACGGGACACACAAAACCACAACTGTACACACACAACCACTACTGAAACACCCACAACCACAACTGAACACACACAACCACAACTGTACATACACAACCCACTACTTTTACACAAAACAACCACTACAGTACAACAAACCACTACTGTACAACCCAACCGCACTGTACACACAAAACCCTACTGTACAAACACAACCACAAACTGTACACAAAACAACCACTACTGTACATACCCCAACCGCTACTGTAAAACACAAACCGCACTGTACACACAAAAACCACTACTGTACATACACAACCACTACTGTAAAAAACACACAACCACAAACTGTCCCAACACACCCCAAACTGTACAAAACACAACCACTACTGTACACACAAACCATTTGTAACACCCCAAACCACTACTGTACTTCCCCAAAACCATTTACTGTACACACCCAACCACTACTGTACATACAAAAACAACTACGTACATACACAACCACTACTGTACACACACAACCACAAACTGAACATACAAACCACTACGTACATACAAAAAACCACAATGTCCCCCAACACAACCACTACGTACATACAAAACCCCATTTACTGAAACATACACAACCACTACGAACATACACAACCACTATTTTAAACATACACAACCACTACTGACATACAAAAAACCACTACTGTACCCACACAACCAATATTTGTACATACACAACCACTACTGTACAACACAACCCTACTGAACACACACAACCACAACGTACTTTACCAACCACTACTGTACATACCCAACCACTACTGAAACACACACAACCACTACTGAACACACACAACCACTACTGCCCTACACAACCCCAACTGTAAACACCCAACCACTACTGTACATACAAAAACCACAACTGAACATACAAACCACTACTGTACATACACAACCATTTACGTACATACCCAACCACTACTGTACTTTACAAAACCACTACTGTAACACACAACCACTACTGACAACAAAACCCACTACTGTACATACACAACCATTTACTGTACTACACAACCACTACTGTCACAACCAACCACAACTGCCCATACACAAACCACTACTGTACCCACAACCCCTACTGAAACACACACAACCACTACGAAACATACACAACCCCTACTGTACAAAACACAAACAACCACTGTTCAACCAACAAAAACCAAATACGAGACACACAACCACTACTGTACACACAAAAAACCACTACTGTAAAACACACAACCACAACTGTACACCACAACCACTACTATACACACAACCACAACTGTACCAAAAAACCACTATTAAAACACACAACCACTACTGTACATACACAACCACTACTGTACACACACAACCGCTACTGTAAACACCCCCAACCACAACTGTACACACCCCAACCCGCTACTGTACACACACAACCAAAACTGTACATACAAAAACCCTACTGTACATACACAACCACTACTGAAACAAAACCAACCACTACTGTACCACACAACCACTACTGAAACATACACAACCACTACTGTACACACACAACCCCTATGTACATACAAAAACCACTAGTACATACAAAAACCAACTGTCCCTACAAAACCATTTACTAAACATACAAAACCCCACTACTGTACATACACAACCACTACTTTTACCACACAAACCCACTACTTTACACACAAAAACCCCGGGGGGGGGGGGGGGTCCATAAAACAAACCGCTACTGTATACACATAACCGCTACTGTACCCACAACCACTACGGTACAAAACACAACCCCTACGTACAAAACACAACCCACACTGTACACACACAACCCACTGAAACACACAAAAACCACTACTGTACACCCCAACCAAACCACAAACTGTACCCCACACAACCATTTTACTGTACAACACAACCACTACTTCACACACAACCACAAGGGGTACAAACACAACCACTACTGTACAACACAACCACAACTGACCCCAAAACAACCACTACTGTACATACACAACCACTACTTCCCATACACAACCACAACTGTACACACACAACCACTACTGAAACATACAAAACCACTACTTAAAATCCACAACCACTACTGTACATAAAACAACCACTACTGAACATACACAACCACTACTGTACATACACAACCATTTCGAACACCCCAAAACCCAAAATACTAAACATACACAACCACTACTGTACATACACAACCACTACGGGTACACACACAACCACAACTGAAAACATACACAACCACACGTACACAAAACCCAAAACCCAACTGTACACAAAACAACCACTATTTGTACACACACAACCACTACGGGTACATACACAACCCTACTGTACACAAAACAACCACAATGTAAAACAAAACCCCACTATTACATACAAAACCACTACTGTACATACACAACCACTACTTTTCATACAAAAACCACTACTGTACATACACAACCACTACTGTAACAAAACAACCCCCCCTACTGTACAAACACAACCACTACTGTACATACACAACCATTTATGTACATACAAAAAACCACAACTGTACACCACAAACCATTTACGTAAAACACAACCACTACTGTACACACACAACCACTACTGTACACACACAACCACTCCTGTACAACACAACCACTAACTGTAAACACAAAAACCACTGTTCAACACACACAACCACTACTGTAGACACACAAACCACAAACTGAAAACACACAAAACCCCACTACTGACACACACAACCACTACGTAACACACAACCACTATTTAACTCACAAAACCACTACTGAACACACACAACCCACTGTAAAAACACAACCACACGGGTACCACACACAACCGCTACTGTACACCCCACAACCCCCACTGTACACACCCCCCCCGCTATTTAAACACACACAACCCACAAAAAGTACACACACCGCCACAATGTACACACACAAAACCACTACTGTACACACACAACCACTTTTCAAAAAAACCCCCAAAACCACTACTGAACACCACAACCACTATTTTACCCCCACAAAACCCAACGTTAAACACACACAACCACTACTGAAACACACACAACCACTACTTCCACACAAAACCCACTACTGTACACCCACTTTCCAACGGAACACAACAACCACTACTGTACACACACAACCACTACTGTACACACAAAACCACTCCCTGTACACACACAACCCCAAACTGTCCCCCAACACAACCCTACTGTACACACACAACCACTCCTGTACAAAACAAACCACTGTTAAAACACACAAAACCACTACTGTACACACACAACCACACTGTACACAAACACAAAAACCACAACTGTACACCCCCCAACCACCCCTGAACACACAAAACCACTACTGTAAAACAAAACAAACCACTATTGTACCCCACACAAACCACTCTGTACACACACAACCATACTGAAACCACACACAACCACTACTTTTACACACACAACCACTACTGAACACACAAACCACAACGAAACACACAAAAACCACGCTGTAAAACAAAAACAACCACTACTGAAACACACAACCACTACGGGTAACACCCAACCACACTGTACACAAAACCCAAACTATTTTACACACACAACCCCTACTGACAAAACCTAACCACTCCCCCCTCAACCCAAAACAACCACTACTGTGCACACAAAACCCAAACTCCCGTAAAAACACAAAACCACTACTGTACACCCCCCAACCACTACGGGGAAACACTCACAACCACTGCGTACACACACAACCACTACTGTACCCCAAAAAACCCACTATTTTTTTCACACTAAACCAAATGCTGTACACCCCCAAAACCACACGTAAAACCCCACAACCACTACTGTACACACACAACCACTACTGTACACACACAACCACTACGTACACAAAACCCCACTATTTTAACACACAAACCACACTGAAACACACCAAAACCACTGCTCAACTCCACAACCACAACTGTGCACACCCCAACCACTACTGTACAAAAACACAACCACTACTGTACACACCCAACCCAAATTCTGAAAACACTCACACCACTGTTTAAACACACACAACCACTACTGTACAAAACACAAACCACTACGTAAAAAACACAACCACTGCTAACACACAAAAACCACAACGTAAAACACACAACCACTACTGTACACACACAACCATACTTTACACACACAACCACTACGGGACACACCCCAACCACTACGGTACACAAACAACCCTACAGTACCCCACTAAACCACTCTCTACACACACAACCACTGTTTGACACACTAAAACCACGCTCAAACAACAAAACACCCCACTACTGTACACCCACATCCACAACAACACACACAACCACTACTGTACACACCAACCACTGTCTACCACAATCCACTACTGTACAAAAACACAACCACACTGTACACACACAACCCCTACGTCCCACCAAACCACTGCTCAACACACAAAACCACTACTGTACACACTCAACCACTGCTCAAACACACACATCCACTACTGTACCACACAACCAATACGAAACACAAAAATTCCACTACTGAAACACACCCCAACCCCCTTACGTACACACACAACCACTACTGAAACCCAACAAAACCACTACTTTTTCAACAAAACCACAAACTGAAACACACACATCCACTACTGTAACACAAAAAACCACTACTGTACACCCCACAACCACACTATCCCACACCCACCCCACTACTGAACACACAAAACCACAACGTACACACACAACCACTACTATGCAAAACAAAACCACTACGTAAAACACACAACCACTACTGAACACACAAAACCACTACTTTACCCCAAAAAAAACCCAAATTATTTTAAAACACACACACCACTACTGTACACACACAACCACTACTGAAACACACACAACCACTACAAAGCACACACATCCACTATTTGTACACACACAACCACTACGTACAAAACACATCCACAAATGACACCAAAAAACCATTTACTGTACACACTCAACCCCAATGCCTACACACACACCCAAATTACTGTACACACACAACCACTACTAGGCACAAAACATCCACTACTTACACCCCAAAAACCACTACTGTACCACACCCACTCTGTAAAACCACACAACCACAAAATGAAACACACAACCACAAACTGTACCCCACACAACCACTACTGAACCAACAAAACCACTACTGAAACCACCCCAACCACAACTGTACACACCCCAACCATTTACTGTACACACACATCCACACTGAACACACACAACCACTCCCTTTACACACAAAATCCACTACTGTCCCACACACAACCAACTGTACAAAACACACCCCATTTAACGAACACACAAAACTACTACTGTACACACACATCCACTACTGAAACACACACATCCACTACTATACCCCACACAACCACTACTGTACACACACAACCACTACGGGACACCACACCACTACTGTACCCCACACATCCACTACGGACACACACAACCACTACCCCCCCACACAAAACCCCACTACGAAAACACCCCAACCCCCCCACCTATTGTACACACACAACCACTACGTCAGACACCCCCCCACTGCTGGACAGACAAAACCCAAACTACGTGAAAAGACAAAACCCCACTACGGTACAGACACAACCACAACTGAACAGACACAACCACAACTGTACACACACAAAACCACTACTGTACCCCACACAACCACTACTGTACAACAAAAAACCACTACTGTACATACACAACCACTACGGTACACACAAAAACCAATTTAAGGGGGGGGTACATACACAACCACAAACTGAAACCACACAACCACTACGTACCCCACACAACCACTAGGTAAAACCCCACAACCACAACTGTACACACACAACCACTACTGTACACACAAAACCCCAACTGTACACACACAACCACTACTGAAACCCACAAAACCCACTACGAACATACACAACCACTACTGTACACACAAAAAACCACTACTGACACACAAAACCCACTATTTGAAACACACACAACCACTCCCTGAACACACAAAAACACTATTTGTAAAAACACAAAACCAACTACTGAACACACACAACCATTTACTGTAAACACAACCACTACGGGAACAAAACACAACCGGTACTGTACACCCCCAACCACTACTTTTAACCCCCCACAACCACTACTGTACACACACAACCCAAATGTACATACAAAACCACTACTTTACATACAAAACCCAACAAACGTACACACACAACCACAAATTGTACATACAAAACCACTACTGACATACAAAAACCCAAACTACTTTCCCCAAACACAACCACTACTGAACATACAAAAACCAAACTACTGTACATACACAACCACTACTGCACACAACACAACCATTTAACTGTACATACACAACCACAACGACAACAACAACCACAATGAAACTACAAACCACTACGGGAAAAACCCACAACCCCCTACTGTACACACAAAACCCCCCTATCACGTACATACAAAACCCACTACTGACATCACAACCACACTGTACCCACACAACCACTACTGTACAAACAAAAACATTTACGAAACCCCACACAACCCCTACTGTACACACACAACCACTACGTACAATACACAACCACACTGTACACACCAACCACGGGTTAAAACACACACAACCACTACTGTACACACACAACCACTACGTTAAAAACACAGGAACCACTACGTATCAAAACAAAACCGTACGGGAAACAACACAACCACTACTGAAACATAAAAAACCCAAATTTACTGTAAAAAATACACAACCTACTGTACCACACAACCACTACTGTACAAACACAACCACTCCCGGTACACACAAAAAACCACTACTTTACACACACAACCCTACTGTACTACAAAAACCACCCACTGTACACACACAACCACGGGGGTTCAACACCAAAAACCACAAACTGTACACACACAACCATTTACTGTACACACACAACCATTTACGTAAACACAGAACCAAACTATTTAACACACAAAACCATTTCTGAAATACACCAACCACTACTGTACCACACAACCCCTATTTGTACCCCAACAACCACAAAAGGGGGGGGGGGGGTTTACTACAAAACCCAAATACTGTAAACACACAACCGCTACTTACAAAAACAAAACCACAACTGTAAAACCACAACCGCTACTGTACACAAAAACCAACCCACTACTGAACACACAAAAACCCTACTGTACACACAAAAACCATTTAACTGAACACACAAAAACCCAAACCGTTCAACCCACAAAACCACTACGTACCCCCACACATCCCCCTACTGTACACACAAAACTACTACTGTACACAAAAACATCCATACTTACACAACAAACCACTACTATCCCACACACAACCACTACGTACACACACAACCACAAAGACCAAAAAAACATCCACTACTGTCCACACACATCCACACTGAAACACACAAAAACCCACTACCGTACAAAAACACAACCACTACTTTTAAACACCCCAACCACTACTGTACACAACAACCACACTGAAACAAAAACAACCACTGCTGGACAACAAAAACCACAAAGAAATGACACAACCACTACTGTACAGACACAACCAAACTGTAAAGACACAACCAAAACTGCCCAAAACCCCAACCACTATTTACACCACACAACCACTGGGGGGGGGGGGGGGTACACCCCCACAACCACACTGTACTTACAAAACCACAAACGAACAAAACACAACCACTACGTACACACACAACCACAACTGAAACCCCACACAACCGCACTGTACACCCCCAAAACCACCTGTACATCCCATAACCACTACGTACACACACAACCACTACTTAAAACAAAACCCCGCTACTGTACAAAAACATAACCGCTTTTGTAACCACACAACCACTACTGAAACATACACAACCACTACTGACCACACAACCCTACGGACAAAACACAACCACTACGTACACACAAAACCCACAAATTTTAAACCCCACACAAAAACACTGTACAAAAACAAAAACCACTACGTAACACACAAAACCCCACTACTGAAACATACACAACCACTACTGTACACACCCACCGCTACTGTACACACACAACCACTACGTACACCACAACCACTACGGCATCTTTAACACAACCCCTACTGTACACACAAAAACCACTACGTACTTTCACAACCACTCCCTGTACATACAAAAACCACAAACTGACACCACAACCACTACTGTACATACAAAACCACTACGTACATACACAACCACTACTGTACACAAAACAACCACTACTGTACACCACAACCACAACTGTACATACACAACCCTTCCTTGTACACACACAACACACGTACATACACAACCACTACTGTACACCCCCCAACCACACTGTACACACCCCAACCACTCGAAACATACACAACCCCCTACTGAACACAAAACAACCCTACTGTAACACACACAACCAAAACTGTACCCCAACACAACAACAACTGTACACACACAACCACTACGAACAAAACCCAACCACAACTGTACATACACAACCACTCCCTGCACACACAAAACCCAAACTACTGAAAACATACAAAACCACCAAACTTTACCCACCCCAACCACTACTGAAACAAACACAACCACTACTGTACATACCCCAACCACTACGTACAAAACACAACCACTACTGTACCCCAAAACCCGCTACTGTACCACACAACCATACTGAAACCAACCCCCAACGTACATACAAAACCCACTACTGTACACACACAACCACACTGTACAACAAAAACCATACTGAAACACACACAACCACACTGAACACACACAAACCACTACTGTACATACACAACACTACTGACACACACAACCACTGTGTTAAACCACACATAACCACTACTGAAACACACACAACCCTACTGTACACACAAAAACCACTGTTCAACACACACAACCACTACTGACACCCCCACAACCACTACTGTCTTTTAACACAACCACTACTGTACACACACAACCAGTACTGTACATAAAACCAACCACTACGTACACACACAACCACTACTGTACAAAACACAACCACTACTGTAAAAACCACAACCACTGCTGACACCCACAACCACGTTCAACACACACAACCACTACGGGACACACACAACCACTACTGTAAACACACAACCACAAACTGTACCACAAAACCGCAAACTGTACACCCCAACCACTACGTCCCACCAAAAACCACAAAACTTACATACACAACCACTACTTTACACACCAACCACTGTTCAACCACACAACCACACTGTACACAAACAACCACACTGTACACACACAACCACCCCTGTACACACCAAAACCCAAACTATTGTACCCCAACCCCCCGGGCTACAGTACACAACAACCACTACTGCAAAACACAACCACTCGAAACCATACACAACCACTACTGCACACACACAACCATTTAAGTACATACACAACCATTTACTGTACCCCAACCACAACCACATTTAAACAAACACAACCACTACTGACAAACACAACCACTACTTTAAAACACCCCAACCCACTACTGTACATACAAACCACTACGTAAAAACAAACCACTACTGTACACACACAACCCTACTTTACATACACAACCATTTATTTTACACAAAACAAACCACTACTGTACACACAAAACCCAAATACTGTACTTACACAACCACTACTGTACACACCCCAAACCACGGTTTCAACACACACAAAAAATACTGTACAAAACAATCACTACTGTACCCCAAAAACCACTACGTACACATACAACCCGCTATTTGTACACACAAAACCCACTCGTACATACACAACCACTACGTACAAACAAAACCACTACTGTACACACAAAACCCCAATACTGTACAAACACAACCACTACTGTACACACACAACCACTACTGTAAAACACACAACCACTACGAAAACAAACCCCAACCACTACGAAACACACACAACCACTGTTCAACACACAAAAACCCCCTACTTTTACACCAAAACCAAACTACAAAAACACAAAACAAACCACTCCTGTACCCCACACAACCACTACGGGTATACAAAAACAACCACTACTGTACCACAAAACCCACAAACTGTACACACAAAACCCAAACTATTTGTAAATAAAACAATCACTACTGTACACACAAAACCCGGGCACTGTACACCAAAAACCACTACTTTTACACACACAACCGCAAACTGTACACACACAACCATTTTCTTCACACACACAACCACTACTGTACAAAACACAAAACTACTGTACACACACCAACCCCGTTCAACCACAAAACCCATTTACTGTAAAACACCCAACCACTACTGTACACCCCAAAAAACCACTGTTCAACCCACAAAACCCACTACTTACACACACAACCAAACTGTACCCCACACAACCACTACTGCACACCCCAAAACCCAAATACTTTACACAAACATCCATTTACGTTACCCCCCCAAAACCCCAATACTTTTCCACACACAACCACTACTGTACACACACAACCACTACTGAACCACACAAAACCACTACTGTACAAAACAAACCACTACAAAAACACACACAACCACTGTTCAACACCCCAAAACCCACAACTTACACACCAACCACACTGAAACACACAAAACCCAACCACACTGTACAAAAACAAAAAAAACCCACGGGTTCAACCCCACACAAACCACTACTTTTACACACCAACCACAACGTAACAACACAACCACTACTGTACCCACAAAACCTCTACGTACCACACAACCACTACTGTAACACAAAACCCAAATGTTCAACACACACAACCCCTACTTTTAATTCCCAACCTGGGAAATTTCAAAGGGCCTTTTATCCCAGGTGTAATGGGAGCAAAAAAACACGTAAAAAAAGGGTTTAGACTTATATTACCCTTCACCAATTAAAAACAGCAATATGTACACTATGTACAGGGGATAAAAATATTTGAAACCTCCCCCGGAAAGCAAGACAGAAATAAACCCAAACAAATACAGACCGTCCCAAATAACCACCTAAAATGGAATTTGAAAAAGGGGCCAGCCCGGGTAGGGTATCCACAAAACCTCTGCGATTCCCAAATCCCACCTTTTTATTGCTAGCCCCTGGTCACTTTTTAAACGAGGGGGGGCCCCCCATCATAAACTTTAGAAACCCCGGGTTTCCGCGGGTTTGGGGGGAGATACCGTAAATGAGGGTGTGTCCTTTGGGCCGAAAAAAGGGTTTTACTTACTTTTTGCATGCCACACCCCCCCCCCCAAAGGCTCAGGTTTGGGCGGGCCACCCCCCAGGGGAAACACTCCCCGCCAGGGGCACGAAAAAATTTGGCCCCGCCTATCCCCTCCCCACCACCCAACCTTAATAGAGCTCAGTTTTCCCAAAGGAAACCAAAAAGCCCAAACCCAAAAAAATCAGGGGTGAGACAGCTTTCAAAATGGGCCCCAACATAGGTCCAAGATACAAGCGGACGGTAGCCCGTATCCCCTCACTAAAAAAAACCCCCACATCAGGGATAAAAAAAGAGCTTGAAAGGGGGTTACCACAAATACATCCTAACCTAAATAAAATATTAAACTAGACTCTTGACAAAGAGTCTGCCAACACATTTTCTTTGCCGGCAATATAATTTATTTTTAGGTTGCAGGGCTGCAGCCATACTGACCATTTTGCTCCGTAGGTGTATCATCTTCCTCATGCGAGAACATAAGAGTTTTTTCCCTAGCTCCCGTAGAGGGAGGAGTTTGATGTGCCATCTCTTCTTCAATAAGTATGTCAGCAATAAGTGAACGCAGTTGCGCAGCTGTGAGAGTGCGTTTATAGGGAATGCCAATGGAACGAGCAATTTCCCAACAACGCTGTAGGGACAATTTAGGTAGGTTATGCAAAATATATGCCGACACCAGGCGTCTGACTCGTCTAGGTGGCATAAGTTATTCGCTATGCACAGTACGAATACCCCAACGTAACACGTTAATTTGCAGAACACGCTTAGCTATGCACAGTACGATTGCAGAATACGCATACAAGCAAAGCCGACTGTACACAAGATTGACCGTAGCGAAGCGAGCACACTGAACAAGCTAGTAGCGAGCTGTTGAACGATCACCCAATAGCAAGGCTGATCATAAGCAACTGACACGCAAAATTTGTAAAGCGAAGCGAAACAGCAAGCTACACAATGTTCCTGCTACAAGCTTCACCCTAAGCTCAACCGTTTCTCTAAGTCCAGCTCTCGGACAGGCTACCCATATTACAACCTAGGATTTCAAATGGCCTGTTATCCCAGGTGTAATGGGAGCAAATAAACACAGTAGAAAAAGTTTTAGACTTATATTATCCTTCACCAATTATAACAGCAATATGTACACTATGTACAGTGATAAATATAGTGCACTCCACGGTAAGCAAGGCAGAAATAGAAGCCATAAGATAGCAGACCGTGCTTCAACCAGCTCTAGAATGGGAATGACAAGGGCAGACAGGAGAGCGGTATCCACATAACCTCTGCGATTGCCAATCCCACCTTCTTATTGGCTAGAACCTGGTCACTTGTTGAACGATGGGGCCCCATCATCAACTCTTAGCAACCTGGTTCGCTGGTTGGGGGAGATAGCCTGTAAATGAGGGTGTGTCCATGCGCCGAATAAAGGTTACGTACTCTTTGCATGCCACACCTTTTTTATTTTTTTTTTTAATTTTTTTAAAATAAATTAATCTTTAATATATAAAAATCAACTATCTTTGGTCTAGAGGTATTTGAACTATGATATATAATAATATGTACATGTTACTATAATAAATTATAATTAGCATTTTACTAAAATAATAAATAATTCATAACCCTACACAGGGTACAACTTTCTTGACACTACTGTGTCACTATATATATATATCTATATGCTAAAATAATAAATTAAGTAACATTTAAAATATATTACAGTCAACTGTTTCTCACGACACTTATCCGGTCGAGGCCAGTCACATGACACTATTCAGTGTACACTACAACCAGGCCATCTTCAGTGTCCCACGACACCCTTTTCATCTCAGTGTTCCACTACGGTCCTGTGCATATCTCAGTGTTCCACTCCATCATACGTTCCTAAAGTGTCACACTACTGTCCTGGCCCAGTTCAGTGTAACACTCCAACCTTTTCTTCATGTAATGTCCCACTAAACAGCATCTGATGATTCCGGCCCACAGTTGATCAGCGTAGACGGTGAGTCCACAGACATCACCGGTAGTCCAGTAAATCCTCTCCAAAGGCGGGTTTACACACCGCTAGCCAAACACCATACTGCAAGCTCACTGAATGCGGCCGTCAAGTAACTGAGGCCAACAGACTCAGTGAGCTGCGGTGAGCGGTTCTTCTAACGCCAGTAGATAGGTACGATTCGGTGGTCAGGTACCTACTGCATAGACGTGTACCCTGAGGAGTTCAGGTACTTAATGTTGAAGCCAGTAGACGTGTACCCTTAGGTGTGCAGGTACCTACTGCTTAGGTGCGTATCCTGAGGCGCTCAGGTACATACTGTTACTAAAGCCAGTAGACTGTACCCTTAGGTGGTCAGGTACCTACTGCTTAGATGTGCACCGTGAGGCACTCAGGAACTTACTAGAAGCTTTCTTTGGAGCCATGGTTACACACACAACCACTACTGTACACACACACAACCACTACTGTACACGCACAACCACTACTATACACACATAACCACTACTGTACACACACAGCCACTACTGTACACACACAACCACTACTGTACACACACAACCACTACTGTACACACACAACCACTACTGTACACACACAACCACTACTGTACACACACAACCACTACTGTACACACACAACCACTACTGTACACACACAATCACTACTGTACACACACAACCACTACTGTATACACACAACCACTACTGTACACACACAACCACTACTGTACACACAACCACTACTTTACACACACAACCACTACTGTACACACACAACCACTGCTCAACACACACAACCACTACTGTACACACACAACCACTACTGTACACACACAACCACTACTGTACACTCACAACCACTACTGTACACACACAACCACTACTGTACACACACAACCACTACTGTACACACACAACCACTACTGTAAAACACACAACCACTACTGTACACACACAACCACTACTGTACACACACAAACCACTATTCCACACAACCACACTGTAAAAAAAC
>NC_069405.1:98051281-98081211 GCF_026875155.1 Cherax quadricarinatus | reverse complement strand
GGGGTTTAAATGATGAGTTTGGGGGGGGGGGAAAAACGATCACAAATCATTAGTTTCAATATATCCTGGAATTACCCAGATAACTGCAATCAAGTCACTGTCCCAGATTTCCGCTTGGCAGACTTCATGGGACTGAGAAATTACCTGCCTGGGCTAAATTGGGATAACCTTACTATGGATCAAGTAGGTAGGTTTGGTTGCCAATATGACGTATTTCAGAGCATAGTTCTAGCTGCCCAGACGACTTTTGTCCCAAGTAGGGAAATTAGATCAAACAAAAATGATCCCAAATGGATAAATAATAGATTAAAACATCATTGGTCAAAAGAGAGGCATATATAGGCGTATCAAAAGATGGGATGGGCAGTTAAGAAATCAATATATTCAGTTAAAGAGAGAAATAAAAAAAAGGAATAAGAAAAGCAAAAAAGGATTATGAAGCTAAAGTCGCAAGGGATTCGAAGACTAACCCAAAAGGGTTCTTTCATGTATACAGAAGTAAGATTAGGAGACAAGATAGGCCCACTTAAGAGTAACTCGGGTAAGATCACTGACAGTGATAAGGAAATGTGTGAACTTTTCAATACCTGCTTCCTCTCAGTTTTTACTCAGGAAGATACTAGCGAAATTCCAGAAATAATAAATGTAGAACAGGACGATGTTAAACTCTGACAGTTAGGGTAACTAGTGATATGATCCTCAGATAATTAGAGAAATTAAAGCCTAATAAATCCCCAAGCCTTGATGAACTGTTTGCAAGGGTTTTAAAGGAAAGTAAAGAGGAACTTAACACACATTTGGCTAATCTTTTCAATATATCACTACAAACTGGCATAGTGCCAGACAAGTGGAAAATGACAAATGTAATACGTATTTACAAGGCAGGTGATAGGTCCTCAGCTTCGAACTATAGACCAATAAGCCTTACCTCCATAGTTGGTAAATTTATGGAATCAATAATTACCGTAGCAATTCGTAGCCATCTTGAAAGGCATAAACTGATTAATGAATCTCAACACGGTTTTACAAAGGGACGTTCCTGTCTTACGAATTTACTAACTTTCTTCATTAAGTTATATGAGGAGGTAGATCATGGTATTGAATATGATATTGTGTATATTGTGTATATGGACTTCAGTAAGGCTTTCGATAGAGTTCCACATCAGAGGCTGTTGAGAAAACTTAAGGTACACGGAATAGGAGAAATTTTTTCCTGGGTAGAGGCATGGCTGACAAATAGGCAGCAGAGTTTGCATTAATGGGGAGAAATCAGAATGGGGGCGTCACAAGCGGTGTTCCACAGAGGTCAGTGTTGGGCCCGTTGTTGTTCACAATTTACATAAACGACATAGATGAGGGAATAAATAGCGACATAAGCAAATTTGCTGATGACACCAAAATAGGCCGTCTAATTCATTCTAATGAGGACATTAGAGCACTCCAGGATGATTTGAATAGAATGATGCAGTGGTCGGAGAAGTGTCAGATTGCAGTTTTAGATAATAGACTATAAAAAGTTCTAAAGTTGGACAGGAAATAACCTATCCCACATATAAACTCAATAATATTAGATCTTAATATTACGGATTGGCGAAAAGGAGATTTAGAAGTTCTAGTTAGGCAGTAATCTGAAACCAAGACAACAGTAGGCATTAGTGTTCACAATAAGCTAACAGAATCCTGGTTTCATAGGCAAGAAGTATAAATAAATAGAAGTCCTCAGGTTGTTCTTCAACTCTATATATCCTTGGTTAGGAGCCTCATATAGATTATGCGCGGCAGTTTTTGGGTTCACCGTATACAGAATGGACATAAATGCACTGGAAATCGTACAAAGGAGGATGACAAAGTTGATCCCATGTATCAGAAATCTTCCTTAGAGGTTAAACTAAGGGTGGCCCCTGAATCTGCACTCTCTAAAAGAGTAGAATTAGGTGGGGGATATTGAAACTGTAGGTGTATAAATGGAAAACAGGAATTAATAAAGGGAGTAAAGTAGCATGCTAAAAACTATCTAACATAGACAGGACTCGCAGCACTGGTTTTCAAATTTGGAGAAATAAACTAGATTCAGGAAGGAAAGCACTGGATTGAGTAAATAGAGTTGTAAGATGAGCGTTGGAATCAAACCGTCATAAGAAGCTAAGACAGTTTGTGTAGTTTTAAAATAGATTGGATAAATACATGAGTAGGGTGTGAGTGGACCTGACTAGCCTTGCCACTATGGCGTCGGATATACCGTGTCTCCTCCTTAAGTACGTGACCTAGTACCCTGACTAGGTCAAGGAGTTGGCGCTATAAGTCAAGTGGAGAATGGACCTGCCTTGCATAGGCCATAGGCCTATTGCCAACTGTTACTTCTATCTTATGTTCTTAATGTTTCGGTCTCGACTCTGGACCATTTCCAAAGTCTGACACTGACACAAAGATGAGGAAAGGCCAGTGTTATATAAGAGAGAAGAGAGGAAACGGGAGCTAAGAGAGGAAGTGAAAGAATGAGAAATAGTGGGAAGTAGCAGTAGTAGTGGTATATTCCACTTAGTTCACAGCTGTAGCTGTATGTAGCTACAAGTAACACAAGTACGGTAACACAGCTCTGATAGTTAAGGTTATGGGTCAGCTACGTCGAGCAGTACATACTTAATAATCCACTACACTCATAACCTAGTGACCAGAATAACTACTTTAATTTTGCACTTTAAAAAATGTACATAAACTAACAACATTATCAGTTTCCTAAATTTCCTAGCATATTTTTCTAATTGTAAGATGATCATTTTCTTCGAAGACACAGTTTTTCTGTTATCCCCCCCCCCCCCCGCCAGTATATTACGTTTACTCTCGCACCTCTTCATTCATTCGTTTCTCTCCTTTTTCTCCAATTCTAATTTCCCCAACCTCTCCCATCTTTTAATTCTCCCGCTTCTTTCCACTTCTCTATCTCTGCAAACACCCTGACACAGGAAAGCTACTATACCCGCCACAATACAATCCCAATACAGGTCTGCACAGGCTGATAATTCTCTCCAGAGTCGAGGAAGGCGTTCCCGTAAGGTAAGCGGCCTGCAGCTACAAATTTTGTGTAACCGTTGAAATGTAGCTGTTAAAAAGATTGACACGTCTACGTTCTGTTACATTCCCAGCGACAGACATCTAACGGCCATCTGTGCGTATACATCTACAACATTAAACCCGGATTTCTAGCACAACCTACACAACCGTTTAAGTACACAACTACAAAACCGGTTAAGTAACAACAAACTACACAGATTCTACCAGTTATTTGAGAATGCAAACTACAGACATAACTGATCATATTACAGTAAACAACCTACAGACGTGAGCTAGGTTATTTGCAGTGCATACAGAATTAACACGGTTATTTTAATATACGATTCCAGACTTACCGGTTAGAGCAGACAATTACAGGCTTCTCCGAGTGTAGGAGTTCAACACGGCAGACATCTTCTGGGTACTGGAGTACAAAACAAGGCTGAATGTGGGGAACTGGAGTAACAAACGAGGCTAACTTCTGGGGTGCTGAGTTCTAAAAGACAGCTAACTTCTGGGTGCTGGAGTACAAAAAGACAAGCTACTTCTGGGTACTGGAGTACAAAACGAGGCTGCTTCTGGGTACTGGAGTACAAAAAGATAGGCTACTTCTGGGTGCTGGAGTACAAAACGAGGCTCCTTCTGGGTACTGGAGTACAAAAAGACAAGCTACTTCTGGGTACTGGAGTACAAAACGAGGCTACTTCTGGGTACTGGAGTACAAAACGAGGCTACTTCTGGGTACTGGAGTACAAAACAAGGATACTTCTGGGTGCTGGAGTACAAAAAGACAAGCTACGTCTGGGTACTGGAGTACAAAAACAGGATACTTCTGGGTACTGGAGTACAAAACGAGGCTACTTCTGGATACTGGAGTACAAAAAGACAGGATACTTCTGGGTACTGGAGTACAAAAAGACAGGATACTTCTGGGTACTGGAGTACATACGTAGGCCGCTTGTCTGAGGTACTTGGAGTACATAAACGAGGCTACTTCCTGGGTGCTGGAGTAACTAAAAGACAAGCTACTTCGCATGCTTGGGGGAGGCGAGCTGCGGGGTTGGTTGTATCCTAAAGCCACACACCACGGCACAGGCTACACCTACCTCTGAGTACTAGAGAGTACAACCAAACAAGCTACTTATGGGCACTGGAGTACAAAACGAGGCTACTTCTGGGTACTGGAGTATAAAAAGACAAGGTACTTCTGGGTACTGGAGTACAAAACGAGGCTACTTTTCTGGGTACTGAGTCCACAAAACGAGGCTTCTCTTCTGGTACTGGAGACAAAAAGACAAGATACTTCTTGGGTACTGAGTGACAAAAAACACGATACTTTTTGGGTACTGGAGTACAAAACGAGGTTACTTCTGGATACTGGAGTACAAAAAGACAGGCTACTTCTGGGTACTGGAGTACAAAATAAACAGGATATTTCTGGGTACTGGAGTACAAAACGAGGCTGCTTGTGGTACTGGAGTACAAAACAAGGCTACTTCTGGGTGCTGGAGTACTAAAAGACAAGCTACTTCTGAGTACTGGAGTACAAAACGAGGCTACTTCTGAGTACTGGAATACAACAAGACAAGCTACTTCTGGGCACTGGAGTACAAAACGAGGCGACTTCTGGGTACTTTAGTACAAAACTAGGCTACTTCTGGGTACTGGAGTACAAAAAGGCAAGCTACTTCTGGGTATTGGAGTACAAAAAGACAAGCTACTTCTGGGTACTGGAGTACAAAACGAGGCCACTTCTGGGTACTGGAGTACAAAAAGGCAAGCTACTTCTGGGTACTGGAGTACAAAAAGACAAGCTACTTCTGGGTACTGGAGTACAGAACGAGGCTGCTTGTGGTACTGGAGTACAAAAAGACAGGCTACTTCTGGGTACTTGAGTACAAAACTAGGCTACTTCTGGGTACTGGAGTACAAAAAGGCAAGCTACTTCTGGGTACTGGAGTACAAAAAGACATCTACTTCTGGGTAAACGGAGGCGTAACAAAACGATGCTAACTTCTGGGTGCTGAGTTACCAAAAAGCCAGCTATTTCGGGTAACCGAGTACAAAAAGACCAAGCTACCTATCTGGGTACTGAGTTTAAACGATGGCTACTTCTAGGGTACTGAGTATAAAACTAGGCTACTTCTGGGTACTGGATACGAAAAGCGACAAGCTACTTCCTGGGTACTGGACGTCCAAAACGAGGCTACTTCTGGACTGGAGTAACAAAAGACAGCGGCTACTTCAGGGTACTCAAGTACAAAAAGACGAAGGCTACTTCTGGTACTAGGAGTACAAAACGAGCAACTTCTGGGTACTGGAGTACAAAAAGAGGCAAGCTACTTCTGGGTACTCGCGGAGTACAAAATGAGCTACTCTTGGGCATTTGGAGTATCAAAACGAGGCCTACTTTTGGGTACTTGGAGTACAAAAGTGTCTACTTTTGGTACTAGGAGTACAAAACGAAGCTACATTTGGGTACTGGAGTACAAAACGAGGCTACTTTTGGGTACTGGAGTGCAAAATCGAGGCTAACATTTTGGGTACTGGAGTAGCAAAATAAACGAGGCAAATTCACTGGGTGCTGGGAGTACAAAAAGAACAAGCTATTTTCTGGGTATGGAGTACAAACTAGGCTACCTTTTCTGGTACACGGAGTACAAAACGAGCTACTTCTGGTACTGGAGTACAAAAACTAAGGCTACGTCTGGGTATTGGAGTAAAGCAAAACCGAGGCTACTTCTGGGTACTGGAGTACAAAAAGGCAGGCTACTTCTGGGTGCTGGAGTACAAAAAGACAAACTACTTCTGGGCGCTGGAGTACAAAAAGACAAGCTGCTTCTGGGTGCTGGAGTACAAAACGAGGCTACTTCTGGGTACTGGAGTACAAAAAGACAGGCTGCTTCTGGGTGCTGGAGTACAAAACAAGGCTACTTCTGGGTACTGGGGTACAAAACAAGGCTACTTCTGGGTACTGGGGTACAAAACAAGGCTACTTCTGGGTACTGGGGTACAAAACAGAGGCTACTATCCCGGTTACTCGGGGTACAAAACAAGGCTACTTCTGGCGCGACCATACTGGAGTACAAAAACAAAAGGCTACTTCTGGGTACTAGGGGTAGCAAAACAAGGCTACTATCTGGGTACTGGAAGTACAAAACAAGGCTACTTCTGGGTACTGGGTGAGTACAAACATGACCTACTTCTGGGTACTGGGGTTCAAAACAAGGCACTTCCGGTACTAACAGTAGGAGTAAACAAAACTGGCTACTTCTGGTACGGGGTAACAAAACAAGGCTACTTCTGGTACTGGGTAGTCAAAAACGAGCTACTTTCTGGTAACTGGGGTAAAAACAAAGGCAACTACTTCTGGGTACTGGAGTACAAAACAAGGTTACTTCTGGGTACTGGGTACAAAACATAGGCTACTTCTTGGGTACTGGGGTACAAACGAGACTACTTTCTGACTGGGTACAAAACAAGTGCTTCTTCTGGGTACTGGGGTACAAAACGAGGCTACGTCTGGGTACTGGGGTACAAAACAAAGCTACTTCTGGGTACTGGGGTACAAAACGAGACTACTGGGTACTGGGGTACAAAACAAGGCTACTTCTGGGTACTGGGGTACAAAACGAGGCTACTTCTGGGTACTGGAGTACAAAACAAGGCTACTTCTGGGTACTGGAGTACAAAACAAGGCTACTTCTGGGTACTGGGGTACAAAACAAGGCTACTTCTGGGTACTGGGGTACAAAACAAGGTTACTTCTGGGTACTGGGGTACAAAACAAGGCTACTTCTATGTACTGGGGTACAAAACAAGGCTACTTCTGGGTACTGGAGTACAAAACAAGGCTACTTCTGGGTACTGGGGTACAAAACAAGGCAACTTCGGTGTAACAGATACAAAACCAAGGCTACCTTTCTGGGACTGGGGTACAAAACACAACAACGGCGCTCTACCTCATCTTGAGTAACTGAGGAGATACAAAACAAAGCTACTTCTGGGTACTGGGGTACAAAACAAGGCTACTTCTGGGTACTGGAGTACAAAACAAGGCTACTTCTGGGTACTGGGGTACAAAACAAGGCTACTTCTTGGTACTGGAGTACAAAAGAAGGCTACTTCTGGGTACTGGGGTACAAAACAAGGCTACTTCTGGGTACTGGGGGTACAAAACAAGCTACTCTGATACTGGGGTACAAACGATACTACTTCTGCGGGTTACTGGGGTACAAAAACGAGACTACTTCTGGTTACTAAGGGTACAAAACATATGGCTACTTCTGGGTACTGGGGGTAACAACAACCGAGGCTAACCTCTGTGGTACTGGGGTACAAAACGAGGCTACCTCTATGGGTACGAGGGGTACAAACGAGCTACCTCTGGGCGTATACGGTTAACAAAACACACATTTTTATGATATTTGTTACAAAATCGCTAATTAGTTTGGCAATATGTTAGAAAATGAATTCCGACAGAGGCATTTTAAGTAAGGTTTTCAGGTGGAGAAAAATGAAATCAAGAGCATTTCTTGCGATTTTTTTTTAAGTTGTGATAAATATCAATCATAATTTTTATAAGGGGTGGACAGTAAGCCAGCGAAAAGGGCTCGGTCCAGAATACCAAAAGCTCCACACGGCTGGGTCATCATCGTAAGTGCGGCAGGAAACATGAGCATTATCCAATTTATTTGTAATTTGATAAAAACGGTTAAATATCAAGTTATTTCTTGTTCAAACAATTACACTCGATTAAAGAAAATATATCTGATTCTCACTGACCCCGAAATATTTCTCTATAAATTTTAAAATCATCGCGGTAAAAAGACGTATGCAGTTTTACAAGACATTAAGGAAACGTTTCACTTGGAGAAACGTTTCCTGAATGTATCGATCACTACACAATAGCTCTCGCACAACGTTTCCATACACTCACTTCTACTTCTAACAACAAACAAAATAATAGTAGTTTGCTACGTATAACTGTGAAAGAATAGTATTTTTACGTATAGACTGAACTATATTATAGTATTGCAGGTGTTACGTATAACTGAACTATATTATAGTATCTGTCTGTTTACGTATAACTGAACTATTATTATAGTATGTGTTTACGTATAACTGAACTATACAATTATAGTATGTGTTACGTATCAACTGAACTATATTATAGATGTGTTACGTATATAACTGAACTATATTACAGTATGTGTTAGCGTATAACTGAACTATATATATATGTGTTACGTATAACTAAGCTATATTTATGTGTCTGAATCAAGACATGCTTTGGTTCTCGATATCTTATATTATCAGGACCTCCTGTTCCTAGAATTAAATCTAATTTACCCTCCCTATCCCACGGAGTCTGAACGTCTATGGTCTCCAGCGGTCGTAACACTAGACTTTCCTGATATCTTACACTCCGATTATGAGTTTTCGTAGGTGTCAGGGTTACCTGAGGTTACCTGGAGTTATTCCGGGGATCAACGCCCCCGCGGCGGGCCCGGTCCATGACCAGGCCTCCCGATGGATCAGGGCCTGATCCAACTAGGCGGTTTACTGCTGGCCGGCACGCAGTTCCGACGTACGGAGCCACAGCCCGGCTGATCCGCACTGACTTTAGGTTATCTGTCCAGCTCGCTCTTGGAAGGCAGCCAAGGGGTTTATTGGCAATTCTCCCCCTATGCTTGAATTGGGAGGCTGTTGAACAGTTTTTGGGCCCCGGCACTTATGGTGTTTTTCTCTTAGTGTACCAATGGCGCCCCTACTTTTTATTGGGGGCATTTTCCATCGCCTGCACCCTAGTCTTTTACTTTCGTAGGGAGTGATTTCTGTGTGCAGATAATTGGGACCATTCCTTCCAAGATTTTCCAAGGTAGATTATGATATCTCTCCTCCCTCCTGCGTCCAACGAGTACAGAGTCAAGGTGCTTCCAACGTTCCCGAGTAGTTAAGGCTTTGACAGAAACTTATACGTGCAGCAAAGGATCACTGTACACTCTCTAATCTGGGCGATTCACTCTGCTTTGAATGGAGATGTTAATGTACAGCAGTATTCCAAGCCTAGAGAGAACAAGTGATTTTGAAAAGGATCACATGGGTGGCTTGGCATCCTCGTTTTTGAAAGTTCTCATTATCCACCTATCATTTTCTTTGCACTTGCGATCGTGGCACTGTCGTGATCCTTGAAAGTGAGATCCTCAGACTTTACTACTCCCAGTCCCTTACATTATTTTCCGCTCTATTGTATGGCCGAGTCAGTAGTATAATCTGTTCTAGTTTATTACTCCTCCAGTTTTCATAACGGAGTAGTTGGAATTTGTCCTCATTGAACATCATATTGGTTTACCGTTGCCACGGAAAACTTGTTTAATCTTCTTTGGAGGTTAACCGAGTCCCCTCAGCAATGACAGCCTCATGCAAAGATCCTAGTATCATCCGGCAAAGGAAGATACGGTGCTGTGGTGTATATCTCTGTTTATGTTCTGTATGAGGATTAAGGAATAAGATGGGGCGAGTACTGTGCCTTGTGGAACAGAGCTCTTCACTATGGAAGCCTCCGATTTAAAACTCTGTTTGACCACTACTCTTTGTGTTCGATTTGTTAGGAAGTTGAAGATCCATCTCCCCACTTTCCCCAGTTATTCCTTTAGCACGTATTTTATGGGCTATTACGCCAGAACGCATTTGTCAAATGCTTTTGCAAAGTCCTGATTTTCTTCCAGTGCATCCAAGGCCATGTCATAGTGACCAGTAAGTTGTGAGAGGCCAGGAGCGACCCTGCCCTGAACCCATGTTGCCCTGGATTTGAGGTGCCAGATTTTGGGGAATCCAGGTGATTTGCAATCCTGCTTCTTAGCACTCTTTCAAAGATATTTGATGTGGGACGTCAGAGCTATTGGTCTATACAGTTCTAGCTAATGCTTTGCGCTGTCCTACCTTTATGGAGTGGGGCTATAATCCGTTGTTTAAGTGACTGTGGAATTTCACCCATTCCAAGCTCCTCCTCCATAGTGTACTTAGGGCACACGAGAGGGGATTTCTTGCAGGTCCTTAATGAAAACAGAGTTCCACGAGTCTAGGGCCCCGGGGTGAGTGCATAGGCATGTATGTCAATGGCTTTTCGAATCTATCGTAGTTAGGGTAATGTCGAAATCTGGCATACATTTATGAGTTTTGAGGCTCATTCATGAAGAAATCATTTGGGTCGTCGATCTTCAGACTGAATAGTGGTTCTCTAAACACAGATTCGTACTGGGGATTTTCAATATTCACTCATTTCTTTGTTGTCATCTGTGTAAGTTCCCATCCTGTCTGAGTAAGGGCCCGATACTAGATGGGTATTCGCCATTGTTTTTTGGCATCAAGAAAAAGAAATATTTTGAATTTCCCTTCTTTCCAAAATTCCTAATAGCTTTAAGCTCCTCCTGCCTCTCCTGGTTCCTTTAAGAGTCATTTTACTTAAGTTCGATAGTTTTCCCACTTCCTGGTCAAGCGCCTCCTTTCGTTTCAGATATTCTAGCACTCCTGAGGAGGCTCAGTGACTCTTCGCGTCTTCTGTAGAGGGAGTGTCTTTTTCTCCCCAGTTTTACTCCTGCTCTCTCCTTTCTTATGGGGAATATGCCTAGAACATGCTTCGGCTACCAGGAAGTTGATCCCTTTCAAGCACTGGTTTGGATCCATGTCATCTTAAGAAGGACATCTTCCCAAAATGTTTATCGTTTAGGACAGGGTTTACCACTGGTCCCAGTTGATGTTCTTGATTGTTGAAATTGTATTTTGTGAAGACACCTTCACGGAGGCGGACAGGTACATGCATTCACATGCTGTTCAGGGACCCCTATGCATGTACCGGTCTGGACGTTTCGCGATTAGATTTGTGATCGGAATTAGTTGTTTTTGATATTCTATGTCTCTTATCAGGTCCTCATTATTTGTGAAGATAAGGTCAAGTGGTTTTACCTAGTCTTGTTGGCTCACTATCTGCTGCTTAAGGTGTGTTTTTTCGCAGAGACTTATAGCTCATGTGTGTGTGACCCTTTCATCTGCGCTAACCTTCGGGGATGTTTCAGCCATACAACATTATTTGCTACAGATTCTTCCATTTATCTGTATGGCCTTAGGATTGAGAAATCACAAGCAGTAAGATGTTGTGATGAGCTGGAAGGTTTTTCCCCAAAACAGTAATCGATTTTCATCAGTAGCTGTTCCTTGAACTGTTTGTGAGGGTTGCATCTGGTGGCTTGTATAGCAACCACAATACTAGGTTTGGTTCTCGATCTTTATTGATAGAACTTCAACATTACCTACATTTGTGGTGTCAGCAACATCCGTGCAGATAAGGTGGCTCTTTGACCAACAGGCCAACCCTCCCTTGTTGCCTGTTTTTTTCTGCGCATCTAAAAAGAGTTGTAACCACTTATCCATATTTCACTGTCAAAGTGATCCTTTTGTGTGAGTCTCTGGTGAGGAAAAACTGCAAACATTGCATTAGACTCCACTAGACAAGTCCAACTGAGATAAAAGTGTATTTTTTGTTGTGTGGTGGCTAAGGCCTTGTCTATATAAGTAAATATAACGAGTTGTATTCTGTGTTTTTGTTGGGGGATTTGTTATTGGCATCAGTAGTTTGTAATTCTGGAGGGCCATGGTTGGCCACTGGCTGCGCGCCTCCAGTCCAACAAGAGCTCAAGGTAGGTTGGACTATTTTTTTATTTCCTCCCATTTTCTTTTTTTTTTCGTTTCCTAGCCACTAAAAACAATCATCCTGGAGTGAGTTTTCTCCAGATTATGGATCCAATCAGAGGTGCGACGGTGATAGTGGAGATGGGATTGGTGTGGAACATCACCCAGATTACTGCTCCCACCCCACAATTTCGACGCCTTATTTCTATCATGTTACTGCTGATGCAACGCTGACACGCAAGCCTGCTGGGCCCATTTTTATGAGATGAAGTTGCTTCCTAATTCCTGGGTCATCAGATCTGGCCACGCAAGCTGCTGACGCCAGTTCATGAGATGCACCTTTCTTTCTGAGTCTCTGGTCATCAGAACTTATATCGTCCCATTCTCATCTCAATGCGTTGAATTAGTTTTAATTTTTATAGTGGCGCGTCCAAACGCATACTTTTCCATCTCCCTCGCATGATAAATGCCAACAGAAACTTAATTTTCAAATGACGGAACAATCTGGTGGCATTTTGAAAGGTAATTTATCTACGTTACCATAAACAAACTTATATTATGAGTTACTCCCCAGTGTAACTAGACATTTATTCTCAACATATTACACATGGGATCACAAAAATTCTTAACATTGCACTGTGATCTGAAATTAAGGTAGAAGTTTGTTACAATGATGTTTACAACAGGTACTAATCTTCTCTTCAGTATATTAATTTTTAATAATTTCTGGATTTTCTAATTATCAGGTCATTCTGTCTAACAAAAAAAAAAAAAAAACACTAATGATTAGTAAAGACAATGAGTAACAGCTGGTTCATTCCGTTACTGTCAAAACGCTCGTCTGCTCTAACAATGATTCTCGAGTCAATATAAAGTAACGAGCAGTATAAGAGGATAGCAGAACACGTTTGGCAAGTCGAAGATGTAGCATGTTAGGACTGGGCAGTTGTCCTTTGAAAATGTTGATCTCCGTGGTCTCGATCAGTTTGTTAGAGCTGTCTTAGGGTGGTACCTAAACGGATAGACCTGAGATATCCACCCCGATTCCTCAAGATTGTTAAAGTGTTTTATTGCTACACACCTATCCACACTCTTCAACTAACTTTTTATATATATTATTTTCCTCGTCTTTCTTGTAGATGGTTAACTTGATTCTATATTAGTTACGAAACTTCTCCTCCATTTTAACAGCTTTCTTTTGAGATTAAGATAACACATGTGGCAACATCTCTGGGTATCATTTATTGTAGTACGTTTCGCCATCCAGTGGCTAAATCAATACAAATCTAGGACATAACTTAAGACCGTAGAAACTATTTACAAAGATGAGGTACATCAGTGTCCCTCAACCTAGGAGTAGTGCGAAGAGCACATAGATGTGGAGATTCTGAAGCAGAGAAAGGAGCCTGGCGTATATCAGTAACGTCAGGTGTAGCAGACGAGGGCATATTCCACTGGTAGCTGGATTCCCCAGTGGAAGTAGGTCCTTCCTCAAAGTGATGGGTTAGTAGTATAGGTTTGTTGTCGTAGCCGGAAGGTTATGTCACATGTCCTTCAGAATTAAGATTCCAGATTTGGCAGTGGTCTGACAAGTTGTGAACGGAATGGTATATAATACCGACAATATGAGATTTAAGGACACATGTGCAACAATCTGGGTATCTTTATTGTAGACCGTTCCTTTACGCATCCCCGTGGCTTTATCAATACAAATTCTAGGAACATAAACATGAAGACACTGCAACATCATGGAATCTTAATTCTGAGGACATGTACATAACCTTCAACGACTACGGACAACACTACTACTACTAAACCCATCACTTTGGGAAGGACCAACTTCCACTGGGGAATCCCGCCAACCAGTGATATGCCCTCTCTGCTACACCTGACGTTACTAATATAAGACGGCCAGGCCCCTCCTTTCTTCTGCTTCAGAATTCTCCACGACTATGGTGCTCTTCTGCACCTACTCCTAGTTGAGGGACTGATTAATCAATCTTCTGTACATAGTTTGCTAACTGAGTCCTTCATCATATGTCTAGAATTGTATTGATAAAGCCACTGGAATGGCGAAACGTCTACAATAAAGATACACCAGATTTGCACATGTGTCTTTTTTTTAATCTCATATCGGTATTGTCGGTATTATATACCATTCGTACACAACAGCTTCTTTACATATTTTCAATAGGTGCAGGTTCCAAACAGGTGCTGCACTCTCTAATAATTCTGACATGTGTCGTACAGAGTCCAAAATAATTTTCTGCTATGGTTCCTTAAAACATTTCTCAGGTTTATTTGTCGTTCATGTGCCGAAGACCGCAAGCGCCATTCTGTTAACGTAACTTTCTGGCGTTTGGTTTATATGTTTATTTAGGTATAATTACAAAATCTCTGGATAATTACAGTTGTCACATACGTGTAAATTATCTACGATAACCCAAAAAAGCCGTGAGTCAATCACAACCATTGTTTTGTTAAAATGGTTTTAACTGACTCACGAAGTTGTAATAACATGATTTTAAACAAATAAGGGAACAGGTGAGATTTGAACCTATGGAAAGTGAATCCTAAAACTCAGAGGCCAGTGGGTTAACCCCTCGGTCAGCTGGACAGTTGGTGGCTCTGAGGGGATTTGAGGTAGAGTACTCCACAGCCACGCTGGTGTGGGATTCGTTTGTAGAAACCTACATGTGTGGTCACAGTGGTGTCCCATGCTAACCTCCCTATGGTGTATAGAAATATGCCTATTCGGATGAATTTTATTAGAGTCAGTTGACTGAGCGGTTAGTACACTGACCTGTGAGTTTTAGGGCTTACCTGCCATGGGTTCATCCCCACACATTCCGTGTAATGGTTGTGACTGGGGTCGAATCTCAGCTTTTGGTCCGCCTCCTAACCAGGCATGACTCATTTCACTAGTTTTTCTACTCAGCACTGTTACACACAGGTTAAAAACTGTATGAAATTTGCCTTCACAGTTTCCCCCTCTAGGTCATTCCATTTCTAGATCACACTGAGACTAAAGAAATTTGTCTGAAATCCTAGAGACTCCTTTACATATCTCTGCCTATCACTATCTTTTATATATTCTGTCCTGTCTTTCCTGTTATTTTCCTACTCTTGTAAGCCTGTTCTACCATGTGTAGTGTATGAATGCATGTTATTGTTTATATATTTCAATATTTCTTCTTAACGTGTTTTTTTTTCTATTATTTTACACATTCGTATATGTCGATTTTAGCTGGTACCATAAAATCCAAATTTACTCAAGGAGAAAACTTTGAAATTGTGTCTGGCGACTGTCAAAGCCGTGATGCCGGTCCAGTTGGTTACACTACTACCATTATATATCTAGCGTCTATTTTTTTGTACATTTTTTGCTTCTATTTTCTATCTTCTCCATTTAATTCTACATTCAGCTCACAGACTGCTAGTTTTATCAGGTTATGTGGCTGGTACAGAGCCTCACCTGTGCGTTGCTTACAAAAATCCAATGTTTACTCTGGTAATTCGAACTCTGCTTCTCATTTTCTGCTTAACACAATAACACACTCTACTCCTCTGTGTCTGTATAATCCTCCGGGTTTAGCGCTTCCCCCTTGATTATAATAATAACAATACTCCTCTGTGTTCTGTCTGTCCAGACAGGATAGTATATATAACAGTATTTGCTGAAAAATCACAACCCATCTGTATAGACGGAGAAGAATTTATGGTAAGGTTCTGTGTTGAGACCCGTGCTTGAGAAACTTTGTGCATAATGTACTCTGGTCCTACAGAATTATGATTACTGGTGTCATACAGGGCCTAAATATTAGAAGGCAATCAGGGTCAGTCCGAGTGACAGGAGCAGGCAGATCGAGTTCCTTGCATCAAGAGCCCTTCACCGGTGTCAGGGCATTTCCTTGAAAATACAGAAAGATAATAAGATTTGCGAGTGTGTACACGAGGGGCCCAGACACAGTGAGAGGTTCTTTAGTTCTAAATTTACTGATTGCAGACCATCTCCTTGTTGAAAATATAACTCAAAGCTGCGAAGAGCTCTCCAAGCTGCATTGTTAGACAGCTTTACTCTAGGTTCGTATCCAATGTGTTTTGTCTAGATTACATATGCTTCTGACGCAGTTACTTTCAAAAGATTTATATACGGGCAATATTTATTATTCGGAACAGGGTGTACTCACCTAGTTGTACTCACCTAGTTGAGGTTGTAGGGGTCGAGTCCTAGCTCCTGGCCCCGCCTCTTTACTGGTCTCTACTAGGTCACTCTCCCTGAACCGTGAGCTTTATCATACCTCTGCTTAAAGCTATGTATTGATCCTGCCTCCACTACATCGCTTCCCAAACTATTCCACTTCCTGACTACTCTGTGGCTGAAGAAATACTTCCTAACATCCCTGTGATTCCATCTGTGTCTTCAACTTCCAACTGTGTCCCCTTGTTGCTGTGTCCCATCTCTGGAGCATCCTGTCTTCGTCCACCTTGTCAATTCCTCTCAGTATTTTGTACGTAGTTATCATGTCCCCCCTATCTCTCCTGTCCTCCAGTGTCGTCAGGTTGATTTTCCTTAACCTCTCCTCGTAGGACATACCCCTTAACTTTGGGACTAGTCTTGTTGCAAACCTTTGCACTTTCTCTAGTTTCTTTATGTGCTTGGCTAGGTGTGGGTTCCAAACTGGTGCCGCATACTCCAATATGGGACTAGCGTAGGCGGTGTACAGAGTCCTGAACAATTCCTTATTAAGATGTCGGAATGCTGTTCTGAGGTTTGCTAGGCGCCCATATGCTGCAGCAGTTATTTGGTTGATGTGTGCCTCAGGAGATATGCCTGGTGTTATACTCACCCCAAGATCTTTTTCCTTGAGTGAGGTTTGTAGTCTCTGGCCCCCTAGAGCGGTCTTCTTTGCCCTTTCCCAATCTTCATGACTTTGCACTTGGTGGGGTTGAACTCCAGGAGCCAATTGCTGGACCAGGTCTGCGGCCTTTCCAGATCCCTTCCTAGCTCTGCCTGGTCATCGACCTAATGAATTATTCTCATCAACTTAACGTCATCTGCAAACAGGGACACTTCGGAGTCTATTCCTTCCGTCATGTCGTTCACAAATACCAGAAACAGCACTGGTCCTAGGACTGACCCCTGTGGGACCCCGCTGGTCACAGTCGCCCACTCTGATACCTCGCCACGTACCATGACTCGCTGCTGTCTTCCTGACAAGTATTCCCTGATCCATTGTAGTGCCTTCCCTGTTATCCCTGCCTGGTCCTCCAGTTTTTGCACTAATCTCTTGTGTGGAACTGTGTCAAACGCCTTCTTACAGTCCAAGAAAATGCAATCTAACCACCCCTCTCTCTCTCTCTCTTGTCTTACTGCTGTCACCCTTGTCATAGAACTCCATTAGGTTTGTGACACAGGATTTCCCGTCCTTGAAACCATGTTGGCTGCTGTTGATGAGATCATTCCTTTCTAGGTGTTCCACCACTCTTCTCCTGATAATCTTCTCCATGACTTTACATACTATACATGTCAGTGACACTGGTCTGTAGTTTAGTGCTTCGTGTCTGCCTCTTTTTTTTAAAAAGTTGGGACTACATTTGCTGTCTTCCATGCCTCAGGCAATCTCCCTGTTTCGATAGATGTATTGAATATTGTTGTTAGGGGTACACATAGCATCTCTGCTCCCTCTCTCAGGACCCATGGAGAGATGTTATCCGGGTCCAATGCCTTTGAGGTATCTAGCTCACTCAGAAGCCTCTTCACTTCTTCGGTTGTGTGTACTGTGTCCAGCACTTGGTGGGGTACCCCACCTCTCCGTCTTTCTGGAACCCCTTCTGTCTCCTCTGTGAACACTTCTTTGAATCTCTTGTTGAATTCCTCGCATACTTCAGGGTCGTTTCTTGTCTCTCCACCTTCCTTCCTTAGCCTGATTACCTGGTCCTTGACTGTTGTTTTCCTCATGATGTGGCTGTATAACAGCTTCGGGTCAGATTTGGCTTTCGCTGCTATGTCATTTTCATATTGTCGTTGGGCCTCCCCTATATGTGCACATTAATTTCTGGCTCTACGACTGCTCTCCTTATTCTCCTGGGTCCTTTGCCTTCTATACTTCTTCCATTCCCTAGTACACTTGGTTTATTCCTCCCTGCACCTTTGGGTGAACCATGGGCTCATCCTGGCTTTTTCATTATTCCTGTTACCCTTGGGTACAAACCCCTCCTCAGCCTCCTTGCATATTGTTGTTGCATATTCCATCATCTCATTTACTGGCTTCAATGCCAGTTCTCTGTCCCAGTGAACCCTGTTCAGGAAGTTCCTCATTCCCGTGTAGTCCCATTTCTTGTAGTTTGGCTTCATTCGCCCGGGCCTTCCTGGTTCCCCCTCCTAAGGGGTCTTTCATATGTGATGTCCTCAATATCTGCACTACTCAAGGTGAATGCTAGGTCCAGTCTTGCTGTATCATCCTCTCCTCTCTCTCTCTCTTGTAGTGTCCCTTACGTGTTGGTACATGAAGTTTTCCAGTACCACCTCCATCATCTTAGCCCTCCATGTATCTTGGCCTCCATGTGGCTCCAAGTTCTTCCAATCGATCTCCTTGTGGTTAAAGTCACCCATGATTAGCAGCTTTGCCCTGCATGCATGAACCCTTTTGGCCACTGCATCCAGTGTCAACCATCGCTCTATTACTCTCATCATACTCTTGCCTTGGCCTCCTGCGTGGCCTCCTCTGTGTGTGTGTGTGTGTGTGTGTGTGTGTGTGTGTGTGTGTGTGTGTGTGTGTGTGTGTGGTGTGTGTGTGTGTGTGTGTGTGTATCTGTGTTATAATAATGTTAATTAATTTACCGACAACATGTTAATTAAAAGGACAAATGTACAACTAGTGAGATCTTTTGTGATCATGGCCAACCTGCAACAGATTAAACTCAACCACAAACTTTAATTCTTGTGCAGTAACAGCCAATATGAGTAGAAGGTCAAGAACTCTTGATTAATACCCCATCGTCACGCATTTTTTTTTTTCTTTTAACACGAATTATTTTACAAGATAAGAGCTGTTTTCCTACCTCAACTCGTTTGAAAGCTCCAGCCCTATCTGACGTATACTACCATCCCCCAGGATGCGTCCAACACCAGTTGGCTAACACTCAGGTACCTACTTGCTGTTTGGTGAACAGGGGCAGAAGGTGTAAGTAAACGTACCCAATGTTTCCACTCGTACCGGGGATCTTAACCTTACACGAGAAAAATGACTGATCAAGGGATTCAGTTTTACCACGAACCTATGTAACCCAAACCACCAACTGAACTAAGTCACCAGACAGTACAGACACAGTGACAACAATTTCAGAGAGTTTATAAAGGCACACTCAGCGCACCCCTGTGATATACCCACACGGTATATCACCGCCCATCAAGATCTCGCCAAACACTCCATTATTTTCGTCAGCACTGCCGACAAAGGAGGTATGGTCGTCTTTCTCAACATCAGCGACAACAACACCGCAATGATGGACCTCTTGAACGACCAGTCAACACACGAGTCGATCAGCAAACAACACTGGGAGACACTGACTAAACGGCTCAAATCCAGGCAAATACTCAGGTCACACTAAGGTAAAAAAAAAATAAACTTCCACACTCGATAATTATGAGCCCCAAATGAGCACACGTGAATGGACTACCAAAGACACAAACACAATATATCTCTGAGACCAACAGTCATAAGAACTTAAGAAAGAAGGAACACTGCAACAGGCCTACTGACCCATGCGGAGCAGGTCCATGTGTCCCCCCGGGATTTGACCAATGACCCACCCCCCGGATTATCCCAATGACCCACCCAGTCTGGTCATCCCCACTCAAGGATGGAGCACTGTACCAGACCCAGCAGCACAAGCTAGTCAGGTCCAACTCACACCCACCCACACCCACTCATGTATTTATCTAACCTATTTTTAAAACTTCACAACGTTTTAGCCTCAATAACTGTACTCGGGAGTTTGTTCCACTCATCCACAACTCTTTTTCCCAAACCATTTGCTTTCCTATATCCTTCCTGAATCTGAATTTTTCCAACTTGAAACCATTGCTGCGAGTCCTGTCTTGGCTGGAAATTTTCAGCACACTATTTATATTCCCTTTATTTATTCCTGTTTTCCATTTATACACCTCGATCATATCTCCCCTAATTCTACGCCTTTCGAGAGATTCAGGGCCCTCAGTCTATCCTCATAGGGAAGATTTCTGATACATGGGATGATCTTTGTCATCCTCCTTTGTACGTTTTCCAGAACATTTATATCCATTCTGTAATACGGTGACCAGAACTGAGCAGCATAGTCTAAATGAGGCCTAACCAAGGATATATAGAGGTGAAGAACAACCTGAGGACTTCTATTATTTATACTTCTAGATATGAAGCCAAGAATTCTGTTAGCTTTATTGCGAACACTAATGCACTGTTGTCTTGGTTTTATATTACTGCTAACCAGAACTCCTAAATCCTTTTCGCAATCAGTAGTATTAAGATCTACATTATTTAGTTTATATGTGGAATGGTTATTTAACTGTCCAACATTTAGAACTTTGCATTTGTCAATATTAAACTGCATCTGCCACTTCTCCGACCATTGCGTCAGGCTATTCAAATCATCCTGGAGTGCTCTAATGTCCTCTTTAGAATGAATTGGACGGCCTATTTTGGTGTCATCAGCAAATTTGCTTATGTCGCTATTTATTCCCTCATCTATGTCGTTTATGTAAATTGTGAACAACAACGGGCCCAACACTGATCCCTGAGGAACACCGCTTGTGACGTGCCCCCATTCTGATTTCTCCCCATTTATGCAAACTCTCTGCTGTCTATTTGTCAGTTATGCCTCTACCCAGGAAAATTTCTCCTCCTATTCCGTGTGCCCTAAGTTTCCTCAATAGCCTCTGGTGTGGAACTCTATCGAAAGCCTTACTGAAGTCCATATACACAATATCATATTCATTACCATGATCTACCTCCTCAAACACCTTAGTGAAAAAAGTTAGTAAATTCGTAAGACAGGAACGCCCCTTTGTAAAACCGTGTCGAGAATCATTAATCAATCTGTGCCTGTCAAAATGGCTACGAATTGCTTCGGCAATTATTGATTCCATAAATTTTCCCACTATGAAGGTAAGGCTTATTGGTCTATAGTTCGAAGCCAAGGACCTGTCCACTTATCAGGCACTATGCCGGTTTGTAGTGATATGTTAAAAAGATTAGCCAAAGGTATGCTAAGTTCCTCTTTACATTCCTTTAACACCGTTGCAAACAGTTCATCAGGGCCTGGGGATTTGTTAGGTTTTAGTTTCTCTATTTGTCTGAGGACCATGTCACTAGTTACTGCAATCGTACATAGTTTATTATCATCCTGTTCTACGTAATCTATTATTTCAGAAATATCGCTAGTATTTTCCTGGGTGAAAACTGAGAGGAAGTAGGTATTTAGAATTTCACACATATCCTTATCACTGTCATTGATCTGACCAGTGTTACTCTTAAGTGGGCCAATCTTGTCCCTAATCTTACTTCTGTATACATGAAAGAACCCTTTTGGGTTAGTCTTCGAATCCCTTGCGGCTTTAGCTTCATAATCCTTATTTGCTTTTCTTATTCCTTTCTATATTTCTCTCTTTAATTGAATATATTGATTTCTTAACTGCCCATCCCCTCTTTTGATACGCCTATATAAGCCTCTCTTTTGACCAATGAGATGTTTTAAACTATTGTTCATCCATTTGGGATAATTTTTGTTAGATCTAATTTCCCTACTCGGAACAAAAGTTGTCTGGGCAGCTAGAACTATGCTCTGAAAAACGTCATATTGGCAACCAAGATCACCTACCTGACCCATAGTTAGGACATCTCAATTTAGCCCACCCAATTAATTTTTCAGTCCCATGAAGTCGGCCAAGCGAAAATCTGGGACGGAGATTTGATTGCAGTTATCTGGGTAATTCCATGATATATTGAAACTAAGTGATTTTGTGATCACTTTCCCCAAGCTCATCATTAACCTCAAGATTATTAATTAGTGAATCTTTGTTTCCTCTAGTTGGTTCTGTCACAACCTGTTCTAAAAAGCAATCCTGAACCGTATCAAGAAAGTCACTAGACTCAAGATTTCCTGTCATATTGTTCCAATCAATTTGTCTAAAGTTAAAATCTCCCATTATCACAACATTTTCATATCTAGATGCCTTATGAATTTCGTCCCGTAACAGCTTACTGCACTCCCTATCAAGGTTTGGGGGCCTATAAATCACACTCAAAATTAATTTGTCACGACCCTCAAGAAACTGAAGCCAAACCGATTCTGTGTTCGATGTTTCTAACTTTTATCATGTCTAAGACAACAATTTAAATTTTCTCTGACATACATCGCCACACCACCACCCTTCCTGTTGACCCTGTCAGTGTGGAATAGTTTATAACCCTGTATGTTGCGTTCAGAAGGCATTTCTCTATTTTCAGGTTGAACCAGGTCTCTGTTATACCAATAATATCTATATTACCTACACTTGCAAGTAATTTTAGCTCATCTATCTTATTTCTTAGATTCCTACTATTTGTATAGCAAACCTTAAGGGAGCTAGTCACTCGTTGCCCTCTACTATCTATCTTTGTTTGTTGATCAATTGATTTGCCATTACTAGCAACGATCATATCAGGTTTTAGGTAGTGCACCACACAGATCAGGTGCTCTCCTCAAATTCCTTTTCTGTTTTTGACAGAACCATCAACCTAGCTCCACTAAAGCACTCAGGCGACCTTAACCACATCAGAGATCTCTGTCACAAAGAGAGAGAGAGAGAGAGAGAGAGAGAGAGAGAGAGAGAGAGAGAGAGAGAGAGAGAGAGAGAGAGAGAGAGAGAGAGAGAGAGAGAGAGAGAGAGAGAGAGAGAGAGAGAATACGAGTGGATTTTTATAGAGACTAGGCCAATAAGATTTTTTATTAGCCCTAACAACAATAGTTCCTTCTGTATGGATTCATGTCTCGGAGCCTAATACAGAGATTCTCATTTATTCTTTCAGCTAGGAAAGTTGCGTGTGTACAGTAGTGGTTGTGTGTGTACAGTAGTGGTTGTGTGTGTACAGTAGTGGTTGTGTGTGTACAGTAGTGGTTGTGTGTGTACAGTAGTGGTTGTGTGTGTACAGTAGTGGTTGTGTGTGTACAGTAGTGGTTGTGTGTACAGTAGTGGTTGTGTGTGTACAGTAGTGGTTGTGTGTGTACAGTAGTGGTTGTGTGTGTACAGTAGTGGATGTGTGTGTAGAGCAGTGGTTGTGTGTGTACAGTAGTGGTTGTGTGTGTACAGTAGTGGTTGTGTGTGTACAGTAGTGGTTGTGTGTGTACAGTAGTGGATGTGTGTACAGTAGTGGTTGTGTGTGTACAGTAGTGGTTGTGTGTGTACAGTAGTGGATGTGTGTACAGTAGTGGTTGTGTGTGTACAGTAGTGGTTGTGTGTGTACAGTAGTGGTTGTGTGTGTACAGTAGTGGTTGTGTGTGTACAGTAGTGGTTGTGTGTACAGTAGTGGTTGTGTGTGTAACAGTAGTGGTTGTGTGTGTACAGTAGTGGTTGTGTGTGTACAGTAGTGGATGTGTGTGTAGAGCAGTGGTTGTGTGTGTACAGTAGTGGTTGTGTGTGACAGTAGTGGTCGTGTGTGTACAGTAGTGGTTGTGTGTGTACAGTAGTGGATGTGTGTGTAGAGCAGTGGTTGTGTGTGTACAGTAGTGGTTGTGTGTGTACAGTAGTGGTTGTGTGTGTACAGTAAATGGTTGTGTGTGTACAGTATGGTTGTGTGTACAGTAGTGGTTGTGTGTACAGTAGTGGTTGTGTGTGTTGAGCAGTGTTGTTGTGTGTACAGTAGTGGTTGTGTGTGTACAGTAGTGGATGTGTGTGTAGAGCAGTGGTTGTGTGTGTACAGTAGTGGTTGTGTGTGTACAGTAGTGGTTGTGTGTGTACAGTAGTGGTTGTGTGTGTACAGTAGTGGTTGTGTGTGTACAGTAGTGGTTGTGTGTGTACAGTAGTGGTTGTGTGTGTACAGTAGTGGTTGTGTGTGTACAGCAGTGGTTGTGTTTGTACAGTAGTGGTTGTGTGTGTACAGTAGTGGTTGTGTGTGTACAGTAGTGGTTGTGTGTGTACAGTAGTGGTTGTGTGTGTACAGTAGTGGTTGTGTGTGTACAGTAGTGGTTGTGTGTGTACAGTAGTGGTTGTGTGTGTACAGTAGTGGTTGTGTGTGTACAGTAGTGGTTGTGTGTATACAGTAGTGGTTGTGTGTGTACAGTAGTGATTGTGTGTGTACAGTAGTGGTTGTGTGTGTACAGTAGTGGTTGTGTGTGTACAGTAGTGGTTGTGTGTGTACAGTAGTGGTTGTGTGTGTACAGTAGTGGTTGTGTGTACAGTAATGGTTGTGTGTGTACAGTAGTGGTTGTGTGTGTACAGTAGTGGTTGTGTGTGTACAGTAGTGGTTGTGTGTGTACAGTAGTGGTTGTGTGTGTACAGTAGTGGATGTGTGTGTACAGTAGTGGTTGTGTATGTACAGTAGTGGATGTGTGTGTACAGTAGTGGTTGTGTGTTTACAGTAGTGGTTGTGTATGTACAGTAGTGGATGTGTGTGTACAGTAGTGGATGTGTGTGTACAGTAGTGGTTGTGTGTGTACAGTAGTGGTTGTGTGTGTACAGTAGTGGTTGTGTGTTTACAGTAGTGGTTGTGTGTGTACAGTAGTGGATGTGTATGTACAGTAGTGGATGTGTGTGTACAGTAGTGGTTGTGTGTTTACAGTAGTGGTTGTGTGTGTACGGTAGTGGTTGTGTGTGTACAGTAGTGGATGTGTGTGTACAGTAGTGGTTGTGTGTGTACAGTAGTGGTTGTGTGTGTACAGTAGTGGATGTGTGTGTACAGTAGTGGTTGAGTGTGTACAGTAGTGGTTGAGTGTGTACAGTAGTGGATGTGTGTGTAGAGCAGTGGTTGTGTGTGTACAGTAGTGGTTGTGTGTGTACAGTAGTGGTTGTGTGTGTACAGTAGTGGTTGAGTGTGTACAGTAGTGGATGTGTGTGTAGAGCAGTGGTTGTGTGTGTACAGTAGTGGTTGTGTGTGTACAGTAGTGGTTGTGTGTGTACAGTAGTGGTTGAGTGTGTACAGTAGTGGATGTGTGTGTAGAGCAGTGTTGTGTGTGTACAGTAGTGGTTGTGTGTGTACAGTAGTGGTTGTGTGTGTACAGTAGTGGTTGAGTGTGTACAGTAGTGGATGTGTGTGTAGAGTAGTGGTTGAGTGTGTACAGTAGTGGATGTGTGTGTAGAGTAGTGTTGAGTGTGTACAGTAGTGGTTGTTTTGTGTAGAGCAGTGGTTGAGTGTGTACAGTAGTGGTTGTGTGTGTAGAGCAGTGGTTGAGTGTGTACAGTAGTGGTTGTGTGTGTAGAGCAGTGGTTGTGTGTGTACAGTAGTGGTTGTGTGTGTACAGTAGTGGTTTAGTGTGTACAGTAGTGGATGTGTGTGTAGAGCAGTGGTTTGTGTGTGTACAGTAGTGGTTGTGTGTGTACAGTAGTGGTTGTGTGTGTAACAGTAGTGGTTGTGTGTTTACAGTAGTGGTTGTGTGTGTACGGTAGTGGTTGTGTGTGTACAGTAGTGGATGAGTGTGTATTGCAGTGGTTGAATATGTGAATAGCGTTAAGTGGATATTGCAGGAAAGATGAGGTGGAGAAGAAATCTTGCAGGAAAAATGAGGTGGAGAAGAAATCTTGCAGGAAAGATGAGGTGGAGGAGAAGTCTTGAAGGAAAGATGAGGTGAGGGAAGAAGGATGGCAGATGAAGTACCACACTGCTTGAAGACGGAGCAGCTCCTTCCGGTTCAGTTCCTCTCATCATCCAGTTCATCACCTCAACACTTAGTCCCTCTCCCCTCTTCCTCCCTTCTTTCTCCCCTGCTTTATTTAAGCCTCCCTCTACCTGCCTTCTTTCCTCCTTCCTCCCCGGCTTTATTGAAGACTCCCTCTTCCTTCATGCCTTTTCCCTCCCTCTCCCTGCCTTCCTCCTCTCCCTTCTCATTTCTTTCCTCTGTCTCCTTCTCTCCATCTTTCTTCTCCCTTCTCTCCTTTCCGTCACAAGATCTCGTCGTGTGAGAACTTTAATGTTTCTAGCTTGTTAAGTAGTTAAACTTTACTCTTTTGTGAAATGTATTCCCTTTCCCAGTTCCTGTGTGTGGCCTCATGCCTGTGTGTGGCCTCATGCCTGTGTGTGGCCTCATGCCTGTGTGTGGCCTCATGCCTGTGTGTGGCCTCATGCCTGTGTGTGGCCTCATGCCTCTTACCGTAAACAAGAGCTCATTTTCATGTCCATTACTCCTGCCTGAACTAAGTTATCTTCACAATGTTTTCTCAGACATTTTGGAAAAGTTTCACAGACTCCCGGCATTCGTAAAACACGATTATCACCCAGGTCACAGGAATACAGTTTGTACCACATTAGTGTTTGCGTTCTATTTTGCTGCGTAATCCTTTCACTGCAGGATCTTCTTGCGGCTACGCGCTCTTCTTGTATTATTCTGCTATTGTTTACATTTTATTGCGCCTCTATCTTCGCAGCATCTCAATATCTTTACGTTATTCCATAACTTCCCTGTCCTATTTTTCATCTGCATGCTACAAATATTTTGAGTCAGTATGAGGTACACTTTCCCTTCCTCTGATCAAACCTACTTATCTACTGATCCCCAGGCGCTATGTAACCTCTATGTGTTTAGCGCTTCCCAATAATAATAAAAATAATAATAATCCGCTGGTGTGTTTACAGTGCCATGACAGTCACTGTTTACTCTTCAATTTTGCTGTCTTTGTTTTCCTTTCTGCTTTACTGCTAGAGTCGCACACTAATTTTCCTGGATCGTACAGCAGTATCCCCTGGGTCGTACACTTTTCCTGGGGCATACACTTTTTCTGGGTCGTATACCTGTTTAAACTGGGTCGTACGCTTGCTTTCCTGGGTCGTACACTTGCTTTCCTGGCTCATACACCTACTTTCCTGGGTTGTACACTTACTTTATGGGGTCGTACGCTTTCCTGGGTCGTACACTTGTTTTCCTAGGTGGTGAGCTTGCTTTCCTGGGTCGTACATTTGTTTTCCTGGGTGGTGCACTTGCTTTCCTGGGTCGTACACTTGCTTTCCTGGTTCATACACTTACTTTCCTGGGTCGTACACTTTTCTGGGTCGTACACTGTCCTAGAACGTACACTTGCTTTCCTGGGTCGTACACCAACTTTCCTGGATCGTACACTTACTTTATGGGGTCGTACTCTTCCCTGGGTCATACGCTTGTTTTCCTGGGATAGTCACAACCCACAATATTTTATACTAACATTTTACCTATATTTATCTTTTCCTTTCATCATTTATGGTCAGTTTACTCGATCTCCCAGATGATACTGGAACCATGCACTTGTTTCCTTGTTTCTTTACCTTCTTGACACACATATATACAGAGATTCGCTCTGTAGACTCTGTCCTCGACGGTCACAGCAGCTCTGACTCTTATAGTACAATATGTCTACGATCCCAGTTGGGGAGGGGAGCCTCTACCTGTCTCCACGATGACACATCGTGTAAAGATCAAACCTAAAAATGCTGTCATAAACGATGCATCGGAGCTTGAACTTGCGTCTGCCCAGAAAAGCTGTCTACAGGTCAAGTTCTCGGGCACTGCATCACTCAAGGAAGCTTTCCTCGTCACCTTCACTGATGATGCGGAGGCTGACAAAGTGCGTACACCACCTGCAAGGATCTTCCCTTGACAACCGTGGCTTTGCCATCTCAACCTCTCCTTAGATAAGCTCATTACAATCATGTCAACCGAAGAACACAAGAAGTCGATTGAAGATCAGAACGAATGGGCCAAGTTTGACAGTGTAGCGAAGATCCCCAACGCATCTTCGATGCTCAAGGTCATGCTTTTTGACGTACTCATGGCTGCCAGAACCCTGTCAGATGGCATAGCTCTATCCTACTACTTCATCAACCCTCGACAGATTTGTAGACAGCCTGTACTGTCTGCACAGACAGCGCATGCTGTCTGCCAGCTTAGTTCATATTTCGCGCCATGCTGGTGCTGCCACCTATAGGCTTTGCCACTTCAGTATGCCCAGACTTGCCTCACCCTCACTCGCACAGCGGCCTAGGAGCAAGACACAAGGCCTCCCATCTCTCTCTCGTGGGATGGCCCTGCCCGGGCCATGGGCACAAACACACAAGCCTGTGTACCCACCACGACTTAACAATAAACAAAGAAGCCTCCGAAGAAGTTTATCATTAACCACCCGCTTGCAGCACCTACCAAATAATCCTTTTTTTTATAAATGGTACCAGCGGTGGTCGGGTGGTCGGTGGTCGTGGCAGTTGTGTTTGCCCTGATAGAGGAAGGAAGAGGGATGAAGTCATCTTCACTTCATCATCCCATGCAAGAAGCATCCGTCTCTCAACGAGTTATCCTGATGTCGTGTCTGCACGTTTCAGCATCCAGACACAGGTACAAGCAGGATCCAGCCGAAATTTACCAAATTTCTTCGAGAATTGTAAGTGGCGTCACAGTGACCCCACGCTACAGCGTCCCACGCTGTTTCTCAAGTCACGTGTTCAGCGTCACTTGTATGTTGCTGTTGTTGTTCAGCTCAGCACAGCTGTTTCAGCAAGCCAAGGTGAGTTTTTTTGGTATTTCTGCGTTTCCCGTGTGAGTTTCTCCACGTGTTTTGGTGGGAGGAGGAGGAGGAATGGCCCAGATGCTCCCAAGCCATACACTCACCCCCCGCTCCTCACCACCACACTACCATACACTCACCACTGCCCACTCCCTCTGCTGTGTTTTCTGCTGTTTTTCGTGTGATTCATTGCCAGAGCTGTGTATCCGAGTGCCCGAAGGCCACTCGAAGCTACGTGGAACAGCATGCCACGTAGATCACGACGCCCCGTGGATCACGACGCCACGTGGGTGTGAGTGATGTCACGATACCTATGAGTACGTGAAATTTACCAGATGTCCCAGGCCTCATGCTGTGGTCTGCTGCCCGCATCACATTGACGTCACCCCCCGATGCTGCCGACTTCATGACGTCGCGAATGTCCTGCTGACGTCACCTTGAGATGTCTGCTGACGTCACCTCGCAACATCACGCCTGACATCACATGATGTCACCATCGAGTGTTCAGTAATTATTTCAGTATTGTCGAGAAGATTGAGAGAAGATATATGTCGTGTGTTAATTCCTCTCAGTCAGTGTTCTCACATGTTGTACCGCGGTGTGTTTTTAAAGTTTCCGTGTGTCCAGTGAGGTCTGAGCCAGACCTGAGTAGCACCACTGTGTTAAGTCACCCGTGTGACCAGTGTGTTTGACAGCTGATTACTCAGCCCTGAGCGTATGAGCCCTCTTGTACAGAAAGCTTTTATGCTCGTTGCTCGTGATGTTCTGCAGAATCGTACCTGCTACGATTCCCATCGAGATTTGTTTCACTTCACCTCCAGATCGTCAAGTGCAGTTATATGTAGAGAAACAAGTCTGGGGGCGCTTAGACTAACCTCTGCTATAACTCACTGTCGAGAGAATGATACTGGCCAAGCCGCAGTCAGCCCTGTCGGCAGGCGCTGTGTCAGCCTTGTGTCACAAGCTTCAGTGAGCAGCCTGCACAAAGAAGATGTCACTTTTACTGCTAGCTCTCTCACTGCAGTCTGGTGTATGATGTTACGACTCCCTGATGTTTTCGCCAGTCGTCTCTGCCACGACTCGCTCCACAACTCACTCCACGCTCGCCGGGAGTGACAGCCCAGCGACAGTACCAGTCGAGAAGTGTCCTCCTGAGTCGCTTGCCGAAAATCCTGCCCAGTTGCCGAGTTTTGTCGACACCTCACTCGAGGGCACCAGCATGAAAGTGCCCCAAGGTTGAGTGAAACCTGCAGCGACTCCTACGATGACTGCTTCACCATTCCAGAGGAGACCCTAACCTGTTACATCACAGCTCAGCCGCAGCGATGTCTCCTGTTTGCAGTATCTGTCCAGACGCAGGAAGGCGTGCAGTGATGCACTTCGATGCTCAAATGCCTATGACCACGATGTTTAGCACACCCCACATGTTTTTCTTCCCCCTGTAGGAAGTTTTTTTTTCCCTGTCCAT
>NC_069405.1:98022747-98050781 GCF_026875155.1 Cherax quadricarinatus | reverse complement strand
TGAGACGAGTGACTGCATCATTGCAACAGCTGTGCTGTACATTACTAAAATACTGCAACTGCTGCGCAATATATCACTACAACAGCTTCAACAGCTGCAGCAGCTGTGCAATAATCACTACAACAGCTGCAACGGCTGCGCAATACATCACTACAACAGCTGCAACGGCTGCGCAATACATCACTACAACAGCTGCAGCAGCTGCGCAATACATCACTACAACAGCTGCAACAGCTGCGCAATACATCACTACAACAGCTGCAACAGCTGCGCAATACATCACTACAACAGCTGCAACAGCTGCGCAATGCATCACTACAACAGCTGCAACAGCTGCAACAGCTGCACAATACATCACGCAAAATGAAAATTTTTGACATTTGTATTCTGAGTGCTAGGACACACACGCTGAGTGCTAGGACACACGCTGAGTGCTAGGACACACACGCTGAGTGCTAGGACACACACGCTGAGTGCTAGGACACACACGCTGAGTGCTAGGACACACACGCTGAGTGCTAGGACACACACGCTGAGTGCTAGGACACACGCTGAGTGCTAGGACACACACGCTGAGTGCTACGACACACACGCTGAGTGCTAGGACACACACGCTGAGTGCTAGGACACACGCTGAGTGCTACGACACACACGCTGAGTGCTAGGACACACACGCTGAGTGCTACGACACACACGCTGAGTGCTAGGACACACGCTGAGTGCTAGGACACACACGCTGAGTGCTAGGACACACACGCTGAGTGCTAGGACACACACGCTGAGTGCTAGGACACACGCTGAGTGCTACGACACACACGCTGAGTGCTAGGACACACACGCTGAGTGCTACGACACACACGCTGAGTGCTAGGGACACACGCTGAGTGCTAGGACACACACGCTGAGTGCTAGGACACACACGCTGAGTGCTAGGACACACGCTGAGTGCTACGACACACACGCTGAGTGCTACGACACACACGCTGAGTGCTAGGACACACACGCTGAGTGCTAGGACACACACGCTGAGTGCTAGGACACACGCTGAGTGCTAGGACACACACGCTGAGTGCTAGGACACACACGCTGAGTGCTACGACACACACGCTGAGTGCTAGGACACACACGCTGAGTGCTACGACACACACGCTGAGTGCTAGGACACACGCTGAGTGCTACGACACACACGCTGAGTGCTAGGACACACGCTGAGTGCTAGGACACACACGCTGAGTGCTAGGACACACACGCTGAGTGCTAGGACACACACGCTGAGTGCTAGGACACACACGGTGAGTGCTACGACACACACGCTGAGTGCTAGGACACACACGCTGAGTGCTACGACACACACGCTGAGTGCTAGGACACACGCTGAGTGCTACGACACACACGCTGAGTGCTAGGACACACGCTGAGTGCTAGGACACACACGCTGAGTGCTAGGACACACACGCTGAGTGCTAGGACACACACGCTGAGTGCTAGGACACACACGCTGAGTGCTACGACACACACGCTGAGTGCTAGGACACACACGCTGAGTGCTACGACACACACGCTGAGTGCTAGGACACACACGCTGAGTGCTACGACACACACGCTGAGTGCTAGGACACACGCTGAGTGCTACGACACACACGCTGAGTGCTAGGACACACGCTGAGTGCTAGGACACACACGCTGAGTGCTAGGACACACACGCTGAGTGCTAGGACACACACGGTGAGTGCTACGACACACACGCTGAGTGCTACGACACACACGCTGAGTGCTAGGACACACACGCTGAGTGCTACGACACACACGCTGAGTGCTAGGACACACGCTGAGTGCTACGACACACACGCTGAGTGCTAGGACACACACGCCAAAAAAATCTGCAAACTCAAAAAAAAAATCATATACCGCAGCAAAGCTAGAAAAACATGGCACTTACACAACTCAGGTGCACAATTCTGCTCAATTTTCACCACATCTTTTATGTGTTTTTTACGAGAGGCAGAAAATATGTCCCAAAATGCGCTTTTTTTTCCAGTTTGGCAAAGGCGTCATAACAGGTGTTTTTATGCAAACTAGACAACGAATATGGCATTTTGTCTTTTTGGATTCGGTGCATAGTTCATTTTTTTTCTTGCATCAGGTATTGTATAATGTATGATTCTTTTAGAGGCTTCAACAACACTATGTTGTATAGTGTTCATGTGTGGTATGTTGTATATTGTTATTGTATATTGTGTGGTATGTTGTATGGTGTTCTTGTTGTGTGGTATGTTGTATAGTGTTCTTGAATGTTGTGTGGTATGTTGCATAGTGTTCTTGAATGTTGTGTGGGATGTTGTATAGTGTACTTGTTTGTGTGGTATGTTGTATAGTGATCTTGTTCTGTGGAATGTTGTATAGTGTTCTTGCTGTGTGGTATGTTGCATAGTGTTCTTGTATGCTGTGTGGTATGTTGTATAGTGTTCTTGTATGTTGTGTGGTATATTGTATGGTGTACTTGTTGTGTGGTATGTTGTATAGCGTTCTTGTATGTTGTGGGGGAATGTTGTATATGTGTTTTGTATGTTGTGTGGTATGTTGTATAGTGTACTTGTTGTGTGGTATGTTGGTATAGTGCTTTGTATGTTGTGTGGTTGTTGAATAGGTTCTTGTATGTTGTGGGTATGTTGTTATAGTGTACTTGTTGTGTGGGTATGTTGTACGGGTGTTCTTTTTATGTTGTGGGGGTATGTTGAATAGTGTTTTTGAAAGTTGTGTGGCATGTTGTATAGTGTACTTTTTGTGTAGTATGCTGTATAGTGTTCTTGTATGTTGTGTGGTATGTTATATAGTGTTCCTGTTGTGTGGTATGTTGTATGTGTTCTTTTTGGCGTGGTATGTTGTATAGTGTTTTTGGGTATGTTGTGTGGTATGTTGTAAGTGTTCTTGTTGTGTGGCATGTTGTATGTGTTTTTGAATGTTGTGTGGTAGTTTGTAGTGTTCTTGTTGTGTGGTTTTGTTGTCTAATGTTATTGTATGTAGTGTGGTATTTGTATAGTGTTCTTGATATGGGGTTTATGTTGTATAGTGTTCTTGTTGTGTGTGGTTGTTGTATAGGGGTTTTTATGTTGTGTGGAAATGCAGTATAGTGTTCTTGTATGTTGTGTGGTATGTTGTATAGTGTTCTTGTATGTTGTGTGTGCTATGTTGTATAGTGTACTTGTTGTGTGGTATGTTGTATAGTGTTCTTGTATGCTGTGTGGTATGTTGTAGAGTGTACTTATTGTGTGGTATGTTGTATAGTGTTCTTGTATGTTGTGTGGTATGTTGTATAGTGTCTTGTTGTGTGGTATGTTGTATAGTGTTCTTGTTGTGTGTTATGTTGTATAGTCTTCTTGTATTTTTTGTGTGGCATGTTGTATAGTGTCTTGTATGTTGTGTGGTATGTTGTTAGTGTTCTTGTATGTTGTGTGGTATGTTGTATAGTGTTCTGTGTGTTGTGTGGTATGTTCTATAGTGTTCTTGTTGTGTGGCACGTTGTATAGTCCTTTGTATGTTGTGTGGCATGTTGTATAGTGTTCTTGTATGTTGTGTGGTATGTTGTTTTAGTGTACTTGTTGTGTGGTATGTTGTATAGTGTTCTTGTATGTTGTGTGATGTGTTGTACAGTGTTCTTGTTGGTTGGTATGTTGTATCGTGTTCAGTGTTGTGTGGTATATTGTATGTGTTCTTGTATTTTGGGTTGTGGGTATGTGGTAAGTGTATTTGTTGTGTGGAAATGTTGTATAGATTCTTGTATGTTCTGCGGTTGTTGTTTTAGTGTTCTTTATGTTGTTGGTATGTTGTATAGTGTACTTGCTGAGTGGTTATGTTGTACAGTGTTTTGAATGTTGTTTGGTATGTTATATAGTGTTCTTGTTGTGGGGTATGTTGTATAGTGTTTTTGTATGTTGTGTGGTAGTTGTATAGTGTTCTTGTAAGCTGTGTGGTATTTTGTATAGTGTGCTTGTTGTGTGGTATTTTGTATAGTGTTCTTGTATGTTGTGTTGTATGCTTTTATAGTGTTTTTTGTTGTTGGGTATGTTGTATAGTGTTCTTGTATGTTGCGTGGTAATATTGTATAGTGTATTGTATGTTGTGTGGTATTTTGAATAGTGTTTCCTTGTTGTCTGGGTATGTTGTTAGTGATCTTTTTATGTTGTGAGATACGTTGTATAGATTTCTAGCATGCTGTGTGGTATGTTATGTAGTGTTCTTGTATGCTGTGTGATATGTTGTACAGTGTTCTTGTTGTGTGGTATATTGTATAGTGCTCTTGCATGTTGTGTGATACGTTGTATAATGTTCTTGTATGTTACGTGGTATGTTGTATAGTGTTCTTGTATGGTGTGGAAAGTTGTATATAGTGTACTTGTTGCGTGGTATGTTGTATAGTTTTTCTTGCATGTTGTGTGGCATGTTGTATAGTGTTCTTGTTGTGTGGTATGTTGTATAGTGTTCTTGTATGTTGTGGGGTATGTTGTATAGTGTTCTTGTTGTGGGTATGTTGTATGGGTGTTCTTGTATGTTGTTGTGGTATGTTGTATAGTGTACTTCTTTTTGGTATGTTGTGAGGTGTTCTTGTATGTTGGGGTGGAAATTTTGTATAGTGTTCTTGTTGTTTTGTAGTTGTATAGTTTCTTGTATGTTGTTTGTTATTTTTGTATAGTGTATTTGTTGTGGGTATATTGTTTGCGTTTTGTATGCTGTGTGGTATTTTGTATAGTGCTCTTGTTGTGTGGTATGTTGATAGTGTTCTTGTTGTGTGGTATGTTGTATAGCATTTTGTATGTTGTGTGGTATGTTGCTAGTGTTTTGTTGTGTGGTATATTGTATAATGTCTTGTATGCTGTGTGGTATGTTGTATAGTTTTTCTAGTTGTGTGGTATGTTGCTTAGTGTTCTTGTATGTTGTGTGGTCGTTGTATAGTGTTCTTGTTGTGTGGTATGTTGTATAGTGTTGTTGTATGTTGTGTGGTAGTTGTTAGTGTTCTTTGTTGTGTGTATGTTGTATAGTGTTCTTGTATGTTGTGTGGTACTTTGTATAGTGTTTTGTTGTGGGGTATGTTGTATAATTTTTCTTGTAGGTTGTGTGGTATGTTGTATAGTGTTCTTGTAGGTTGTGTGGTATGTTATTTTAGTGTTCTTGTTTGTGGTAAGTTGTATAGTGTTCTTGTATGTTGTGTGGTATGTTGTATAGTGTTTTTGTATGTTGTGTGGTATGTTGTATAGTGTTCTTGTATGTTGTGTGGTATGTTGTATAGTGTTCTTGTATGTTGTGTGGTATGTTGTATAGTGTTCTTGTTGTGTGGTATGTTGTATAGTGTTCTTGTATGTTGTGTGGTATGTTGTATAGTGTTCTTGTTGTGTGGTATGTTGTAAAATGTTCTTGTTTGTTGTGGGTATGTTGTATAGTGTTCTTGTATTTTGTGTGGTTGTTATTTTAGTGTTCTTGTTTGTGGAAGTTGTATAGTGTTCTTGTATGTTGTGTGGTATGTTGTATAGTGCTCTTGTATGTTGTGTGGTATGTTTATAGTGTACTTCTTTTGTGGTACATTGCATAGTGTTCTTGTATGTTGTATGGTATGTTGAATAGTGTACTTGTTGTGTGGTATGTTGTATAGTGTTCTTGTATGTTGTTTGTTATGTTGTATAGTGTACTTGTTGTGTGGTATGTTGTTTAGCGTTCTTTTATGCTGTGTGGTATGTTGTATAGTGTTTGTTGTGTGGTATTTTGGTATATTGTTCTTGTCGTGTGGTATGTTGTATAGTATTTTTTGTATGTTGTGTGGTATGTTGCATATTGTTCTTGTTGTGTGGTATGTTGTATAGTGTTCTTGTATGCTGTGTGGTATTGTTTATGTGTTTAGTTGTGTGGTATGTTGTATAGTGTTCTTGTATGTTGTGTGGTACGTTGTATAATGTTCTTGTTGTTGTGTGGTATGTTGTATAGTGTTTTTGCATGTTGTGTGGTATGTTGTATAGTGTTCTTGTTGTTTTGGTATGTAGTATAGTGTTCTTCTATGTTGTGTGGTTTGTTGTATAGTGTTCTTTACGTTGTGTGGTATGTTGTATAGTGTTCTTGTTGTGTGGATGTTTATAGTGTTCTTGTATGTTGGGGTGGTATGTTGTATATTGTTCTTGTATGTTTTGTGATATGTTGTATAGTGTTCTTGTTGTGTGGTATGTTGTATAGTGTTCTTGTATGTTGTGTTGTATGTTGTATAGTGTACTTGTTGTGTGGTATGTTGTTAGTTGTTCTTTTATGTTGTGTGATATGTTGTATAGTTTTCTTGTTGTGTGGTATGTTGTATAGTGTTCTTGCCCGTTGGGGGTTTATGTTAATAGTGTTCTTGTTTTTGGTAAGTTGAAATAGTGTTTCGTATTTTGTGTGGTATGTTGTATAGTGTACTCGTTGTGTGGTATGTTGTATAGTGTTCTTGTATGCTGTGTGGTATGTTGTATAGTGTACTTTTTGTGTGGTATGTTGTATAGTGTTCTTGTATGTTGTGTGGTATGTTGTATAGTATTCTTGTATGTTGTGTTGTATGTTGTATAGTGTTTTGTTGTGAGGTATGTTGTATAGTGTTCTGATGTTGTGTGATATGTTGTTACAGTGTTTTTGTGGGTGTGGTATGTTGCATAGCCTTCTTGTTTGTTGGTGATATGTTGTACAGTGTTCTTTTTGTGTGGTATGTTGTATAGTGTTCTTGTATGTTGTGTGGTATATTGTATAGTGTTGTTGTATGTTCTGCGGAAATGTTGTATGGGCACTTATTGTGTGGTATGTTGTATATTTGTTCTTGTTGTTTGTGTGGTAAGTTGTATAGTGTTTTTGTATGTTGTGTGGCATTTTGATAGTGTACTTGTTGTGTGGTATGTTGTATAGTGTTTTTTTATGTTGTGTGGTATGTTTGTATAGTGAACTTGTTGTGTGGTTTTGTTGTATAGTGTTCTTTCATGTTGTGTGGTATGTTATTTTGGTGTTCTTGTTTTGTGGTAAGTTGTATAGTGTTCTTGTATGTTGTGTGGTTGTTGTAAGTGTACTCGTTGTGTGGTATTTGTATAGTGTTTTGTATGCTGTGTGGTATGTTGAATAGTGTACTTGTTGTTTGGTAGTTGTATAGTGTTCTTCTATGTTGTTGGTATGTTGTATATTTTTCTTGCTGTGTGGTATGTTGTTTAGTGTTCTTGTATGTTGTGTGGTATATTGTATAGTGTTCTTGTATGTTTGTGGTAGGTTTGTTATAGTGTACTTGTATGTTGTGTGGTTGTTTTTAGTGTGTTCTTGTTTTGTGGTATGTTGTAAGTGTTCTTGAATGTTGTGTGATATGTTTAGTAGTGTTATTGTTGGTGGTGTTTTTGTTAATGTTCTTGTATGTTGTGTGGTATGTTGTATAGTGTTCTCGTTGTGGGGTTATGTTGTTTAGAGTTCTTGTATGTTGTGTGGTATGTTGTTTAGTGTTTTTTGCGGGTTCTGTGGTATTTTGTATAGTGTTCTTGCTGTGTGGTTTGTTGTTATAATGTTCCTGTATGTTGTGTGATATTTTGGTATAGTGTTCTTGGTGTGTGGTATGTTGTATAATGTTATTGTATGTAGTGTGGTATGTTGTATAGTGTTTTGATTGTGGTATGTTGTATTCTTGTTGCTGTGTGAAATGTTGTACAGGGGTTCTTGTTGTGTGGTATGTTGTAAGTGTTCTTTTATGTTGTGTGGTATATTGTATAGGTGTTCTTGTATGTTGTGTGGTATGTTGCATAGTGTCTTGGGTTGGGTGGTATGTTGTATAGTGTTTTTGTATGTTGTGTGGTATGTTGTATAGTGTTCTTGTATGTTGTGTGGTTATTGTATGGTGTTCTTCCCATGTTGTGTGGTATATTGTATAGTTTTCCCTTGTTGTTGTGGGTATGGTGTAAAAGTTTTCTTGTAGTTGTGTTGCTATGTTGTTAGTGTACTTGTCGTGTAGTATGTTGTATAGTGTTCTTGTATGTTGTGTGGTATGTTGTATAGTGTCTTGTTGTGTGGTTGTTTGTATAGTGTTCTAGTTGTGTGGATATTGTATTGTGTTCTTGTATGTCGTGTGGTATGTTGTACGTGTTTTTGGGTATGTTGTGTGGTATGTTGTATAGTGTTTTTGTAGGGTTGTGTGGTATGTTGTATAGTGTACTTGTATGATGTGTGGTATGTTGTAGAGTGTTCTTGTTGTGTGGTATGTTGTGTAGTGTTCTTGTATGTTGTGTGGTATGTTGTATAGTGTTCTTGTTGTGTTGTATGTTGCATAGTCTTCTTGTATGTTGTGTGGCATGTTGTATAGTGTTCTTGTATGTTGTGTGGTATTTTGGCATTAGTGTTCTTGTTGTGTGGTTGTTGTATAGTGTTCTTGTATGTTGTGTGATGTGTTGTACAGTGTTCTTGTTGTGTGGTATGTTGTATCGTGTTCTTGTATATTGTGTGGTATATTGTATAGTTTTCTTGTATGTTGTGGTTGTATGATGAATAGTGTAACTTGTTGTGTGGTTTATGTTGCATATTATTCTTGTATGTTCTGTGGGATGTTGTATAGTGTTCTTTTATGTTGTGTGGTATGTTGTATATTGTACTTGTTGTGTGGTATGTTGTATAGTGTTTTGATGTTGTAATAAAGTTGGTAGAATTACCGACAATATGTAAAGTAAAAGGACACAAGTGCAACTAATGTGACATTTATTGTGGCAAAGGGTTCGCTCCCAGGAGCTATCAAACCCCATTACAAACAATACATGGACACAGAGGGTATATAAAGGCTCAGAGTGAGGTGAATACTAGTGAGGTAACATATCGATGTTCACTAGTGGTAGTAGTAGTAGTAGTAGTAGTGGTAGTGACAAAAGTAATACAATATGGTAGGGCAATTAATTGCACATGAGTAAAAAGGTAATAGTAATAGTGTGGTATATTGTATTGTGTTCTTGTATGTCGTGTGGTATGTTGTACAGTGTTCTTGTATGTTGTGTGGTAAAGTTTTATAGTGTTCTTGTATGTTGTGTGGTATGTTTTATAGTGTACTTGTATGTTTTGTGGTATGTTGTATAGTGTTCTTTTGGGTTTTGTAGTATGTTAGTATAGTGTTCTTGTATGTTGTGTGGTACGTTGTATAGTGTTCTTGTTGTGTTGTATGTTGTATAGTCTTCTTGTATGTTGTGTGGCAAAGTTGTATAGTGTTCTTGTATGTTGTGTGGTATGTTGTATAGTGTTCTTGTTGTGTGGGTATGTTGTATAGTGTTCTTGTATGTTGTGTGATGTGTTGTGCAGTGTTTTGTTGTATGGTAAAGTTGTATCGGTTCTTGTAATTGTGTGGTATATTGTATAGTGTTCTTGTATATTGTGTGATATGTTGAATAGTGTACTTGTTGTGTGGTGTGTTGCATATTATTTTGTATGTTGTGTGGTATGTTGTATAGTTTTATGTTGTGTGGTATGTTGCATAGTGGTCTTGTATGTTGTTTGGTATGTTATATAGTGTTCTTGTTTTGTATGTTGAAATAGTGTTCTTGTATGTTGTGGTGGTATGTTGTATAGTGTACTTGTTGTGTGGTATGTTGTATTGTGTACTTGTTGTGTGGTTGTTGTATAGTGTACTTGTTGTGTGGTATGTTGTATAGTGTTCTTGTATGCGGTGTGGTATTTTGTATAGTGTGCTTGTTGTGTGGTATGTTGTATAGTGTTCTTGTATGTTGTGTGGTATGCTGTATAGTGTTCTTGTTGTGTGGTATGTTGTATAGTGTTCTTGTATGTTGTGTGGTATATTGAATAGTGTACTTGTACGTTGTGTGGTATGTTGTATAGTGATCTTGTGTGTTGTGAGATATGTTGTATAGAGTTCTTGTATGCTGTGTGGTATGTTATATAGTGTTCTTGTATGCTGTGTGATATGTTGTACAGTGTTCTTGTTGTGTGGTATGTTGTATAGTGTTCTTGTATTTTGTGTGGTATATTGTATAGTGCTCTTGTATGTTGTGTGATATGTTGTATAATGTTTTGTATGTTGTGTGGTATGTTGTATAGTGTTCTTGTATGTTGTGTGGTAAGTTGTATAGTGTACTGTTGTGTGGTATGTTGTATAGTGTTCTTGTATGTTGTGTGGTATGTTGTATAGTGTTTTGTTTAGTGGTATGTTGTATATGTTCTTGTATGTTGTGTGGTATGTTGTATAGTGTTCTTGTTGTGTGGTATGTTGTATAGTGTTCTTGTATGTTGTGTGGTATGTTGTATAGTGTACTACTTTTGTGGTATGTTGTATAGTGTTCTTGTATGTTGTGTCGTATGTTGTGTAGTGTTCTTGTTGTGTTGTATGTTGTATAGTGTTCTTGTATGTTGTTTGTTATGTTGTATAGTGTACTTGTTGTTGTGTGTATGTTGTTTAGCGTTCTTGTATGCTGTGTTGTATGTTGTATAGTGCTCTTGTATGTTGGGGTGGTAAGTAGTATAGTGTAGTTGCGTGTGGTATGTTGTATAGTGTTCTTGGATGTTGTGTGGTATGTTGTATAGGGTTCTTGTTGTGTGGTATGTTGTATAGTGTTCTTGTATGTTGTGTTTGGGAAGTTTGTATAGTGTACTTGTTGTGTGGTATGTTGTATAGTGTTCATGGGGTGTTGTGTGGTTTTGTTGTATAGTGTTCTTTTTGTGTGGTATGTTTTATAGTGTTCTTGTGTGTTGTGTGGTATGTTGCATAGTGTTCTTTTGTGTGGTATGTTGTTATAGTGTTCTTGTATGCTGTGTGGTATGTTGAATAGTGTTTAGTTGGTGGTATGTTGTATAGTGTTTTGTATGTTGTGTGGTATGTTGTATAGTGTGTTCTTTTTGTGTTTGGGATGTTGCATAGTGCTCTTGTATGTTTTGTTGTATGTTTTTATAGGTTTCTTGTATGTTGTTGGTTTGTTGTTTAGTGTTCTTGTATGTTGTGTGGTAGTTTGTTTAGTGTTCATGTATGTTTTGTGATATGTTTTATAGTGTTCTTGTTGTATGGTATGTTGTTTTAGTGTTCTTGTATGTTGTGGGGTTGTTGCATAGTTTCTTGTATGTTGTGTGGTATGTTGCATAGTGTTCTGTATGTTGTGTGGTATGTTGTGTAGTGTTCTTTTATGTTGTTGGTATGTTGTATAGTGTTCTTGTTGTTGTGTGGTATGTTATATAGTGTTCTTGTTTTGTGGTAAGTTGTTTTAGTGTTCTTGTATTTTTGTGTGGTAGTTGTATAGTGTACTAGTTGTGTGGTTTTGTTGTATTTGTGTTCTTGTATGCTGTGTGGTATGTTGTATAGTGTTCTTTATGTAGTGTGGTATGTTGTATAGTTTTCTTGTTGTGTGGTATGTTGTATTTGTTTTATATGTTGTGTGGTATGTTGTATAGTGTACTTGTTGTGTGGTATGTTGTATAGTGTTTTTTGTATTTTTGTGTGGTATGTTGCATAGTGTTCTTGTATTTGTGTGGTATGTTGTATAGTGTAATTGGGATATTTGTGTGTGGTATGTTTTATAGTGTTCTTGGTTGTTGTGTGATATGTTATGTAGTGTTCTAGTTGTGTGGTATGTTGTATAGTGTTCTTGTATGTTGTGTGGTAGTGTATAGTGTTCTTGTTGTGTGGTATGTTGTATAGTGTTCTTGTATGTTGTGTGGTATGTTGTATAGTGTTCTTGTTGTGTGGTATGTCGTATAATGTTCTTGTATGTTGTGTGATATGTTGTACAGTGTTCTTGTTGTGTGGTATGTTGTATAGTGTTGTTGTATGTAGTGTGGTATGTTTTATAGTGGTCTTGATGTGTGGTATGTTGTATAGTGTTCTTGTATGCTGTGTGATATATTGTATAGTGTTCTTGTTGTGTGGTATATTGTACAGCGTTCTTGTATGTTGTGTGAAATGTTGTACAGTGTTCTTGTTGTGTGGTATGTTGTATAGTGTTCTTGTATGTTGTGTAGTATGTTGTATAGTGTACTTGTTGTGTGGTATGTTGTATAGTGTTCTTGTATGTTGTGTGGTATGTTGAATAGTGTTCTTGTATGTTGTGTGGTATGTTGTATAGTGTTTTGTAAGTTGTGTGGTATGTTTGTATAGTGTTCCTGTATGTTGTGTGCTATGTTGTTTTAGTGTACTTGTTGTGTAGTATGTTGTATAGGTTCTTGTATGTTGTGTGGTATGTTATACTGTGTTCTTGTTTTTGTGGTATGTTGTATAGTGTTCTTGTATGCTGTGTGGTATGTTGTATAGTGTACTTGATGTTGTGTGGTATGTTGTATAGTGTTCTTGTATGTTGTTTTGGGGTTTTTTGTATAGTGTCTTGTTGTGTGGTTTTGTTGTATAGTGTTCTTGTTGTGTGGTATGTTGTATAGTGTTCTTGTATGTTGTGTGGTATGTTGTACAGTGTTCTTGTATGTTGTGTGGTATGTTGTATAGTGTTCTTGTATGTTGTGTGGCATGTTGTATAGTGTCTTGTAGGTTTTGTGGTATGTTGTATTTGTGTTCTTGTTGTGTGGTATGTTGTATAGTGTTCTTTTTTGTTGTGTGGTATGTTGATAGTGTTCTTGTTGTGTGGGTGTTGTATAGTCTTCTTTGTTGTTTTGTGGCATGTTTTATAGTGTTCTTGTATGTTGGGGTGATAGTTTATAGTGTTCTTGTATTGTGTGATGTGTTTGTACAGTGTTCTTGTTGTGTGGTATGTTTTTATCGTGTTCTTGTATGTTGTGTGGTACATTGCATACTGTTCTTGTATGTTGTGTGGTATGTTGTATAGTGTACTTGTTGTGTGGTATTTTTGTATAGTATTCTTGTATGTTCTCTGGTATGTTGTATAGTGTTCTTTTATGTTGTGTGGTATGTTGTATAGTGTATTGTTTGTGTGGCATGTTGTATTGTGTTCTTGTATGTTGTATGGTATTGTTATATAGTGTTCTTCTTTTGTGGTATGTTGTATAGTGTTCTTGTATGTTGTGTGGTATGTTGGATAGTGTACTTTTGTGTGTGGTTTGTTTTTATAGTGTTCTTGTATGCTGTGTTGGTATGTTGTATAGTGTACTTGTTGTTTTGGTATGTTGTATAGTGTTTTGTATGTTGTGTGGTATGCTTATAGTGTTCTTGTTGTGTGGTATGTTGTATAGTGTTCTGTTGTTGTGTGATATATTGTATAGTGTACTTGTATGTTGTGTGGTATGTGGGATAGTGTTCTTGTTGTGTGTGGTTGTTGTTTAGTGATTTGTATGTTGGGGAGATTTGGGGTATAGGTTCTTGTGTGTTGTGTGGTTGTTGTATTTGTTCTTGTATGTTGTGTGGTAACTTGTATAGTGTACTTGTTGTGTGGTTGTTGTATAGTGTTCTTTTTTTGTGTGGTATGTTGTATAGTGTTCTTGTTGTGTGGTTGTGTATAGTGTTCTTGTTGTTGTGTGGTATGTTGTATAGTGTACTTCTTTTGTGGTAAGTTGTATTTGTGTTCTTGTATGTTGTGTGGCATGTTGTATAGTGTTCTTGTTGTTATTGTATGTTGTGTGTTCTTGTATGTTGTTTGTTATGTTGTATAGTGTACTTGTTGTGTGGTATGTTGTTTAGCGTTCTTGTATGCGTTGTGGTATGTGTATAGTGCTCTTGTTGTGTGGTATGTTGTATGTGTTCTTGTTGTGTGGTATGTTGTTTAGTGTCTTGTATGTTGGTGGTATGGGGCATAGTGTTCTTGTTGTGTGGTTGTTGTATGTGTTTTGGTTGTTGTGTGGTATGTTGTATAGTGTTCTTGTATGTTGTGTGGTAGTGTATAGTGTTCTTGTTGTTGTGTGGTACGTTGTATAGTGTTCGTGTTTGTGTGTGTGGTTATGTTGTATAGTGTTCTTGTATGTTGTGTGGTATGTTGCATAGTGTTCTTGTATGTTGTGTGGTACGTTGTATAGTGTTCTTGTATGTTGTGTGGTACGTTGTATAGTGTTCTTGTATGTTGTGTGAGAGCAGTTGAATCACTGCCTGAGAGAAGTAGAATCACTGCCTGGGAGCAGTAGAAACACTGCCTGAGAGCAGTAGATACTGCCTGGGAGCAATTAGATCACTGCCGAGAGCAGTAGGATATGCCGGGGGAGCAGTAGAATCACTACCTCGAAGCAGTAGAATCACTGCCTGGGAGCAGTAGAATTACTGCCTGGGAGCATTAGAATCACTGCCTGAGAGCAGTAGAATCACTACCTCGAAGCAGTAGAATCACTGCCTGGGAGCAGTAGAATTACTGCCTGGGAGCAGTAGAATCTCTGCCTGGGAGCAGTAGAATCACTGCCTGGGAGCAGTAGAATCACTGCCTGGGAGTAGTAGAATCACTGCCTGGAAGCAGTTGAGTCACTGCATGGGAGCGGTAGAATCACTTCCAGGGAGCATTAGAATCACTGCCCACGAGCAGTAGAATCACTGCCTGGGCACAGTAGAATCACTGTCAGGGAGCAGTAGAATCACTGCCTGGGAGCAGTAGAATCACTGCCATGGAGAAGTAGAATCACTTCCTGGGAGTAATGCCTGGGAGCAGCGGAATCACTGCCAGGGAGAAGTAGAATCACTTCCTGGGAGTAGCAGAATCACTGCCTGAGAGCAGTGGAATCACTCACGCGTCAGTAGAATCACTTCCAGGGAGAAGTAGATTCACTGCCTGGAAATAGTAGAATCACTACCTAGGAGCTGCAGAATCACTGCCTGGCAACAGTAGAATGACCGCCCTGGAGCAGTAGAATCACTGCAGTAGAATCACTGCCTGGGAGCAGAAGAATCACTTCCTGGGAGCAGTAGAATCACTACATCGGAGCAGAAGAATCACTGCAAGAGAGCAGTAGAATTACTGCCCGTGAGCAGCAGAATCACTCCAACAGATCAGTAGAATCACTGTCCCTGAGTAGTGGAATCACTGCCTGGGAGCAGCAGAATTACTCTCACGGAGAAGTAGAATCAGTGACTGAAAGCAGTAGAATTGCTACCTGGGACCAGCGAAATCACTGTCTGTGAGCAGTACAATCTCTGTCTGGAAGCAGTAGAATCACTGCCTGTGAGCAGTAAAATCACTGCCTGGGAGCAGTAGAGTGTCTGCCTGGGAGCAGCAGAATCACTACCTGAGAACAGTAGAATCACTGCCTGGGAGCAGTTGAATTGCTGCTCGGGAGCAGTAGAATCACTTCCTGGGAGCAGCAGAGTGTCTGCCTGGGAGCAGCAGAATCACTACCTGGGAGCAGTAGAATTACTGCCTGGGAGCAGTAGAATCACTTCCCGAGAGCAGTAGAATCACTGCCTGGGAGCAGTAGAATGTCTGGGAGCAGTAGAATCACTGCAGTAGATTCATTGCCTCGGAGCAGTAAAATCACTTCCCGGGAACAGTAGAATCACTGCCTGGGAGCAGTAGAATCACTGCCTGGGAGCAGTAGAATCACTGCCTGGGAGCAGTAGAATCACTGCCTGGTAGCAGAAGAATCACTTTTCGGGAGCAGTAGAATCGCTGCCTGGGAGCAGTAGAATCACTGCCTGGGAGCAGTATAATCACTGCCACGGAGCAGTATAATCACTGCCACGGAGCAGTATAATCACTGCCACGGAGCAGTATAATCACTGCTACGGAGCAGTAGAATCACTGCCACGGAGCAGTATAATCACTGCCACGGAGCAGCAGAATCACTGCCACGGAGCAGCAGAATCACTGCCACGGAGCAGCAGAATCACTGCCACGGATGAGCAGAATCACTGCCACGGAGCAGCAGAATCACTGCCACGGAGCAGCAGAATCACTGCCACGGAGCTTTAAAGTGATTATTGCAAAGCTATACAGTCACTGCGCCACTAAACTCTGCAAACACTAATGCAGAAAGGGTGAGCTTGCTACTACCTGCAGCTCACAAGACTGCCATCCCCACGAGCCCCTTTGGGGCGGGGCAGATGGCAGACCACAGGCCTAGCTTCTCCCCACGAGCCCCGTGAGAGCGGGGACTGTGGCTACGCCTGGGGACAGTTGGTCCCAAAGATGAGGGGGTACTTGTATCGCCTCCCATGGGAGACTTAAGTCTCGAGACACTCCCCAGATAGGGAGTCAAGGCCGGGTCACCACTACTTGGAAAAGACCCGGGCCGGAGAGTACCGGCGAATAATAATAAAAAAAAAAACTAATGCAGAGCTCTGCAGTCATTGCAACAACAGAGCTCTACAGTCATTGCTATAGAGCGCATCAATCATTGCTTCAGAGCTCTACGGTCATTGCTACAGAGCTCTACAGTCATTGCTTCAGAGCTCAACAGTCAGTTACAGAGCTCTACAGTCATTGCTACAGAGCTTTGCAGTCATTGCTACAGAGCTCTACGGTCATTGCTATAGAGCTCTGCAGTCATTGCTATAGAGCTCTACAGTCTTTGCTACAGAGCTCTACACTCATTGCTACAGAGATCTACAGTTATTGCTACAAAGCTCTACACTCATTGCTTCAGAGATGTACAGTCATTGCCACAGAGCTCTACAGTCATTGCTACAGAGCTCTGCAGTCATTGCTCCAGAGCTCTACAGTCATTGCTACAAAGCTCTATAGTCATTGCTACAGAGCTCTACAGTCAATGCTACAGAGCTCTGCAGTCATTGCTACAGAGCACAACAGTCATTGGTACAGAGCTCTACAGTCAATGCTACAGAGCTCTGCAATCATTGCTACACAGCTGTACAGTCATTGTTATAGAGCTCTACAGTCATTGCTGCAGAGCTCTACAGTCATTGCTACTGAGCTCTACAGTCATTGCTACAGAGCTCTGCAGTCATTGCTACAGAGCTCTACAGTCTTTGCTAGCTACAGAGTTCTGCAGTCATTGCTACAGAGCTCTACAGTGGTTGATACAGAGCTCTACAGTAATTGTTATAGAGCTCTTCAATCATTGCTTCAGAGCTGTACAGTCATTGTTACAGAGCTCTACGGTTATTGCTATGGATCTCTGCAGTCATTGCTATAGAGCTCTACACTCATTGCTGCAGAGCTCTGCAGTCATTGCTACAGAGCTCTACAGTCATTGCTTCAGAGCTGCACAGTCATTGCTATAGAGCTCTACTGTAGAGCTCTATTGCAACAGAGCTCTGCAGTCATTGCTACAGAGCTCTGCAGTCATTGCTACAGAGCTCTCCAGTCTTTGCTACAGAGTTCTGCAGTCATTGCTGCAGAGCTCTGCAGTCATTGCTACAGAGCTCTGCAGTCATTGCTGCAGAGCTCTACATTCATTGCTACAGAGCTCTATAGTAATTGCTACAGAGCTCTACAGTCATTGCTACAGAGCTCTACAGTCATTGCTACAGAGCTGTACAGTCATTGCTACAGAGCTCTACAGTCATTGCTACAGAGCTCTGCAGTCATTACTGCAGAGTTCTGCAGTCATTACTACAGAACTCTACAGTCATTGCTGCAGAGCTCTACAGTCATTGCTACAGAGCTCTACAGTCATTGCTACAGAGCTCTGCAGTCACTGCTATAGAGCTATACAGTAATTGCTATAAAGCTTTGCGGTTATTGCTACTGAGCTCTACAGTCATTGCTACAGAGCTCTACATACATTGCTACAGAGCTCTGCAGTCATTGCTACAGAGCTCTACAATCATTGGTTCAGAGCTCTGCAATCATTGCTACACAGCTGTACAGTCATTGTTGCAGAGCTATACAGTCATTGCTGCAGAGCTCTACAGTCATTACTACTGAGCTCTACAGTCATTGCTACAGAGCTCTGCAGTCATTGCTACAGAGCTCTACAGTCTTTGCTACAGAGTTCTGCAGTCATTTCTACAGAGCTCTACAGTCGTTGCTGCAGAGCTCTACAGTCATTGTTATAGAGCTCTTCAATCATTCCTTCAGAGCTCTACAGTCATTGCTTCAGTGCTCTTCAGTCATTGTTACAGGGCTCTACAGTCATTGATACAGAGCTCTACAGTCATTGCTACAGAGCTCTACGGTTATTGTTATGGATCTCTGCAGTCATTGCTATAGAGCTCTACACTCATTGCTACAGAGCTCTACAGTCATTGCTTCAGAGCTGTACAGTCATTGCTATAGAGCTCTACAATCTCTNTTGCAACAGAGCTCTGCAGTCATTGCTACAGAGCTCTGCAGTCATTGCTACAGAGCTCTACAGTCTTTGCTAGCTACAGAGTTCTGCAGTCATTGCTACAGAGCTCTACAGTGGTTGATACAGAGCTCTACAGTAATTGTTATAGAGCTCTTCAATCATTGCTTCAGAGCTGTACAGTCATTGTTACAGAGCTCTACAGTCATTGATACAGAGCTCTACAGTCATTGCTACAGAGCTCTACGGTTATTGCTATGGATCTCTGCAGTCATTGCTATAGAGCTCTACACTCATTGCTGCAGAGCTCTGCAGTCATTGCTACAGAGCTCTACAGTCATTGCTTCAGAGCTGTACAGTCATTGCTATAGAGCTCTACTGTAGAGCTCTATTGCAACAGAGCTCTGCAGTCATTGCTACAGAGCTCTGCAGTCATTGCTACAGAGCTCTCCAGTCTTTGCTACAGAGTTCTGCAGTCATTGCTACAGAGCTCTCCAGTCATTGCTACAGAGCTCTGCAGTCATTGCTACAGAGCTCTACAGTCATTGCTACAGAGCTCTGCAGTCATTACTGCAGAGTTCTGCAGTCATTACTACAGAACTCTACAGTCATTGCTGCAGAGCTCTACAGTCATTGCTACTGAGCTCTACAGTCATTGCTACAGAGCTTTACAGTCATTGCTACAGAGCTCTGCAGTCATTGCTGCAGAGCTCTACAGTCATTACTGCAGAGTTCTGCAGTCATTACTACAGAACTCTACAGTCATTGCTACAGAACTCTACAGAGCTCATCCCTACTTTCTCATTCTACGTAATTTCTGTCTTGTTGCATCCTGGTTTTCCTTATATTCACTTCCACTCGTAATGCTAAATTTTCTCCTTCCTTCCTTATTATCTTATTCCTACTTCCTCCTTCATTCCTACTTGCTCTCTCATGCCTTGTTCATCTTTCCCCATAACAGAAGAACAAACGACGTGACGAAAGAAGCACAAAAGCTATTTATGTTAAGGAGAACAGAAGACAGGAGACAGACTTAGCATTAAGCATCACTTGGCAGACTTTATTATGACTGGTGGTTCCTGCGGTCAGTAGGAACCAACAGGACGATCAAGCCAGTTGAAAATGATAATAAATGTCAGTCCAGGTGCATTAACCCAGTACACAGCCTGGGTTGTATTTAATGATTCACTCAAACAGCGCAGGGAGTTGTAGAAGCTCGATCCTACGCCCGCTAATCGCGGCCTTTGTCTCTCATGACTGGCCAGTTAGGTAAGTAATTTGGTGAGTTATGAATCTAGTTATCTCCCTTTCCCGTTACTAACCCTCCTCTTCTGTAGCCCAGCCTCTCTTTCTTTCTCTTACTTCTGTAGTCCCAGTCCCCCACCCCCTTCCTTCTTCTGTAGCTCAACTTCATTACCTTCTCTTCTGTATCGTCCTCTTCTCTTCCCCCGCTCCTCCTCCTCCCCCTCTTCTGAAGTCCCACCCCATCTCATTTAAAGCCCTTCTGTCAATTTCAGGTAAGTTGCTACAGGCTTTTCAGTTCGAGTTTTGCAGATTTACGAGAGAATATTCATGGTAGGTGCCCACGTTGAGAGAAGAGCGATGCACTGATCCTTCTTCAGAATTGAGAGCCAGATAGTGCCGGGTAGTGGCGCAAGTTCCTCCGGCATACTGATGACCGAGCTAGAGGGGCCAGATACAAGATAGCCAGAAGACCGAATACAAGCAGGTCAGAGGACCGGTTATAAGGGTCTAGAGTACAGAATGCAAGCAACCTAAAGGAGCAAATACAACGAGCTCAGAGTGCCGGATACACCCAGACTTGAGTGACTGATACACCCAGACCAGAGTGCCGGATATACCGAGACCAGAGTACCGGATACACCCAGACTTGAGTGACGGATAAACCAAGACCAGAGTGCCGGATACACCTAGACTTGAGTGACTGATACACCCAGACCAGAGTGTCGGATATACCCAGACCAGAGTACCGGATACACCCAGACTTGAGTGACGGATACACCAAGACCAGAGTGCCGGATATACCCAAACCAGAGTACAGGATATACCCAGATCAGAGGGTCGGATATAGGCAGGACTGGAGAACCAGCTGAGTGAATCGCTAGTGAGTGCCACCAGACATATAGAGGTCTGGCACTCGGGCGTGAGTGCTCCCACCTGTCGAAGTCTTGTGTACTCGTCCGGCAGACGAGGTGGTAGAAAGTGACACCGTGTGGGAGGCACCGCTGGTCACACCCCGTGTTTTCAGAGGCACTGAAGGAATCAGTCTTGACACACTCTGAGTGCCAAGCGACCCCACATTTACAGCCTCCTCAAGGCTGGGTCTCCAGACTGGGTCTCTAGGCTGAGTTTGAGTACAGCAGCTGAATACTGAAAGGAATAGTGGAGATTCGATCCTCCGTCTGCTTACCATGGAAGACGCAGCAGGCATTCAGCGTGTACTTATCATTCTGCAAATGGCTGAGAGGGTTGACGTGTTGTGGACAACTTGCTGAGAGAGTGTTGGCTTGGCTCAGGTGTTTATGTGTTTGTCCTTGGTAAAGACGGATACTTGGAGGACAGAGAGGTGGGGGACAGATACTTGGAGGACAGAGACGTGGAGGACGGATCCTTGGAGAACAGAGATGTGGAGGACGGATCCTTGAAGGACAGAGATGTGGAGGACGGATCCTTGGAGGATAGAGATGTGGAGGACGGATACTTGGAGGACAGAGACGTGGAGGACGGAGACGTGGAGGACGGAGACTTGGAGGACGGAAACGTGGAGGACGGAGACGTGGAGGACGGAGACGTGGAGGACGGAGACGTAAAGGACGGAGACGTGGAGAGCAGTACATTATATGTGGTGACGGTACATAACACGTGTTGAGGTGTATCTCGTAGCTGGACTGGCAGCACACTCAGCTTACACATTGAGAGTCCATGGTTAGATCCCCGGTACAGGTGGAAACTTTGAGGGCGTTTCATTAAGACACCTGCTGTCCCTGTTCACCTAGCAGTAAGTAGGTACCTGGGTGTTAGATAACTGGTGTGGGTCACATCCTGGGTACAAAATTAACCTAAGTTGCCCGCAATGCTGTGCATAACCAGGAACTTTCTATATAGTATGTCACTGATGTCAGCTATGGTTTGTATCAGTTGCATCATGTACTTGTAGATATAAAGATTATTATTATTATTATTATTATTATTATTATTATTATTATTATTATTATTATTTATTTTTTATTATTTTATTATCACACTGGCCGATTCCCACCAAGGCAGGGTGGCCCGAAAAAGAAAAACTTTCACCATCATTCACTCCATCACTGTCTTGCCAGAAGGGTGCTTTACACTACAGTTTTTAAACTGCAACATTAACACCCCTCCCTTTAGAGTGCAGGCACTGTACTTCCCATCTCCAGGACTCAAGTCCGGCCTGCCGGTTTCCCTGAATCCCTTCATAAATGTTTTCTTTGCTCACACTCCAACAGCACGTCAAGTATTAAAAACCATTTGTCTCCATTCACTCCTATCAAACACGCTCACGCATGTCTGCTGGAAGTCCAAGCTCCTCACACACAAAACCTCCTTTACCCCCTCCCTCCAACCTTTCCTAGGCCGACCCCTACCCGCCTTCCTTCCACTACAGACTGATACACTCTTGAAGTCATTCTGTTTCGCTCCATTCTCTCTACATGTCCGAACCACCTCAACAACCCTTCCTCAGCCCACTGGACAACAGTTTTGGTAATCCCACACCTCCTCCTAACTTCCAAACTACGAATTCTCTGCATTATATTCACACCACACATTGCCCTCAGACATGACATCTCCACTGCCTCCAGCCTTCTCCTCGCTGCAACATTCATCACCCACGCTTCACACCCATATAAGAGCGTTGGTAAAACTATACTCTCATACATTCCCCTCTTTGCCTCCAAGGACAAAGTTCTTTGTCTCCACAGACTCCTAAGTGCACCACTCACTCTCTTTCCCTCATCAATTCTATGATTCACCTCATCTTTCATATAGCCATCCGCTGACACGTCCACTCCCAAATATCTGAATACGTTCACCTCCTCCATACTCTCTCCCTCCAATCTGATATCCAATCTTTCATCACCTAATCTTTTTGTTATCCTCATAACCTTACTCTTTCCCGTATTCACTTTTAATTTTCTTCTTTTGCACACCCTACCAAATTCATCCACCAATCTCTGCAACTTCTCTTCAGAATCTCCCAAGAGCACAGTGTCATCAGCAAAGAGCAGCTGTGACAACTCCCACTTTGTGTGTGATTCTTTATCTTTTAACTCCACGCCTCTTGCCAAGACCCTCGTATTTACTTCTCTTACAACCCCATCTATAAATATATTAAACAACCACGGTGACATCACACATCCTTGTCTAAGGCCTACTTTTACTGGGAAAAAATTTCCCTCTTTCCTACATACTCTAACTTGAGCCTCACTATCCTCGTAAAAACTCTTCACTGCTTTCAGTAACCTACCTCCTACACCATACACTTGCAACATCTGCCACATTGCCCCCCTATCCACCCTGTCATACGCCTTTTCCAAATCCATAAATGCCACCAAGACCTCTTTAGCCTTATCTAAATACTGTTCACTTATATGTTTCACTGTAAACACCTGGTCCACACACCCCCTACCTTTCCTAAAGCCTCCTTGTTCATCTGCTATCTATTCTCCGTCTTACTCTTAATTCTTTCAATTATAACTCTACCATTCACTTTACCAGGTATACTCAACAGACTTATCCCCCTATATTTTTGCACTCTCTTTTATCCCCTTTGCCTTTATACAAAGGAACTATGCATGCTCTCTGCCAATCCCTAGGTACCTTACCCTCTTCCATACATTTATTAAATAATTGCACCAACCACTCCAAAACTATATCCCCACCTGCTTTTAACATTTCTATCTTTATCCATCAATCCCGGCTGCCTTCCCCCTTTCATTTTACCTACTGCCTCACGAACTTCCCCCACACTCACAACTGGCTCTTCCTCACTCCTACAAGATGTTATTCCTCCTTGCCCTATACACGAAATCACAGCTTCCCTATCTTCATCAACATTTAACAATTCCTCAAAATATTCCCTCCATCTTCCCAATACCTCTAACTCTCCATTTAATAACTCTCCTCTCCTATTTTTAACTGACAAATCCATTTGTTCTCTAGGCTTTCTTAACTTGTTAATCTCACTCCAAACTTTTTCTTATTTTCAACAAAATTTGTTGATAACATCTCACCCACTCTCTCATTTGCTCTCTTTTTACATTGCTTCACCACTCTCTTAACCTCTCTCTTTTTCTCCATATACTCTTCCCTCCTTGCATCACTTCTACTTCGTAAAAACTTCTCATATGCTAACTTTTTCTCCCTTACTACTCTCTTTACATCATCATTCCACCAATCGCTCCTCTTCCCTCCTGCACCCACTTTCCTGTAACCACAAATTTCTGCTGAACATTCTAACACTACATTTTTAAACCTACCCCATACCTCTTCGACCCCATTGCCTATGCTCTCATTAGACCATCTATCCTCCAATAGCTGTTTATATCTTACCCTAACTGCCTCCTTTTTTAGTTTATAAACCTTCACCTCTCTCTTCCCTGATGCTTCTATTCTCCTTGTATCCCATCTACCTTTTACTGTCAGTGTAGCTACAACTAGAAAGTGATCTGATATATCTGTGGCCCTCTATAAACATGTACATCCTGAAGTCTACTCAACAGTCTTTTATCTACCAATACATAATCCAACAAACTACTGTCATTTCGCCCTACATCATATCTTGTATACTTATTTATCCTCTTTTTCTTAAAATATGTATTACCTATAACTAAACCCCTTTCTATACAAATTTCAATCAAAGGGCCCCCATTATCATTTACACCTGGCACCCCAAACTTACCTACCACACCCTCTCTAAAAGTTTCTCCTACTTTAGCATTCAGGTCCCTACCACAATTACTCTCTCACTTGGTTCAAAGGCTCCTATACATTCACTTAACATCTCCCAAAATCTCTCTCTCTCCTCTGCATTCCTCTCTTCTCCAGGTGCATACACGCTTATTATGACCGACTTCTCGCATCCAACCTTTACTTTAATCCACATAATTCTTGAATTTACACATTCATATTCTCTTTTCTCCTTCCATAACTGATCATTTAACATTACTGCTCCCCCTTTCCCTTTTGCTCTAACTCTCTCAGATACTCCAGATTTAATCCATTTATTTTCCCCCACTGAAACTCTCCTACCCCCTTCAGCTTTGTTTCGCTTAGGGCCAGGACATCCAACTTCTTTTCATTCATAACATCAGCAATCATCTGTTTCTTGTCATCCGCACTACATCCACGCACATTTAAGCATCCCAGTTTATAAAGTTTTTCTTCTTCTCTTTTTTAGTAAATGTCTACAGGAGAAGGGGTTACTAGCCCATTGCTCCCGGCATTTTAGTCGCCTCATACGACACGCATGGCTTACGGAGGAAAGATTCTTTTCCACTTCCCCATGGACAATAGAAGAAATAAAGAAGAACAAGAGCTATTTAGAAAAAGGAGAAAAACCTAGATGTATGTATATATATATATGCATGTGCATGTCTGTGAAGTGTGACCAAAGTGTAAGTAGGAGTAGCAAGATATCCCTGTTATCTAGCATGTTTATGAGACAGAAAAAGAAACCAGCAATCCTACCATCATGCAAAACAGTTACAGGTTTCTGTTTCACAGTCATCTGGCAGGACGGTAGTACTTCCCTGGGTGGTTGCTGTCTACCATTATTATTATTATTAATAATAAATAAGACGCGTTGATGGTAGATCAGACGTGTTGACGGTAGATAACACGTAATACTTTGAATTAGTCAAAGGAGGTGCCCAGATATAGAGGTGAATATATGCTAAGTATATAGGTATATATGTGCTGTGTATGTATGTGTATATCGTGTGTATATAAGTGCATATGCGCTGAGAATATAGATGTATATATAGTGCATATATAGGTCTATATATGCTGAGTATTTAGATGTATATATGCTGTGTATAATAATAATAATAATAATAATAATAATAATAATAATAATAATAATAATAATAATAATAATAATAAAAATAATAATAATAATAATAATAATAATAATAACAACAACAATAATAATGATATGTTTATTTCTACAAGTACATGTACAAGGTATACAGACATATCTGACATCAATGACATACTACTACATAGAAAGCCGCTTGTTATGTGGAGCATTTCTGGCAAATTAGGTTTTTCCCAGGATGCGACCCACACCAGTCGACTAACACCCAGGTACCCATTGTACTGATGGGTGAACATAGACAACCGGTGTAAGGAAACACACCCAATGTTTCCACATTTGCCGGGAATTGATCCCGGACCCGTAGCGTGTGAATCGAGACTGTCACCACCAGGCCACGGGCCACCGTGGCCTGGTGGTGAAAGATGTGTATATAAGTGTATATATGTTGTGGATTTATTTTAGAGATTAAAGTATTCTTGACTGGTAATATATAGGTGACATTGCAGCCTTAATTACTGACCTTCATGTAGTCGATAGGCTTGACACCCCATTAACCACTTAACCATCTTCACCATTTACAATACTACCTTCAACATAAATTTATGGTTAAGGTATAACGGCTTCGAGTCACAACTGAGGTATACGGATTTGATCCTGGGGTTAGTAGAGACGAAAACGAGTTTCTTTCCACCTGTTCCTTGCTCATGCAGAAGTAATGAGGCAGTTGGGTGTTAGCACACTGTTGTGGGTGACAGCCTGATGGCTGCCTCTAAATTCAACAGTGTATGGAAAAAAAGCTTAATTAAGGAAGAAATCACAATAAAGCACTTGACCGAAAATATGAAAAAATACCACAGTGAAATTGGAAATAAAAACTGAGCGGTTCCATGTGTTTATACACACATCTTCAAATGTGTGTTTGTACATGAAAGCGCTCAGGTTTAATTTCCTATTTCACTGTGGTATTTTTTTCATTCAAGTATAATTAAATACGAGACGCTCTCAGATGTATTCAAGTGGTGGCTGGAAATACACATCCCTGGGAGCGGGTACTGTGATGTGGCAGCACATGACAGCGAGCCTAACACAGCACTTCTAGAACACGGACACAAGCAGCAGAAATTTTTCCAATTCAAATGATTAATGATGAAATGTAGGAGAGTTTGAGTAGATGAGTGACCCAGGAACCAGCAGCTCCAACCAGAGATATTTGGAACCCTCTGTAAATCTGGCCAGGAATACCTGCTATAATTTCTAATTATTTCCTCGATCAACACATTTTGAGAAATTGGTCGTGTTTATTCCAGGTTTATCTCCACTCACACTGTCTTCCAACGAAATATATTTTTATTAATCATTAAGCACGGCTCAGTTCCTAAATCAATAAAAACACTGCGACTAGCCAAGACTCGAACGCATGTCGTTTTGGCCCTCCCATGGTGAGCGAAAATCATATGACGTTCTAATCCACAAGACCACCAAATCCTGCAAGAATCAAACACCCTCCCGAGCTAGGTGTTTTACCTTGATCCGAGGACATACGGTGGTGTGGGAGCCTCTGAGCTAATTTCGTTCTACTCCCAGTTTGGTGTACTAGCTGCCACAAGTAGTATTTGATATTATTGTAACTACGAACGAGTGGTATTAATCAATAGCAACACGGCGACTAGCCAAGAGGCAACCACACCACCGTATGTCCTTGGATCAAGGTAAAACACCTAGCTCTGCTGGGTGCTTGATTCTTGTAGGATTTGGTGGTCCTGTGGGTAAGAGCGTCATGTGATTCTCGCTCACCATGAGGCGGGCTAAAACGACATGGGTTCGAGTCCTTGGCTAGTGGTAGCGTTGTTATTGATTAATACGACTCTTTCGTGGTTACAATAATATAAAATACTGTTTGTGGAGGCTAGTACACCAAAAGGGGAGTAGAATGAAATTAGCTCGGAGGAACCCACACCACTGTATATCCTCGGATCACGGTAAAACACCTAGCGCTACTGGGTGCTTGATTTTTGTAGGATTTGTTGTAATTTTCGCTCAACATGAGGAGGGCCAAACCGACATGAGTTCGAGTCCTTGGTTTGTCGCAGTGTTGTATATATATATATATATATATTATATATATATATATATATATATATATAATATATATATATATAAAATAATATATATATATATATATATATATAATATATATATATATATAAACTTCTACATGGAGCAGAGAAACGTCTGTAAACAAAGATATATATGAGCAGAATAATGTTTGTGAGTTAATAAGACTCATAACTTCAATTATGAGTTGATCTTTTCACCTCCGGCAACTTACGTGCGTAAATAAACTTACTCAATGTGAAGAAGTTATGGAATTAATTTCTCAAGAGGACCAAGTCTTGCGCTCTGCTCCGGGAAAACTTCACCTCTGCCACTCTGGCAATTAATAGCGCATATTAATTAGGTGTAAAGTCAAAAGTGTCTTACCGTGGCCCTGATTTATTTTCTTGATGCTGCCTAGTTTGTTAAGTATTTGGTGCTGTCAAGTTTGTTAAGTTGTTGGTGCTGTCAAGTTTGTTAAGTTGTTGGTGCTGCCAAGTTTGTTAAGTTGTTGGTGCTGTCAAGTTTGTTAAGTTGTTGGTGCTGTCAAGTTTGTTGAGTTGTTGGTGCTGTCAAGTTTGTTGAGTTGTTGGTACTGTCAAGTTTGTTAAGTTGTTGGTGCTGTCAAGTTTGTTGAGTTGTTGGTGCTGTCAAGTTTGTTAAGTTGTTGGTGCTGTCAAGTTTGTTAAGTTGTTGGTGCTGTCAAGTTTGTTGAGTTGTTGGTGCTGTCAAGTTTGTTAAGTTGTTGGTGCTGTCAAGTTTGTTGAGTTGTTGG